>CM028136.1:958392500-958992500 GCA_016271365.2 Neoceratodus forsteri
CATGGGAACAAGCTCTGCAAAAACGGTCTCAGGTATGGATACAAGTTAGACCACAAAAAGGTGATCTATCTTGCATCAGCTGTCACAAGGGATAGAAAATCCCTTTAGAGTGCCACACGCCTGGAGTGCCATATCTTTGGTGCCTCAAAGCCTGCAGTAATCTCCGATGTTAGAAAATCTAGATACAGGCGTCTTCATTATTGACAGTCTCAAATGCACTGCAAAATGAAACAAAGCACCTGGGTAGGCAAACAGGATGCTGGGATGTATAGGAAGGGGATCTGATAGTAGGAGAGAGGAGATGATTATAACTTCCTCTTTACAGGTACCTAGTAAGGCAGCACCTGGAGTACTGCTTGCAGTTCTGGAGTCTTCACCTGAAAAAAGACAAGAACCACTTGAGATCGTACAAAGGAGGGCCACAAAGATGATCCGGGGCAGCAGGGGAGGTTGTACAAGGAAAGGTTGGTAGACCTTAAGATGTATATGCAGGGGGCCAGGAGGGAAAAGGGGGAATATGGCAGAGACATACAAGTTCTTGCAAGGAATTTTCAGGGTGATACGTTTATTAGGAATGAGGAGACAGTGACGAGAAGCATGGGTGGAGACTGGTGGGGGTATATTCAGGCCAAACATGAGAAACTTCTTCTTCACAGAGCAGCTGGTGGACAACTGGAATAAACTGCCCAAAGAGGTGGTTGAAGCCAAGATTGCGACAGTACTAAAAGGGGCACTGTCAGCCTTGTCCCTCGTTTTATTGCCACAAAACATCAGTGTGCCTCTGTGGACACAGTGATCACATATGGTCCACAGAATACCTCCATATATAACATAATCAAGAATTCAATATTTTACTTTCCCTCGGGTTCCCCATAAGTACGCTGTGCACCGGAAGCAGAAGCATCATGAGAGCGCACATCGGACACTGTGCGCCGGCACATACATCGATTTTGCACATGGCCATAATAAAAAGTTAAACGCAGCATGTATTTTCAAATGCTGTACAAGAGATGCCATTTTTTAACTGAAACCGAGTGCTGGAAAAGAAACCAAATGTATTTGAAAGGAGCTGCCGAAATCTTGTGCATGCGTGAAAGCGGGATGACGCACAAATCACACACATGCGCAGTAGCGGTCCCACTTTTACGCATGCGCGAGATTTCAGCAGCTCCTTTCAAATGCATTTGGTTTCTTTTCCAGCGCTCGGTTTCAGTTAAAAAACAGCATCTCTAGTACAGCATTTGAAAATACATGCTGCGTTTAACTTTTTATTATGGCCATGTGCAAAATCGATGTATGTGCCGGCGCACAGTGTCCAATGTGCGCTCTCATCTTGCTTCTGCTTCCGGTGCACAGCGTAATTATGGGGAACCCAAGGGAAAGTAAAATACTGTGAAAACTAAGAAAATTGGTAAACATTCTTGATTATGTTATATATAGGGGTATTCTGTGGACCATATGTGATCACTGTGTCCACAGAGGCACACTGATGTTTTGTGGCAATAAAACGAGGGACAAGGCTAACAGTGCCCCTTTAATCTTGGGAGAGAGATAATGATCTGCCACGAAGGCTATCGAATCTTTAAATTCAGCCTGACATTAGGCCAAGCATGGAGTTAGGCAGGGAAATGTACCAACTGGATGGACATTTGGTCCTTTTTCTGCTGACACAATTTATGTTTCTGTGTATGTTCCTATCATTTTACTGGTTCTAAAATTACTAATGCAACCCATTTTTTTACACTTATCCAATGAAAAATTTAAATTATATTATTTCACTATTTAAAAAGCTTCTGAAGAGTCATCTTCACTCCAGTTATGCCTGTTTTTAGGTAGTAGTTAGTTTTAGACATATTTTTATGAGTTTTTATTATAAATGTAAGACTGAAACTGGATGAATGTTGTTAGCACAGTGATGTTTGTTTATTTTACTCCTATAATGTTTTGTTTCTTTCTGTGATGTGAATGGAACCACAGGACATTACTGGAAATTGGGACCTAACCCAACAATATGTATCTTGTATAAAAGTACAATTTTATCAATCAATCAATCAATCATTACAGTTTATAAGCTGACATTATCTACCCTACAATTGAGTGAACTACTGGAAGGACTAGTTTAGAACCTATAATAAAAGCTACTTAATAATAAAACCAGATATAAAGGACTTACTCGATACAGAGCAGGAGTCTGGACATGAAACATGCTCACTGGTCCTTCCTCAGAAAAAAACACACTTTTAATATTTTGGTGGAGGAATTTGTTCAAATGCAGTGGTAACAGATAAAGGTAGACCCCACTTAACTGTTCTTCTGATTGAACAGCGCTACTGTTGAATGGATCCAGACATCAAAGATTTGAACTTGCAGGTCACACCTCTCAGAAACTGCATTAGTAAGAAACAAAGAAAGAAAAGAATTGCTGTGCATCATCGCACACAAGGAACTGATGTGCATTTCTTTTTATATTGTGCCTGTTTCATGTCCTGCCATACACTATATTTTGATTCTTACTGCAATCAGAAATTTCAGGAGTTTATACCAAGCCAGTGTGTAAGATAACCAGCTTGCTGTCTTCCTTTCAACTGTCTAGGAAAGTGTGAAAAGTAATTGAGTGTCATTATTGTGTACTGTAGCTCCAGCAGTGCTTTGTTCTGTTTTCTTCATCTCTGTTTGCTCATTGTTCTGAACACACTTCTCCATTTTGTTTATCAAAGCTTCTTATACCGATACGCAGAGTACCATCTGTTTCATAAAGAACTATTGTACTGCCTAAAACTAACATAGTTTTTAAAAGCAGTCAACTATTACCTTTTATACATAAGGTACATTTTCTTTTCCATTTGGTTAAAAATGTGTTACCTGGGGCCAGATATTCAAAACTTTGCTGGTGGGCAAAGTGATCGTGCCTCGTTTTCCTGGGATTTGCACCAGAACATAATATTTAATGGGGCAGTTGTGTCTGCTGAAAGGGTTTGCACACACAATAAAAAATAATGTATGCAGTGGGCAAGAGGGGGACAAGGACATGAATTCAGGTGCAGCAATATATTCAGTGCATTTGCACTGAGCAACAGGGTTAGCACAGGCCACTTTGCACAGTGCAATTACCACCAAGAAAAAGCCCAACCTCATTTAATTTATTTATTTGTACATTTTGGATTTACAACCTTTGAATCAGAGACTCGTTTACAAAGGCACCTTGTCACAGAGAGGACAAACAGCATTACATCGTTCAGGATATAAACAGAGATACATAGATTAGGTACCATCATAATTACAATGGTTACATGTGATCAAGAAGGGGAACATACCCCAGTCCTACATTACAGTATAAGTAGAGCAGAATAACAGACATGAGATATTGGAGCGACTGAAGACTGCACTTGGGCCAGGTTAGAACATATCGATGACTGGTGACTGATGGTGCAGATGTCCTGTGGGGTAGGGGACTATGATGCTGGTGAAGAAAGGGAAGTGAAGGGGCATCCGAGTATGCTGGCCAGTGGACATCGTTGAGATTTGGACTGTTCTGGTTGGCTAAGCCCCACAGGAGAGTGCAAGCGCAGGGGGATGGGAGAGAGCTACATTTAGTTGCATTTATAGCAGCACACGTTGAAAAGGTGGTTACAAAGGGTGGTCTTAAAGGCAGCAATTTTGGGAATGTTGGTGATGTTGGCTGGAAGGTACTGGGGGTGGCAATCAGAATGTGGGGTGGGCCACTAGACACCAGAGAAGACTTTTATTTTCACAAGGTCGGGGATCAGAGAGTGGGGGAAACAGTTGAACATCAGGGAAGACTTTTATTTTCCCAGAGCTGAGGATCAGAGGATGGGGGGACCACTGGACACCAGGGAAGTATTTATTTTAATGAGGACGTCTGATTGGGATGGGTGGGGCTGGCCACAGGAGAGGTGCAAATCTGACACCAGTTACCTTGAAAATGAGGCCATAAAGGGCATGCATATGGCCCCTTAGTGCCTTGCATGCCCAATGGGGTCATTTGCATGACGCCGACTGAATATTATGCCAGGGACTCCTGGCACTATCAGATATGGGGGTGCTGTTCCCTGCTCTTTCTGGATCCATGTTAGGGCAGCTCTACTTGACTTATTGCTGCACTGATATGACTCCATATTCAGTCAGAGAGCACTGGAGCACTGTCCAACCGAACTGCAAACCTTTGCACTCCACTTTGCACCATTTCTAATATCGGGCCCCTGATGTTAGTATGTGTGATGTGTGGAACAGTACTCGGCCTGGCAGCTGACATATCTAGCTCTCTTCACCCCAGTACACCATCAGCATTGTTACCGCACTGACTGTGACATCACAGCTGCTCAGAAAGAGCCACTCAGTAGCTGCCAGGTCAGTTAGCTGTGATATCACAGTCAGTGAGGTCACAGTGTTGATGATGTAGTGGGTGGAATAGAACTAGATATGTCAGCAACCAGGCAGAGCACTATTCCACACATCCAGCATACTACCACATAGAAAATGTTCTAAAGAGCAGCAGGAAAAAGAAAAATATGTCAGAAATAAAAAGTCATAAGTGACTAATTAAAATCTGCATAATTTTCCTGTTGGCTATTTTTGGTCCTACTAGCTCTTTAAAGCTCTTCCCAAGCCAACACTTACTATCTTTAACTCCCTGTCCTTCTTTTCCTCCTGCTGCATTCTGTATGTCATGGCTGTGCCAAGCCATGACACTAAGGAGTGCAAGTGAGAGCGCACCTCCGTAAATGATGCTAAACCCTACTTATGCTGTCAACAGGGGACGCCACACAGAGTAGCCAGAACCCACTAACATTCTTGGATCTGGTTCTGGCCTAAAGCTTTTCAAATACAGTAGTTACAAAGTTTTTATTTTCTTTAGAACTCAAAGCAACAAGATCTTCTATTTGCCTCTCATGAAAACATTTTAAAATGTAATCACCAATAACAAGGACAGAACCCTTCTTTATAGTACACAGCACAGGGATTTCAGAGAACAGGCACACCATGCTAACAGTGACAGAACCCTTATCTGTAATACACAGCAAAGAGATTTCAAACAATAGGCACACCATGCCAAAAGTGACAGAACCCTTATTTATAATACACAGCAAAGGGATTTCAAACAATAGGCACACCATGCCAAAAGTGACAGAACCCTTATTTATAATACACAGCACAGGGATTTCAAACAACATGGGTACTGTACCAACAGTGACAGAACCCTTAATTATAATACACAGCACATGGATTTCAAACAATATGGGTCCTGTGCCAACAGTGACAGAACCCTTATTTATAATAAACAGCTAAGTGATTTCAAACAACAGGGGTACCATGCTAACAGTGACAGAACCCTTATTTATAATACATGGTATAGGGATTTCAAACAACAGGGGTACCGTGCCAACAGTGACAGAACCCTCATTTATAATACACGGTACAGGGATTTCAAACAACAGGGGTACAGTGCCAACAGTGACAGAACCCTTATTTATAATGCACAGCACAGGGATTTCAAACAACAGGTGCACCATGCTAACAGTGACAGAAACCTTATTTGAAATACACAGCACAGTGATTTCAAACAACAGGGGTACTGTGCCAACAGTGACAGAGCCCTCATTTATAATACACAGCCCAGGGATTTCAAACAACAGGCACACCATGCCAACAGTTACAGAACCCTTATTTATAATACACAGCACAGGGATTTCAAACAACAGGGTACCATGCCAACACTGACAGAACCCTTATTTATAATACACAGCGCAGGCACTTCAAACAACAGAGGTACCATGCCAGCAGTTACAGAACCCTTATTTATAATACATAACACAGGGATTTCAAACAACAGGTGTACCATGCTAACAGAGACAGAACCCTTATTTATAATACACAACACAGGGATTTCAAACAACAGGCGCACCATGCCAACAGTGACAGAACCCTTATTTATAATACACAACACAGGGATATCAAACAACAGGCGCACCATGCCAACATTGACAGAACCATTATTTATAATTCACAGCACAGGGATTTCAAACAAAAGGTGCACTGTGCCAACAGTGACAGAATCCTTATTGCTAATACACTACACATGGATTTCAAACATCATGGGTACCGTGCCAACAGAGACAGAACCCTTATTTATAGTACACTGCAAAGGGATTTCAAGCAACAGGGGTACCGTGCCAACAGTGACAGAACCCTTATTTATAATACACATCACAGGGATTTCAAACAACAGGGGTACTGTGCCAACAGTGACAGAACCCTTATTTATAATACACAGCACAGGGATTTCAAACAACAGGGTACCATGCCAACACTGACAGAACTCTTATTTATAATACACAGCATAGGGATTTCAAACAACAGGGGTACCGTGAAAACAGTGACAGAACCCTTATTTATAATACACAGCACAGGGATTTCAAACAACAGGGGTACTGTGCCAACAGTGACAGAACCCTTATTTATAATACACAGCACAGGGATTTCAAACAACAGCGTACCATGCCAACACTGACAGAACCCTTATTTATAATACACAACACAGGCACTTCAAACAACAGAGGTACCATGCCAGCAGTTACAGCATCCTTATATATAATACACAACACAGAGATTTCAGACAACAGGTGTACCATGCCAACACTGACAGAACCCTTATTTATAATACACAACACAGGGATTTCAAGCAACAGGTGCACCATGCCAACAGTGACAGAACCAATATTTATAATTCACAGCACAGGGATTTCAAACAATAGGCGCACTGTGCCAACAGTGGCAGATTCCTTATTGCTAATACACTACACATGGATTTCAAACATCAGGGGTACCGTGCCAAGAGTGACAGAACCCTTATTTATAGCACACTGCAAAGTGATTTCAAGCAACAGGGGTATCATGCCAAAAGTGACAGAACCCTTATTTATAGTACACAGCATAGGGATTTCAAACAACAGGGGTACTGTGCCAACAGTGACAGAACCCTTTTTTATAATACACAGCAAAGGATTTCAAACAACAGGGGTACTGTGCCAACAGTGACCGAACCCTTATTTATAATCCACAGCACATGGATTTCAAACAACAGGGGTACCATGCCAACAGTGACAGAACCCTTATTTATAATCCACAGCACATGGATTTCAAACAACAGGTGCACCATGCCAACAGTGACAGAACCCTTATTTATAGTACACTGCATAGGGATTTCAAACAACAGGGGTACTGTGCCAACAGTGACAGAACCCTTATTTATAATGCACAGCACAGGGATTTCAAACAACAGGGGTACCATGTCAACAGTGACATAAACCTTATTTATAATACACAACAAAGGATTTCAAACAACAGGGGTACTGTGCCAACAGTGACAGAGCCCTTTTTTATAATACACAGAAAAGGATTTCAAACAACAGGTGTACCGTGCCAACAGCGACAGAACCCTTATTTATAATACACAGCAAAGGAATTTCAAACAACAGGGGTACCATGCCAACAGTGACAAAACCCTTTTTTATAATACACAGGAAAGGATTTCAAACAACAGGGGTACTGTACCAACAGTGACAAAACCCTTATTTATAATACACAGCAAAGGATTTCAAGCAACAGGGGTACCGTGCCAAAAGTGACAGAACCCTTATTTATAATACACAACAGGGATTTCAAACAACAGGGGTACCGTGCCAACAGTGACAGAACCCTTTTTTATAATACACAGCACAGGGATTTCAAACAACAGGGGTAGTGTGCCAATAGTGACAGAACCCTTTTTTATAATACACAGCAAAGGATTTCAAACAACAGGGGTACTGTGCCAATAGTGACAGAACCCTTATTTATAATAGACAGCAAAGGGATTTCAAACAATAGGGGTACCGTGACAACAGTGACAGAACCCTTATTTATAATAGACAGCAAAAGATTTCAAACAACAGGGGTACCGTGCCAACAGTGACAGAAACCTTTTTTATAATACACAGCAAAGGATTTCAAACAACAGGGGTACCATGCCAACAGTGACAGAACCCTTATTTATAAAACACAGCACATGGATTTCAAACAGCAGGGGTACCATGCCAACAGTGACAGAACCCTTATTTATAATACACAGCACATGGATTTCAAACAACAGGGGTACCGTGCCAGCAGTGACAGAACCCTTATTTATAATACACAGCACAGGGATTTCAAACAGGTGTACCGTGACAACAGTGACAGAACCATTATTTATAATGCACAACACAGGGATTTCAGAAAACAGGGATACCATGCCAACAGTGACAGAACCCTTATTTATAATACACAGCACATGGATTTCAAACAACAGGGGTACTGTGCCCACAGTGACAGAACCCTTATTTATAGTACACAGCAAAGGGATTTCAAACAACAGGGGTACCATGCTAACAGTGACAGAACCCTTATTTATAATACACAGCAAATGGATTTCAAACAACAGGCGCACCATGCCAACAGTGACAGAACCATTATTTATAATTCACAGCACAGGGATTTCAAACAACAGGTGCACTGTGCCAACTGTGACAGAATCCTTATTGCTAATACACTAGACATGGATTTCAAACATCAGGGGTACTGTGCCAACACTGACAGAACCCTTATTTATAATACACAGCATAGGGATTACAAACAACAGGGGTACCGTACCAACAGTGACAGAAACCTTTTTTATAATACACAGCAAAGGATTTCAAACAACAGGGGTACCATGCCAACAGTGACAGAACCCTTATTTATAAAACACAGCACATGGATTTCAAACAGCAGGGGTACCATGCCAACAGTGACAGAACCCTTATTTATAATACACAGCACATGGATTTCAAACAACAGGGGTACCATGCCAGCAGTGACAGAACCCTTATTTATAATACACAGCACAGGGATTTCAAACAACAGGTGTACCGTGCCATCAGTGACAGAACCATTATTTATAATGCACAACACAGGGATTTCAGAAAACAGGGATACCATGCCAACAGTGACAGAACCCTTATTTATAATACACAGCACATGGATTTCAAACAACAGGGGTACTGTGCCCACAGTGACAGAACCCTTATTTATAGTACACAGCAAAGGGATTTCAAACAACAGGGGTACCATGCTAACAGTGACAGAACCCTTATTTATAATACACAGCAAATGGATTTCAAACAACAGGCGCACCATGCCAACAGTGACAGAACCATTATTTATAATTCACAGCACAGGGATTTCAAACAACAGGTGCACTGTGCCAACTGTGACAGAATCCTTATTGCTAATACACTAGACATGGATTTCAAACATCAGGGGTACTGTGCCAACACTGACAGAACCCTTATTTATAATACACAGCATAGGGATTACAAACAACAGGGGTACCGTGCCAACAGTGACAGAACCCTTTTTTATAATACTCAGCAAAGGATTTCAAATGACAGGCGTACCGTGCCAACAGTGACAGAACCCTTATTTATAATGCACAACACAGGGATTTCATAAAACAGAGATACCATGCCAACAGTGACAGAACCCGTATTTATAATACACAGCACAGGGATTTCAAACAACAGGGGTACTGTGCCAATAGTGACAGAACCTTATTTATAGTATGCAGGAAAGAGATTTCAAACAACAGGGGTACCATGCCAACAGTGACATAACCCTTATTTATAATACACAGCACAGGGATTTCAAACTAAGGGGTACCATGCCAACAGTGACAGAACCCATATTTATAATACACAGCACATGGATTTCAAAAAACAGGGGTACCATGCCAACAGTGACGTAACCCTTAATTATAATACACAGCACAGGGATTTCAAACAAAGAGGTACCATACCAACAGTGACACAACCCTTTTTTATAATACACAGCACAGGGATTTCAAACAATAGGGGTACCATGCCAACAGTGACAGAACCCTTATTTATAGTACACAGCAAAGGGATTTCAAACAATGGGGGTACCATGCCATCAGTGACAGAACCCTTTTTCATAATACACAGCAAAGGATTTCAAACAACAGGGATACTGTGCCTATAGGGACAGAACCCTTTTTTATAAAACACAGCAAAGGATTTCAAACAACAGGTGTACCATGCCAACAGTGACAGAACCCTTATTTATAATACACAGCAAAGGGATTTCAAACAACAGGGGTACCATGCCAACAGTGACAGAACCCTTTTTTATAATACACAGCAAAGGATTTCAAACAACAGGGGTACTGTGCCAACAGTGACAAAACCCTTATTTATAATACACAGCAAAGGATTTCAAACAACAGGGGTACCGTGCCAACAGTGACAGAACCCTTATTTATAATACACAGCACAAGGATTTCAAACAACAGGGGTACCGTGCCAACAGTGACAGAACCCTTTTTTATAATACACAGCAAAGGATTTCAAACAACAGGGGTACTGTGCCATCAGTGACAAAACCCTTATTTATAATACACAGCAAAGGATTTCAAACAACAGAGGTACCATGCCAACAGTGACAGAACCCTTTTTTATAATACACAGCAAAGGATTTCAAACAACAGGGGTACTGTGCCAATAGTGACAGAACCCTTTTTTATAATACACAGGAAAGGATTTCAAACAACAGGTGTACCGTGACAACAGTGACAGAACCCTTTTTTATAATACACAGGAAAGGATTTCAAACAACAGGTGTACCGTGACAACAGTGACAGAACCCTTACTTATAATGCACAGCAAAGGGATTTCAAACAACAGGGGTACCATGCCAACAGTGACAGAACCCTTATTTATAATTCACAGCACATGGATTTCAAACAAAAGGGGTACCGTGCCAACAGTGACAGAACCCTTATTTATAATACACAGCACAGGGATTTCAAACAACGGGGGTACCGTGCCAACAGTGACAGAACCCTTATTTGTAATACACAGCACATGGATTTCAAACAACAGGGGTACCGTGCCAACAGTGACAGAACCCTTATTTATAAAAAACAGCACATGGATTTCAAACAACAGGGGTACCGTGCCAACAGTGATAGAACCCTTATTTATAATACACAGCACAGGGATTTCAAACAACAGGGGTACCGTGCCAACAGTGACAGAACCCTTATTTATAATACACAGCACAGGGATTTTAAATAACAGGGGTACCATGCCAACAGTGACAGAACCCTTTTTTATAATACACAGCAAAGGATTTCAAACAACAGGTGTACCGTGCCAACAGTGACAGAACCCTTATTTATAATGCACAACACAGGGATTTCAAACAACAGGTGTACCGTGCCAACAGTGACAGAACCCTTATTTATAATGCACAACACAGGGATTTCAGACAACAGGGATACCATGCCAACAGTGACAGAACCCTTATTTATAATACACAGCACAGGCATTTCAAACAACAGGGGTACCATACCAACAGTGACAGAACCCTTATTTATCATACACAGCACAGGGATTTCAAACAACAGAGGTACTGTGCCAACAGTGACCGTACCCTTATTTATAGAATGCAGGAAAGAGATTTCAAACAACAGGGGTACCATGCCAACAGTGACAGAACCCTTATTTATAATACACAGCAAAGGGATTTCAAACAACAGGGGGTCCATGCCAACAGTGGCAGAACCCTTGTTTATAGTACACAGCACGGGATTTCAAACAACAGGCGCCCCATGCTAACAGTGACAGAAAACTTATTTGTAATACACAGCCCAGGGATTTCAAACAACAGGGTACCGTGCCAACAGTGACAGAACCCTTATTTATAATACACAGCACAGGATTTCAAACAACAGGTTCACCGTGCAGCAGTGACAGAACAATTATTTATAATACACAGCTTAGGATTTCAAACAAAGGGGTACTGTGCCAACACTGACAGAACCCTTATTTATAATACACAACACTGGCACTTCAAACAACAGAGGTACCATGCCAGCAGTTACAGGACCCTTATTTATAATACAGCACAGGGATTTCAAGCAACAGGCGCACTGTGCCAACCGTGTCTAGAATCCTTATTGCTAATACACTACACATGGATTTAAACTTCAGGGTACTGTGCCAACAGTGATAGAACCCTTATTTATAATACACAGCACAGACATTTCAAACAACAGGGTACCATGCCAACCGTGACAGAACCCTTATTTATAATACACAGCACTGGCACTTCAAACAACAGAGGTACCATGCCAGCAGTTACAGGACCCTTATTTATAATACACAGCACAGGGATTTCAAACAACAGGCGCACTGTGCCAACCGTGTCAGAATCCTTATTGCTAATACACTACACATGGATTTCAAACTTCAGGGGTACTGTGCCAACAGTGATAGAACCCTTATTTATAATACACAGCACAGACATTTCAAACAACAGGGGTACCATGCCAACCGTGACAGAACCCTTATTTATAATACACAGCACAGGGATTTCAAACAACAGGGGTACTGTGCCAACAGAGACAGTACCCTTATTTATAGAATGCAGGAAAGAGATTTCAAACAACAGGGGAACCATGCCAACAGTGACAGAACCCTTATTTATAATACACAGCAAAGGGATTTCTAACAACAGGGGTACCGTGCCAACAGTGGCAGAACCCTTATTTATAGTACACAGCACAGGGATTTCAGACAACAGGCGCACCATGCTAACAGTGACAGAAAACTTATTTGTAATACACAGCCCAGGGATTTCAAACAACAGGGGTACCGTGCCAACAGTGACAGAACCCTTATTTATAATACACAGCACAGGGATTTCAAACAACAGGTTCACCGTGCCAGCAGTGACAGAACCCTTATTTATCATACACAGCACAGGGATTTCAAACAACAGGTTCACCGTGCCAACAGTGTCAGAACCCTTATTTATAATACACAGCACAGGGATTTCAGACAACAGGGGTACCATGCCAACAGTGACAGAACCCTTATTTATAGTACACAGTAGAGGGATTTCAAACAAAGGGGTACTGTGCCAACACTGACAGAACCCTTATTTATAATACACAACACAGGCACTTCAAACAACAGAGGTACCATGCCAGCAGTTACAGGACCCTTATTTATAATACACAGCGCAGGGATTTCAAACAACAGGTGCACCATGCCAACAGTGACAGAACCATTATTTATAATTCACAGCACAGGGATTTCAAACAATGGGCGCACTGTGCCAACCGTGACAGAATCCTTATTGATAATACACTACACATGGATTTCAAACATCAGGGGTACCGTGCGAACAGTGACAGAACCCTTATTTATAGTACACTGCTAAGGGATTTCAAACAACAGGGGTACCATGTAACAGTGACTGAACCCTTATTTATAATACACAGCAAATGGATTTCAAACAACAGGGGTACCATGCTAACAGTGACAGAACCCTTATTTATAATACTCAGCACAGGCATTTCAAACAACAGGGGTACCATACCAACCATGACTGAACCCTTATTTATAATACACAGCACAGGGATTTCAAACAACAGGGGTACCGTGCCAACAGTGACAGAACTCTTATTTATAATACACAGCACAGGGATTTTAAATAACAGGGGTACCATGCCAACAGTGACAGAACCCTTTTTTATAATACTCAGCAAAGGATTTCAAACAACAGGTGTACCGTGCCAACAGTGACAGAACCCTTATTTATAATGCACAACACAGGGATTTCAAACAACAGGTGTACCGTGGCAACAGTGACAGAACCCTTATTTATAATGCACAACACAGGGATTTCAGACAACAGGCATACCATGCCAACAGTGACAGAACCCTTATTTATAATACACAGCACAGGCATTTCAAACAACAGGGGTACCATACCAACCATGACAGAACCCTTATTTATCATACACAGCACAGGGATTTCAAACAACAGAGGTACTGTGCCAACAGTGACAGTACCCTTATTTATAGAATGCAGGAAAGAGATTTCAAACAACAGGGGTACCATGCCAACAGTGACAGAACCCTTATTTATAATACACAGCAAAGGGATTTCAAACAACAGGGGTTCCGTGCCAACAGTGGCAGAACCCTTGTTTATAGTACACAGCACGGGATTTCAAACAACAGGCGCACCATGCTAACAGTGACAGAAAACTTATTTGTAATACACAGCCCAGGGATTTCAAACAACAGGGGTACCGTGCCAACAGTGACAGAACCCTTATTTATATTACACAGCACAGGTATTTCAAACAACAGGTTCACCGTGACAGCAGTGACAGAACAATTATTTATAATACACAGCTTAGGGATTTCAAACAAAGGGTACTGCCAACACTGACAGAACCCTTATTTATAATACAACACAGGCACTTCAAACAACAGAGGTACCATGCCAGCAGTTACAGGACCCTTATTTATAATACACAGCACAGGGATTTCAAACAACAGGTGCACCATGGCAACAGTAACAGAACCATTATTTATCATTCACAGCACAGGGATTTCAAACAACAGGCGCACTGTGCCAACTGTGTCAGAATCCTTATTGCTAATACACTACACATGGATTTCAAACATCAGGGGTACTGTGCGAACAGTGACAGAACCCTTATTTATAGTACACTGCTAAGGGATTTCAAACAACAGGGGTACCATGCTAACAGTGACAGAACCCTTTTTTATAATACACAGCAAAGGATTTCAAACAACAGGGGTACTGTGCCAACAGTGACAGAACCCTTATTTATAATACACAGCAAAGGATTTCAAACAACAGGGGTACCGTGCCAACAGTGACAGAACCCTTATGTATAATACACAGCACATGGATTTCAAACAACAGGGGTACCATGCCAACAGTGACAGAACCCTTATTTATAATACACAGCACATGGATTTCAAACAACAGGGGTACCATGCAAACAGTGACAGAACCCTTATTTATAATACACAGCACAGTGATTTCAAACAACAGGGGTACCATGCCAACAGTGACAGAACCCTTATTTATAATACACAGCACAGGGAATTCAAACAACAGGGGTACTGTGCCAACAGAGACAGTACCCTTATTTATAGAATGCAGGAAAGAGATTTCAAACAACAGGGGTACCATGCCAACAGTGACAGAACCCTTATTTATAATACACAGCAAAGGGATTTCAAACAACAGGGGGTCCATGCCAACAGTGGCAGAACCCTTGTTTATAGTACACAGCACGGGATTTCAAACAACAGGCGCCCCATGCTAACAGTGACAGAAAACTTATTTGTAATACACAGCCCAGGGATTTCAAACAACAGGGGTACCGTGCCAACAGTGACAGAACCCTTATTTATAATACACAGCACAGGGATTTCAAACAACAGGTTCACCGTGCCAGCAGTGACAGAACAATTATTTATAATACACAGCTTAGGGATTTCAAACAAAGGGGTACTGTGCCAACACTGACAGAACCCTTATTTATAATACACAACACTGGCACTTCAAACAACAGAGGTACCATGCCAGCAGTTACAGGACCCTTATTTATAATACACAGCACAGGGATTTCAAACAACAGGCGCACTGTGCCAACCGTGTCAGAATCCTTATTGCTAATACACTACACATGGATTTCAAACTTCAGGGGTACTGTGCCAACAGTGATAGAACCCTTATTTATAATACACAGCACAGACATTTCAAACAACAGGGGTACCATGCCAACCGTGACAGAACCCTTATTTATAATACACAGCACTGGCACTTCAAACAACAGAGGTACCATGCCAGCAGTTACAGGACCCTTATTTATAATACACAGCACAGGGATTTCAAACAACAGGCGCACTGTGCCAACCGTGTCAGAATCCTTATTGCTAATACACTACACATGGATTTCAAACTTCAGGGGTACTGTGCCAACAGTGATAGAACCCTTATTTATAATACACAGCACAGACATTTCAAACAACAGGGTACCATGCCAACCGTGACAGAACCCTTATTTATAATACACAGCACAGGGATTTCAAACAACAGGGGTACTGTGCCAACAGAGACAGTACCCTTATTTATAGAATGCAGGAAAGAGATTTCAAACAACAGGGAACCATGCCAACAGTGACAGAACCCTTATTTATAATACACAGCAAAGGATTTCTAACAACAGGGTACCGTCCAACAGTGGCAGAACCCTATTTATAGTACACAGCACAGGGATTTCAGACAACAGGCGCACTATGCTAACAGTGACAGAAAACTTATTTGTAATACACAGCCCAGGATTTCAAACAACAGGGTACCGTCAACAGTGACAGAACCCTTATTTATAATACACAGCACAGGGATTTCAAACAACAGGTTCACCGTGCCAGCAGTGACAGAACCCTTATTTATCATACACAGCACAGGGATTTCAAACAACAGGTTCACCGTGCCAACAGTGTCAGAACCCTTATTTATAATACACAGCACAGGGATTTCAGACAACAGGGGTACCATGCCAACAGTGACAGAACCCTTATTTATAGTACACAGTAGAGGGATTTCAAACAAAGGGTACTTGCCAACACTGACAGAACCCTTATTTATAATACACAACACAGGCACTTCAAACAACAGAGGTACCATGCCAGCAGTTACAGGACCCTTATTTATAATACACAGCGAGGGATTTCAAACAACAGGTGCACCATGCCAACAGTGACAGAACCATTATTTATAATTCACAGCACAGGGATTTCAAACAATGGGCGACTAGCCAACAGTGACAGAATCCTTATTGATAATACACTACACATGGATTTCAAACATCAGGGTACCGTGTAACAGTGACAGAACCCTTATTTATAGTACACTGCTAAGGGATTTCAAACAACAGGGTACCATGTAACAGTGACTGAACCCTTATTTATAATACACAGCAAATGGATTTCAAACAACAGGGTACCATGCTAACAGTGACAGAACCTTATTTATAATACTCAGCACAGGCATTTCAAACAACAGGGGTACCATACCAACCATGACTGAACCCTTATTTATAATACACAGCACAGGGATTTCAAACAACAGGGGTACCGTGCCAACAGTGACAGAACTCTTATTTATAATACACAGCACAGGGATTTTAAATAACAGGGGTACCATGCCAACAGTGACAGAACCCTTTTTTATACTACTCAGCAAAGGATTTCAAACAACAGGTGTACCGTGCCAACAGTGACAGAACCCTTATTTATAATGCACAACACAGGATTTCAAACAACAGGTGTACCGTGGCAACAGTGACAGAACCCTTATTTATAATGCACAACACAGGGATTTCAGACAACAGGCATACCATGCCAACAGTGACAGAACCCTTATTTATAATACACAGCACAGGCATTTCAAACAACAGGGGTACCATACCAACCATGACAGAACCCTTATTTATCATACACAGCACAGGGATTTCAAACAACAGAGGTACTGTGCCAACAGTGACAGTACCCTTATTTATAGAATGCAGGAAAGAGATTTCAAACAACAGGGGTACCATGCCAACAGTGACAGAACCCTTATTTATAATACACAGCAAAGGGATTTCAAACAACAGGGGTTCCGTGCCAACAGTGGCAGAACCCTTGTTTATAGTACACAGCACGGGATTTCAAACAACAGGCGCACCATGCTAACAGTGACAGAAAACTTATTTGTAATACACAGCCCAGGGATTTCAAACAACAGGGGTACCGTGCCAACAGTGACAGAACCCTTATTTATATTACACAGCACAGGTATTTCAAACAACAGGTTCACCGTGACAGCAGTGACAGAACAATTATTTATAATACACAGCTTAGGGATTTCAAACAAAGGGGTACTGTGCCAACACTGACAGAACCCTTATTTATAATACACAACACAGGCACTTCAAACAACAGAGGTACCATGCCAGCAGTTACAGGACCCTTATTTATAATACACAGCACAGGGATTTCAAACAACAGGTGCACCATGGCAACAGTAACAGAACCATTATTTATCATTCACAGCACAGGGATTTCAAACAACAGGCGCACTGTGCCAACTGTGTCAGAATCCTTATTGCTAATACACTACACATGGATTTAAACATCAGGGTACTAAAGAACAGTGACAGAACCCTATTTATAGTACACTGCTAAGGGATTTCAAACAACAGGGGTACCATGCTAACAGTGACAGAACCCTTTTTTATAATACACAGCAAAGGATTTCAAACAACAGGGGTACTGTGCCAACAGTGACAGAACCCTTATTTATAATACACAGCAAAGGATTTCAAACAACAGGGGTACCGTGCCAACAGTGACAGAACCCTTATGTATAATACACAGCACATGGATTTCAAACAAAGGGGTACCATGCCAACAGTGACAGAACCCTTATTTATAATACACAGCACATGGATTTCAAACAACAGGGGTACCATGCAAACAGTGACAGAACCCTTATTTATAATACACAGCACAGTGATTTCAAACAACAGGGGTACCATGCCAACTGTGACAGAACCCTTATTTATAATACACAGCACAGGGATTTCAAACAACAGGGGTACTGTGCCAACAGAGACAGTACCCTTATTTATAGAATGCAGGAAAGAGATTTCAAACAACAGGGGTACCATGCCAACAGTGACAGAACCCTTATTTATAATACACAGCAAAGGGATTTCTAACAACAGTGGTACCGTGCCAACAGTGGCAGAACCCTTATTTATAGTACACAGCACAGGGATTTCAGACAACAGGCGCACCATGCTAACAGTGACAGAAAACTTATTTGTAATACACAGCCCAGGGATTTCAAACAACAGGGGTACCATGCCAACAGTGACAGAACCCTTATTTATAATACACAGCACAGGGATTTCAAACAACAGGTTCACCGTGACAGCAGTGACAGAACCCTTATTTATCATACACAGCACAGGGATTTCAAACAACAGGTTCACTGTGCCAACAGTGTCAGAACCCTTATTTATAATACACAGCACAGGGATTTCAGACAACAGGGGTACCATGCCAACAGTGACAGAACCCTTATTTATAGTACAGAGCAGAGGGATTTCAAATAAAGGGGTACTGTGCCAACACTGACAGAACCCTTATTTATAATACACAACACAGGCACTTCAAACAACAGAGGTACCATGCCAGCAGTTACAGGACCCTTATTTATAATACACAGCGCAGGGATTTCAAACAACAGGTGCACCATGCCAACAGTGACAGAACCATTATTTATAATTCACAGCACAGGGATTTCAAACAACGGGCGCACTGTGCCAACCGTGACAGAATCCTTATTGCTAATACACTACACATGGATTTCAAACATCAGGGGTTCCGTGCGAACAGTGACAGAACCCTTATTTATAGTACACTGCTAAGGGATTTCAAACAACAGGGGTACCATGCTAACAGTGACTGAACCCTTATTTATAATACACAGCAAAGGATTTCAAACAACAGGGGTACCATGCTAACAGTGACAGAACCCTTATTTATAATACTCAGCCCAGGCATTTCAAACAACAGGGTACCATACCAACCATGACAGAACCCTTATTTATAATACACAGCACAGGGATTTCAAACAACAGGGGTACTGTGCCAACAGTGACAGTACCCTTATTTATAGAATGCAGGAAAGAGATTTCAAACAACAGGGTTACCATGCCAACAGTGACAGAACCCTTATTTATAATACACAGCAAAGGGATTTCAAACAACAGGGGTACCGTTCCAACAGTGGCAGAACCCTTATTTATAGTACACGGCACAGGGATTTCAAACAACAGGCGCACCATGCTAACAGTGACAGAAAGCTTATTTGTAATATACACAGCCCAGGAATTTCAAACAACAGGGGTGCTGTGCCAACAGTGACAGTACCCTTATTTATAGTACGCAGGAATGGGATTTCAAACTGCAGGGGTACCATGCCAACAGTGGCAGAACCCTTATTTGTAGTACACATCAAATGGATTTCAAACAACAGGGATACTGTGCCAACAGTGACAGAACCCCTATTTATAATATACAGGACAGGGATTTCAAACAACAGGGATATCATGCCAACAGTGACAGAACCCTTATTTATAATTCACGGAACATGGATTTCAAACAACAGGGGTACCATGCCAACAGTGACAGGACTCTTATTTATAGCACACAGCTTAGGGATTTGCTCAACCGGGGTACCATACCAAAAGTGGCAGAACCCTTTTGTTTTTCTACACTGCACAGGGTGGTTTACAATGGCGTGCATCCCAGTTACTAGAAACAGAGACAGAACACTTCTTTTTTAATACTTGTCACAGGGATTTGAATAACAAGGTACTGTGCCAACATTGACAGAACCCTTATTTATAATGCATAGCACAGGCATTTAAAACAACAGGAGTACCGTGCCTACAGTGACAGAACCCTTTTGTTTTTCTTCAGTGCACAGGGTGGATTACAATGGCCGAGAAGGAATCCCAGTTGAAGAGCTTTCTGCCCTGCCTTGCTGCTACTGTGCCCTACACAAACCACTAGTTCACTCTCAGAACTGAAACCAGTACTGCAAAGTATAGAATCGAAGATTTACTTAAATAAAATACAGACATCTGGATCACAAGGCACTCCTATACAATTGTGGAGCACTTTGGACTCCAAAAAATACATTTTTTTAATTATTTTTAATGGTTTTCTTGCTCTGGAAAAGCACACCGTGTTCACTTAGTTCTCTCTCTCTCTCACAATACTACACTGAAGGATGATCTACTCAGCTTCCTATAGGCTGTTCGGTATCATGAAAGTTCCTCTGAGCAAGATGTGACCTGCAATCCCATACTACAGTGAAAACTTCGGCTTGGGGAAAAACTTCACTAATGAAGGTACAGCTTCAGAAATCTATGAAGCTTAGCCTTGATGCCTAACTCCTCCAGAGAAGTTTAATTTCACTTTTTCCATATAGTCGCCAAGAAAGGTGAAGTTCTGACTTTGCAGGGTGGAACACTCCGCAGATTGCTACGAAAATGTGAAGCAAATTTTTCCCACTTTGCACACCTCTACTAATGGCCCTGTGGCTGTACTCCATCCTGAGTCTGTAACATGGCAACACAGAGCACTGATGCCTCACTAATGGCTCCGCAGCTGGGCTCAAGCCTGGATCTCCAACATGGCATCCCAGAACACTGATGCCTCACTAATGACCCTGTGGCTGGGTTCAGACCTGGATTTCAAACATGGCATCCCAGAACACTGATGCCTCACTACTGGCCCTGAGGCTGGACTCCATACTCAATCTCCCATGTGGCATTGCAGAGCACTAATGCCTCACTAATGACCATGAAGTTAAACTCCATTCTGAATCTCCAACATGGCAGCACATAGCAATGATGTCTCACTATTGGTCCCGTGGCTGGTCCCCATGTGGATCTCTTACATGGCAGCACATAGCACTGATGTCTCACTATTGGTCCCGTGGCTGGTCCACATGTGGATCTCCTACATGGCAGCACATAGCACTGATGTCTCACTATTGGTCCCGTGGCTGGTCCCCATGTGGATCTCCAACATGGCAGCACATAGCACTGATGTCTCACTATTGGTCCCGTGGCTGGTCCCCATGTGGATCTCCAACATGGCAGCACATAGCACTGATGTCTCACTATTGGTCCCGTGGCTGGTCCCAATGTGGATCTCCTACATGGCAGCACATAGCACTGATGTCTCACTATTGGTCCCGTGGCTGGTCCCCATGTGGATCTCCTACATCTCAGCACATAGCACTGATGTCTCACTATTGGTCCCGTGGCTGGTCCCCATGTGGATCTCCTACATGGCATCACAAAACACTGATGTCTCACTATTGGTCCCGTGGCTGGTCCCCATGTGGATCACCTACATGGCATCACAGAGCACTGATGCCACACTAATGGCCCCATGACTGAACTACATTCTGAGTTTCCAACATGGAAGCACAAAGCACTGATGCCTCACTACTGGCCAAGGGAATGGACTCTTGATTTTCCCATACAGCAGATCAAAGCACTGGGACTGTACCATTGATCACCAAGCTGGTCTCTAACCTAGCCCTCCAATATAGCAGCACACAAAACTGTTATCTTGAGCTGGCCCAGTGGTGCTGAGGGTTGAGGCGCTGGATGCCACACCTTGCACCATGCCAGTGACCTGGGTTTGGGAAGTGAGCCCGGAATGCCGGGGGTCAGCTGGTGGGGAGGGAGGGAGTTTGGATGAGCATCCATCAGGCAGCTTTCCTCACCTGGGGAGGGAGCCAGCTTTTCCTCGGCTCTTGGCTGCCTCTGAGTGGAGGCTTGGTGGTAGTGCCAAGCCATCGGGAGAAGTGGTGCTAGGCTGGGTGGGGGGAAGGGGCCATCTCTGGGTGTCTCAGCATGCATGATTCCTCCACGCCATGCATGCACACAGTAGGCCTGGGGTCCAGGGACTAGGAAGGGAGAAAATGGAGGAAAGAAACCCCAGGCTGTGGGTGATGACTGACCCTCCACTGGCTCCACATCTGGTGGCCAGGCACTGCCATAGCCCTGTGGCAGAGGGCACAGGTGAATGTAAGTCCTGGGGAGCCAGAGTAATGGGACAGGGGGTGGTCTGAAGGGGGCAGTAGGGGAAAAAAACAGAAAACTGATGTCTCACTATTGTCCCCAAGGTGTCACTCCAACCTGAGCATGCCACATATCAGCTCAGAGCACATGGGTCTCACCTTTGTCCATGAGGATAGTCCCCAACCATGGCATCTTACATACAGTAGAACATTAACTCCTTAGCATTGACCAAGAAGCTAGACTTCTCTAACCTGGGTCTCCTATTTTTCATTGAACAATTTATTTATCCAGGGCAGTCCAGCCAAAAAGCAACATCTCATTTCCAGTGGGGTCCTGCTTCCAATCAGTTCTGCAGCTGGGCATACTAGAACATTGGGAGATTAAGTAACTTGCTAAAGGTCACACAGTCAGTATTTGGCTCTGGTGAGATTTGAACCTGGGTCTCCTTGTTCCTAAGATAGCACTTTAACAACTAGACCACATTGCCTCAGCACAGAGGGTTGGCACCTCACCATTGGCCAAGAATCTGGACTCCAACCTGGGTCCCCCAAGGCACCACAGAGTGGAGGTACCGCACGGTAATCCCAAAACTTGAGACAAACCCAAGTCACCAACACGGTAATAGAGAGCAGTGGTGCCTCTCCATGAGCCAGTCTCATTGTAAAAGTTTCCAAGACTGTTTCACTTGCTGCAAAAATGATTAAGAACGTATGTTTTAAAAGCAGATGGAGACTGCAAATTGCAAGACCCAAAGGAGGCTCATACTGTTCTCGTTCCACTGAGTCAGTTTGTTTTTGTAATAAAAAGCTAATATGACATAATGTATAATCTAATTTGGAAATTACAATTTTGCTGAGAAGGATTACGCTGTCAGCCAGTACCAAAAGAGGAAGAAATTCTTCAAAAACGTAACTTAAAAATCTCAGGAACCTATAATTAAGAATTTATTTTTCGTTCTGGATATCACTTTTCTAGTTACAATATTTCCTTTCTCTTGGACCTGCAACTAGGTTAGAAATACCATGTTTAATGTTAATATTCCAAAATAATCTAAATGTCCTTAAATTAAATTAAATATTGTGGTATTCCTTTTTAGTTATCTTTGATAAACATGATAAAACTGCTGAGACTGAGCAATAATATATGTTGGACTAGTGGTGTGCTGTTGGAGCAGTAATGACTTGTGCCTGAGGAGATGATGTGGGCTGTATAAGTACAGGAAATGAGGCTGTTGATGGCTGTATTCCATGACCCCTTGCTGCCACTGAGCAGGAGATCCAATGTGTTGCTTGGTTAGGATTTCGGTTAAAAGCCTTATGCTCAGTACAGATCTGCACCCAGGCTGCCCTCACCCACCTTTTGTGGCTGTACATGTGTACAGGGCTAGCCAGGGACACTGAATGCTGGCAGTTCATAAGGCATGTGGAATCACTGTGGACTTCTGCATGCTGGCAACATTCAAATTGCAAAAATGTTGAGCTTGACCCATTCGTGAATAGGGTGCTCAGAGTCATAAATGGTAGATGACATTTTTTTTTAATTTTTATTTAATCATGTCTGAGATTACAGTATCTTTGAGTCAACAACTCTTTTACAGAGGTTCCACGTCAGAATGAAGACAAACACAATACAGAACTAAATACATTGCAAGTGGAATACATGATACATGGAGCTGGGGTTACAATCTGAAATAAAAGTTATAATCAGGTGAAAAGTGTTAGCATTCAGGTTACAGCAAACAATTTCAATCAGGTTAAATTTTACATTCAGGTTAAAGTAAGAAGTGCAGTAGGTTTTGGGGAGTAGGTGGTGCCCTAGGGGGAAAGAGCAGGGAGTGATGCTGTCAGAAATTTGACATTGTCAGGGAGTGTAGTGGGAGAGGAGAGGGAAGACTGAGGGGTGAGAGGGATTGTAGTGGGAGATGAGAGGGGAGGGGAGGGGAGACAGATGGGCGAGAGGGAGGACAGTTGGGAGATGGGGAGAAAGGGGCTGGCAGAAGGCCTTTGGGCAGTGTGACGAGTGGGACAGCGAGGGGAGGAGGAGGAAGGAGAGTGAAGAAAAGGAAGGGAAAGGAGATTCAGGGAGGGAATGGGAAAGAAGAGACAGAGAAGGGAAAAGGGTTGGGGTGAGACATAGGACAGGGGATGATGGTCCAGGTAGGGGGAGAGTGCAGGCTGTAGGCAGTGTGTGAGACTGAAATGGGGCCCTACGTGTGGCAATCACAGCTGTTCAAAGCAGTAAGGTGTTGTCTGAGTTTCTGTTTGAAAGGGCCCAGTTTAGGTTCTTCTAGAGAGTCCATGGGAAGTTTATTTAACCAGTCTGGAGCATGGAATCTAAAGGACCATTGGGCTTGTGTGGTTCAGACAGAAAGGGGTTAGGTATGCATGCCTGGAGGCACTCCGGGTGCTGCACCGATTGGGAACACGAGTGAGAAACTGCCGAGAGGTTGGGTGGATCAGGTTCAGGGAGATTTTCCTCATGAGTAGGCAGGTGTGATGAGTAATCCTACCACTGAGGTTCAGCCAGTTGGTAAGGGTGTAGAGATCGCATGTATGCATGTGTCTGGGTGCACCTGGGACTAGTTAGCAGGAATAGTTAAGGGCCGTGCATATGCTTTTAAGGGATGGCTCGGTAGCTGAGTCATAGATGACTAAGTCTTAATCTGTTATGGAGCGCACAGAGCTAGTGACAACTAGTCAAGGGGCATCTGGGGCTATGCTCTGCCTGTGCCTGTAGAGGATCCCTAACCTAGAGTTAACCATCTTGGAGACATTGCTAATATGCTCACAAAAGGATAAGGTACTGTCAAGGGTTATACCTAGGAACTTAAAGGTAAAAACCTGCTCGATGGGGACATCTTGGTTGTTATATATGATTAAGGGAGTAGATTTTTGTTTATTATGAGAGCTGGCAAAAAGCATTGATTTTGTTTTTTTGTAGTTCATAGCCAGCTTGTACTGGGAGAACTAGATCTCCACTGCTTTGAAATCATGCTGTAGGCTAACAACTAAAGGGAGTGGATCTGAGTGGCTGGTATATACTACGGCATCATATGCATTTAGTAGGAGAGTATTGGTGCAGGCAAGTGGGAGGGAGTTCAGAAAGAGGCTGAAAAGCAGGAGTCCCAGTATGGAGCCTTGGGGGAATGCCGGACAGGACTGGCCTGCTGTCGGAGAGGGCGACACCGATTTTGATCTGCTGGGACTTGCCAGCCAGATAGCTTTTAAATCATACTGCTGCATCTGTCAATAAACCAATGTCAAGAAGGGATCTGAGTAAGAGGGGGTGATTAACAGTATCAAACACCCTAGTGAGGTCAGTGTAAATTGACCCCACTAAGTGCCCACAATCAATTGCCTGGTGTATGAAATCTGTGCACTGAAGGAGGGCAGATGTGGTAGTATAGCCCCTCCAGAAGCCATGCTGTTCAGGACATTGGATGCTGTACTTGGTAAGGTAGTCAGTGAGCTGGGCCATGACTATACATTCCAAGACTTTGAAGAGTGGGGAAGAATGGAACTTGGGCGATAGTTTGAGGTAACTGCTCTGTCCCCAGACTTATGAATTGGGGTCACTAATGCTGTTTTGCATAACATGAGGAATTGACTAAGATACAGTAATAGGTTTAGAATTTTTGTGAGAGGCAGGAACACAGAATCTAGTGTCAGGTGCAGGAGCTTTAGGTCCAGTGAGTCGCTACTAAAGCGGGCCTGGCCAAGTACCCGAAGGAGGTATTTTTTGGACTCTAGGTGTGATTTTCTTGAAGCAGAAGAATGGGTTAAGCGATGGTGGACTAGAGTTATTGGGGCCATACAGGTTAGAATGCGTGTAGAAGAAGTTAGGGGGGAATATACCACTTAGGTTGGTGGATGCAGAGTTGAAGGTGTCTGCAGTATGTTTTGGGTCCAGAATGGTTGCGCCATCTACGTTAAGCATGGGGGGTTGCTGGGCTTCCCTGACAGTTCCCTGAGATTGTCCCAGAATTTCCTGCTGTCTCCACAGGAATTGGTTAGGGCATCCTTGTAGTATGTTGCTTTGGCTAGGCTGGTGGCGCGGGTACAGGCGTTAGATGATTTAAACAAATCTGTCATTTATGTCAGAACTTACATATGCTGCTCTAACCACTCATGTGTGGATATAAATGTGATACTCTGCAGCAACCCATTACCTGTTTGATATATACCACACTATCTGTAATGTTTTCATATGCATTTTACCTTCTTTTTGAGTTTACAACAGCCCTTCTACCTGCTGTAAACTCTTTATCAGGTGCATTATTCTCCGAGTTCTAGTTCCAGATTCTGAGTAAAATAACAAGTTCTAAGTGATGTAAATAGTGTTCCAAATATAAATAAAAATATTTATCCCAAAATAACAGCATTTATTTGTCCAATTTATTTATCACTAGTGTGGTGTGTATATATAGAGAATATTACTATGAGGTAACTTAAAATATGATTGTAATGAACCACCCTAGCCCCTGCATCCCCTCTACGAACAATGCGCTCCATTACTGTTTCTCTTTGAATTGTTTCCCTATTTAACACATTAATACGCTCTGTTGTCTTCTTCCTGTTACCTCATAGTCCTACCCTCATTACTTCTGGCCCTCACCTCTCCCCATGCTTCAATTTTCTAATCCATCCTACCCTCCTTTATCTAACATCTCTACTTCTATCTATTCCGAACTCTCCTATATCTATCCCGTGTGACTATTACAGTGTTTATAGTCATTACTGTATAATTGTACCCTAATTGTTTCTGAATGAAGCTCCTATGACTTTATTTATTGTATTCCCTCCTTATAGTCCTATTTTGACACTGTATTGTACTTTACCCTACCTTTTGTTTATTTCTGATACGTATTTCATTCTTTGATAATTGTTTAATTATGTATTGTAATTACTGTACAGTTATTGTTTTCCTGTGTTCTGTTCTGTAACCTCCCGGGTGGTGCCCAAAAATAGTCATTGCTATGGCTAGTGCACCCCACCCGGTCAACAAAAACTAACTCAATAAAATAAATTCCATTTAGAATGTTACTGTTATTGTTCTCTTGCAACAAGTAGCTGAGTGAAGCAAAGCCAGAAGTGTAAGGGAGCAATGACCTCAACAGTCATATTTTAAAATATATACAGTATATATTTTTTTAATTTATTTAAGTCTAGGATTACAAGTACCTTTGAGCCAAGGCTCTTTTACAAAGGTTCCACGTCAGATTGGAGAACAATACAAACATAACAAAGTTTAAAGTTAGCAATTCAGACAGAATGAATACAGACATTTGAGGGAGGTACGTACAGGACAGAACAGGAGTTTGAATAAGCAATGCATATCATGGGATTCAACACAATCACAAGCAGAGGAATGAGGGCAAAGGAGGGGGGTGGAAACAAGGTAGGCAGGATTCAAGGTGAAAGTTAAGAGATCGAGGGGAATAACAGAAACTGAGGAGCAGCCGATGCCCTTGTCAGGTTTCAGAAAGGCATAAGACGGGGGGAGAGAGGAAGGGGTGAGGAAGGGAGAGGTAAGTGAAGCAGATTATGAGTGACAGTTACAGGAGCTGGCAGCAGAGAGGTAGAGGTGGAGGTAGGTTTTGAACTGGCCAAGACTTTGCAGTGAGGTGATGTCTTTGTTGATTCCATTAAACCAGTAGGGTGCCCCCTGAGCAAAGGACCTTTATCCCTGAGAGGTGCTGCACCGGGGAATGTGCAGAATTTGTTTTTCTGGGTCCTGGTGGGGCGGGGGATACATGCAGCATGTAGAGGTTTGAACACCTGGGGGAGCAAGGCCTAATGTGATCTTCTTGGCCATAAGGCAGGTGTAGTACTTAATACGGTTAGATAGTTGGAGACAGCCCATTTGGGCATAGAGAGCACACGTGTGGGTGAGACAGTGGGATCCTGTGATAAAACAGCAGGCTTTGTTAAGGGCCACAGATAGGCACCTAAGGGCTGTGTCAGATGCAGAGCCATAGATAACCAGACCATAATCGATTAGTGATA
The DNA here is from genome assembly GCA_016271365.2 of Neoceratodus forsteri. NCBI lineage: Eukaryota > Metazoa > Chordata > Ceratodontiformes > Ceratodontidae > Neoceratodus > Neoceratodus forsteri. The sequence goes on from CM028136.1 coordinate 958,421,094, forward strand.
CCACAGAACTCTGCACAGCTATCCTTAAGGCATCTGCGGCAAGGCAATCCCTGTGCCTGTATAGTTGACTGATGCATTTGTTGACAGCTTTGGCAACAGTGTCAGTGTGAATGTCATGGGATAGAAATATACCATAGAATAATATTCAGTGCATACTATGGGATTCAAATAATATAGCTACTGTTAAAATGACGTAGCTACTAACAAAACAGCATAGCTAAAAGTAAAGTAGAACTGAAAGTTACAGTACTAGTACAATGGCATGATATTCAATATTATTTTACTAGTAGCTTGTTGTCAGGTAAAATAACACATTTTATTCTGAAAATGTATATGCCCTCCCATGGTGTGTGTATATATGTGTTTAAAGGAAAACTACACCCTCATATGTTGTAAATTTTGTTCCCATGTCAACAGGCAACTCTTTTCGTGTAACTGTTAGGGATACATGTGATTGCTTTAGTTTATTTTCACTGTTCATACTAATCCCTGTAACTGTCCTGGGCCTTTTCTTTTTGTTGAAATCTCATTGTCCCTGAAAGAAGTATTAGTGTATAAGAACATGATGTGTCAGAACCCTTTGGAATCCACAGTATGCCTGGCTGCTTAACTGGAATTCAGCAACACAAATTGCACCACACTAAGGTGCGCGATACCACATTTACCTTCAGTTAGCTTTGCAAACTGTCTGAGTTGTAGTGCAAGGGGTTTTTCTTTAAACTGTATTCAGTTTGTGTGTTCCCAGAGAGTTTTTGCAGGGTATTAGTTCTTTCAGCCTAGAAATACATGGTATAAATTGTTGCTCTGACATCATGTTCTCATATGCTACTGTAGCTCTCATGGACTATGAGATTTCAACAGCTGTAACATGGAGACCCCCAGGGTAGTCACAGGGGACTACCATGAACAGTGAAAACAAACTAAGATAAACACGTATACCTCAAAAGCTATAGGAAAAGAGTACTCTTGACATGAAAACAAAGTTTACAAGAAATGAGGGTGCACAAACTGTCAGCAATACCTACACAATTTTGTTTTTGACTGAATGATTTCATTTTTACCTCAACTTTTAATGATATACAGTGACACTCAGTCTCCACTCATATCCACATGCTTTTTCTTTCCTTTATGACCTCCTAAAAATCTTTGTTTTTTTGTTTGTTTCAATACACTTTAGTGCAGATACCTTCATTTACAACTTGTCTCTCTGTCACTCCTTCTCTGAACCCCAAATGACACTCCACACCTCCCTGGCTCTGACAACTCTCACCAATGGTGCTACAAATAAAAGCTTTGTTTGAAAAATAAAAAGCATCTGGCTAGCAAATTAACCTCCCACACACAGCAAAGATAAACTAGACACAACAACATTTTTTTTAAATAAACTTCTTTTGCTTGCTGCCTTTCTCTATTGTTCCTCCAAAATAACATTTCCCTCACAAGTCAGCCAAATCACAGTGAAATAAACACTATTTTTAAAAAAAAAATGTACTCGTGGGTTGTGATTGAGAATGCCTCCACTCTAAGAAAAGGCTGCCCATACAAATCCTGATCCCATTCGCAACTGCTACCTGCAACACTGCATTGGAATGTTTGTCAGAGCCCCCATACATGCTGGCAGTCAGTCACATCTTCTGCAACAGGCATAGGGATGTAGCATCCCTAGCAACAGCCCTGAGAACCTCCTTGCATTGTGGAAACAGACCACCAAAAACACACACACACAAAAAAACCCTAAAACTTTTTTTTCTTTTTTTGTTAATACATTTTTATTGATCTTTTACATGGTCAACATGATATGTTACAGTAGCAATACTGAAAAAAGAGCTACAGGTGAACAAAAAACAATACTTTTCAGGCATTGATGCATTGCACAAATGGAATATGCAATGGGAACCTATGTAGGATAAACGTTTTGTCACAATGCGTGCAATTTGACCTCCAGCACATTTGCTCCTGACTATGCTTCTCTCTGCCACTTGAGAGGTTAACTGTGGCAAAATTGTACATGGGGAGATAAAAAAAAGTTTATCACACAAGTCCCAACTGCATATCCCATAGAAAAGGACATCCTTTATTTCCCATGTACATCATACATGTATAGGAATGTTTCCCTATAGAAAAGGACACAATGTATTTCCATGTTAACCTGTGCCTAATCAATCAATTAAAAGTATATACCTGCACTAATTAAACAATTACAGCTATATATCTACACTAATTAAAGCTATATACCTACGCTATATACCTACACTAATCAAACCATTAATGGGACAATACTGAAGTGATAACACAATTAACAAATCATTAGGAAGCTAGCCAAACCAATTAACAAGCTGCAAAAGAACCTGGAGAAAAAGACACACAACACCCTCCCAAACACAGAAATCTCCTAAACTCCTACCTACACTTACTACACACCATTCCCTCCTTGCTGCAAGAGGCCTGTGGGTGCCATAACGTGACTGCAACTGTAATTTCCATAGCAATAACCATCCTAATGTATTATATTCAACAAACAATGGATAAAGATGGAACACTCGAAAGCATACCTATCTGGAGGGCTAATTAGGTCAATAAGGCCATTTGCCATTCAGGTTCATGGCCTTATAGCCTTAATTAGCCCACTCAATGGGTACACATCCTTGTATACCACCCTTACCCATGATATATTCTATATATATTATATATGTATATTACATAGTCACCCATCATGGGACTTTTTTCTTAGTATTGAAATTATGGGTGCTGAAGTGCAGGGGGAGTGGCTCCCTGCAGAGGGTGGAAGGACCAGGATTGTTTGTAACACAATTTTTTTTCATCAAAAAATTAGGTCCAGAGATATATGGAAGGGGAAGAAAAAACAAAATAAGGGTGGTTTATAGACCATGATCTCAAAAGGAGGAAGTTAATGGGAATTAGAGGAGGAAATCAAAAGGAAAGTGGAGCTCAGGGAGAGTCACTACTGGAGGGGCTTCCATGTGCCATATGTAGACTGAAGGATCCTAGTAGCAGCAACTGTAAGAAGCCAACAGCTGGTAAAACTCTTTCAGGATGCATTCTTTCTACAGAGATTGGAGGAACCCACAAGGTAGCCAGCCATCCTAGACTTAGTACTTACCAATAGGGACAATATGGGGCAGGTGAGGTTGCCAGATCCACTGAGAACCATGCAAACAGAATTTAACCAGTGACCATTAGACAGTTTGGTGCAGTGTCAACCAGGAGGCATAGAAAAATCCATCCTAGACTGATGTGCTAGACTTTAGGAGTGCTAATTTTAAAGTAACAAGGGAGTTGCTGCCAGAAAAACTAGAGAAAGAGTAAAAGAGCCAGAGGGGATGAAAGCAAAATTGGTACTAATAAAAAATTGGATAGCAGAGGTCACAGATCTCTGTGCAAGAGTAATCAACAAGAAAAAGAGGGGTAAAATAGCATTATGGTTCATGAGGGACATAGGGGAGGCCATGAGAGATATGAAAAGAGCATTTACAGAAATACAGAACAAGCTAATCCCAGGGGGATAGGGTGGAGTTTCAGAGCAGGATGAAGGAGATCAACTGGAGAATGAGGAGAGCTAAGGCTGACAGGGAAATGGGAACTGAGGAGAATGTGAATAAGGGAGATAAGGCCTTCTGTCATTACATAAGGAAAAAGGAAAATGAGTGGAGAAATAGTCTGGCTGAAGCAAAGAGAAGAGTGGGAAAAGAATGATAAAGGAAATGTTGACATTCTAAACAGACATTTCTGTTCGGTGTTCACAGTGGAGGACAAGGAATCAATTCATGACTGTGCCATCAAGACAAAGGGGGGATGGGGTCAACATGGATCTCATTCCAGTGAAAAAGGTTCTAAAAGACTTAAGTGGATAAGTCCATGGTCCCAGACAGGATACATCCATGTGGATTCTTACTAATAAGAAGGAGAAGTTCCCTATTGCTGTAGTTCTACCTGACTCTATAAGTGACCACTGCCCGGTATTCTGCGTTTGGGAGACTTCTCCCACCTCCTACCCCTCTAAAGTTTTATCCTTTTCCAACCTCTCTAACCTTAACCTGACTGCATTCTTGCAAGATCTAAAACTCGTTGACTGGTCTCCCCTCAACATAACCAATGATATCAACATAGCGACTGATTCTTTCAGTACAACCCTACTCTCCCTTCAGAACCGACACATTACGGTCACTACACAAAGGATCAAATGGAAAGCCACCAAATGGCTCAAGTGGCCCCTACTACAGTTACTTAAATGCAGGGATAAACTGTGGTCAAAATAGAAGTCCTCTTCTCTTCCAGCTGACTTTGAGGCTTACTGGTCCTTGTGAAACACCTGTAAAAAGGAAATTCGCTCTGCCAAGAGTATTTACTACCGAGATCTGCTCAGTTCCTCTGCCTCAAACCTGAAGCAATATTGGTCTCAAATTAATGAAGTCCTTAGGAACAATAGACCTCTGACTCCAAACGAAATGCTTATAAATGATATTCACTGTAAGAACCCTCACACTATAGCTAATGCCCTTAACTCCCTCTTTACCAAGCTTCCCGACACTGCCCCCTCTCCATCCTGCGTTCCCCTGTCTTTCCCCCATCACCTACTGTTGCCCCCCCCTTGTGCTGGCTCCGGTCACACGCCAAGAGGTCCATAAGCTACAGAAGACCATTCCTGCTCATGGCAGTGCAGGTCCAGATGGTATTGATCCAAGAACACCGGTAACCAGGCTGTTTAACTTATCAGTCTGCTCTGCCTCAGTTCCTTCAGCCTGGAAAACAGCCAGAACTATACCAGTGTTTAAGAGAGGTGACCCCAAAGTCCTATCGAACTACCAACCCATTTCACTTTTGTCCATGCTCAGCAAGTTGCTGTAAAAACTTACTCATTGACAGGTCTTGGTGCATCTACTGAACTTCAACCTTCAGTCCCCAATACAACATGGCTTTCGTGCTGGGCATAGCACAACTACTGCTCTTACCCAATTTACTAGCGATGTAAAGTGCAACATGAACAAAGGTTTAGTTACTGGTGCTGTGTTCATCAACCTCTCCAAAGCATTTGATTTGGTACATCACCCTCTACTACTGGTTAAACTTCAATCCCTCAGTGCCTCTGACACTGCCCTATCCTGGTTTGGCAGCTACCTTGACAATTGATCTCAAGCTGTCTTCTTCTGTAAGGTTCTGTCTTCCCCTGCCCCTATCACCTGTCGTGTCCCACAGGGTTCTACTCTTGGTCCCCTGCTCTTCTTCCTCTTCATTAATTACATCCCTAACCCTTCTCCACCCTGTAGAACTATTATGTACGCAGATGACCTGGTGCTTTATGCTGCCTCCAAGTCTTTAGATGACCTCAATCGACAACTATCATCTGTATTTCAGATCCTCCAATCCTGGTTTTCCTCCAATTATCAAATTCTAAACCTAAGACTCAGGCCATGCTCCTTGGGTTCTCTAGATAGGTCCATGCTGAGTTCCCTAAGCTTCAGGTCCTCTGCTGTGACCTGTCTCCTGTCTCGAACAATGAATCCTTCAAATATCTTGGGGTCATGCTTGACCTGGACTGGACTTCTCTGTACACATCAATGAGGTATGTCACTCAGTTAACTAAGATTGGTAGGTCTATAGCATGCATCACTCACTCACACCTGCTGCCAGGATCTCAGTAGCTAGAGGCGTTTTACTACCGAGACTGCTATATGCCCTCCCCGTACTCTCTCTTGTCAATGCAAATTAGGGGATACTGGAATGCATAGGGAGAGGCATCAACAGTAGAAAACAGGAAGTTGTTATCCCTCTCTACAGACAGTTAGTGAGACCCCATCTGGAGTACTGCGTGCAATTCTGGAGACCCCATCTCCACAAAGACATAGACAGAGTGGAGGCTGTTCAGAGGAGAGCAACCAAAATGGTGCAAGGTCTGCACCAGAAGACATATGAGGAGAGACTAAAGCAGCTTAATATGTATACCCTTGAGGAAAGGAGGGAGAGGGGGGACATGATAGAAACCTTCAAGTATCTCAAGGGAATTAACAAGGTACAAGAGGGTAGTATCTTTCAGAAGAAGAGATGTGCAAGAACAAGGCGCAATTTGAAGATAATGGGGGGATGGCTCAGAGGTAATGTTAGAAAGTATTTTTTCACAGAGGGAGTTGTGGATACATGGAACAGCCTTCCTGAGGAGGTTGTGGAGTCAGGAACAGTGGGAGAATTCAAGAATGCATGGGACAGGCATAAGGCAATTCTAGTGGGGGGCAGGAGGAAGTAAGCTGTTGATTAACTAGAATCTGCAGCTTATCCATCAGGTAGGGAAATGGGCAGACTGGGTGGGCCAAACGGTCCTTATCTGCTGTCAAATTCTGTGTTTCTATGTTTCTAATGCTGGGTACTTCATAAGTAGGATATTACATATAACAATATCTGTAGATTTGCCTTACTGGCTCTTCCACTAACCCATCACTGCCTGCTCTACCCTACCTTAAACTGGCTGTCTCCCTATGCCCTTTGTTCTTATGCTCTAAGTTGTTTTATCTACTCTTTAACCAGACCTCCTCGTCCCAACACTCTGGGAGCTATGCTAACCCTTGTTCCTCACTCCCGCTTCCTTAGGTCCTCCACCTCTCCCTTGCTCTCAGTTCCACCCTGCTCCACTGAAATGGGTGAGCAAGCTTTTTCCTGTTTCACCCCCAAGTTCTGGAATTCTCTCCCCCTTCATATTAAGAAGTCTTCATCTCACCTTACATTTAAGCATGCTCGGTTCTCTCACCTAAATGCACCTAGTAATTGTGACTGCATTTAACTTGATGTTCATCTTTCTGCTTGCCCACCGGCCTGTTTTTATGTCTATCTCTGTATTCTTCAACTGAAAGTTTATCTACCTGTCTGTTTTCACCTCTGTTTAGTCTATTCAGACTTGTTTACCCAGCTATTATGCACTGATTGTACCACTAATTGTATTGTTATTGCTGCTTATCCCTGCGTTGGATAATCTGTTGCTTTTTGCTATGATGTGTCTGCTGTTTTATTTTGTCCTGATTGTACCATTGCATTTTGTACCTGATTGTTATCATTGTTGCGTTCACACTGTAATCTCCCAGGTTGTGCTTGAAAGTAGGCAGGGTTATTGTCTAATGCACTTACCCGGTTACCAAAAGCTAATAAATAAATAAATAACTAAAGACATGGGACAGGTCCTAACTGAACAACTAGCTGAGCTATTCAAAGTCTCACTGGAGACAGGGATAGTGCCATGGTGAATGTCATTCCCCTACAAAAAGGTGGGAGCAGGGATGTTCCATGGAACTAGGGGTCATCATGTCCATCATGTCAGACAGACCCAATTAATTTCTTCTAATGGGTGGCAAATGCAGTAGACAAGTGATAGGGGGTGGACATACTATGCCATAACTTTAGTAAAGCCTTCAGTACTGATCCGCATGCATGATTGGTTAAGAAGATGCAGTACCAAAGTCAGCCCTGTGGTGTGGGGGGTTGAGGCACTGGCACCTTACCTCTGGCCATGCCAGTGATGTGGGTTCAGGGATGCACCAGGATGGCTTGGGGGCTGGCCAGTAAGGGAAGATTGAGTGTCCCAGGACAGATTTCCTCCCTCAGGGAGGGGGGATAATGAGTCCCATGGCTTACTTGCCAACTAACAGAGGCTTGGTGGCAGCCTGGTGGGACCAGAAGATGAGGGGGACATGTGCTGAGGCAGCACATACTATGCCAATACACGCATGCATTTATCACTCATGGAAGTCCCAGGGGTGAAAAATGGAGGAAAATGCCTTATCTTTCTCTGCATCTGCTGCAAGTACTGCATGACCCTATCTGGCTTACCACCTGCTGATACAGCTCTGTGTAATGGGTGGTTAACCCATATGTCCATGAGATGGGTCAGTGACAGGGTTGGTGGGATGCTGCCGGGACCGAGGTTGCAGGGGGAGAAACAAACTAAGGAAAAAAAAAGATGAAGTATCTCAGAGCAGAACAGGGGCTTACTGGGGGTTGCTACAGATATTGGTCTTGGGACCGGTCCTCTTTAATATCTTTATCTGTGACATTGGCATAGGGATCCAGGGCAAGATATTGTATGCCTTTTTACAGATGACACTAAGATCTGTGACCAGGTGGATAATGAGGATGAGGTCAAAATCAAGAAGGGATACCTAAGCAGATTGGAAAAGTAGTGAGAGGTACCACAGTCAAAACATAATGCCAAAAATGTAAAGTGATGCATGTAGGGCAAAACATTCATGTACTGAATATAGGATGAGAGAGGTATATAGTGGAAAGCCATATGTAGGAAACAGACCTAGGAGTAACAATATTGGACCACTTGAAGGCATCAGCATAGAGCAGTACGGCAGAGGCCATGGCAAATAAGATGCTGGGGGTGCTTATAGAAAGGAATCACTAGAAGGAGAAGGGAGGTGCTGCTGCCTCTGTATAGGTCACTGGTTTGGCCTCAACCAGCGTACAGTGAGCAGTTTTGGAGTCTTCTTCTGAAGGACAGGACAGAGGCAGTGCACAGGAGGGTAACCAAGATGATTCAGGAACAGCAGGAAAGCATGTACAAAGAGAGGCTAGCAGATCTGAACTTGTATACACCTGAGACAAAAAGAGAAAGAGGGGATATGATTAAAACATACAAATACCTTCATGGGGTAAATAAAGTGGGTGGTGGTGAATTGTTCAGACTGCATGGGAACACAAGCAGCAGGAGCAACTGCATGAAGCTAATGGGGGCAAGTTTAAGAGACATAGGAGCAAGTACTTTTCATTAAGAGGGTCATGGAAGGGTGAAATAAGTTGCCAAAGGAGGTGGTCTGTGCAAAATCTGTGGGGGTGGGGATTCAAAAGAGTGTGGGACAGATACAAGGGCTTGGTAACAACCACACCAGAAGGGGGGGAGAGGAGAGTGAGGAACCTTTAAGGCTCTCTCATTCCATATTAGTTACTGTAGGTAGGAATGCTCAGAGCTCATGAGCCTTTTTCTGATGACAGATTCTATTTCTATGCTTCGGTCTCATTTGAAGCATGTCTCCTCCAATAGTGCAGTACACCTCAGTGCTGCAGCACTGCATGCCAGTGATTCCCCAAGTGCAACACTACAGAGCCAGTGCTGCCCCCTGATTCAGCACTGCAGTGCAAATTTTGTTCCCTGGTGCAGTACTGTAGTGCCAGGTATAGCCCATAGTGCAGCACTGCATGTCAGTGTTTTCCCCTACAGCATCAGTGCAGTGGAAGTGTTTCCCTCTACTACAACACTGCAGTACCAGTGTTTTCCCTAGTACAGCACTGCAGTGATGCTCCCCAGTGTAGCACCTTGGTGCCAGTGTTGCTCCTTAGTGCAGCAATGCAGTGCCAGTGTTTCCCCTTGTTCAGCACTGCAGCAATGCTCCTCTGTGTAGCACCTTTGTGTCAGTGTTGCTTCCTAGTGTGGCAATGGAGTGCCAGTGTTGCCCCCGGTGCAGCACTACAATGCCAGTGTTGCTCCCTAGTACAGCACTGCAGTGCCAGGGCTGTCCTCTGAGTCAGCATTGCAGTTACAGAGTTACCTCATAGTGCAGCACTGTATGCCAGTGTTTCCCCCAATGCAGCACTGCAGTGCCAGTGTTTCCCCTTAGTGCAACACTGCAGTACCAGAGATGTTCCCCTGTGCAACACCTGTTGCCAGTGTTGCTCCTTAGTGCAGCAGTGCAGTGCCAGTGTTGCCCCTTGTTCAGTGTTGCAGTTATGCTCCCTAGTGCAGCACCTAGGTATCAGTGTTACTCCCTAGTGCAGCACTGCAGTACTAGTGTTGTCTCTAGTTAAGCATTGCAGTGCCAGTGTTTTTTTTATTTTACCAGGAGTAACACACTAAGCTGAAAGCTTGTTTACAAGTGCGACCTGGGAGCACAAGGAAGTTAAGTGACTTGCTCAGCGTCACAAAGTATGCAAGTTGGGGGCTGTGAGATTCAAATCCAGATCTCCAGGTTTGCAGCTCAGAGCCTTAAGCCATTGCACTAATGTTGCCTCTAGTGTAGCACTGCAGTGCCAGTGTTTTCCCCTAGTGTGGCACTGAAGTGCTGCTGAGTCTCCCTAGTGCAGCACTTTGGTGCTAGTGTTGCTCTCTAGTGCAGCACTGCAGCACCAGGGTTGCCTTCTGGTTCAGCACTGAAGTGCCAGCATTGCTCCCTATTGCAGTACTGCAGTGCCAGGGCTATCCCCAGGTTCAGCATTGCAGTGCCAGGGTCACCCATAGTGCAGCATGGCATGCCAGTGTTTTCCCCTAGTGCAGCACTGTAGTGCCAATGTTTCCCACTAGTGCAACACTGCAGTACCAGTGTTTCCCCTAGTGCAGTACTGCAGTACCAATGATGCTCCACAGTGCAGCACCTTGGTGCCAATGTTTCTCCTTAGTACAGAAATGCAGTGCCAGTGTTGCCCCTTTTACAGTGCTGCAGCGATGCTCCCTAGTGCAGCACCTTGGTACCAATGTTACTCCCTAGTGCAGCACTGCAGTGCCAGTGTTGTCTCTAGAGAAGCACTGCAGTGCCAATGTTGCTCCTTAGTGTAGCATTGCAGTGCCAGTGTTTCACAACTAGTGCAGCACTGCACTGCCACTGATTCTTCCTAGTGCAGCACATTGGTGCTAGTGTTGCTCCCTAGTGCAGTACTGCAGTGCCAGTTTTGCTCCCTGCTACAACACTGCAGTGCCAGGGTTGTCCCCTGGTTCAGCATTGCAATACCAGGGTTATCCCATAGTGCAGCACTGCAAGCCTGTGCTTCCCCCAGTACAGCACTGCAGTGCTAGTGTTTCCCCCTTGTGTACCACTGCCATGCCAGTGATTATCCCTAGTGTGGCACCTTGGTGTCAGTGTTTCCCTTAGTGCAGCACTGCAGTACCAGTGTTTCCTCTAGTGTAACACTGCAGTGCCAGTGTTGCTCCCTGGTGTAGCTCTGCAGTGCTAAGGTTACCCCACAGTGCAGCACAACAGTGCTAAGTTGGCCCCTAGTGCAGCACTGCAGTGCCAGGGTTACCTTGTAGTGTAGCACTGCAGTGCCACATTGGACCCTAGTGCACTAGTAACAGTGCTGGGTATTAGCACACATGCTGGGTGTGGGTCTTGAACCTACTACTATCTGCTCTTCTTGGTTCAGAAGCTAGAGATTTGTGTCTTGTTTCTGTAATGGTTTAATTCCCCTGTCTCCCTGTCTGGACATTATTTTTTTTCCATCCAGGAAAAAAAAACACATTAAAGGCGCTACAACTAATGCCATTTTTATAAGGACCATCAGTAACTTTTGTATAATTTGAATAGTATTGTTCAGTAGTAAGAGCACAACATCATTTGTTACATATTTCTTGGCCCACTTCAGGAAATGGAGATAACTGACTCAGTTTCTCCAGACACACATGGCAGGAATATTCTGTAGGAATCCCTTTCTAAAAATAAGCCATCTCTGGAATCATCTGCCCCCAATTTACTTCTCCGGTTGACCCATAGACCCTGATCTGTCAGCTCAGCCCACATCTGTGCCCACCAGTGAAGAAAGGCAGCAGATTCTATACAACATATGGCCAAGTCAGTGCACGTGATATTCATGGGAAATTGACAAAGCTCCACAATTTCCTTCTTTCCCAAGCAGCCCCTTGAGCTATATTTTAGCTCACAGCTTGCAAAAGGTCCCCAGATTTCAACGACTTGAGATCTGATGTAGTGCCATCAAAGGGAATGGCTGAAATAGCTGCAGTTTGTTTTGTCAAGGAGATTTGACACAGATTGCTCAGAGAGGGACAGCAAATGGGAATAATAAAAGATTGCTTAGGACTGACTTAAAGAGGACAGGAACTTATTTCTAACTGGCAGCTCTTTGTGGTCTTAGCTTCAGAAATTATATTCATACTCCTCAATAAGTACATCTACTTGTACCTGAATAAACATTTATTAAGCATAAAGGCATGGTCAGGGGCTGGGTTACTGCCCATTAATCTAACCCTAAGGAATCATGAGGTATGAGGTAAAGTTGAGTGCCTTCTGCCACTAGAGTTAGATTAACAAAGGCATCCCATCCCCTGGAATGCCTTAATGCTATTATTAGTCTAAACTGTTTTTACATTTTTAAATTGAATGATTTTACAGCTACAATTCTAACTGTTTTATTTTACATGAGGGTTTCCAGCCAGTAACATAAACCTATTAGTACTTCCAAGAACAACAGAAGCAGTTCTTATGTTTTGTCGAGATTCTCTGATGAAGCCATAACGACAAAACGTAAGAACTGCTGCTACACTGTGTGTCCAACACTGGATGGGTGAATAAATATGTTCTAAGAAAGAGCTAAAGTATTCATTGACTTATGGACTTATTGTTAGGGTGAGTGGAACGTTTTTCTTGGAAGTACAGATTGACTGCTTAATTGTTATGTTTATAGCACCCCCTCCTGAGTTCAAACCCTCTCTTGTCACATCATAAACCTATTAGCATTCTCAGCCAATCAGAATGCTTAATTTGCAACCACTGTTTTATTTATTTATTTATTGTTTCTCCCTCTGGTTCCCTCCGGCCATCTCTGATGTCCCCCCCTTGCCATCCCAGAGCATCAGACCACCTCCCCTGTCGCCCCCATGACTTACCCTTCGTGGCAGGGGGTGGGGAGCTACTCAACCCACTGGCATGGATCCAGTTTCGGGAGGTGACCTCTTGGGGTGGCGCTATGGAGGGGGACCATCGTCATCCTGCTGTGGTGGGAACCAATTTTTCCATTTTTTTCTTGTGCGGTTTGTGAGAGTACAATGCCGCCAATGACACCCAGCATGCATGTCCGCACACTGTATGTCGGGCAGTTGCTCCACTTCTGCCCCCACATTATGGGACCTGGTATGCCAGCCCCCAGCCACTGCTAGGGGTCAGGCAAGTGTCGGTCCTCGTCCCTACCCTCCCCTGGGATAGGAGAGCTGTCCTCCGGATGCTCAATCCTCTCCCTCCCAGGCTGACCCCCGGCTACCCACTCACACCATGAACACAGGCCACCAGCATGTCAGGAGGTAAGGCAGTGATGTCTCAGCCCTCCACGCCACTGGGCCGTCAACCAGTTTTATAATGTAATAATTACTGGTGACCCCCTTTAATTCACAGACTACAGCCGTGTTTCAAATGCCATAATAACTGGTAGAACTGGTTATTATGGTGGTTTGTGCCACTTGTCTTTAGCATGCCACCTCATGGGGTCTTACTCTATGTGTGGGTGGGCCAAACACATCAACAAACATGGTGACGGTTTCTCCACTACCGAGGAGCTGGACCGCACTTCAGTTAAGGTATTACTTTCTTAACAGTATTTATCTGGTTGATCCTGCCTTTCTATTTTTAAAAATCTATCTGGTTGATCCTGGTGTTACTTCATTTTGGGTGGGGCTTCGGGAGACAGCCACTGTAATCTGGAACAGGCCATGGCTGACTACGAGCGTTTCCACAGAGTAATTTAAAAAAAAAATAAAAGAAAGAAATTATTCCAAGAATTTATCCTGTTTTTTGAAATGTGATGTGTGTTTGTGTGTATGTGTGTGAGTGTGTGCAGAAGTGGGACAACTGAGTTACATCTGCAGGAATCACAGCGTAGCTCCTTCAGTAACTTCCTTTGAGACTGACTTCCAGCACTAGTAATTATAAAAAATAATGCCTGTGCAAGATCTGTGTTATTGAGGATTTTTCACACACCCAATGTGTGTGAAAAATCTTCATAACACACACCTGCACAAGCATTATTCTCTATAAAATAACTTTATTGTGTATGGTCAGCATATGCTATGCATAGATTTGCATGCACTCACAGACTGTTGTACCCTAGTAGTGGCACAACTACCCTGATACAACAGCTTGTTATTGCACCAAAGTAGCTATGTCACAGACACAAGCATGCACAACTCAGTGTAACAGCCATACAAAACCATAGCAACATAGCTACAGTGGACAGTGTGAGGCTGGACAGCATGATAAATCAGTCAGTGCAACGAAAGACAAAGTAGCCAGGTAGTGGAAGTCAGTGCATAATGGTAGCTTTTTTTTAAATGGAGGACTATATAGTATATAAAATATTATATGGTCAACCATACCAACTCAGTCATATTTCCATCTCATGGATTGTAACGACATCAAGCATGTCTCAAGATTCACTCTCGAGATTTCTATGATGTCATTACAACCCCTCAATTGAAACACAGTCTTCTTGTGTATGGTTTCCGATACATTGTTGTATATTGTTGTATTGTTTTGTTTTAATGGGCTGCATTCTGTACTGTTCCTTCGATACAACCAAAAACTTGGAGTTTTGACTATGTCATGGTTTGTGTACAGAACTCTGAGCACTGCTCTGATACGATAGCATTTCACACTTAGCATTCTATACATGTAACAGCCTTCTCTTGCTAGTAGGGGGCAGAGGGCTTGTTTACTAGAATGCCAGACCATGGAGCCTGCTGATTGGTGCAGTCTCTGACAGCCAGCGTACGGAGATATGTGTGCCAGTTATTGAGTGTTGGCAGATGTATGTCAAGATGGCTTTGTGATATGAGGGTACAGGTGTGCTTCTGGAGCTCCCTTGTCCCAAGTTGTTTTGCCAGGCCACCTGAGGAGGCAGGGCCCCCCCTGTCTAGTAGCAAGTGTCTGTGGACCCAGTGTACGTGAGAACAGCAGAACTCAATGTCTGGTCATCTGATAGCCTCCAGGGACCAATAGCATGACAGCAGTGAAGATGCTGGGGATTTTTGGAGTCTAAGCCCATTTCATGTAGATTAATTCTGCGGGAGTGTAAGGCATCACCGGGACGGAGGGAAGCAAGGAGTATTCTAAGGTGCAACCCTCAAAGGAAGTTCCTGGCACCCTTCTGGTGCACAGAGGATCTCACCAAAGCAGGTGTTATGCTTTGAGGGCCATATCAACCCTGCTTCTGAGATAGACGAGAAGCTGCCAGTGATGCTGAAGATGGTGAAAGCTCTGGGGACAGATGCTGAGCTGCAGATGCAGGTAGGAGATATTCCAAAACACAAAAAGGTGCTTCGAAACAGGTCATGTTCATTACAATAGAAGCAAAGTAAAAAATAAGTAAGAGCACCAACCACCAACCAGGAAATAAAATTATTTATTGAGCGCAAGTTGTAATCCAAATGCAACACAAAACGCTTTCCATTCAAGCGAAAACATTCTCCCTGTGGCTCTGACCAGTTTTGTGCCAGCGCACTTCCTCAAGGAGGAGATACACCTGCTATTGTTTCAGGGAATCTCATGCTGGGATGTAAACTGAAGAATCTGCCTCTGGCAGAGGGCCTGGGGAGATTGCCAATTGCTGCCAGAGAGCAGGCTGAGGTATGCTTTATCACGCTGATGTCCAGCACACCATCTGGTGACAGTAAGAATCTGGTTAGAGAGAGATGCTGAGAGCAGGGGTGGCCCTCAGCCAGTTATGTCTGAGTTGAAGTGCCCACATTGGTACTACCTTCAGTAGACAAGCTGACTTGATGCCATGGTGTCACTAGTAAGTGTGGAAAATGAGTGTAACCCACAGTGTATAGCAAGACAGGAGATCTGGTTAATTCACAATGCAGAGTAGTGAGGCTCTGATGTGAGGTATACCCTCATTCACTGGTGAAACCTAAGAATCACTGTAATCATGAGTTGTAGTGAGAAAGAAATAATGTGCCCTACTGAGAATTGAACTCAGACCCCAGAGTACCCCAGTATTCTAGCCACTTTAGCCTGCTCTGATGGCATCTACAGGGGATTCTGGGATTTGTAGTAACAAAAGCTATCAGTCTACAACTAATCAAAAGTAGTCTGACAAAACTGACTACTACAGTAAACAGTAAGGAAACCAAAATGTTTTTGCACACAAAGTGCACACTGGTCCCAGACCCACACTTGAGTGTGGATGCACTTAATGGTGACTGTTCCCCTTTAACCTTGCCCTAGTCATGAAGATTAAAATGGGAAATAGTTGAAAATAATATTGCCCAGTTCTAGCAAACTACTGCCTGGTTCTAATGAACTATTGCCTGGTTCTTGGTTTGAACCAGACATTAGTTCAAAAATCTTGTATGTCATGTGAATGGCTTTGCGTCGATCATTTATTATTTATTATTTATTTGTTTTTGCTAACCGGGTAGGGACCAGAGACCAGGATTTTTGTCTATGGTTTAATAAAGTCAAATATTCACTGTGTGACTGCAGTTGAGTCACTTAACCTCTCAGTGCTCCAATCCACCCAACCTTGGAAATGGGTAGAAGCAGGAAGGACCCCACTGGAAACAAAATGTTATATCTCAGCTGGGCTAAGTAAATAAATACTTAAAAAAAAATCTCATTCCATTAGAATGTTAGGAAAATGTGCATTCAACTTCTCCAAAGTAATTGTATCCACTGTATATTTTGGACAGAAAAGTACAAAAAGGTGCAGGTGTTCTATGTTTATACAGTGTAAATCCCCTTAACTCCTTAAGTTATCAGTCAAACATAAACTTTTAATCACTGCAGCAAAGTATCTAGTTAGGAGGTGCACACATTTGAAGCACAGCAGTACAAAATTACAGTACTAGCTAGTGCTGTGTAAAAGAAAAGATTTAAATGAATGGATTTAACACATCAGTAACTGCAACATGCTTTACAGCACAGTGAAGAAAAACAAACATATGTCATATAACAGCGCATTTCATTTGCAGTGTAAAGAAGTGTTATTAATGAATGTTATGACTTCCAAAAGGAGTCAAAGTAAACAAAGACAGGATTAGCAGTTCTGTCTTTAGGAGGCACCAAAGAAATGACATTTAGGGCTGAGGGCGCGGTTTCAAAGCAAACAGATTTTATTGTACAGTGGTAGTTTCTAACGACTATGCAAGACATCATTATCATTAGGGTGATTAAGTAAATTGATGGTTTTATAGTTCAAGGGGTACTGTACTATCAACATTCACAAGGACAGTACTGACCCTGAATAACCAAAACAAATGACTGAGAGGGACCGGGACCTTCCTCCAAGGTCAGCAAGCCATGCCCAGCCTTGTTAACCACTTTGCTAGGGTGTCTTCAAACACCAAGCTTAGGCAGATGTATGCCCCCATCCGCTCCATTACTCTGGACTCCATCTGCTTCCTCACCTAATCAGTGCAGCAATGTTCGTCAGGCTCAACTGAAAGGAATGCTCTCAGAGGGTTTATTCCTCCTCCCAGCTACCAGGGGGCTGAGCAACCTCCTTTTTTCAACTTTCTATTTGTTATTTAATTTCAGCAATATAAAAAGAATATGTTTAGTCAATGCTAAGTCCCCTAAAGGTGAACAACAGTCAACATTTGTATTGATTTTCTTTTTCTTATGATGTCTCCTGTTCTGTCCCATGTGACAGTGATGTGTCCGTGACAATAAATTCAGCAAATGCTGGTTCAGTGTCAAGTTTACAACAAGATAGCTGTGATTTTACATGCCTCTCCTTATCTAGTGAGTACTAATAAATGCTACATTCACAGTCTGGCAAACACCTGAGGGATAATTGAGTAGGTCATTCTGTGAGGAAACAACTAGTCTTCACTAATTATAGCACTGATAGTCTGGTGTGGTTTTTTTTGCTCTTTTTATGCCTGTGTGTAGTTTGATTAAACAAAAAACGTTAAAAACAAAACATTTACTCTTGCTGGCTAAACATAGACACATACATTGAAAACAAAAAGACTGGATTAGAAAGAGTTCTTTATTTAAGGCTACAACATCAGGCTTCTAACTGCTGATTGCTGAAGCAGCAGGTGTCATTCACTGACTCAATTAATCACTGTCACATGGGCCAGAACACATTGCTAGAAAAAGAAAGGCAACAAAAAATTCAAACACGGAGATCCTCAGGGGCCAAAAAACCAGTAGGCAAATTTAGAAAAAATGCCTAACAGCAAACAACAGAAAGAACACAATAGGATTACACCCAAAAATCAAAACACTCTGCACAACATGTTTTTACAAATTTTAACTGTAGTTCTCCATTAAGAAGTGAAGGCACTCCAATTCAAACATATTATATAAACTAAGTCTAAAGGTATATAACAAATGTACGTAACAATAAATATTTTCTCCAATTTGAATTGCACAAGCTCTTTTTTCAATGAGCAGAATAGTGGATTGTGAGTTCCTGCAGTTCAGGGGGGTGGGCTGAGAGACTTGAATGGTGCCATTACTGATCTGCCTGCATTAGCAGTAGCCACTTCCTTTACCAAGCACTGCCCATTCTCTCCCTGGTCCTCTTTTGACACCAGGGGACACATCCAGTGTCTGTCCTATAAACAGGTCTTGGCTAGCTACATGGGATCACCCATTCCGCAATGACCATGAAGCAAAGTTCTGATTAGAGCTGTGAAGAAGCACAATTTTGCCAACAGAATTCTTACAGAATGGTAATTCTGTCTCTGAAATGTTTTTTAGTTCTACTGAATTTTGAAAAGCATTTCTATGTAAACAGGAAAATTACTCCTCAAATTATGTAAGCCACAAAATATTTATCTGCAGTTTGTGGAAAGTCAGTCTTACATAAACCATAGAATACAATTACACAGTTTATGAAAACTGTTTATTACAGATCTGCAGTTTATAAAAAATCCATTTTTGGAATTTCTCAATTCTGCTTCCAATGGAACTATATAGAATTAGGTAGAATGTCCAAAATTCCACAGAATTCCGGTATATGCAGAATTTGAAAATTCTGCCCAGCTCTAGTTGTCTTAGAGATGGTGTTGTAGCCCTGCTCCCTTCCCCTGGAGTCAGAATGCAACAACATGACACAGACCCACTGGTGCAGACTGGCAGGTCAGATTGTGTCATGAGCCTGGGTCCCTTACATGGTAGTACAACGCACTACTACTGGTGCCACCCACCAGGCCAGCTCAGTATTTTTCACCTCACTTACTCTCTCAGTTCCCACCCTCCAACCCCAGCACTTGTATAGCACATCAGTCAGACAACCTCTATTGTAAGGGATGTTGCCAGCCGTTTACTCTGAAACTCTACAAAGTCCTACTAATCTCACTAAGGGGTGGGCTATGGCATGCGTACTAGAGGTCTGTGTAATGATAAATTATATTGGCAGAATTCCAATGAAATTGCCATTCTGCTTCTGAACTCTTCCTCTGAATTCTTTGAAAAGTTCTGCTATATTCTATCAACATACTGTATAAATCACATTTTTTTCACTCCATTGGAGTTAATGAGAGGAGATGCAGCATGTTAGGGCCCTTATATAGCAACGAGTTTATTCCATGCTGTAGCCATCCTATATTTAATTATCTATTTAGTTTTATTTTTTTTTTGCACTCAGTGTTGTTTTTTCTGCTCCAGCTGTGCTCCTATCAGGCATTGACCCTCCAACCCCAACACCCCAGAGTCTCATGGACCTACTGTACAACTGTCTCCTAGGGCTTCCTCTTTGTGGTGGGGGCAACAAAGAGGCCCAAAATGGATCCTCAGGTGGGAGATATGCCATATCCCAGGTGCGGTTCTGCAGCAGGTTAGGTCTGTCACCCTACCCTACCAGTGTTTTCCCTCTTCCTTGTGCGCTCGCAGGAGGGCTGACATGCAATGCCACCCAGATAGCTCTGTGCATGCTTCCATTTGCAGGACATTGGCAGCTGCTGCTCCTCCCATCCCAATCATTGTGGTTATAGAATGTCTGCGCCCAGCCTCCATTGGGGCCAGGCGTGCGCTGAGCACTGCATCCCTTCTTCCCCACAGGAGATGAGTAGGCCAATGGATGCCTGATCTTCCTTCCCACAGCCAACCCTATGATGTCTTGAGTTAACTCCTGAATGCAGATCACCAGTGTCATAAGCGGAAAGATGTACTACACTGAAAACAGCTAATTTCCAGATGTGTTGGGGGGGAGTGGAGTAGACAAGTAAACAATACAGAATGTGCAAGTGAAGATTACATATTGTAAGGTGCAATAGTAGGAAAAATAAAATATATTATAATAGAAAGTACAATAATAAAAAATAAAATACATCACGGTTGAGCAATCACAATGTACAGGCAGACAAACAGCGCAATGCAGAATAAAGATGTAAAACAATGCATTATGGTAAAAGTGCAATACAACACTGGGAGCAGGAGATTAATACCACCCAGATTCCTGTGATGGTGTGAGATTTAACAATACCAGTGCAATAGTGTAGGTATGGGAGCAGGACATTACCATATATGAAACACTGATTAGGAGCAGTTAAAGCCACACAGAACAGGGGCATAGGGCAAGAAGAAAATTGCTCCCAGCTGGGGGTGAGGACTGTAATGTGTGGGTACCAACAACATAGAAAGGGAGGATGGGAATACAAAGGTTAAGGGTAAGGTACAGTTGTAGGAGGGAGTAGCAAAGACATGAAGGGTCTTGAGGTAGAAGGACAAGGCTGAGTGGATAGACAGGGAAAGAGAGGACCAGAGCTTAGGAAAGTGGTACAAGAAGGCAGCTTGGCCTGCAGTAGTTTTTCTTGAGTGCAGGAAGACAGAATGAGAAGCAGAGTTCTGGAAGGGGTGGGGTGATGATAAGATAAGAGGGTGGAAAGGTAGGGTGGGAAAGCTCCAAGCCAGAATCTGAAGGTGAAGGAGGCACAGTGAGCAAGGCTTCTGGCATCAAGAGAAGTGAGGCAGAGGTAAAGGTAAAGGGAGCAGTGGTGGTTACAAGGAGAGCAGTTCAAGGCAAATTTAAGTGGCAGAATGAGTGAAAGAGGGGGTCCTCCAGTCTGGTAAGGATGGACTTGGATGCTGCACTGTAAACAATGTCACCATAATCAAAGATTGGGAGGATCTTCTCCATGGCTAAATGTTGGCGGGCAGAAAGAGGGATACTGGCTTAGTCTTTATTGAGCACACACTATTTGGGGTGGAGTTTGAGGTGGAGAGCATGAATATGCACCGAGAAGTCGAAGTGATGGACCAGCCAGTCCTCAAGGTACTTAATGGAGACACTCTCAATCCTAATACCATTGACGGTGTGGAAGGATGGAAGGGGAGGGAGCCTGGGGAACCTCTGTGTAGCGATAATCCAAATTCTTGATTCTGATAGCTCTAAACTCGGCTCATTCTAAACCCACTGCCAAGTGACTAACACCGATAGAGACTCTCAAGAACAGCTGTTATCAGGCTTCCCCCATGCTAATACACACACAGAGCTCAGTAACATAAATTAATACCAAACAAAATCTAGTGACACTTGTCTGACCATTCCTCTTTTAGCAGTAATTCCAGCTGAACACAAAATAAACAAGCATTTGTCAATGCCGAATGTTTGCTTGCTGGCATTTGCAGTGGTAGTGTAGAAGTTACAGAGCTGCGTAATAGGAATGGCAGTGAAGTATTGAACTGAAGCCAACGCCACCACCACCCTGCAGAGAGTGACAGGCATTGGGGTGTGCGTTTGGGTCATCAGGCATAGCAGCCCACGCCATTTCACCAACCCCACCCTGCAGACACTGACAAGTGCCCACGTGTTCCTTGTGGTCTTTGTACCTTCAGCACTCCATTTCATTAGGAAATATGGTGAGATGGGTGTGATATAGAGAATGGGGTGAACTTTGGGCGAAAGAGTCCAAGGCATACCTCGATGCCTCTCAGTGACTGCAGGGGTGTGGAATGGTATGAGCATCGCAGGCAAGAATCCCAAGGCACACCCCTGATTCCTGCATTCTTCTATAGGTTGGCGTTATAGTTAAAAACCCTAATACCTCAGGCATTCGTTGGTATTTTCACTCCAAATTTTCAACATATTTGTTTTGTGACCCCACCTCATGAACAGGGGAATATCAGTTTGTTAGCCAAAAGCTGCTTATGCACAGTGACTATGGCATTTAGCACCACAGGTGCAAAATATTCCAACAGGATGTAAAAATTACAGCTGTATACTCTTTCATGGGAGGTGTAAAATGGCTATGTTGCAAATGTGTATTAAAAATATTAAAAAAAATGGAGTAAGTCACGAGCGTACATAGAAACTGTGCAATACTACAACCGTAATATAATTAGGCTGGAGATTTCTTACAGCAGATTGTCAACTCAGGCATTTTGGTGCCTCCGATCATGAACAGTGTCACTGTGATTTTTCTTAATCTGTGCCGAACAATGAATTCCCACAGTGACCACGCATCTCTGCACTGAAGGTGTGAAAACACACCGGCCATGTTGTGAAAAATGGCAGCTGTACTGTTCATAAGGAAGTGTGGAAAAATGCCACTGGTGAAAATCTGGACTGAAAATATTACAAAGTCATGAACTAACGAGGTGCATTGGAAATGCAATGCTCACTTAATCACAGTCATTTCATAGACTTTTGTCACCAAATTTTCAGCATAGCCATTTTAAGACCTCTGCTCACGAACAGTGTAACTGTGATTTCTTAATCTGTCCTAAACATTGCTTTACACACCAACAGCTCCATTGTGCGCTACAGTAAAAACACATTTTGGCGACATATGAAAAATTGCAGCTGTACTGTTCATAAGGAAGTTTAATAAAATGGACATGTTGAAAATCTGGAGTGAAAATATTAAATTTGCAAACTTACGAGCATGCATAGTAACTGTACAGCATACGCTCGTAAAAATCATTTGAAATTTTTCACCAAATTTTCAACATAGCCATTTTAGATGTCTGCTCATGAACAGTGTCACTGTGATTTTTAATTTATCCCGTGACATTGATTTCAGCGACACCGACTTGCGCCATTGTGCGCCATATGGTGGAAACACGTTTTGGGTGAGATTGAAAATGACAGCTGTACTACTCATAGAAGAGTGTGGTACAATGGCAATGTTGAAAATCTGAGTGAAAATATTGAAAATTTGCAAACTAATGGCGATGTGAGAACTGTACAACGACCGTAAAACAGTCTTTTTGGAATTTTTCACCAAATTTTCAACATAGCCATTTTAACAACCTCATGAACAGTGTCACTGTGATTTTCTTTAATTTGTCCCATAACATTGATCTCAAGACACCAACTGGCGCCATTGTGCGCTAAATGGCTGAGACATATTTCGGTGAATGTGAAAATGGCAGCTGTACTACCTATAAGAAGGTGGTAAAATGGCAATGTTGAAAATCTGGAGTGAAAATATTGAAAATTCACGACCTTCTGACGTAGCATTAGGAACTGCGCAATGCACGCTATAAAACAGTAATTTTAGGACTTTTTTCACCAAATTTTCAACATAGCCATTTGAAGATGCCTGCTCATGAACTGTGTCACTGTGATTTTCTTAATTTGTCCCATACATTGATTTAGCACCGACTCGCCATTGAAATGGCTACATGAAGTGACAAGTTTTAGATTGAGATGTGAAAAATGACAGCTGTACTACTCATAAGAAGGTGTGGTAAAATGGCAATATGTTGAAAATCTGGAGTGAAAATATTGAAAATTCGCGAACTTTACGAACCTCGCGTAGGAACTGCATAACCTGCGCTCATAAAACAGACCATTTTTGGGATTTGGCACCAAATTTTCAATGTGGGTTTTGAGACCCTTCTCATGATTGATGTCACTGTCATGGTGTTATTCGAGGCCGAAGGGTGATTTCTGATCACTCTTGAAATCACCCTTGGGGCCAGCTCATGATGACTCGAAGACCATGTTAATTGGTGCCAAAATAAAATACCTGAACATGTAATAAAGTTTGACCCCTCCTATTTATCCCATTATACAGCTTACCGGCATTTCCTCCCAGTTAAATTAAGCTATGAAGAGTGCGAGCGTGTTCCCGGTCCACGAAGATCATCGCTAGAGTCCGGAGGTAAGTATGGGGTGAGGGGGTGGGGAGGCTGGTGTGCAGTGGGTGGGTGCGGGTTGTGGGAGGGGGTGCGAGAGCGCGCCGGAGGCAGTTTTCGCTTTTCAGGTCAAAAATAAAAAAGATGATGTGGGACGTTTGCCAAGCTGGGGTGGGCTCCCAGCGTGGCACAAGGACATTGGGGACCCTTCAGCTGATGGGGATTGGGCACCCCGGCCGGCCTATGAATTGCTTGCCCCAGCGTGGTACCCAGTACGTGGGAGGACAGTGCAGCCGACGGGGTTGGGCACCCCTTCCGGCTATATGATTAGTTGCCATGCTGGGGTGGCACCCAGCATGGCATTTTGAACCCTTTGGGGAAGGCGGGGAATGCAGCAGCCGACGGGGATTGGGCACCCTGCGCTATAAAGTGCGTGGCGCATGGCGGGTGCTGTGGGAGCTGCACGTGAGCAGCCTTATCTTATGGCTGCTCACTCCGGCGTAGCTCCCCTTTCAATTCAGAGTGACCTGCATTTTGGAGCATGTCATAGACAGCTCCAAAATGCATTGGCTTACAGGGGCCGCGCCTGACAGCACACTGACTGAATTGGAGGAGGAGGTGACACACCTCCGAAATCTCCGATGATGGCACTATGTTTCTTGCACATACGTGCAAGCAAACATAAAAATGAAGAAACATTCTGTAATAAACTGTGGTACTCAAGCACTCACAAGTGAATGCTCTCATACTGTATATGCTGGTCTCCATCCCCACACTTAGCTTGATTTCCAAACTCAATTCAGGCTCCTATGTGAACTCCACAACTGCATCAGTTTAAAATAGTATCTGAAAATATCATAATTTCATCGATTAGAAGCCCTTGTATGTACCACAGCTACTGCAACATGAATAGCATTCACTGGTGGGAAAAAGATAGCTACAGCAACTGCCACCGACACCAACAGTGTCCCAGTTTAAATGCTGATGTACCACAGCTGGGTAGATCAGAGCAAATCAAATATTTCCCTGCAGTTTCCCTCTACAGGAGGGTCCTGACAAAAGTGTCCCTCAACTTGAAGCCCACCTCCGATGGAAAATGTGGCTTTTAAATGAAGGGAACTTTTAATTATAAACTTTTTTTGTCTTCTGCTTCTTTTTGAGGATGACTTTAAACCGAAGACAATTTCTAATCAGTGAAGTATGGCATCTCAGTGTGTCATGTGCTATGTGAATCCTTGCTGTATAATTCCCCACAACTAGTTGTGTGCAGCCATAAGGGGAACCCCTGAGACTTCAGTACCCAAGAGTATAATTTAATTAAGCAATGATGCATGACACTGTGTGGATTGTACTGGGATAACCTCACAACTGGGGTGGCTGTGCACAAAGCCACATGCATCCAACACCCCAGAGAAAAGGTTACTTCAGTAGAACCCACACTGGTGTGCATTATTGCTATTATACAATGGCTCTTATTTATTAATACTGTGGGGACCAAAATGAGGATTATGTAGATGCTATTAGTCAGAGAACAAGTTTTTGAACATCCATTTTATGTGTAGGGACATCTATTTTATAGTATCAGTTGTACAGTTTTATTTATTTATTTATTTATTTATTTATTTATTTTTGAGGAAACACTTCCCATGTGAAAGCACAGCATCATGGGTGTACAAATAATCAATTGTCTGGTGTCTATGTAGTGTGTTATGCAATACCAGGCAATTAGGTTATTTGCTTACCCATGATGCAGTGCATTCACATGTGGTGTGTTTCTTCATAAAAAAAAAAAAATAAATAAAACTGTAAAACTGATACTTTAAAAGAGATGTTCCCACACTATAAAGGAGATGTTCTGACATTTGTTGTCTGCCTAACTATGAATTGTTTCAGCCATGACAAAAATGTGTTCTCCCCCCCCACAATATAAATAAGTAAGGTTTTTGTATGAAACTATACTTCTACTTCTGTACTTCAATTGCAAGGCATTAAACTTTGTTGGTAAAAGAGGTTGTGGTTTGATATTTAGTCTACTATGCAATCATTTGTATGTTTGGATTTAATGCTGTGAGAGCAGGTCTCAGATAATCTTATTGCAACAAATGCACACTGACCAATCAGAATCCAATAAATTGTTTTGTTATTGTATAATGAAAGGTAAAGCATGTGTTTCTTTCATGCAAAACAAACAAATAGTGCACAGGCCTAGTCAGGAAGCAGTGATCTGTGAGTTTAGTGGTGTTATCGGCTTAGTAAGGTGAACAATTTTTAATTAGCAGAAACCCAATGTAATGCAGAAGATACCATCTGACAAAGACGCTACCAGTTGAAGCACTGGGGCTGCTGGTGTGTACTTTCCACATGCTTAGCTAGTGTTATTAATGAAGTCCATTACCAAGTGTATTACACTGAATTGTTACTGTTTAATTAAACACCTTTCAACTCATAGAGCTTATAGCACTACTAAGATGACTGGCCATTGCTTTCTGACCAGCTGAGTGCCCTGCTATGGTGTTTTGTTGCATGTTGTTACCACTAGGGATTATTCCTCCCATAGCAAAGTGGCCCACTCTGCTCTGTGCGCTTGGCAATTACTTTGTTTTGTTTCCATTATTTCATACCATACATGCCTTTGGATTTGTTATCCTAATTCCTAAACTCCTGCATAAATATTGTTTTTAGGATTTAATTTAGGGATTAGGATTTTCAGAATGCCATTACAAAAATCCTAAATCATAAAACTCAGTTGGAATTCGATGAATCCATTTCCATTTGGTGGATTCTGTGCAATCCTACCATGTACAGCAGTATATACTTCAATATTAACTGCAGAATTTTGACATTTTCTGCTAAAAACTAGGGCACAATTTCTCATATATCTAGGAATTCCAGCAAAGGTAGAATTATGCAATTCTACCTAATACTTGTGCCTTCATGTTCAATTCATCCTTCCACAGACCGTGAGCACTTCTCCAATATGATTTATTCATCCTGCACCATTCCAACTAATGGGAAGCCTGAGCTCACGCTCTTATGGGGTTGCCTACTTTTCAGAGCAGCACACTACCACCAAGCCTCTGGGCTGGCTTTAGATTTGATTCTTTTTTTTTTTTTAATGTTTTAATGTTGGATTCTTTGTTAACCCAACAGGACTCCCAGTCCCTTCCCCCATCCTTGTTCCTTCCCTTCCTTACTGTGTCTGATATGCCTTCAATCCACACTGTGGGGCAAACTTGTGGCAGGTTGTCCACACTTGGTCCCAGTATGTGTCCAGGGTTGTGCATGCCCCCAGGATATGTGTAAGTGTGGCCTGGGGGCAATTACACCACCAGCAGTTGCTGTGTGGCATAAGTCCCATATGTTAAAGTGCCTGAGGTGTCCTATATGCTCTATGCAGCACCTTAAATTGGAGTGTTCTGGCCTATAATTCCCTGTTAGCATGGTGTACCTGGGGCCATACAGTGTCCCATTCAAGTGGAAGGGATGGGAGTATTCGCTGTTCTGGGATCACAGAAAATTGCTGGATGAGTGTTGGACACTTTCAGATGATGCAGTTTGTCCATCATATGTCTATAGGAGAAAAGTGAAGACAGCCAGGGATCCACTGGATTGGACAGAAGCAAACAGAGTGTGGGAGTTAGCTTTATTCTAAGACGGTCATGAACCTGGAGGTACTGCCAAAAGGGAAGTGATTTAACACCTTCCACCCTAGGTAACTCAGAATAGGCAAGGAAAACATTTGTGGTTGGGTGATATAAATCTCCCAGTCTCTACAGTACTTTATATCTGCCTGCCGCCATTTCAGCCAGATTAAAGGAGCTCCACCAATAAGCAAGAAAGGAGTCTGCCAGATGGGATGACATTTGGAGATGACTGGGACCCAGCCAAGCATTTTCACCATTTGCACTCATAATATTCATACCTCTCAACTGTCCCTGATTTTCAGGGACATTCCTAATTTTGACATACAATTTTCCTTCATCCCTCATACAATTTGTGTTGTTGTGACAGTAGAATGAGGATTGAAAGCAAAAAATAATGTCAAACATTAAAGCTTCAGACTTGTTCTTCTTTAGAAAATGCATCTTACAGAAATCCCCTTATATCAGTTTTCTGAGTGAATAGCATCAATTTGTAAGACATGCCCCTGATTTGGGGTCTTTGTCCCTGATTCATGATATAAGAGGTTGGGAGATATGCTTCTGCCTGATAGCTGTCCCATGGCCTTGTGCAATTTACACTAACTGTGTGTGAAGTGAAAAAAAAACTACTCAATTTGCATAGTGCATAGTGTAGCGCCTAAATTCATGTAGTGAAATTTTGCACAATTGCATGAATTTTATTTTGTGAATTGCTGCACTTCACATGAATAATTTGCCACAAAGTGCAAATTGCAGCATTTTTCCAATTTTTCACCAAGGTTGGAATTTTGTAAGGTTTTTTTGAATTATCAAAATTTCACCAATGTTCCGTGGAATTGAAATTTGCATGTTCCTCCCAGCACTTGTAGTGTCACTCACTGTAACAATTTGTTTGGTTCCTGAACGCCTCTACAGACCTGACACGTACACCCTAAAATCTCAATCCCAGTGCAAGGCAAGCTGACAAGGCTTCACCAGAACAGAGTAACCATTTGATTCAAATTGATTCCAGGGTACCTAAGTACACTTATGTAAAACATGTTGATGTGGAACACAATTTGCACAACTGAGCAATACTTTAAGGGGAAACTCCCTCAATTAAATACCCTAAAATTGTCCCTGTTTTCCATTGTGAAACCTGCACTTAACCTCAGGAGGACAGTGGGACCAGCAACTATAATATCAGAGCTTTAAAAAGTTCTGATATACATTCTGGAGAACTGATTCCCCCATGGCTGATCTCTGGAAGATTCTAAGATGCTGCTGGAGAAGTTGTAGCATCATAACATCAGGGTCTGAGGGATTGTCAGGTTCAACCAGATACATCAAAATTCCACAAACCAGCTATATGTAAAAGTGTTACTTTTGCAGGAAAGACACACATCTGGGCAACTGCAGACTTAGATGTGTTGCTTTTAATAAATGACATTTCCATTTAAACAATCATTTCCTTAAGGAAATTATGGCTATGAAGTTTTGCCAGATAGTGTCCGATCTCTTTTTCGAAATATAAACTAATTATGCATGATGAACCAAAAGCAACATACAGAACCATCACACAGGTAATTTGGTTACATCTCTAGCTTTAAAGCTTAATCCTTCTATTTGAGAGTAGCTCATGCATGATTGCAAGCACATCATCACACAGCCAAAGACAACCACACCATGCATCCCAAACGATTACAGCTGCAGGTCATGGCCTTTGCACCTAAATAAACAGAACAGGAGAAAGTATCACTAACCATTGAGAAGCCACATATGGAAAATGGGCTGTACACCCTTTTAGCTGGAGAGAAACAAAAAAAGTCTATCAGGGAAGGCTTCATGAAAAGAAAAGTCAAATGTTATCAACATTCTCTAACAGGCCATTGCAACTACAGGTTCATTTTTCTAATGCTGCATGATAACTGTAATATCCTATTGTCCCACACATCAATAGGCCAAAATCTAAAGACTTTCAGTAGTGTAAGAAAAGATATTTGTCATATTTGCATTAGAGACACTGTGGCCTAGTGGTTAAATCACCAGCTTGGAGATGAGGGGCTCAATTTTCAAAGGGCTGGGAATGACACACGGTGCTTGCATCAAAAAGGAATAATGCAAGCGGTATCTTGTGCCACACTGTGTGTCATTCTTTGATTTTCAGACACAGCCTACACAAGAGGGGAGCTCCTTGTTCCATACCTGTGTCAGATGCACAGCTATGCCAGGGCAGATGGGGGCTAGTGCCACCAAACGGCTGCAGCATCCCTGTATTCAGGATTCCCAAAGACTGGCTGTCCCCCCAGGAGTTAGACCAGCCAGAGCTTGTGTAACACCCCGTGCACTGCAACTACAGCCCACAGTGGGCATGCACACTGGATAGTACAGTAGGATTATGTACAACAGTCGCAGTGCTGGCAGATTGTTTCATACCTGTCTATGATGGTACAGTACCAATGTAACATCCCGACAGAGGCAGTGACAATATGGTATTCCTTTAGAAGTAAGAGGCTCTCTGCATAATGTCTATAGTGTAGGGACACAGTTTGTGTGGATGGCTGAGGTGTGACACCCCCACCATTCCACTATGATATCCCACGATCAACACTGCTCCCATGATCTGCACTGTCTTCAATACTGGCAGCACATGACAATGATGTACTCCTACTACTGTAGTGTGGGCAGGCCATCATCCCATCAAAAGGACAGTGGCGGTCTGCTTCCCTAATTATCCCCATGCCCACCATAGTGTCACAGCACTGTGTCGCTGAAACACATGGAAACCACATGTGGCACTGGTCACTCAAAACTGTTGAGGACAATATAGTGCAGTTATGCACTGGGATGTTTATCATATTTCTGCATCTCATGCAGTGTGGTAGTGAATACATAGTCTGAGAGTTTGGAGTTCATGCTCTGGAGAGCACTATTAACATGTAGGGACGCAGGCATCAGAGCACCAGTTAGAAGTATACATACTCTTCAGCAGGGCCCAGAGTCAGCAGTGTAACCACAGGTGTATATTCTGTGACATAGGTAAGTAGCTCTATACTGGGTGTGATATGTGCATTGGAAAAGCATTATGACAGCCTAATACTTTAGCAAGGACTGCGGTCCTTGGGGCTAGCTATGTATATGCCACAGGTATCATGTCACACACAGTACTTTAGGTGCACACAGCAGGGGTATGTCAGGAAACACCCCCCAGTGACAGTTACAGTACCCACATACAGGGTACTGGGGTGGTGTGTGCAGACAGTTGTGCAGTGGCACCCACTGTATATGGCCGGCTGCGAGACCCATGGCATCAATGAGTGCCAGTTCATCAGTGGGAGACTGTGTGACTGGAGTTCTAGCTGCCAGAGGGAGTATGCCATCCTTGGTGCTGGTGTGCACGGCTCCTTGCTGTGGCAGCATTGCCAGTACCCTTGCACTGTCACCTGTGATCAGTTCTGCTCTGTCATTGGGGGGGAGGTTGGATGTTGTTGGCCATGTTTCCAGAGGCTGCTGCATACATATGCGGCATTCATTCTTACCCTGCCCATGTGTAGGACTGGTGGCT
This sequence comes from Neoceratodus forsteri, assembly GCA_016271365.2. Classification (NCBI taxonomy): domain Eukaryota; kingdom Metazoa; phylum Chordata; order Ceratodontiformes; family Ceratodontidae; genus Neoceratodus; species Neoceratodus forsteri. Next base: position 958,452,035 of record CM028136.1, read on the forward strand.
AGCTGATACTGTACCTGTGCATTGCCCATACGTGTTCTGGTGGAGCACTGTTGTACAGGGCACCTGGGCAGTATCACTTGCACAGGGGACTGCTGCTACCTGTCAGGGCTTGTCTGGCTGGCCCACTGGTATGGACGCACATTGCTGCACATTGTTGCACAACTGTGCCCATGGGGGGACATTGCTGTTGCTGTTCACTTAGGTGACTGGTGCCAGACAGCTGGACTATTCTGTCAGCTGTGCTTGTCTGCATGTATTAGGGGATGACACCAGGGGATGACTTGTCTACTGTCAGGGGCTGTGGCAGCCTCTGTCAATCCCCTCCCATGTGCCATCAGTTGGATGCAAGGGATCACTTGTGACTGCATCAGGGACTTTGGGGCTGGGATGGGTTTTCCACCAAAATCCAGCACAGAGTCCCTAGTGCACCAGGCTTCAATACAAGCAGGTGTTCAGCATAATTTGCATCACTCTTAGGACCAGTCGAAAACTGAGCCCCAGGAGATCACAAGTTCAAACCCTGTTAGAGTCAAATACTGTGCAGCCTTGGGTGAGTCACTTAACCCCCTAACGCTGCTGTCCATCCAGTTGTGGAAATTGACAGAAGTAGGATCTAGCTGGAAATGTGATGTTGCATCTCAGTTGGACTGAGATAAATAAATTCTGGGTATAGTTACACGAAATCAGTAAATTGATTGTAAAATAAAACCTTACCACACTCTCTCACAACATGCAAAACAAAAAATTATAGAGCCCCCGACAACCCCATAGCTCACTTGTGTTCTGTTGCTAACATGATCAAATAAGCTGACAGCTAGTAAAAAATTCCCATACTGCAGTATATATTTATATGTACAGTTTCTGTCCTTTGTGGTTATAAAAATGCATTCTCCATTTTTTTGGGTGAAATAACTATGATGCAAAGTGATTAGTTTTGGTACACAAAGTACCTAAGAAGAAGTCTGCATAACCATAAGAAGTAGAGGAAGTGTATATATAGATATATTATAACTAGTTATAAAGATTTCTTTAAAAAACATGAATTTAAATCAAAATGTCTTCCTTTGCAGAAAATTAAAGAAACTCCCACGTGAGATATGGACTATGCCAAATGAACATAGGACTTCGGAATTTTAGAACTGTTAATACGAGACACCTTCTGATTATGGATGGCTATAAAAGTACTTACACATTTTAGAAGTAAACAACCCTAACTGGCTAAAAATGGTGTCAAGATTTATAATGATTTACATACAGACATAAATTTTAAATGTTGCCCTCTGAGAAAGGTTCATGAGATGAAACCTTTATTTTTATGAGGGTCTCCCAGGCCAGCAATTATGCATTCAGTTACACCAGTCAGTGAAACTAATACACTCAAACATCCTAAATAAAAACAGCAGAAAAAGAGATGACGATTTTTTACAACTTAAAGAAACAGTAGAATGGTACTTTGACGTGAGAGTTAAGGAATATGGGGGTGCCTGAAACACCTTATTTTTGTTGCTTCTCCCTTGATTGCTCGTTTGTCATGTAACTCCTGTAATTAATTCATGTTCTTTGATGGTTCTCTGTTGTAACTGAGAACTGTGTCTGAGCTATGTATTTTGTATCCCCTATCTCCCCCCCCCCCCACCAGTTGCACCTGGAAATAAGCCTTGGCTCAATGCGCCTTTCCCAGTCACCAATTTTCAAATAAATATATTTTAAAATAAGAAAACACAGTTTTGTTTTCTTCAGTTTCTCATATACTTGTTAAAGCCATCTGGGGCAGAGGAGCTAAGGTTTGAGTCTGGGCATTTTTTCAAGCTCTAGGTACAGTACCTTGATGGCTACATGCTCAAGAGAGGGGAGGGTGTAACAGTAATCATTGTTTGTTTCTTTCCCCAATCATTATTTTGTACTCCTTATCAGTTGACCTGTGAATATCTGGACCAGTCCCTCTAAACCCATCTTTGACATCTCTGGGTCTTACTTTACTACGGATGTCCAGTGCAATAGGATCCTGTTGAATAGCATCAAAACAAATCTCTTGCTATTACATGGAAGAGAACCTCCACCACAGAGCTGAGTTCAAGGTAGCAGAGGGGTCTGGGTCCCAGTCCTGAAATTTCCAGTTTCCAGTTTAGTTAACAGAGAAACCTGACTGTTTGTGTAGATGAGCCCTCCCTGGAAAAATACAAGTTGACTTCTATGCCTTCAACCTATTGTCTTCAAATGTTGCCTCATCAAGATTCCTCTGTGGAGAATGTAAAGTATTTTAAATATGCTAGACCCAAAGCTAAACTTCTCAGAAGATATTACCTGGACAACTAGAAGTGTACATTGATCTCAGGTACCTAACCTGACAATCAGAACATATTTTGCAACAATCTTTATTACCTGCACTTAATTATGGGTGTGAGGCTTACAGAGTAGCACCACCCACATTATCTATTTAAGTCTTTGGTAACCGGGTAAGGCCCACTAGGCACAAGTGCCTGTTTTCAGGGGTGACCTGAGAGCTCTGGAGAGGTTAAGTGACTTGTTCGGAGTCACACGGTATGCAAGTGGAAGTTGTGGGAATCAAACCCCACACTGCTGGATGTACCAAGGTCATTCACAGTTCGTTACTCTAACCTCTAAGCTATACTTCACAGAAAAACAGAGGGTGATGATGGATGGGCTGTACTCTACGTAGAGAGCAGTAGAGAGGACTCCTCAGTGGTGTTCCTGTAACTGCCATTGCTGTACTTATCATCTCATCACAGGATAGATTAAAAGTGCTTCATGTGGTATGGAACAAGGGGGACCTGAGTCTGCTAAGCTTGAAATATTGCTTAGTTTGTAACCACAGATATGGGAGCAGTAGCATTTTCTGATTGCAGTACATGATTGATTAAAGGATCAAGGGCATGGGTGTAAGAATGCATACGAGATGTCAGCCATAGCTTACAAGTTAATTGGGGGGGGGAGGCTACATTCTGGGAACTGGCTGTTGATTTTGATGGCTCCACTGCTTGGTCTCCATCCCTGCAGATGTTATACAGTACAATATGAATACTGTGTTTTGTTTGAATGAAACAAGATGCTGAGTGCTCAATCCTCAATGGTCTCTTGGATCTCTGCCCATATAAACTCTTGGAAAAGCCATGCAGTGCCCTGTCCACACAGGATACATACCGGCAGAACACTCTTCGGCATGCTGGATAAGCACATGTACAAACATATGAATTTGCCTGCAGAAGGAGGCCATAGGTCTATCCAGTCTGCTTGCTGTGAAGCCTATGTACTAGCTAGAGATGGGCTAAGTGGATAAAATACACTTCGTGAATTCATTCTTGAAGTTGGCGAAATTCTCAAAGTGTGAAGTACCGATTTCGCAAAGATTTTACAAGGCAAAGTTGCCCTTTTTTCAGGTGAACTGACTTAAATTCACCTAACTTCACCTAATTTCACCTTAACTTTGCCACTTTTCTAGGCAAAGCTAGGCAAGGTTGCGAAGTGGAAATTTCGCAAAGTAATTCGTGAAGGCAAATTTTGCAACTTCACTGGAACTTCACTGGCAAAGTAAAACTTTGCAACATCTCTAGTACTTACGTTAACATGGCTGCTACGTACCCCTCCCTTTGCACTCTTACCTTCACCTTGACTTTGTCCCACCCCCTATTGAAACCCCCAAACAATTTTGGTTTGACAACCTCCTCCAAGAGCTGAATTCACCCTATCACCACTCTTGCCATGGAGAAGTGTATCCTGACCTGCTTCTTGAACCTTCTACCTGCCAATTTGTAGTTGTGCCCCCTCATGTTCTTACTCCCACTGAGTCTAAAGAAATGTTCATGTTCAACCTTGTTTATACCCTTGATGTACTTAACATACTGTAGAAACAGAAATATAGACAATGTTGGCAGAAAAAGACCATTCGCCATCTTGTCTGCCCAGGTTTATCCTACTTTACCCCATGGCCTATTATCCAGATGGGGTTTTTGCCTTCCTCTTGCCCACCTTGCACTCTGCCTTACTTCCACCCCCTGAGAAACTGTGAAGCCCTTTACTTTGTCCCAGCCATGCTTGAACCCATTAATGTATTTTTGTGGCCACCACCTCTGCTGGAAGGCTGTTCTATGGTTCAACCACTGTCTCGTTAAAGTAAACTTTTCTAGCATTTCTCCTGAATCCCCCTCCAGCTTACATTCATGTCCCCTTGCAGTTTACCTTGTTTATTTCTTTCACAAACTTGAAAGTGTCTGTCATGCCCTCCTCCTTTTAGCTTCCAGTGGGTACATGTTCACTGTGCTCTAAGTCGATCCTTATAGGATCTGCCCTGTTGGCCTGGAATCATTTTTTCTTACTCTGCGCTGTACTGTCTCCAGTCTGTCAATGTCTTTCCTCAGGCCAAGACTCCGGAATTGGGCACAGTACTCTAGCTGGGGTCTCACCATTGATATATAGGGAGGCAGTATTACTCTTTCCTCCTGCTATCGAAACCCCTTTCAGTTTACCCCAACCTTCTGGTTGATTTGCTGTAATCCTTGTTACATTGGCTAGTTTGTTTTAGGAAGTTGTTTATGATGACTCACAAGTCCCTAGCCTCCAAAGTACTGACCGAACATTGAAACTTGTATGGAGAAATCCACCACAGGGACAATTTTGGCAGGTTTCCAAATTGTTGCTGTGGGGGACAAGAAAGCAACATTTCGCCCTTTCACCATGTGTGGCCTCCCCCTTCAAATCGACTCTGACTCAGAGTTGATAATCTTTAGAAGGGGGCGTGGGGGGCACTGCCCCACATGGGGATTTCAGGGGGCACAGCCCCCCGAGAGAAACACTGTAATGTCACACAGATGAAATTTCACCTGTCGACATTGGACATCTCGTTATGTCAAACTCCAACAACAGTGTTGTCGATTCAGCATAGGTAAACCACACTGGCCAGCTTTACCCCTCCCATCCAGTATTCTTTCCTGGGGTTCTTCTTCTCTGTATGCATCACGTTGCATTTTTTGGCATTGTGTTTCAAACAGTCAGATTTTAGACCACCTCCCTAACCTTTACCGGTCCTTATGCAACACTCTTACCCCCTCCTCACTGTCCACCCAGCCGCAGAATCTAGTGTCATCTGTGAAGAGACACAGACTGCTCTGTATTCCTTCTCCTATGTCACTAATGAACATATTGTAAAGAACCAGTCTCAGGACTAAACCCTGTGGTACCCCACTCCTGACCTCCCTTCACCTAGATTTGATGGTATACCATTGCTACAGCGAAAATTCTACAGTGATAAAATGACAGGTCACTATAGGTCATTGTAATGGTTGCTCTACAGTGTTGGCACCCCTGGCACAGCTTCTCTGGGTGTTTCACCCCTCCCCAAAACACCTCCACCATGGAGGTGATTATATTAAGATTTGGGGAGGTGTGGGGGGGCGTAGCCCCCCACAGAAAATACACTAGTTTTCCCAACGACACAATGCGGACCGAGATTGCGGTCAGCATTTGTGTCATCGCTGTAGAGCCAGTCGACAGATTTGCTATCAAACTAGTATTGTGGAACTGATTTGACTCCATTTATCACCTCTACTTGAAGGTTTCTGTCATGTCACTCCACTCCCTTCTCTTCTCGAGTGAGTACATGCTCAGGTTCTTCAGCCTTTCCTCGTAAGGTAGATTGTGTTGACCCTGGACCACCTTTGTAGTCCTTCTCTGTACTGCCTCCTGCTGGTTTATGTCCTTTTTTAGGTAGGGAGTCCAGTACTGCACACAGTACTCCTGGTGTGGATGCACCATAGACCTGTATAGCAGCAGGATTACCTCCTTGTTTCTGCTGGTGAATCTCCTACTTATGCAACCCAGAATGCTGTTTTCTCTAGGCACTGCTTTTTTGCTTGTCTTAGAGGGATTCAGGTTGCTAGTTATAACTTTCCCCAAGTCCTTTTCCTCCTCTGATACTGTGACCTTCTCACCACCTAGTCTGTATTTGGACCTCAGGTTTATGTACCCCATATGCATAATCATGTACAGTTTAGCACTGAACCCCAGTTCCTAGATATCAGACCAACTCTCTAACTTTACTAGGTCTTCTCTTAGATCCCTGACTCCTCCTTCACATCCACCCTCCCATAGAGCTTGGTGTCTTCTGCAAAGAGGCAGGTTTTGTGCTTTATGTCATCCCCAGTGTCATTTATGAACACACTGAACAGCATCAGCCTGAGAACCGACCCCACAGGACCAAACTGGTGATCTCCCGCATCTCTGAAAGTTCTCCTCCCCCCACCACTCTTTGGGTCCTCAGCCAATTTGCTAGCCACCTGGTCAGTTTATTACCCACCCCTTGGTCTTCCAACATTTTGGTCAACCTCTTATGGGTGACCACGTCAAAGGCTTTACTAAAGTCCAAATACAGTATTTCTATTTCCTGACCCTTCTCTAATGCCTTCGTAACTCAGTTAAAGGAATCGATCAAAATGGCTTGGCATGACCTCCTTGAAGTAAATCAATACTTTCATCCTGGAGGCCATGTGTCATGAGGAACTTCACTAACCATTCTTTAAGCATGGTTTCTATCAACTTTTTAACTTTTGAGGTTAAGCTGACTGGTCTGTAGTTTCTTGGATCATCTCTTGCCCCGCTGTAATACAGGGGCACTACATTAGCAGTCTTAAATTCCAGTGGCATCTCTCCTGTTTCCAATGTGAAGTGAAAAAGGTCCATCAGAGGGGCTGCAAGTATTGCCACCATCTTGCTTAAAGCTCTGCCAACCTGAAGAGTGGAGGGCAGGGGCACTGGGTGCTGTCTGGTGAGGACCAGCACCCAGCTGTGGAGATATGCAGCTTGGATATTCATGAATCGTGCTTATCCTGGACTGTTTTGTGGCTCGGGCCTAAAGTATAAGAATTAAGCACTTCTGTAATTTTTGTTTGGTCTTGCTAAGAACTTTGTCAAGTAGAACATGGAGTACACAAGGGGTCAGAGCGACAAATACTGTACCCTATTTATAAAATGAGTAGGAAAAATGCTGCAGCCTGATTGGGCAACAGCCACAGCATGATGCGGTCATCCATCATCAACAACAAAAAACAAGTGCTGCCTACCTGGGCACAATGCAGGTGAGATCAATCACCTAATAATTCTTTATAGTGTTCAGGTTTTAGTCAGTAGCCATTTTTTTTCTGCTAACAACTAACACACTAAGAGTAAACTTGACAGCTCCCCCAAGTGGCCTTCAGTAGCAGAGGATCTGTTTTACATTAATTTATTTTAACATGACTCTGTTTTTGCTCCTTGAGTGTCGGCTTGGGGATATACCCCACATTGGTCTGCTGGGTCCCCACAAGGATACCAGACTTCATGCATTGCTCATCATCCAAGGGATTTCTGCTTGTGTTGTGGTTTCTCTCTTGGTGTAGGCATGCATGCAATGACCTTGGCTCATGATCAGGTGTACCTCCGCGTATGACATGCAGACAAACACCACCCGTGCCAACCCTGCTGCTGCGCTGGTCCCAAGATCACCCACCCCAGCCATTGCTAGTGGTCAGTATGTTTCTGGGTGCCGGATCCCCTCCCTCCCCAGAGAAGGCAAGCAGTCCATCAGATGCTTCGCCTTCTCCGCTGGCCAGCCTTCCAACAAGTCTGGGTTCTCTCCCTAATCTGGGTTGTTAGGGTCACAAGCGGTAGCACTATTGCTATGCCAGTGGGCCAACCCATTTTACATTTAATTTAAATATAGTTTTATTTTTTTTAATTGTTCTAAACTGTATGCATTTTTTATTTAACTACTTACCTATTTTATAAGTGCAATCAAACACTCAAGGTTGTTGGTATTTTTGCCACAAACACACTTCCAGGGTGGAAGGCCCTTGATCTGCGGCCTCATGCCTAAGTACGCATCAGGGGCATGTGGCTGTGGCATGACCAACACCCTGCTTTGTCTTATTGCATTCATTTGCAACCAGCAGTGGACACCAGTGGAGCAAAAGAGGATTCTGGCTTGCACATTTTATTCTTTAGCTACACCACTGACCAGGGTGCCAGGCTCAGCTCTGTTTCCTGGCTAAATGGCGGGTCATGTCTCATGGCAGCAGTTATTTTTTAACTGGCCCAGCAGTGGCAGACAGCTTTAATACCAAGTGAGAAAAGTGAACAAGAAACAGATGGCGAGGCAGCTACAAAGTGAGTCTTGCTTCATAAACAACAGGTGATGCCTTTCTCTCCCTTTTTGAATGTTTGACAGGGTTGTATGACTATTGTACCTTATGAATGTCTGCTGATTCCAACGGTGAAACTGTCATTTTGGGGCTCTCAACACACTGCCTGTTTGGCACTAATTTTCTAGTCTGTACATTTTCTTTTTATGCTATTCATCTGTGCATATGAATTGCAGCCTTATTTTCTGTGTTTACCAGACCTGGTTGGTTTAGGAAGCTATTTAGTAATTTTTTTATTGTGGTTACATCTGGTGTCTTCCCTATCTGATCATGTGAAGAGCAGTTCAGTGGGGTGATTAAGTATGTCAGCTGTGTATTCCCATACAACTCCCTTTCAGCAGTGGTATTAGTTAATCAGCAAACATTTTCACCACACAGTTTTTTAGCAAAAGCATATTTCTGAAATCCTTTGATTCCAAATCAGTACATTTTAACTCCCTCAGACATTTAAAAAAACAGTTTTTATAACCATTGAGTAATTAATGACTTACAGTACGTCATGAAAGACTGCCACTACTCACAATATTAAAAAATCTATTGTGTTGAAGTTACAGTACTTTTCGACTATACATTCTGAATTTGTACTGTGGATGCATGATAATGGTTTTAGCACATATTTTAATTTCTCATGGTAAGCAGCACCACATCACACCAAGATGTTTCATTTTTCATGGGAGTTTGAAAGAACAGTTTGAAATACAGATCAACAGTTGACTGATAATCTGTACTTGGTCATGATACTGTATAGCACCCGAACCTGTATATCTCAGAATGGAGCTATTAATAGCTCCGTCCATAGCATTATGCTATACCCTTTCCTGTGACCAGTCCCTGCCTCATACGTCAGATTTGGGACAGCTGTGAGAGGTTGTAGGATGCTTAGTGACACTCAGTACAATATGCTGGTGGGAGGGACAACAGGATCAACCAGATAAACTACAATATACAGTACTATGAAGCCATAAACATAAAAATTATACTTTTATATAAAACTGCTAATTGGGGGCTACAGCACCAAAAGGTGGGGGCTTTAAGAAATGGATGTTTCCCTTTAAGTATCAATTTAACTGGTTTATAGTGATATGAATCTGATATTATTATGGTTCCATGGCATAATAGCAATTGCAAAATAGCGATCGCTATTATGGTGAGTGTATTTCACCAAAAAGCAAATTGGCGTGATATACACTTGCAAGTGACCCAACATCCGGAAAAGAAAAAAGTGTTTTTTTTTTTTGGGGGGGGGGGCTGTGCCTCCCACACTCCCCTGAATGTAGATTCTTAACTCCATGGGGGTACATGTCAGGGAGGTGGCAAAATCCTATATCGAAAAAAAATTAAGTGCAGCAGCCACAGGCAGCGGCAACATTTCCACACATCCAGTCATGAAGCCTGTACCTTCTGTGTCAGGGCTAGCCTCCCACACCACCTCACCATATGGCTAGCTCAGTGGCAGCAGGCACACCAGTCCCTCAAAACCCCTTCCCTGTCCCTCCCCTTTCCCTCGCTATCCTCCCCTTCCTGTCACTGTTCACTACCCTTGCAGGGTAGCCCAAGAGTATAATGCCCACTATGAGTTGCCATTTTTATGCAGCGCCCATATTCTTTTTTATTTTTTTTTTATTTAGTTGTTTAACCAGGTATAGCACACTAAGCTGAAGGCTTTTTTACAGGAGCGACCTGGGAGTACAAGGAGGTTAAGTGACTTGCTCAGGGTCACACAGTATGCAAGTGGAAGCTGTGGGATTTAAACCCAGGTCTGGTCTGCTGGATGTCACCAGAATTGCAGCTCAGGGCCTTAGACCACTGCACTATACTGCCTCCGTTTTCAGTTTCCGTATTCAGTTGCTATACTCACGATATACCATTATTACTGTGGTTTTTGTTTTCTTGTTTTTCACTTTGCTTTTTGTAAAGCATTTTGTATGAAAAAATGCAATATACAATAACACTGAACTGCAACTGAAATGAAAAAGCCAGCTGCATATACAGTATCTGCTACCCCTTTGCTTGATGTGCAAACAACATAGGCTCGATTTTCAAACATTGAAAGTTGGGGCAAGGTGCCTGCACCAAAAGAAACTGATGCAAGTGGCACTGTATGCCAAATGCTGCTGCCATCCCAATTTTTGAACACAGGCTGCATCAAAATCAGGATGCCCTGTGCCAACCCAACCCTGCACCACCCCTGCGCCCAACCTGGGGGTACGCCATGTTGCAAGGGGGCTTGTGCCACAGCGGGGCTGCACCATTCCCTAAATTGTGATTCTGCAATCTCTGCAGTGGCTGCAAGTCCCAGCTGTGGTAAGGCTAGCCCTGAGCTGGTCTAACAACCCTTGCACCACAGGTTGGGCCATGCAGGTGGGGGGGGGGTACAATCCCCCTAAAGTCAACCACAACAGACCTGTCCAAGTGCCTTATCAAGCTGCATAGGTCATGACCAGGTAGGATAGTGGCATCAAGCAGCAATGCCTTGACTGGGCACAGACTGGCAGACAATGGTAGCGGTATGGTGCACTCCACAATCCCATGCTAGGTAAGCCTGCTGGTAGCCTAATCTAGTTGCAGAACATATCTCTGATAAGTGGACACTGTCTCTGGCTGCGGTGCCCATGTGTGCCAAGAGACAGTCCCCCTGGCAGCTGTGAGGTGCCCTGGCTGCCACTATCCTACCTTACTGCATGTTAGAATGACCCATGCAGCCTGAAGCAGCACTTGCACAGGGCATTCTTTTCCACTATCATAACCCCTCCCTCCCCAACAGGGAAGTCTAGGGCCAGCTTTTCGATGGGCGGGGGGGGTGCTGGCTGCACCCTCTGTGAAACACCTCCAGTGTGCCACCTGTTCAGCACACCTCTCCACTTGTGGCATCTCCGGGGATTTTGGTGCTGGGACCCCTGCTGTACCAATTCCAGTGCAGGGTACCTAGTGCACTGGAGTCTGCTTCAAGTGGGGTTTCGGTGCGACGTGTCCTGATCAAGGGCCATTTTGAAAATCAAGCTCCATGTGTCTAGGTGGCTCACCACTACCCCCTTTGTGGGGAGTTTTAAGAGGGGTCCTTTTTTTTCTTACCGATACCTAGGCACATAGAATCCCCTCCCTGCCCCTCCTATCAATAATATACCCCCATTACTAGAGCTTGCAATTAAAGAAATGTGTTGACAGCACTCCTTTTGAATAGACATACTGGAGGTGCGTGTGCTGTCTCTTATAGTGCATTTCAGCCACATCATTTAATCCTCTAATTATTCAGCTTAGGCTGTGCTCTGTGTTTGCATTATATTCTCACACACATCTGTTCACCAGACTTATCATTGTGCTTCAGTTTGAACTACTTGGTGGTACTAACCTGAAAATTAACAAACAGACTATGAAACCAAAGAAATTGTATGTCAGACATAATTCAAATTCCTACTGGTCTTGGAGCACAGTCTGCAGACTCCCACGTTTGTTTGTTTATTTATATAATTATTTTTTATTGGCCAGGTAAACACACTAGACCACTGGGTTTTGGTCAGTATTTGTTATAAAGGTTATTGCGCTGTACCATGATCAGAAAATGGCACTATATGACAACATCTGATTATTTACAAGAAAAGAGCCTCAGGACAAAACCACTGAAGTTAGGGCAAAGTCAGATTTCATAGAAATACCAAATTATACATAACCATCTAAAGCAAAGCATCATGGGATGTATTTGCCAAGCACCATGAAAGAATTATGGTTTGATCTGCTTTAGGCAGAACTGAATGGTATCAAAAGGCCTCACAAACAATCATCAAAGGCATGCAAGTATGCAGAAGATTCCCTATGAGCAGAGGTGTAGGGAATTGGATCTGTACCCACTGGAGACCAGAAGGGAGAAGGGGAACATGACTGAAACTTTTAAGTACTTGAAGGGGATCAATAAGGTGAAGGAGGGGAACTTATTTAAAAGGAAGGAGGGGGCTAAAACTAGAGGGCATAGCCTAAGATTGTAGGGCAGAAGACATTGAGACAATGTAAAGGGGTGATTCTTCATGGAGAGGGTAGTGGAGGCCTGCAGCAAACTACCAGAGGAGGTGGTGGGGGCTGAAATGCTGGAGTGATTCAAGAGGGCATGGGACCAACATATGGGGCTGGTAAGTGGGGGGAAGGGGAGGGCCAGTGGAAAAGGAGATGAGTTGGGGGTGGAAGAGGCAGACTCAATGGGCCATTTAGGTCTTTTTCTGCCATTGGAATTCTGTGATTCTGTGAAAGGCTGAAAACAGCAAAAAGGCTTGTGTTTTGCCCTTGTTAGGACTCATCAGTATATCACATTTGTATTTCAGCCCACCAGGGCAGTAGGTCAGTGGGGTGAGGTAGTATAGTAAGGGCAGACTTGGTGGACCTTTGGTCTCCTTTTGCCATGTATCTTACCCAGGGGGGGGGGGGATGCTCTCATGTGGTTTGGGTCATGGAGATCCCAAACTAGACAAGAACCCCAGAACAAAAGACATGAAGCAAGCCTCCCACTGGACGTCCCCCTACTTCAGGTTACGTTCAAGTCACAAGCCCACTCCCTACAAGGTCACACACTGCCAAACCCCTGCTGGGTTCACCATACCCAGATGCCACTGCCACACCACTTCCAGTTTCAACCTATCGTGCCTGACAATGGTCTTCCATGATTCCACAGCTAGCAGAAGACAGGTGGAAGATGACAGAACCCAGTGTTATCATGAATGCCAACATTGTATTTGTCTTATATTTGAATCATCAGTCTAGAAAACAGATGTTGGGGGAAAACAACATTTGAGTACAGTTTAAGCCATAATGTTTTCATAAAATAGAGGTTGTTTTAATCATGTCTGCTTTTTTTTTATCCTCAGGACAATCTTAGTTTCATTAATATTTTTCATCCTAGGTTTCAAGATGTAATTCTTAGCATGGGAGACAGGACTTAAAACGTTCCTTCAAAGCTGTGTTGACTAGGCACATACACACTTGCTCTCAGCAGAAAAAATAGTCCCATAAGCTCTTCAAGTTACATGACCCACAGTCATCTCAATAAAGTAAGGTCCTTGAGGAATTTATTGACACTGTCTGAAAAACTTTAAAAAAAAAAGCCTTAAAAAGTTTAAGACATACAATGAACGTCATGGGAGTTCTCTCTGCAAACTCGGCTGCCGGTATCAATATGTCTGTTTATATCTCTCAGCGTGCCGGGTTAAGCAAAATGTCATACATTTACCTAGAATGTGCTCTGAGATATTTCCTCTGAGAAACGCTTTAATCATGAAACTGCTTACTGAATGAAACTTTCAGGCTTCTGTGGTTTAAAAAAAACCTGTAAAAGACAATCCTCTCAGGTTACACATAAATGCGACTTTCAGAAACAATAAAAGTGCTTGTGGTTAAATACAAAATGCTGTAGCTGCTACACACATCTGTATACTTAGGCCTGGAGCTCAAAACATGCTAATGTTTCTTTGTCTAGTAGAACGGTGCATATCTATCTGCCTGTGGGTTTCAAAAACTGGCCTGTATTTCAGAATCAAAAATAAAGGCAAAAAAAAAACGGATTAAAAATGGGTGAGAGAACTCCTGCACTTTAATTGACTGAATCTAGTCACGTGTCAGTATTTGTTACAGCTGGATGCCACAAATCTTTTGAAATGTCTCTTTTTTGAGCGTTTGTGGCTTTCTTTCAGCTTTGATAACTCTGCTGTTATACAACCATTGTGAATGTTATAAATGTTGCTTGCTTATTGACATTTCATCCAACTGAAACGTATTTACTTTTCTATGTATATTACACTCGCGATAGTTGAAATTGTAAAGAGAGGTTTCTCCCAATTTTGCTTACAAATAAATTGATTGATTGATTTTATAAGTGTAGTAGTGCACTTCAGGATATGAATGAGCTGCTGCAAAATTTGTATCCAGTGAGCTGCAAGTCAGAATTTTCACCTTTGATTTTGCCTGCTCAAATTGTGGGGCCACTTCAGGTTACTGTGACCTTCAGCCAAAAAATGAAAAAAAATAACACTTTAGCCCACCCCAAGCGGCCAAAGTTAGTCTTATGGCCAACGGCTCCCTCATCCTGGTCGCAGTCCACCACCCCCCAGACATTTTGTTTTAAAAAACATTTCTGAGGCTGGCTCTGAGGCACCGAGCGATAGGGGATTGCCAGGCATACTGGTGACCCGAATTTGCACCTCAGCCCGAGATGACAAGAGTGGAGGCTGGCAGGGAGGACTTAAGAGCATCCCATGGACACTCTCCTCCTGTGGGAAGAGGACCATAAACACACTGCCCTTTGGCAGCTCCTGGCAGCCAGTCTTGACATCTCACTTTGTGGTGTGGGTGACCACACATCGCAGACGTGAATGCCAGGAAGCTGCGGTGTGCGTTCCAGTGCGGTGAGGAAACCAGAACATGGAAAATGGGTGCCAAAGCCACTGGATGATGGCAGCCTGCCCTCCCATCACCGCAAAGCCCAGGAGTGCTTGAGCTGCACCCTCGCCACCCCCGGCAAGTATTGAAGGTGTGTGCCTACAAGCACACAACAGTCTCCCTTCCCAGTCCCTGCCACAGGTAGGGGGACCCCATGACAAAGGGACACATCAGGTCAGACGGGGGACAGTGGCATCTGAGGGAGTAGCAGACAGCGATTGGGAGGAGTGGTGTGCTGAGGCGTGGCCACCCAAAGGAGTAGGTGGCTGGGCTGGTAAGGGGCCATAAAAATAGATAATACAAAACAATTTCTGGTGTCTGGCACAGTGCCAGGTGCTGACTGAGTTCTTTTAAAACAGACTGGAAGAAGAGAAGAGGATGGCATAGGTTGGGACTGGCTGGAGTGGGCAAAGGGTTCAGGAGGGGTACATCTTACCCTGTTTTTTAACCCCACATACCAAGGACCCGAAGCACCTTTGGCCGAAGTGTTGAAGAAGGACCGATGATGGGGTCCACTTAAAGTCAAATTAAGGTCCGCTTTCACATTTGCTGACCCTGGCTCCAGTGTGTGGTTAAGGTGTGAAGAATGCACTTCCTGGATGGTTGAAAGCACTCTACTCATCTGCACTTTGTGCCTCACAACCCAACCAGGACGAACAGTTAGAACAACATGCTGTAACTGCACACCCGGATGATTACTTTAACTGTCCTCCATTGCATTCAGAGCTTCCTTCTTTGTCTCAGAGTCAGAACATAGTTCTTTCAGTCAGTCAGTCTATCAGTCTGTCTATCTCTCTATCTGGCAGTCTATCTGTCTGTCTGTCTATCTATTTATCTGTCTGTCTGTCTATCTATCTATCTATCTATCTATCTATCTATCTATCTATCTATCTATCTATCTATCTCTGCCTGTCTGTCTGTCTGTCTATCTATCAGATTACACTGTTTTATGTCTGTCAGTCACTCTGTCTGCCAGTCTGTCTGTCTGTCTATCTATCTTTATTTTATTTATTAATGTCTCGTAATTGCAATAACTTTGAGCAATAAGCTCTTTTACAAAGGTTTCATGTCAAAGAACTAAGCGAAGAAAATAAAGACAACATACAGGGTAGTAAATATGATAACTAGACAATGGTAACTAAGTAAGTAGAGAGCAATACATTTATGCAAAATGAACCAACAATTGTACAGAGTGTGCCAGGGTGATCAGTATTTACAACAGAAGGACAGATTATGGGAATCAGCCTAAGGACGCCTTGTCGAAACTGTTTTAAGGCTAAAGGAGGTAAAGTGCGGGAGAAGGGGGATGGGAGAGAGAGTAATGTAGGAGGCAGAAAGGATTGGGTAGTGTTGGGAAGAGGGGGAGTGAGAGGTAGGGTTGGTAAAGGGGGGAAGGGCAGTTAAAGTGCTTGATGAGTGCTTGATCTATCTATCTATATACCTATCTATCTGCAGACAGTATCTATCTATCTATCTATCTATCTATCTATCTATCTATCTATCTATCTATCTACAGTATATATCTATCTATCTGCAGACAATATCTCTCTGTCTGCAGACAGTATCTATCTATCTACAGACAGTATCTATCTATCTATCTATCTATCTATCTATCTATCTATCTGCAGACAGTATCTATCTATCTATCTGTAGACAGTATCTATCTATCTATCTATCTATCTTTCTATCTATCTATCTATTTATCTGCAGACAGTATCTCTCTCTATATATATCTATCTACAGACAGTATCTATCTATCTAGCTATCTATCTATCTATCTATCTATGTCTATCAATCAGATTACACTGTTTTTCTGTCAGTCACTCTATCTGTCTGTCTATCAGTCAATCAATCAATCACTCTACCTACCTAGCGCTATAATCTATACATCTAGATCTATATATAGATTACATAGAAATTTCTGGCAGCTAAGGACCATTAGGCCAAGTCGGACGGGTGGCACTGAGGGCTGAAGCATTCACCTTACCTTGCACCATGTCAGTGACCCGGGTTCGGGAGCGTACTCGGGTGGCCAGGGGTTGGAAGGGGAGAAGAGGCTTGAACATCTGAGGGATAGCTCTCCTCTCCTGGGAGGGAGGGTTGGGATTTCCCTGATGCGTAGCCACTCCCAGTGGAGAGTGGTAGCACTATGCCAGCAAGGGATGTACACTGGGGAGAGGCGTCGATGGACATCAGTGGGTGGGAGCGCTCCTGCTGCGTGCTGACATCACTGCACGTCTGCACCTTGGGGAGGGACTGAACAAGGAAAAACCCCAGACTGTGGGAGGATGATGGTGCCATGAGGGGCTGGCCCACAGACCTACTGCTAGACCAGGCCCAACCAGCTCTCCCTGGTCTCTCCACTCCTGAACCTCAGCGAACTAGATTGTAGAAAGAGCACCAGCAGAAGTCAGTGGCTCCATCCTGGGAGGCATGCAGCCGGGGAGTCGGTCGAGAGCTCAAGTGGAGTGGAGGACGTAACACCCAATTTCCTGGTCAGGAGGGCCTCAGGCATGGTGGTATGGACCCAGCTGAGGGTGGATGCCTGAGGGAGATCCCACAGCCCAGTGACCGGAGGGAAACAGAGTTGAAGAAAAAAGGACCGCTTGGCCCACCTAGTCTGCCCATTTTCTCTGCCTGCTGTAATACCCTACACCCTACTTGGTCTCTGGATTTACCCCCCCCCCCATTCCAAACTAATAAAATTTCCTTATGCCTATCGCACGCATTCTTGAGTCCCGTTACAATTCTTGCTTTGGCCACCTCCACTAGAAGACTGTTCCAGGTATCCACCACTCTTTCAGTAAAGAAGTACTTTCTGACATTTCCCCTGAATCTCCCTCCTCCAGCTTCATAGCATGTCCCCTTGTTCTTGAGCATCTAGTTTTCTGAAAAATGCTTTCCTCTTGTACCCTGTTGATATCATTGAGGTATTTGAAAGTCTTTATCATATCCCCTCTCTCCCTTCTTTCCTGCAGGGTGTACATGTTGAGGTCCTTTAGCTTCTCATTATATGGCTTATGATGCTGGCCTAAAACCATTTTAGTTGCTCTCCTCTGGACTGCCTCTATTCTGTCTATGTCCTTTCAGAGATGTGGTCTCCAGAACTGAACACAGTACTCCAGGTGAAGTCTCACCAATGTTTTGTACAGCAGTATAACTACCTCCCTCTTTCTGCTGGTGATACCCCTCTGTATGCACCCCAGCATCCCACTAGCTCTCCCAACTGCCTTGTCACACTGTTTGGCCACTTTTAGGTCATCAGAAATGATTACCCCAGGTCCCTTCCCTGTTTGGTGGTTGTCAGTACTGCTCCCCCCATTTTGTACTCCACCCCTGGGTTTCTGTGCCATAAATGCATGACCTTGCACTTCTTTGTACTAAATCTCAGTTGCCACACTTTTTTCCACTCCTCAAGCTTTCTTAGATCACTATACATTTGTCCCCTCCCCAAGGTGTCTACTGTATTGCAGATCTTTGTCTCAACTGCAAAAAGGCATACCTTCCCTTCTAACCACTCTGCAATGTCACTAATAAACACATTAAAGAGGACCAGTCCCAGAACTGAAGCCTGTGGCAGCTCACTGGTCACTCCTCCCTCCTTGGAGTGAACTCCATTTGCCACTGCCTCTTATCCCCCAACCAATTTCTTACCCAGTTTACCACCTTTGGACCCACTCCCAGGCTGTCCAGCTTGTTTATGAGTCTTCTATGTGGAACGGTATAAAAAACTTTACTGAAATCTAGGTAGGCCACATCCAATGCCCCACCCTGATCTACTTCCCTGGTCACCCAGTCAAAGGAATGTAACAGATTTGTTTGACATGACCTACCTGTTGTAAATCCATGTTGTCTCGGATCCTGTTTGCCCCTGGTTTCAAGATATTCCACAATCCTTTCCTTCAGTAGTGATTCCATTAATTTTCCCACCACCAACGTCAGATACTTCTTTTCAGTCTTCACGTTGGAGAGCGAGGGGGAAGGGACCAACAAGGACCAGCAGGAACACAGAAGGGGAAGTGTGGAGGGATTGTGGGATAACAGATGGACCAGACACCGAACTTCGAGTTTAACACACAATCTCTGTGTGATGTTTATTAAAAATGCAGGAGATAACCTGAAACAATGGCATATCCCTTCTTCAGTACATCAGTTTGCAACAACAGACTATGTATGTCTTTTCTCTGCACTTAGCCAGCACCTACTGACTCACTGATCTCTGATCTAACTTAGCAGTTGAGATTCAGCCTCAATCCCTATGCGGGTCTTGTTTGCTTGGGTGGTGGGGGCCCAAATAAAAAAAAATAATAAACAAGCTAAAGACAAAGAACCTCAGTGCAGAAACACTGAAACATGGGTTACTCCAAAGGGCACTGACAATAAGCCAAGTTTCAAAGAAACTCAACATCACACATACTTCCATAATGTGAAGCATCATGAGCTGTATGCAAATCACCATTAAATTTCAGACTTGTTCAACTTACAGCAATTTACATGCATCTTAAATAGCACAACTAACTTAATTTCTGTAATAGTCACCTAGTACTTTTTACCATTATCAAAAACACCTAGTGCCATGGTATTTTCAACATTTACAGGTTTCATAAACATAAGGTATATACATCAAGGTATTTTATGACATAGTGCTATTACATATTAAATCCAACAATGATAAACACAACCTGTTTTACATATACTTGGAGGTCATCACAATAGCCTTCCTGTACAAGGACCTGAGAGGGAAAAAGAAAATTAAAGAGCACACTATAGCATAGCCAAGAAAGGGAAGGGGGTGCCCATAGGTTGCCAACCTTATGGACTAGAAATTGTAAAGGATAGATTAGGTTGAGAAATAGAAGAACTGTTGCAACAGATTTAAGAAAAAGTCAGTCCTCAAGAGTGGCAGGACCTCCCTGTCACAGGGAGGTAAACAGAAGTCTGTTTAGAAAGGAAAGAGTATTGAAGGGACTTGCAGACCTGAAAGTGGGCAAGGCCATGGGACCAGATGAGAAACATCCACGGATGCTAAGGGAACTCAGAGAGGAGCTTGCTGCACCACTGGCAGCCTTATTTAAAATGTCACTGGAAAAAGGAGAGGTTCCATGGGATTGGAAGAGAGCTAATGTAGTTCCACTCAATAAAAGTGGCAGCAGGGGAGGAGGCTAGCAAATATAGTGTGGTCAGTTTCACGTAAGTGGTGGGGAAATTAATGTAATCCCTGTTGAAACGCTAGTGGAATATCTTGAATCTGGGGCTCGCAAGACCCAAGACAGCATGGTTTCATGAGGGGCAGGTCATGTCAGACAGATCTTATAGATTTCTTTGACTAGGTGACATGGAAATACATAGATACATAGATACATAGACAGTGTCGGCAGATAAGGGCCTATGGCCCACCCAGTCTGCCCATTTAAGTTTGTAAGTTCAGTTTATGTTTTCCAGGAAGTCTGTTGCCCCTTACCCCTGATCTCCAGAATTCCTTTATGTCTATCCCATGCATTCTTAAATCCTGTGATTGTTTCAGCCCCTACCACTTCCTCTGGCAGGGTGTTCCACTTGTCCACCACCCGTTCTGTAAAGAAATTCTTCCTAACGTTTCCTCTGAATCGTCCTCCCTCCAACTTCATCCCATGCCCTCTAGTCCTGGAACATCTTTATCACTTAAAAATAGTGCATTCCTGCACCCTGTTCCTCCCTGTAAGATACTTGTATGTCTCTATCATATCCCCTCTCTCCCTCCTCTCCTCCAGGGAGTACATGTTCAGTGCCTTCAACCTGTCCTCATAGGACTTGTGATGCAATCCATGCACCATCTTTGTTGCCCTCCTCTGAACCTTCTCTACCCTGTCTATGTCCTTCACGTAGGTAAGGTCTCCAGAACTGCACAGTGTACTCCAGGTGCGGCCTCACTAGTGTCTTGTATGGTGGAATTATGACCTCCCTTTCCTGCTGGTGATGCCCCTGCCTATGCATCCCAGCATCCTATTTGCTTTACCTGCTGCCTTGTCACACTGTTTCCTGCCTTGAGGTCATCAGAGATGATAACTCCAAGATCCCTTTCCTGCTTGGTGTATGCTATATCCTCCACCAACTGATATATTGTGCCAGGGTTTTTGTGCCCATATGCATTATCTTGCACTTCCTTGCATTGAATTTCAACTGCCAAACCCCTGACCATTCTTCAAGTTTCTGCAGGTCCCTTCTCATTCTGTCTACACCCTCTGGTGTGTCTACTCTATTACAGAGCTTTGTGTCATCAGTGAACAGTGAATTCTGCCTTCTAGGTCCTGTGCAATGTCACTGATGAAGATATTGAATAGTCGGTCCCAGCACTGATCCCTGTGATGGTACCCCACTGGTCACTCTTCCCTCTGTGGGTGACAGCCATTAACACCACCCCTCTGTGTCCTGCTGCCCAGCCAGTTACCTACCCACTGCACTACTGTCCTGCCCACACCATATTCCCCAGTTTGTGCAATAGTCTTCTTATGTGGCACAGTGTCAAAGGCCTTGCTGAAGTCCAGATAGGCCATGTCCCTGCCCTCCTCAGATCCACCTCCCTAGTCACCCAGTCAAAAATTCAATGAGGTTGGTCTGCGCGGACCTTCCCTCGGTGAAACCATGCTGCCTTGGGTCTTGTAGTCCATTGACAACCAGATGTTCCACCAATCTCTCCTTCAGTAGTGCTTCCATGATCTTCCCCACTACCGAGGTGAGGCTGACTGGTCTGTAGTTCCCGCTTTCTCTTTGTTCCCACTTTTGTATAAAGGGGACTACATCTGCTATCCTCCAGTCTTTGGGTACCTCCCCTGTTTCTAGTGATCGGCTAAACAGGATAGCAAGAGGTTCAGCCACCACCTCTCTTAGTTCTTTAAGGACCCTGGGGTGCACCCCATCTGGCTTCATTGCTTTATCAACTCTTATTACTTCCAGTTCCTTCAGGACCCTTTCTCGTGTAAAGGGACTTGTGTCCATTTCCGAACCATTCTCACCCCTTGTACTCCATTCAGACCCATTACCTCCTCTTCCTTAGTAAAGACTGAGCAGAAATACCTGTTCAATATGTCAGCTTTACTGTTGATCCTCCTCACACAGCCTCCATCCTCCTCCTTCAGTCTCACTATCCCTCCCTTTGTCTTTCTTTTTCCTCATTATGTACCTGTAAAAGGTTTTGTCCCTCTACCCACTGATTTTGCAATGTGTTCTTCTGTCTGAGCTTTGGCTTCCCTTACTGACCTCCCTGCCTCCCTTGCTTCTCCTGGTACTTCTCCCTATCCCTTCTGCCTGTGTCTTTTTGTATTGCCTGAATGCAATCTTTTTGGCTTTCACTTTCTTTGCTACCTCTTTGGAAAACCATAATGGTCTCCTCTTCCTTTTCCTCTTGCTAACCTACTTAATACATAATTATGTTGCTCTTGTAATCCCCATTTTAAATACTTCCCACTGTTCCTCAACCCCTGATTCCTGCCCCATTCTCCTTATTGCCTCTTTCAAGTATCTCCCCATTTTCCCAAAGTTTGCCCCCCTAAAATCCAGGATACGTGTTTTTGTGTGGTTTGGTTCTGCTTTTTCTGTGATTTCAAACCACAGTGACTGGTGGTCACTGTTCTCCAGGTGCTCCCCCACTCTTACCCCATCACACTGTCCCTGTTTGTGAGCACAAGGTCCAGTATTGCCTTCTGCCGAGTTGGTTCCATGACCAGTTGCTTGAGGAAGGCACCCTGAAGGAGTCCAGGATAAATCTGCTCCTAGTTGATGCTGCTGTAGAATGCTCCAGTCCACGTCTGGAATATTGAAGTCTCCAACCAGTACTACCTTACCCTTGTCTGCCATCCTCTGGATGGCTAGCATCAACTCCCTATCTGTTTCTTCCTCCTGGGCTGGTGGTCTATAGACACACCTGTGCGGATAGCTAGCACCATTTTCCTTTCCAGCTTAACCCACAGCATCTCCCCCATTTGTTCCTCCTGGATCTCTGTGGCCCTTATGTCATTTTCTCATACAGTGCCACTCCTCCTCCTTCCTGCCTGCCCTGTCTCTTCTGAATATGTTGTAGCCAGGTATGGCCAACTCCCAGTTGTGGGTTAGTCATTACACCAGGTTTCAGTGATGTGGCTACAATGTCCAGGTCTGACTGCACCATGACAGCCTCCAGATCTTCATCTTGTTGCTAAGGCTCCTGGCATTTGCACACATGACTTTCCATGATTTGACCTCCTAGACTGTTTCCTGTTCTACTCCAGCCCCTTCCTTGGTTGTTCTTTATCCCTGGTTCACCTTGCTGTCTGCCTTTCTGCTGAATTTTGCCCCTATTCTGCCTATCCACCTCCTGGGTGCTATTCTCCATCTTTTTGCACTTGGCTAACCTCCACATCCTTTCCTTCCATTTCTCTGGGTACCTCTATTTGGTTGTCCCTGTTTGGCAGTGTGGCATATGAGTTCTTGAGTGGAATAGGATCTGGGATGTGCCTCTGCCTGACTGGTCTAACCTCCCTGAGCCCACTGTCATCCACACTCCTCGTTCTCTGCATCCTTTGAGGTAGCTGCATTAGACTGAGTGGTCTCTGGAATGGGGTGATGGTTCTCCTGACCCAGTTTACTTCTGCTCTGAGTCTGGCTACCTCATCCCTCAGTCCAGAAAGATGCATGCAGATAGGGCAGCACCTCAGTGTCCAGAAAATCTGCCTGAATATGGCTGCCCCACAGCCACTGCATTGCACCACTCCCCACATTATACTGCAGTTATACTACTATTCCACTACTTGTCTGCTACTGAAGCTCTCCTAGTTCCCTATATATATAATAGATCATGGAAGGGCAGCGGATGTGGCCTATTTGAACTTCAGCAAAGCCATCGACACTGTACCACAAGGAAATGCTTTGTTACCTAGTCAAAGAAAACTATCAGGTTGGTTTACCAAGACCTCCCTACTACAAACCATTGTTGTTAACTATCCTGTAGACTTTTGCTGTCTAGGTAGTCCACAAGGTCCTCTTTGATCAGTGACTCCATCAGTTTACCCACTACAGAGGTAAGGCTGACAGGTCTGTTATTCCCCAGTTGCTCCTTGTCCTGCCCTCCTTGTGTAGTGGATAGTGCTGTGCAGAATTTTCAAATTCCGGTGGAACTAAATTTCATGGAATTTTTGAAATTCCACAGAAATTCTGCGGAATTTTACTGGACATGGAATGGCAAAATTACATGGCAGAAAAATGCGGAATGGGTTTTTCCACAACCTTTTTGCGGAATTGTATTCCCACGGATCAATATTTTCCAAAGAAATGGTTGCTGGCAGAATAGAGATGCAGTGTAAGTGCAGCCAAGGAAGAACAATGTTTTAATTTGAATCCCCCCACCAATCATTGCCCATCTTGGCATCTAGTGAAACATAGAAACATAGAATTTGATGGGTCTGTCCCATGCATTCTTGAATTCCCCACTGTTTTTGACTCCACGACTTCCTCAGGAAGGTAGTTCCATGCATCTACAACCCTCTCTGTGAAGAAATACTTCCTCACATTACCTCTGAGCCGTCCTCCCTCTATCTTCAAATTGTGCCCCCTTGTTCTTACACATTTTTTTTCTGGAAGATGCTACCCTTTTGTACTTTGTTGATTCCCTTGAGGTCATGTTCCCCTCTCCGTCCTTTCCTTGAGGCTATACCTATTAAGCGCCTTTTGTCTTTCTTCATACGTCTTCTGGTGCAGACCCTACACCATTTCGGTTGCCCTCTTTTGGACAGCCTCCACACTGTCTATGTCTTTGCAGAGATGGGGTCTCCAGAACTGCACACAGTACTCCAGATGTGGTCTTACCAACTCTCTGTACAGAGGGATAACAACTTCCTGTTTTCTACTGGTGATGCCTCTCCCTATGCATCCCAGTATCCCGCCAGCCCTCCTTACTGCCTTCTCACATTGCTTGCCCACCTTTAGGTCATCTGATATAACTACTCCCAGATCCCTTTCCATTTTTGTTGTTGTCAGTATCTCACCCCCCCCATTGTGTACTCTTCCCCTGGGTTTTTGTTTCCAAGGTGTATTACTTTGCACTTCTTTGCATTGAATCTAAGCTGCCATACATTTGACCATTCCTCCAATCTTGCCAAGTCCCTTCTCGTCCTTTCCACCCCACCTTGTGTATCAACCCTATTGCAGATCTTTGTGTCATCTGCAAAGAGACATACTTTTCCTTCCAGTCCCTCTGCAATGTCACTTATTAAGACATTAACAAGGACCGTCCCCAGTACTGAACCCTGTGGTACCCCACTAGTAGCCCCCCTTTCTTCACTGTAGACTCCATTTACTATTACCCTCTGCATCCTGTTATCCAGCCAATGTTTTACCCAGGCTACCACTCAGGGACCCACTCCCAGGCTGGCTAATTTGTTTATTAATCTTTTGTGCTCTAGTTAACATCTGGCATATTCAGGTCCCCCATCAGCAATATCTCTCCTTTCTCTGCCATCCTAAGGATGCCTTCTATCATTTCCTTGTCCATTTCCTCCCCTGAGATGGGGGTCTGTATACAACCCTTGTGCGGATTGTGGTACCATTGCCAGTCTCCAGAGTGACCCACAGTGCCTCCTCTCCTCCCTGTTTACCCGTTGCTTTGATCCCTTCCCTTACATAGAGAGCTACTCCTCCTCTTCTACCCTCCCTTTCCCTCCTGTAGACTGTGTACCCTGGTATGTTGACCTCCCAGTCATGGTTCTCTGTGTACTACATTTCTGTGACTGCCACGATATCCAGGCATCCCTCCTCCATCAAGGCCTCCAGTTCAGGGAGCTTGTTACCTAGACTACAGGCATTGGTACTCATTACCCTCCATTTTTTGATGGCCATATTCCTTTTTGCCCCATCCCTGTCCTTACTGCCTTTGTCTTTTTCTCCATTTACCCCTGCCCTTCTCCTTATCAACTGCTCTATCTTGGTGTTTACCTCACTAACTACCCTGATTTTTTTGGGGGGGGCTAGGATTTCCCTTCTCCTTTTCAGTGCCTCCCCCCTGGCTAGTTTAAATGCTTGCCAATAAAGCATTTAAACCTATCACCTAGGATCCTGGTTCCCCTCCTGGACAGATGCAGACCATTGCGCCAGTATAGGCCTGTATCCTTCCAGGTGGAGCCCCAGTCCCCAGTGAAGCTGAAACCCTGAGCTCTGTGCTAGTTTTTCAATCACTGATTGAATCCCATGGTGTGGAGTACCCTAGCCTCACCCATACCATAGACAGGCAGTACCTCCCAGAAGGTTACTGTGCATTCTACTTGTCTTAGGCCACTCCCCAGCTCCACAAACTCCTCCTGCACTACTCTGATCCCTTTCCCAGACAGGTCATTTGTCCGTAGGTGGACAATGACATCCAGCTCCCTCTCCCATGCAGTTGCTCCCGTGATCCTGAGGATTCGCTCCCTGTCCCTCCAATCCATGGCACCTGGCAGGCACCTTACCTCCTTCTCCCCTCCTTCCCCCAGTTCTACCCTCCTAATAATAGAGTCCCCCACCAGGAGTTGTTTCCTTCCCCTGTGGGGTCCCATGCCACCCTCCTGTGGGTCTCATTTGTGGAGGTTCCCAGCATCCTCGTTGGTCTCCACTGCGGGTGCCTACACAGAGGAACCACACTCTGCCAGAATGGCATATGAATTGTGGAGAGGTACAACTGGAGGGATGTACCTCTGTTCCACCCCCTGCCCCCTTCCTGAGCCCACTGTGGTCCAACCACTCCTCTTTCTTAGCAACCTGTGAGGCAGCGGCGGTGGCCCTGGTGGTCCCTGGGTGGGAAAGGAGGTTCCCCAAATCCTGGCTAACTCATCCTGGAGATGAGCAACCTCCTCCCTCAGCCCAAAGAGGTGCCTACAGATGAGACAACACCACATTCTTCAGAACGTCTTCCGGAAGACTGCTGCTCCACAGCCACTGCACTGCATCACTGTCATCATATCTTTATTTGTGGTCCCTTAACTATTGTTTTGTGTACTTACTTTTTCCTCTCTCTGTTTATTTTATTTATTTTTTATAAATATTTTTTCCCTGCTTTCCTACTGCCTCTGTGCCCTTAAAGCTCCTGCTCTTCCTGTTCTGGGACAGTAAGCTGCTATATTCCTCAGTAGTCTACTTCTTACTTGCTCAGAGTCAGACCTCCAGCAGCTAGAGGGTGATGCAGAGCTACTCTTTTCCTTCTAGGATGGTGATTCTTTTGTGCCTTTGTGATCACTCCCTTCCTGCTCCCAAACAGGAAGTTCCTATTGTTAGTCAAATCCTGTGCCTATAAAAGTAGAACCAGCTAGAGGTGAGGGGGGGGGAGAGGAGAGGGATGGAGGGCAATATAGTCCCAGTAGAGTAGTATAGTTCTAACAGCACCTCCTTCCTCTTGTTGTGGCCCCACTGACCACCATCCCAACCTTTCTAGATGTCCCCTCCAGCTGATTGCCAGCAAGGACCCACATAAAATACAATTCCCTGATGTCTAGTGGCCCCTCTCACCAATCATGGGCCGATGTAGAATAAAATGCCGTTGGTGTCTAGTGTTCTCCCCTGCCCAAGGATCACAGGTTGATGTCCAATGTAAAATATAATTCCCTTGTGTCTAGTGCCCCCCCTTGCCAGTGCCAAACAAATATATAAATTATTCTCTGGTGTCTAGTGGCCCCCCTCCCTATCCCTGATCAAGCCCCTGTAATAAAAAAAAAAGCTTAAGTTGTTCAATTTCTAGTCTACTGGACCCCCCTCCCAATCCCCGATCCCCTGTGATAAAAAAGGTGTCCCAAATATTCACTGGTGTTGAACAGAGCCCCCAACTCCCTCACCCATGCAGGTACTGCTCCCCCATCCTGCTCCTCCAACCCCTAGCGGGCAACTGGCACAGTCCTCCTTCCTCTGCCATGGCTGGCCTCCCATGTGACTGAGCTGACAGTAAATGAGTGCATACTTGTAAAACCCACATTCATCCATTGACAGCCCCTGCTCATTCATAGAGCTCTTTAGGCATAGCAGAGATGAGTAGAGGGCTGCTTTGGTCATTGGTGGGGGGGACAGGAATAGTATTGTAGACCCCCACAGGGGGTCCACAACACTGTTTCCCCATCCCGTCCTCCTGCTGGTGACCGAAACAGCCCTTCGCTCATCTCTACTGCACCCAAAAAGCTCAATGAATAAGTGCAATCTAGCTGTCAGTGAATGAGCTCATGCGTGTACAAATACACACTCAGTCATTGTCAGCTCAGTTGGGTGGGCGGCCGGCCATAGTGGAGAGAGGAGGTTGCCTGCTTAGGTTGGGAGGTGGGAGGAGGAAAATACCTACCAGGATGGGGGGTGGGAGTCCACTAGACACCCGGGAATATTGAGACACCTTTTTTTATCACTGTTCGAATTGGGGCCCTACTAGACAATTATAGGAAACTGAACAATCTAAACTATTTTTTTTTTAATTATAAGGGACTGATCGGGAATTTGGAGGGGCTCCACTAGACACCAGGAAGATGATTTGTTTGACACCGGAGGTGGCGGGGAGAGGGAACTAGACCAGGGAGTTATATTTTATATTGGGCATTGCCTCATGATTGGTGGGTGGGGGGGGCACTAGACACCAGGGAATTTTATTCAACATTGGGCCAGCAATGGGTGTGGGGAGGGGGACAGGGGAACAACTAGACACCTGGGACATTTTATTCTATATTGGCTGGTGATCAGCAAGGGGGGCCACTAGACACCAGGGAATGGTATTTTACTTCAGGTCATGCAGGTGATGGGCTGGGGGAGGACAACTAGACACCAGGGAAAGATCGGAGCTAAGCAACACTGAGGGGGGAAACTAGACACCAAGTTGGGCAGCGATGGGCGGGGTTGGGTGGCCAGTAGACACCAGGGAATTATTTTACCCCATATTTTATGTGGGAAAGATTGCAGAATGATTTTCTGTGGAAGAAATAGCTTTTCCATGGAATATTATTCCATGGATCACAGCAGGTGGAATTTCACAAGGAACCAGTGAAATTTCACGTGGAAATTCCACTGGTGGAATGGTCATTCCATACTAATTTCACCTGCAGAATTCCACATTCCGTTCAGCATTAGTAGTGGGACTACTGTATGTCCGCTACCTTCCAGTCTTTTGGAACTACCCTTGTCTGCACTGAGCTACAAAATAGCCCTACTAGGAGTCCAGACAGTTCCACAGCCAATTCCTTGAGCACCTATGGGTGCACCCCATATAACCCTGGGGCCTTATCTACCTTTAGGGCGTCAAGCCTTTTCTGTAAATAGAGTAGGGTTACCACCTGTCCTGATTTTCGCAGGACAGTCCTGATTTGGGCAGCTGTGTCCTGCAAAAAAACATGAAAAATACTACATGTCCTGATTTTATAGTAGAGAAAATATTTTCTAACTTTTCACTAATTGTTGCAGAAAACTACAATACCTTAACTAAAATATCTCAACATGACACGAAACAATAGAAGCAACTATGAAACTACAATACTCAGCCTTAATTCTGATTATATAGCAAAAACAAGTCTGTTGCATTGGTCAAGGTTATGTACTGTCCTGCGAAAAATCATGTTTCAGTAAGAAATGTCCCTCTTTGGGCTTCTTAAAAGGTGGTAACCCTAAAATAGAGGTGTTGTGAAGTTTTAATGCACTGGTGATAGTAAAGCAAATTCACCAAATTTGCCTTTGTGGAGAAATCCACAAATTGTTGCCATTTAATAGCAAATTCACTCTTGGCAACTTTGCCTGGAAGCTTCACTTGTAACTTTGCCCTTGAGGTACAGCAAGATGAAGTCTGGTTAAAATGAGGCTACTGGTAAACGAGTGCCTCAAGATCACATTAAAGAGCTTCTGCAGGTCACATGGTACATATCCACACAAAGTAAGGCAGATTCACTTTCAGTTCTGTGTTGTTAGTCAGAAGAGGAGCCAGGAGCCTGACAGCTTTCACAACATAAAATCAAACCTTATTTTTCAACTTTCACAACTTTCTGAGCAGTTTATTTATTCTTTTCTCATTTTTCTTCAATTCCTTGTCTTCTGATTATTAATGTCTGCTTTTTATACATTTTCCTGTTTTTTAGTTTTTATTTAATTCTTTTTTCCCCTTTATTTTTCTCTCAGTTTCTCTCTGTTTCTCTCTATCACTCTGTAATGGAGTCTTGTGATCGAGTATAGACACATGGAGGTGGCACCATATGCCTGTGCCATACAGAGCTATTAGTACTGTGCAGAATGCAGAATTCCATTGGCAGAATTAGTGCAGAATGACCATTCTACCAGTGGAATTTCGCTGGTTCTTCTATGGAATTCCACCTGCTGTGATCCACGGAATAATGTTCTGCGGAACAGCATTTTTCCATGAAAAATCATTCCACAACCATTTCTGCAGAAAATATTGAGATCCATAGAATACAATTCACTGACCTACGCAGCCAGTATAGTGGTATGCTTGTGTAACTGTGTTAGTTTTGGTTGTGGCCATTCACACTCTATTCCAGAGGAATTACCACCCTATAGGGGTACAAAGCAAAGAACTCTCAGAGAGGGTTCTGCCCCTAGAGGTGCCACGGGATGGTTCCCGTGGCTAAAGGTACCTTAGGAATCCTCCTAAGGAGAGAGCGCTGCCACTGGAGGAGAAGGGGAGGATGGTGGGGCAAAGACAAAATGCTTCACAGTGAGGCTGAGAGGAACTGCTCATATAGCTCAGGAAGTGGGAGTGGCTGGCTGCTTGGCCATTGAATTACAGGCAAGCCTTTCAATTCACTGACCTACGCAGCCAGTATAGTGTTACGCTTGTGTAACTGTGTTAGTTTTGGTTGTGGCCATTCGTACTTCCTATTCTAGAGGAATTACCACCCTGTAGGGGTATGAAGCAAAGAACTGTCAGAGAGGGTTCTGCCCCTAGAGGTGCCACAGGACGGTTCCCATGGCTAAAGGTACCTTAGGAATCCCAAAAAGAAATGTAGTATCATCCCCAAAGGAGGCAACATGATGCATATGAAAAAGCAGTAACAGTGACGTAGAAGCAGGAACTGGAACACAGTAGTAGAGAAGAATAGTGATGGTTTGTATTGAGAGAAGGGGATCCCCTAAGGAGAGAGGGAATGGCAGGACATCCTCCACCTCCATCCAACAACGGAACCTACCTAAGGAAACTAGGGGAAACAACTATGCTAACTAAGTGTTATGACCTGAGGCAACGGAGGAGAGAAAAAAACCCTTTGAGGAGAAAACCTCTGGGGATCGAAGGCCCAGGTCGCCTTCCCTCCAGGCTTGGGAAAATGTATTTAGTGATGGCTCTGCAGCTGCAATTTGGAAAACCCAATTAAAGGGAGGTGGAAAATATTCCAATTTGGAGGAAGGCTCTCACTCAAACCCTCTAACGGGAACGTCGTGGAAAGTTGCGAGAAAACTCTGCAGCAATACGAGCATCCAAGGCGCAGGAGGAGAGCAATAACTGCTGAAGCAGTCACCTGGCCTACCCACCCTAAATCAAACCAGGTGAACCAGAGGCAGTTGTGGGGAGAATGCGGTGAAGGTGCCTTGCTAGCAAAATCACTAAAGTCAATGGCCAACCGTTATAGTGGAACACTAGAGCCAAAGGAGATCATCGTAACCACCCTTCACCACTAGTCTTAAATTCTACACCAGGAGCTGCTGTTGCATAGCAGGCAGCTAAAGCCAAGCCATGGGCAACGGCATTCCCAGCTATGGGCCAGGTGAGAAGGAGCCCACCCCAAGTTGGACACACTGGATGAAGCGGACTAAATGCAGAGCGAGACAGTCGGCTGCAGGAACCTGCGCCAGATTAGAATGGCTGGCATGCCCCAGAATTGATTGAGAGCTGCAAAGCTGGTGCACTGAATGAGCATGGCATGCTGAGATTGTAATGAGCGTTGAGTGATGAGACCTTGCAAGGTCGAATGCAGATTGAGAGCAGGAGAATCCCAGGCCGAAGCCGAGGGGATGGCACTAGGCATGAAGCAATGGTTTGGGTAAACAAGGAGCAATGATTGCGTAAGCAAGTGTGGACCTGATAGGTCAGTAAGCAGAAGTAGTAATAGGTGGACCTGCATAACAACTGTATAGCAAGTAAACAGCATCGAGTTAGGGGCATGCCAGCCAGACATGAATAGCCAAGTCAAGGTGACAAACTCTGAGGATTTTTGGCAGTGAAGACAAGATTTAGAACAAAATTAATTAACCACATAGGCCACGACCCCCCAAACACCTCCGTGTCCCTGCCGTAGGACAAACAAGGAAGCGATGAAAGGCCGAGAACCACATGCAGGTATAAAAGCTAGTTTAATAGCCTCAGCAGGAGCTTCAGCTAACCTCAGAGTAAACAAGGTAGAAAAGGAATGGGTGTAAACAATGCAGCAGCAGGAAGCAAGTGGCCTGTACAGCAGTAGTTAAATGAGTACAGTGTTAAAACACAGGCACTGGGTACAGTAGTTATTAAAGTAAACAACAAGCAGCAGTGGCTGAAGTTGTAGGTAACTGAAAGCAGTAGCATGAACTCTGAGTAGGTTTGCAGTTGCAGTGCAGTAAATTGAGAGTTGTAATTGAAAGCAAGCAGAATGAGCTCTGTAGTAGCAGTATGCTAGGAATTTTAAAAATAAAAGTCCCCCCAAAAGAGGAAACCAAAACACAGCAAAACAGAAAACAGGGAAAGGCCCCGAAAAAAACATGAAACAAAACACAGGGAAGTACACAGCTGGAGGAAAGATACAAACCAGAAGCAGGAAAACAAACACTGAAGTCCAGCAGAGATGCACAGAAACAGCAGGTGGGGGTTGGGTAGGCCCCAGCCAGCTCACAGGACAAACCAACATAGCCTCCAGCTGCAAAGACAAAATGCTTCACAGTGAGACTGAGAGGAACTGCTTATATAGCTCAGGAAGTGGGAGTGGCTGGCTGCTTGGCCATTGAATTACAGGCAAGCTTTTCAATTCTGCAGAAATGTTGTGGAAAACTCATTCCTGCATTCTGTTTCTGGCAAAAAATTGGCAGAATTTCAAGGGAATTTGGAAAATTCTGTGAAATTCCATTCCGTCAGAATTTGAAAATCCTGCACAGCACTAGGGCCTACTAATCATCCAGCAGAACCCTCCCCGACAGCACCACAGCAGCAACCCTGAGTTCAGCAGCAGCATGTCCCACTCCCTGTCCCAGCTCCACAGAAGCTAACAGTTCCCTCAGCTTTCCTGCAGCAGCCAGAACCACCAGCCCCTGCTCTGCAACAGCCCCTTCTTCCCCCTACTGCACAGCAGCATCAGCCAGAAACATCAGCCCCTGCTCTGCAGCAGCCCCTTCTTCCACCTGCTCCACAGCAGCATCAGCCAGAACCACCAGCCACTGCTCTGCAGCAGCCCCTTCTTCCCCTGCTCCACAGCAGCAGCAGCCAGAACCACCAGCCCCTGCTCTGCAACAGCCCCTTCTTCCCCCTACTGCACAGCAGCATCAGCCAGAAACACCAGCCACTGCTCTGCAGCAGCCCCTTCTTCCCCCTACTTCACAGCAGCAGCCAGAAGCACCAGCCCCTGCTCTGCAGCAGACCTCTTCCTCCCCCACTCCACAGCAGCAGCAGCAGCCAAACCCACCAGCCACTGCGCTGCAGCAGCCCTTTCTTCCCCCTACTTCACAGCAGCAGCAGCCAGAAGCACCAGCCCCTGCTCTGCAGCAGACCTCTTCCTCCCCAATCCACAGCAGCAGCAGCAGCCAAAATCACCAGCCCCTACTCTGCAGCAGACCTTTCTTCCCCAACTCCACAGCAGCATCAGCCAGAACCACCAGCCCCTGCTCTGCAGCACACACTTCTTCTGCCAACTCCACAGCAGCAGCAGCCAGAACCAACAACCTCTGCTCTGCAGCAGCCCCTTCTTCCCCCAACTCTACAGGAGAAGCAACCAGAACCACTGACCCCTGCTCTGCAGCAGTCCCTTCTTCCCCTACTCAACAGCAGCAGCAGCCAGAAACACCAGCCCCTGCTCTGCAGCAGCCCCTTCTTCCCCTTACTCCACAGCAGCAGCAGCCAGAACCACCAGCCCCTGCTCTGCAGCAGCCCCTTCTTCCCCCTACTCCACAGCAGCATCAGCCAGAACCAACAGCCCCTGCTCTGCAGCAGCCCCTTCTTCCCCTACTCCACAGAAGCAGCAGCCAGAAACACCAGCCTTTGCTCTGCAGCAGCCACTTCTTCCCCTACTCCACAGCAGCATCAGCCAGAACCACCAGCCCCTGCTCTGCAGCAGCCCCTTCTTCCCCCTACTCCACAGCAGCAGCTGGGAGGGCAGAGACATTAGCTCAAGCTGTGGACCCTGCAATATGAGCAGACTTGATAGACCAAATGGCCTTCTTCTGCTGGCTTCTTCATATGTTCTTATGTTCATATCTTTCTAGAGCAAGAGGAGATGCAACCACTGAATCTAGCTAAATGGCTACCAACATTTGCTATAGTTAAAATACATTTTGAAAAAAAAATTATGAGAAACATTGACATGACTGAAAATCATTATTGACTTGCACCAGAAATAAAAATTGTGAAGAAGTAATATAAATAAAATCAGGAACTTTGTTTAACATACAGTTTGGTGCATGGGCCTGTTTCTCCAGTCTGCTCTCTCTGAAGAACTGCAACAAGAATGCTCAAGCAAATTAAATAACTGATTCTTGTCTGAAGCTTTTTCTAGGTTCAGGAAGGGGAGGCAAGGATTAGGGATTGCTAAACATAGTAAAGGATTCCTTGGAAGAAATAACATTACTACGGTGAGATAATTTTTTCTTCTGTTCCCAAGAATCCCTCACTTATGTTTATCAGCTGCTGGCTACATAGCAGTACCTTGGGAGGCTGGGTACAGAACCTATCTGGGGAAAAAGGTTCTGCAAGACAGCAGTGCCAACTCTGGCATCCCTTCTGCGATGGATGTCTAGACAGTAATGCTTTGTAAAGGTGTGTACTGTTTTCCAGGTAGCTGCTTTACATATGTCTTGTAGGGGAATGCCCCTTGATGTTGCCACAGAGGTGAAGGTACCCCTTGGGGAGTGTCCATAGGTCTCTGGGAGGAAATTTACCAGCTTTCTCATAGCAGAAGACTATGTACTGAGAGACGGTTCTCTTGGTTCACAGTTTACCTTTTTCTCTACCTCACCATAGGTGATGAAGACTTGAGTGTGGTTGGATCTGATGTTTCTTGTGTGGTCCAGGTAAAGCTCAGAGCTCTTTTTGCATCCAGGTCATGTAGTGTCTGCTCACCTGCACTGGTATGCTTAGGAAGGAGGACTAGAAGAGCTACTGACTGGTTCAAGTGAAACACTGGCACCATTTTGGGTAAAAACTTTCTGTGAGTCATGAGGACTGTCACAAACTCTCTCAGCCAGTCAACCCTCTACTCCCAAAGTGCCAACCTCTGAGCGTATGATTTGTGTACAGTGAACAGACAAGGTAACCCTCTTGTCTGTTTTGTGGGTTCAGGTCACCTTAGTCTCAAGCTCTGGAAGGATTCATAACTGATAACCTCTTGTTAGCGTACCCAATTATCAGGCTCAGATAATTTTGTCTTCAGGTGGCCAGATATCTTTGCCTACGGGCATCCAACCAGGTCTTTCAAATGAACCCTTAGAACTCAATGCAAGACTTTTAGAAAACTCTGTCCACTTCCCAGTTTGATATACAATAAGCCTATACACAGTGTACTTATAACCTTTAAAAGCTCCACTTAAAATAAAAAGAATTGTCAAGGCACTCCAGCAGTTTCGTTTTTGTAAAAATATCTTTACTTTAAAAATATAAAAACAGAACAATATTTACGGAACAAAGTATATCTATCCCAACATATACAGCCTTAAAACAAACAGTAAAAAGTACAGTTCCTACAATACATACATTTAGACTGGTCTAATCTTACTCTTTTTCAGTGCTGTGATGATTCTCCCTCAGCCAGATAATATTCTCTTGTGTCAGTCAGAAATATTTTCTTGCGTCCCTCTGTCAGGCTCTTTCAGCACTTAAACACACTTCTGAGCCAGCCTTCTCATGAGGTCACTAACTCCACCTTGGTGTATCAAACTCTATATTTTACAATACAGGGTCTCCAAATAAAATATTTAAAAAACACATGAGATGACTTCACTGACTTTCCTCTCCACAGGTTAACTGGTCAGAATTGGTTTGTGCTCTGCTACATACACACACACATAAACAGCCTTTTGATGTAAGTCACTGTATTCAAATCAGAAGTGTATTTCACTCCTAAACCTCGTCTGGGCCCTGGGTATCTACACATCAAAGGGCATTCATGTAATTCGAGAGTTCCCTTGAAATGTATATTGGACCTTCCAGAATCATCTAGGTCCTCCCTGGCTCAGACATCAAACCTCTTCAATGTCTATTCTGGCCTCTCCTCAACACCCCTCCCCACAAGTCCTTCCCTGGCAACTATGCAAGTCAAAGGATCTCCCTGAGGGCATTATGAATGGCTAATCTTATTTCCTGGGATGAACGCAAATTGACAAGGTAATTGCACCCCAGACCTCTGTAGTTTAAAATACCTCCTGTCCTTTGAACTTATCGCTGGGGGGTCTTGATATGTCAGCTCCAGCAAGACAGCCTTTTCCTTGAACTGACCTTCCCTTCACATCTTTGATATGTAATAACAAAAGTTAATACAGCACTCGAGCACTCCGAGCTGGCTGTCTATGTCACAAGGACTACCTTATCTCTGTAGAGGATTATGTAGTTTGCATCTGTACAGAGAGCATACATTTCGCTTACCCTCCTGGCAGAAGTCATGGCAATCAGGAAAAGTGTTTTCCAAGTGACATACTTTAAGTCAGCAGTAGCCATTGGCTCAAAGGGGGCAGCTTTCACAGTTGTGTTTACCAGTGGAGGGTAAAGGAAGGATAGTCAGGACAAGCCACTTAGAGGATGCAAATCCCTTGATCTATCAGCGTTCCAGGAAAAGGCAGCTCACTGTGCAGGACAAAGATGAGGACATTGTCGACAAGACTGACGACCGTGAAATGTCTGATCTCATTAGGTCAATTAATGACCCAGAAAACCCGTTTACATTGGAAGAGCTAAATGTTGTTGAACAAGTGAGAGAGTTAAAGTTAACAATGATGAGAGCATGGTGTCTGTAGAGTTCACACCAACCATTCCTCACTGCAGCATGGCCACATTAATTGGGCTGTCAATCAAAGTTAACCTGCTAAGATCTTTACCTGAAAGATTTAAGGTGGGTGTTCACATAACACCAGCCACCCATGCCTCAGAACATGCAGTGAATAAGCAGCTTGCTGACAAAAAACGAATGGCTGCCACCTTGGAAAACTCTCACTTACTGAAAGTTGTCAATCAGAGTTTGGCTCTTAAATCCTCATGAGCAAAGAAAAATGAAAATTTCTTGCCATTTTGGAGACTTCATACTGTTTCGGCACCCGATATATGGTGATTGTCCACTGAGGAGCAGCATTTTATCTATATATGGAGTTTACCTAAGTTATAATCAACTGCATATTTTTCAGTCTTTGTTTTTATAATTAAATGGCCTGAAAACAAAGTGCCCATCATGGGGCAATGCGTAGAACTGAACAGCCAATTGTTGAAAACTAATTGTCAAAGGGGGCCTCCATCAGTTGTACAAGGTATATGTTTAGGCCCCAGGGAGGGTCAGGGTGCCTCACAGATGGGTACAAGTGGCTGAGGCCTTTAAAGAATCTTTTAAAAACTGGCCATGAGGCCAGAGATGTAGGCTTGCCAGCTGATGTGTAAGCTGAAACTGCTGTTAGGTGCCCATTCAGGGTGGGGAGCCTGAGGCCCATAGATTGCAAATGTATCAGGTAGTCTCCATGGCTAGAGGCAATCTTGCCTATAGGGGAGATACATTTCTGGTGGCACACCAGCATGAAAACATTTTACATTTTGAGGAATGAGTTTTCCTAGTTGATGGTTTTCTGGAGATCTTCAACACCTTCATTACATCCTCCTCTGACAAGTATAGGTCAGAGAATTCTAGCTCTTCAAGTATCATCCCCTCAGCTGTAGGGTCTTGAGGTCTGGGAATGTCACCCAGCCCTGAGCCAGCGTGAGCATATTGTGTCTCAGTGGCAGATTGATTGGAGCCTTGCTGGACAGGAACAGAAGCCTGGATTACCAAGCCTGTCTGGCCCAGTCTGGAGCAATTAATATGATTGTTGCAAATTCCTTCTCAGCTTTACGAGAACCCCCTGTATGGTGGGAAAGGTGGGAAGACATATAGGAACTTCCCTGTCCACTCCAAAGTTAGGACATCCTCTGGGACTTTGCCCAATTCGAGGAGTCTGCAACAAAATTGTGGGAGCCGATAGTTCTCCTTTGAACCATGTGTCTGTACAAAGTATATATCCACCACTGTAAAACCCTAAAACTGCACGCTTGAGAAAACAGACATTTTTGCCTACATGCCTTTCCAGTATAAAATAAAAATGAAATGAAATGAGATGAGCAGGTGCATTCCTGGTGCACCCCACCTTCTGAACACTGATGCCCGCAGTGTGTGGTTCAGTGTCCATTTGTGGTTTCCATGGCTGATTCTGCTTAGCGAGTCTGCCAGTACATTGTCCTTTCCTGGCAAGTGTACTGCTGACAGAATGACTTCCAAGGACTATGCCAGACTCCAGATCTTCATGGCGTCTGTGCACAGTTTTGATGCTTTGGTTCCCCCTTTGTTTGTTTATGTAATACATTGTAGTGGTAGTGTCTGTCCTGGTTTGCACAGACTTACCATGTATTTTTTTTTGGGGGGGTGAGGGGAGCCTGAATATCCAGGAACACTGCCCTGAGCTCTGAACATTTATGGGCCCGATTCTCAAAGCTCTCGGGGTGGCACAAGCGGAGTGCATCCCTATGACTGGCGCAAAGTGCCCCTTGAACAGTATGGTTCATGATAAACACAGCAGTAGAGTCAAGCCATACAAAGGCAAAGGTACTGGACTTCAGGAGGGTGGACTTTGCCATAATGGGTG
Source organism: Neoceratodus forsteri (assembly GCA_016271365.2). Classification (NCBI taxonomy): domain Eukaryota; kingdom Metazoa; phylum Chordata; order Ceratodontiformes; family Ceratodontidae; genus Neoceratodus; species Neoceratodus forsteri. The sequence goes on from CM028136.1 coordinate 958,490,629, forward strand.
AGTGCCTAAGGAATGCACTAGCAAATGGGCAGGAAAGAGGGGTGGAAGAACAATGGGGAATAATCATAACTGTCATCACAGAGGCAACAAGCCTTTGTGTGAAGCAAATAAACAAAACAAAACTAATGTAAAAAACCACTATGGTTCTCAAAGGAGGTGGCAGGAAAGGTTAGGGAGAAAAAGAGAGCATTCAGGAAGTACAAGGAATCGCAGAAGGAGCAGGACAGAGAATTGTATCAGTTAAAGCAAAAGTAAGCAGGAAAGACAGTCAGAACAGCAAAGGCCCAAACCAAGGAAAAGATAGCCAACTCAGTTAAGAAGGGGATAAAACCTTTTATAGGTACATCAGGGAGCAAAGGAAGACCAAGGGAGGAATAGTGAGGCTTAATAAAGGGGAGGGGTGGGCAGAGGGTGACTGTGAAAAGGCAGAGATACTAAACAAATACTTTTGCTCAGTATTCACAAATAAAGAGGGGGAAGTACCTAAACCAAACCATAGAAACACGCTGGATACGGGGGTTGATATCAGCCCTTTCACAGAAGAAAGGGTTCTGAAGGAACTCATAAAACTGAAGGTGTACAAAGCAATGGGACCTGATGGGATCCATCCCAGAATTCTAAAAGAACTAAGGGTAAAACTAGTGACACCACTGACTACCCTTTTTAATAAATCATGGGAGGATGGGGTGGTACCTGAAGACTGGAGAAGGGCAGATGTTATTCCTCTTCACCAAAGTGGGAGGAGGGCAGAAGCAGGAAACTACAGACCTGTTAGTTTAACCTCAGTGATTGGGAAAACGATGGAATCACTTTTGAAGGAAAGAATTGTTGAGTACCTAGAGGACAGAAGAGTGCAGGACCCAAGGCAGCAAGGATTCACAGCGGGAAGGTCATGTCAGATGAATTTAATAGATTTCTTTGACTGGGTGACCAAAGTAGTAGATCAGGGAGGGGCTGTAACATGGCCTACCTAGACTTCAGCAAAAGATTAATACATAAGTTGGCCAGCCTGGGAGTGGGTTCCAAGATGGTAGCCTGGGTAAAAAATTGGCTGAAGAACAGGACACATGGGGTAATAGTAAATGGAGTCCACTCTAAAGAAAGGGGGGTTACTAGTGGGGTACCGCAGGGTTCAGTACTAGGACCGGTACTCTTTAATGTCTTTAGAAGTAACATTGCAGAGGGACTGGCAGGAAAAGTATGTCTCTTTGCAGACAACACAAATATTTGCAACAGAGTTGATACACAAAGTGGGGTGGAAAGGATGAGAAAAGAACTTGGCAAGGTTGGAGGAATGGTCAAATGTATGGCAGCTTAGATTCAATGCTAAGAATTTCTTCACAGAATGGGTGGTGGACAAGTGGAACACCCTGCCAGAGGAAGTGGTGGGGGCTGAAACAATCACGGGATTTAAGAATGCATGGGATAGACATAAAGGAATTCTGGAGGTCAGAGGTAAGGGGCAACAGACTTCTAGAAAAACAAACTGAACTTACAAGCTCAAATGGGCAGACTGGGTGGGCCATATGCCCTTATCTGCTGACACTGTCTATGTATCTATGTATCTATGTATCTATGTAAGAAGTGCAAAGTAATGCACATAGGAAACAAAAACCCAGGAGAAGAGTACACAATGGGGATGAGATACTAACAACAACAAAAATGGAAAGGGACCTGGGGGTAGTCATATCAGATGACCTAAAGATGAGCAAGCAATGTGAGAGGGCAGTAAGTAGGATTGGTGGGATACTGGGATTCACAGGGAGAGGCATCACCAGTAGAAAACAGTAAGTTGTTATCCCTTTGTACAGACAGATGGTGAGACCCCATCTGGAGTACTGCATGCAGTTCTAGAGACCCAATCTCAGTAAAGACATAGACAGGATGGAGGCAGTCCAGAGGAGGGCAACTAAAATGGTGCAGGGTCTGCACCAGAAGACATCATGTGCTGAGTGATTGACAGCTCACTGAGCACGTACTATATACAGTATGTGCTCATTCAGAGCTCAATTAGCGGCTGGTCATGGTGCTGAGCAGTGGGTAGTGCCAGTCACTGGCTCCGTTATGGGATGGGGAGCAGGCTGGTAGGGCACTGCCGGGTGGGGGTCCATTAGACCACCAGAGTTATCTTGTATGCACTACAGTTGGGGACATTGGAGATTGGGGAGGGGGCCACTATACCACCATGGGGGATTGTTTACTAACATTCAGGAAAAGCAGGGATCAGGAAGGGGCCACTATACCACCACAGGGGATTGTTTATTAACATTCAGGGACAGTGCGGAATAGGGAGGGGGTCATTATACCACCAGGCATAATACATTATGAATTAATGGGTATTGGGGCTCGGATGTTCACTAGACCACCAGATATTATAAATTATGAATTAACAAGGGATTGGGGCTCAGACGTCCACTAGACCACCGGGTATTATAAATGAATTAGTGGGGGATTAGGGCTAGAATGTCAACTAGACCACCAGGTATTATGATTTAACAGGGGATCAGGATTTGGGGGGTACGTTAGACCGGGTGTGCGTACGCATCTTTCTGCACATTGTGGGAGGCTTGTGGCAACCTGTCCAGGTATGCCCTCTGTTAGATGCACTGCTAAAGTTGTTGCAAGCTGTGGGACTTTGCCACTGGGACTCTGCCCGATAGAGTATCAGGCACAGGGTCTGTGGCATACGAGCAATCAGTGCAAGCCACCTTTGGCATGGCTTGCACCAAGTTTTGAGAAGTGGGCCCTCTGTGTTCCCTGATCTCCTCTGAACTCCAAATGCAGTTCACTGTGAAATCCTTTAAGTGGGCTCCCACCCCAGGATGGAGGCATCTATTGTGATTACACTTGTAGGGGAAGTTGAAGGAAGGGAATGCCCTCTCTTAGGCTTCTTTCCATCTTTCACCACTCTAATACAGTACCTACAAGAATGTTTTTTGTCACTGGCACTAATTTTGACAGAGAAGTCCATCTTTGAGACCCATGGTCCCTTAGACAGTACTGTATGTCTCTCATCTGGAACCTGGCTACAGGAATCACTGCTGTGGAGGAAGCCATATGTCCTATGAGCTGCCCAAAATCCTTTGCAGACCTTCATTGTCCCTTCCTGAGGAATCTGCAGTTGCAATCAGGTTTGATACCCTTGCCTGAGGAAGTCGTGCTTTTACCTGCAAGGTATCCAGTTCTGCACCTATAAAGTCCAGCACCTGCAGAAGTACTAGAAATCCCAGGCTTTCTATGCTGCTCTTTTCCAGCTGTATTGAGCATTTTGTTTCATATTCTGTTTTTCATGAGAGTAGCCAGTTGTCCAGGTAGGGAAAAACCACCACACCCCACCTTCTAAGATGTTCTGTCACCACAGCTAGGCATTTTGTGACCATCCTTGGTGCTAAGGGAAGCAAAAAGGGAGGACTGTGAACTGTTACTGGTAGTTCCCTAGCATGAACCTTAGGTATTTTCTGTGGGATGGTCATACTGGAATGTGGGGTATGCATCTTTCAGCTCCAGAGACCCCAGTTAGTGCTGTAACTGCAGAGATCATAACTATTCTTAGTGTACCATCCTGAATTTTTCTTTTTTGTTATGCTTGTCCAGGTATCCCAAATCTAAAATGGAGCACCACTACTCACTTTTCTTGTGGGTGAGTAAGTATCTGGAAAAAAGGCCTTTCCCCCATTGATTGGGAGGCACTCTCTCTCCACTGCTTTTGTAGCTAGCATTTTTTATCACCTCTAACTCCAACATTATTTTCTCTGTTGGGTAATGAGGTGGAAACACAGTTGGTTTTTGCAGTTTTGAGGATTTTTTGAACTGCATGGACAGACCCTGACTCATTACTTCCAATCCCACTTGTGTGTGGTAATCTTTGACCATTCCTGTAAGTAGTGAACCAGTCATCTCCCACTGACAATGGTTTGGCGATCTTGGAAAAATTGTCAGGGGCTTTGTTTGGACTGAGCCTTAGAGGCTAGTGCTGCAGCTGCATGGCTACGGCCCCTTCTTCCCCTACCGCTATGATATCCCAAAATGGAAAATCCCTGGCTGTGGAACCGCAATACCCATGATGCAAGGTTGGTACAGACGGAAGGGTTGCCTACTCCAACAATGAAAACACAGAGTCAAGACACTGTCACACTTAATGGAAAGGGAAAGGGGAAATTGCTTAACCAGGAAAGGCACACTAAGAAAGAGCTTGCTTCCAGGTGTGACCTGGGAGCCCAAGGAAGTTAAGTGACTTGCTCAGGGTCACACAGTATGCAAGTGGGGGATGATGGGATTCAAACCCAGGTCTCCAGGTTTGCAGCTCAGTGCCTTTAACCACTACACTATACTGCCTCCCAGCCACAGGTGGATACTACTGCACGTCTCGAGTGTGAGTGTACATGACACGATGAGCCAAGAAAACCAAACAGTCCATTACATAGTAAGGTACCAAAATGCAAACATTTATTTCACTGTGTGAATTCAAAATTGCTAATGCTAAAAAAAGATTTCAACAGTCTTTCTCAGGGGGTGTGGCTATGGAAAAAACAGTCTCACAATAAAAACATCAGCTCATGAATATTCTTTGAATACACACAAGTGCGATAAGAAATATATAAAAAAGACAAAAATCAATATGAATTACAAAATACAATCAGCATAGAGTTTAGCAATCAGTGTAGGTCAGCAAATATTGTATTATTTTTTGCACATGACACAAGTACAGTACACTGACTGATTTGTGACTGCTATCAAGCCTCAAATATAGCACTATCAGTCATCAGTAAAGATACCATACTTGAAATTGCTTAAGAATTAGAGCAATTGAAATCTTTATGCCTTTCCAGTGGCGTCAGAACTTGGATAGGTGCAAAAAGTCGTACACACCCACACAATCACCCACATTCTGTTGTTAGGATACTGCCATAGTTTCCATGAGGATCAACTGGATTACAATTTCCACGCTGCAGGACAGTTTAAAGATAGATTCTGAAAGAAAGCAGAAACAGTACACATTAAAACAGTTTTACAATACAGCTTAACACATACTTAACTAGTATTTTTAATTCAGTACAGTCTGCAAAAAATATGTTAGAACCATTACAGCAATATTGCAATTTGTTGATGGGGATAAAATAAAATTAGCTCTGAAATTCTGCTAAATGTTAACTCTCTAAAAAACAGGTTTTGTAATTCAGTATGTAAACTGATTAGAGGAGGTGACAAAGGTGGGGGGGTTATTTCTAGGCAACAATATATGCTTCAGGGGCCCTAAATGAACAATGGAACCTTATGCCTTTCCTCTAAATAGCTAGTACTTTGGGTACAATGGATGGCGTTTGGGCTTGGTAGAGGTCCCTTGAAGCATATCAGAGCCTAGAACCCTCCCACCCCAACAACATACTGAATTGCATAACCTGTAAGTAGATGGGTTGTTTGTGGATGCAGTCGACTTGTATGGTTTGTGTTCAAATACAATTATAATTATAATTATTATTATTAATTGATTGTTGATTTATTTATATGATGATGTAATGTATTTTACAGTGATTGAGGACGATGAAGGGGAATAGGAGACTTTGTCACCTCATTTTGATGTCAGAAGTCAACACAATTGACTTTTATGGTTTTCATTGTAATGAAATTAGGATTATTAACTATTATTTAGAAATGTTTATTTATTTATATGATGAAAGAAGAAGCAATTTATAGTAATGTGATAGATGAAGATGGAGGATGGAGGAGGAGACTGTCACTTCATTTTGGATGAGGTAGATCAGTCAATACAGTTGACTGTTATGGTTTTTATGTTGTAATTAAATTAGTATTAATTATTATTTAGAAATGTGCATTTATTAATATGATGAGTTAATGATTAAATATATTTTAATATGATTGAAGATGATGGAGGGAGGAAGACGCTCTGTTACCTAATTTTCCATGAAGTGGATGGGTTGATTTTAGAACCAGGAGCAAATTATTTTTCATTAAATATATTATTAATTATTATGTATAAATTTGTATTTATTTCTATGATAAATTAAGATGAAACTTATTTTACTGTGATTGAGGAAGATGAAGGGTGGAGGAGGAGACTATGTTACCTCATTTTGAAAGGAGCAAATGTGTCTGAAGTTGACGCAGTTGACGTGTATTGTTATTGTAATGAAATTTATATTATTAATAATAATTGTTGATGTATTTATATGACAATGAAATGTATTGTTATTGCAATGTGATTGAGGATGGAAGGAGGGGTGAGGATGATGGATAAAGTGGATGTATTGTTTTCAGAATTAGCTAACTGCTATCTTTTTTAATGTGGTGGGGAGATTTATATTTGTAATAACCCTGTTTTTCCTGTTTCCTTATTTCCAGGGGTTCAGCCCTTTGAGGCTTTACTCCTGTTGCTGCATGGTTTCAGCACAGATCTGGTTATATAATTTAGCAGTGCTTCCTAAAAGTAAAGGTAAGGTGTTTTTTTAATATATGTTTTTCTTTTTTAAATTGAATGTTATTTGTATCTATGTCACTCTGTAACTGTTTTCTGCTCCTGTTTCTCTTGTTTCAGGTAACTTACAGCTGTGTGACAAAAACTGGTTACAGTCAGGCAGCTGGTGGATTACTGTTATCCATGCTGGATACAGAGAACGTGTTGATTTTAATAACACCACACATAGTGGTAGAGAACCTGGAGAAGGAGTAAGAGGAGTTCCGTGCATGAATCGATAATACCGACCACATCGATAGTTTGGTGGATCAGATGGAGACGGTTTGCTTGCCTGGGTAGGAATCTTCCAACCATGACATAATGAAAAGAGACCTGTGAGTATAAGATAGAAATTATTGAGACCCTAGTGCTATCACAATTGTGTTTCTCTTACACATGTGAAGGGAAGTCAGAAAATAAACAACTTAAAGAAATAAATAACTACTGGAAAGCATACTCACCATCACATTTTAGCATTCAGCATTTCAGCAGTTGCTGCATTCAGTTCCCATGCAAAAGCATAACTGGATGGGTATTTTATATGACACTCAAACATGCTATGCAGTGTAGGCTGCACCCTTTGGAATGTTGGGTTACCTAACAGTCGGACACTGCATGGAGGCATAGCATATAGGATAGCATTGATTCAGGGGGATTCACGGATGTTGCTTGAACATACGCAGTGATTTGGGGTGTTTTCTGGACTAGGGTTTATATGCTTTGGTTCTAGCTATTAGTGTTAGTATCCAACCCATCGTTGCTACCATGGCCACTGCTAGGCAATCCCACAGACTCCTCATCTCTGTAGCAGTCTTCTGCAGTCAACTCTGCATCCACTGGCACCATTTCCCTGCCACTTGGTGATCCCTTGCCAAAGGAAGATGATAAGAGAGCCCACCTGCACTGGTTTCCCTTTGGTGCTGTCCAGCATAACAGGTACTTGGACCTGAGGTGTGTGTATTGGCCATCAGTGCGTGGTTGGCACCCCCTTTCTTCCATGGCTAACTCACACTTGACACAGTTGGTAGTAAACCACTGTTTAATCAGGTGGGTCCAGTATGTAAGAATCCCCAAACTAGGGATTTTGTAACCCTTTATTTTATATGGTGCTGGTACTGTGATAGTGGAGGGGTGGCAGTGGGTGTTTTTGAGGAAGATTTTGGCACTGTGACAGGTGACTCACACAATGTGACTAGATCAACAGTCCTAACATGAATAACAGCTGGAGGATTTTGGTAATTCATTCACTTCAATATCTAAACCAAAGAACTAGAATCAATATTGTAACAGACTAGCAAAAATAATTCACTTAAACACGCAAAACTGTACTACAGAAATAAAATAACAAATCACAGACCACAGACAAAAATAAATTAAGAGGAAAGACTGAGAAAAAACAAACAAGACTAATGCTCACAGGGCTGCTTTGCTTTCTAGCTAAAACAACCCCCCCCCCCCACAGAGCACTGCTTCAATAAGCAAAACAGAACCACTACTTTAAACTAAATAGAGCTGCAAAACTATGAAACAATGGAAATCTAGCTGTACAAGGCACTCTAGATACTTTCCTGTGTGACTTGGTTCTAAATAATCTGTGATCAAAGGACTTTTAAAGCTTTTTCTGATTAGACAATCATGGACAGACCCCTCTCTAACTCACTCTTCATAGTCAGTAGTACAGTAGCAGGGTTTCTGCTCTCTAATCACAGGTTACAGAGTTCAAATCCTCCTAAGGTGAACATTTTAGGAGGCAGAATAGCACAGTGGTTTAAAGCTTTGGGCTGCAAACCTAGAAACTTGGGTTTGAATCCCACAGCCCCCACTTGCGTACTGTGTGACCCTGAGCAAGTCATTTAACTTCCTTGTGCTCCCAGGTCGCACCTGTAAACAAGCTTTCAGCTTAGTGTGCCTCTCCTAGTAAAAAAATAAATAAATAAGAGTGCACAGAACACAGCCTCCGCATGGCATACAGCTCATTTCAGTACCATGTGACCTCCAATCCCCTGCTACACTGCAAACTTCACCTGTTGGCCCAACTTCACTGGTGAAGTTGCTGAACCTGCCATTCACAAAGTTAGCCCTATACTGTGGAAATTCACTGGGCATGAATTTCTCCAAGAAGCAAAGCTGGCCAACTTAATGCACCTCTATCTGTAACTCTTTGAGTCATGATTAATACCTCCTTAATGAAAACAGGGATTTTTTCTTCTTATTTTGCTGCTTTAGGCACAGTATTGCATGTTTTGCACTAACTATTTTAAGGAACTGTTATTGCCATAATTTTTGCAAATGTACTACCCTGTTGGCAGAGGCACAGTTCAGCAGTTCAGTGTATAGACAAATGCATAAATAGTGGTGTATATTACCCAAGGTTTCTCGTACAGGACACAGAGGTTACTCAACAGCATTTAAAGCTATCTGCACAAATAGAAATGTTCTATTTGTGCAGAAAGCTTTAAATGTTTATTCAGTAACAGTTTTTTTATGCATGCCACATCCAGTTTGCCGCTGTTGTTATGTGCAGCAATTCATTTCAACATCAGGCATGTAGTAGAAGGAACAGGTCTCCAGAAAAAGCAGCATTCAGGAATCCCATACACACAGCTGTCAAACCATTGAATTCCAGCTCTGTACCTCAGCTTGAGAGAAAACTTAAATGCTGCTGCAGCTGTGGACCCACCATGCCAACACACAAGACCACAGGTGACGTCACACCTCACGTTGAGGTATGATGTCAAAACGATTTGAGTTCACCTATCCCTCACTCCCATGATGCATCAAGAAACGGGCTGTTCTCAGCTCAGTATGATTTTCCTGGTGAAAAATTGCAGTACATAAATAAAACAGTGAAGAACCATAGCCTATTCATTGCATGCAGTTGGAACACATTTTATTTTTTATCCTCACAATTTTGATTCATTTAGAGGATTTATTTGCAAAGGAGAATATGTGGGCAACATTATTTGCAATTATGGGGACAAAAGCAAATCTGATCCAGAACTGCACTGCACCTGTAAAGGATGTCTTTGCAAGTGTGCAGATTTTAAAATTGAGTGAATGCTTTTTTTTTTAATTTGTACCCCTGGGCCTGGAGTCCAGAGCTGTTCGGTTTTCACAACTGCAACAGCTGTGACTGACTTGCAAAAGCAGCCTGTGGTTAAATTGAGAATCTGCAGAAAGGGCCCCACAGGTTTTATTACAAAAGGAATTCAGATGAACTCAGACTCCAATATAAATTTGTAAGAAGCAGGGAACTGAGTTCCATATGTGCTCCTGCCCAGTATAAGCACTGAAGGCAGACCACTGAACAGGAGTGCAGGTATAATTTCTGCTTTTTTAGAAATGTTATTTCTATTCTGTACCCCGTCTTCCACAAGGGCTACCTATCCAGACTACATATTTGGTCAGGTGGAGAGAAAAAAGTGATAGAGAGAGGGGAGAGACAGAGAGAAAAAAAAAAAAATATATATATATATATTAGTCTTTGGTAGGCACAAGTGCCTGTTTTCAGGGGTGACCTGGGAGCACTGAGGAGATTAAGTGACTTGCTCAGAGTTATACAGTATGCAAGTGGAGGTTTGGGAATCAAACCCAGGTCTGTTGGATGTACCAAGCTCATTCACAGCCCGTTAGTCTAACCTCTAGGCTATGCTGCCAGACCCTATAAAGAGAAAGAGAGAAAAAGAGAGAGAGAGAGAGAGAGAAGGAGAGGGAGGAAGAGAGGAAATATATATATATATATATGGAGAGGGAGAGAGAGGGGGAGAGGGAGAGAGATAGAGATAAAGAGAGGCAGACAGGCAGACAGCTAAATAAGAGAAAGAGACAGAGACAAGAGCTGTACACAAGAACAATGTTTTCTAGAGCTATCACAAAGAGCAGTGGATTTCCAGCTTGCAAGTGATGACTCTAAACACTGTATACTGCAGGGGAAAGAAACAATGTATCAGAAATAGCTGCAAACTGTATAGCATCCTGCCACCAGCTTCGAAATACAACATAGATGCATTTAAATACATTGTAGTATGTTTCTGTCTTGCGAATAGTTTGATGTATACTCTTTGCAATACCTGTATATCTTGTCATGTTAATAGTTATTTTTTTAGTTTTGTTTTTTTTAGAGAGAGAGATAAAGAGAAATATAGAATGAGAGAAACAGAGACAGAGAAATAGAGAGAGAGAGGGAGAGAGATAGACTGAGAGTGAGAGAAAGATATAGAAAAAGATGTGTATATATATATATATATATATATATATATAGAGAGAGAGAGAGAGAGAGAGAGTGTGAGAGGGACAAAGGGAGGGAGAGAGACAGAAATGGGGAAAGTGAGAGGGACCTCTGTAATTGATGCTGATGCTACTGTTCATCTTGCTGCCAGAGAGTGTTAAAGGGCTCCTCATGTAAACTTCATTACTTCAGGGCCACATGATGGGTGATGGCCTAATGGGTAATGAGCTGGGCTCCTGCGATGGTGGTCTGGGTTTGTAGGTGGACTCAGAAGTTGGGACAGGTGGCTGAGGGGGCTGGGGAACCACGCTGGGCTCCTGCGATGGTGGTCCGGGTTTGTAGGTGGACTCAGGAGCTGAGTCAGGTGGCTAAGGGGGCCGGTATCGCATCAGGCTCCTGCACTGGTAAACTGAGCTCATAGGTGGACTCAGGAGCTGGGTCAGGTGGTTGATGGGGCAGGTACTGCATCGGTCTCCTCAGCTGGTGACCCAGGTTCATAAGTGGGCTCGAGCTGGGTCAGGTGCCAGCTGGAGAGGGATGGACCTGTGGCTCTGCCACTGCAATGAGCCTTGTGGATAGCTGGGGAGCTTGCTTCCCCTGTAGGATTGTAGCTGTGTGTGAGGCCTGATGGGGTACCACAGCTTTGGGGAGGTGGGAGGGTCTAGAGAATGGGAGAAAACCCAGAAAACCTCATGCATCCCTGCCACCAGGTATAACAATTGTTGATACTCTCAGACCTTACACCCGTGGTGGATTCCCACTGTAGTTGGCAGTGGGGGGAGTGGCAGAGAGGATTGGGAGGTCACCAGCATTAAGGCCAGAAGTAAGGCAGAAGCGGCAGAATGAGAGCAAAGGTGCTAAATCAAAATAAACATCATCACCTCTAAGGTGAGCTGTGCCCTGCCTTACACTGTACTCCGATTGTCACAATGATTCCTCATAGTAGCATTGTGTAGGAAATGATAAAAAAACTGTAGCGTAAACCGAGGAAGTGTAGAGTCATCCCCAATAAAGTCAGATTAGGAAACCGGCCCATTTGCTCATTACAATGAGACTCATTGAAGTATTGACCTTTGCCTGCCAACAACCACATCAATAAAATAACCATGCCGTCATCAGTTTGTTTACTTTTATGGTCTGTGGTCCTGCTGCAAATAGAAAAGGTCAGCACAAAAAAAAAAAAAAGGAAACATTGCAAGGATGCCACACCAGCGTCTCCAAGTCAGATTAGCCTTGTCCTTGATCGTCATTAAAGGGTCACACAATGACGGAAGAGTTGCTGTCACTAAGTGCACTGCTGCTCGTATCTGCTGTAAGACACCTGATGGCTGAGAGCAGTTCCTTGCCAGTGGTAACAGGTGTCTTGTGCCGATATTTCCTTCAAGTTTCTCATGGGTTCTTTTCTGGTCCATTTCTAGATCCTGGCATGCTCCTTTTTTGTTTGTTTGTTAAATAATCACAGCTGTTCTATGGCAAGTCAGACAATCTTTTATTTTTACCACAGAAGTTTTTACCCTGGCCCAGCTGCACATCAATGTTAGGGATTTACCCCATCTAGCAGAAACCTGTCCTGCAACCACTGCCCCCCACAGCTGTTCCCACTGTGGCAGGGGTTCACGGGAAGGCCATCTTCCCTTTCAGGCAATCCAGACTGCATAATGGGCGGTTGGCTTTGTGGTGTGGAGCTGATTATGCCATCTAACATGGAGATGGTAACTGGGATTTTTCTTCTCTATACAGGTCCACCCTTCTCCCTTGCTGTGGGCATAGCCTTCTAATGACCTCTCAGACACACAGCATGCCTGAAGCAGGAGCAAGTTCCCTGGCCCAGCCATGGGGGTCACTGTAGTGCCAGAACTCACTGCCAATCCTCCGTGGCCAAGGCCCACTGCTGTACGACAACACCCTTGACCTTGCCTGCCTCCAGATGTGGCTATCTGATTCCACTCCTGATCCCAAACTTAGATCATCTGTATAGCAGTATAACGCTCTGCCACTGAGATATCAGGGCAGCCCTAAGTCACATGATTTTAACCCACATTCAAACTAGGGATGCTCAGAATCGGCCAATTCTGATCCAGTTTTAAGATTTAGGATTTTAGAAACTTCTAAATCCTAATCTGATTCCATTTCAAATCCTAAAAGGACCTAAAATTGGATTTAGGATTTGGATATGACATCCTGAAACCTAAATGACTATGTAAAACAGATTTTAGTATTCAGTTTCGGATTTTGCAAGTCCAAAAATGATATGGAATCTAGTGAATCCTATTCCATTCAATGGATTTTGAGCAACCCTAATTCAGACTACTAGAAGAAATCAGAGGCCAGATTCATAAAACTTTGCCCCTGCACAAACTGGTTTACATGGAGCAAACTGGGTTTTGTGCCAAGTTGATATTCACAAAAGATCGGTTTGCACCCTCAAACCGGGTCTGTGCCGGGGCAAAGTGTGGAAGGGACCGCAATGCAAATGAGGGGGAGAGGACGTGAATATCGGCACTGTCTGATTCACAAAGTATTTGCTCCACGCAAGGGCCTTTTGTGGGTCCCCTTGCACAGAGCAAACACTGCCAAACAAGACTTGCTTTAATTCCCCACAACTATAGTGGTTGACAGAGGTACTGCCGTTCCCCCCCTCATTCACCGCCAATCGCTGGCCTGATCAGTAAAAAGCTAAACTTATTCCCTGGTGCTAGTGTTGCCTTCTCATGCCAGTCACCAATCCCCAGCCCAATAAGTAAATATATAAACTGTTTCCCTGGTGGTAATGGTCCCCCCCCCATGATCTCTGATTGCCGGTCCATTATAAACTAAATAGTTTTCCTGGTGGTCTAGCGGTCCCTTCCCTACTCCGATCACAGATTGCTGTCCCCATGATAAAACTATAAACATCTCCCTAGTGTCTAGTGGTTCCCCCCCAATCCACGAATGATCCACCGGTTGCATGAGAATTAACTGTCCCTGGTAGTCTAGTGGCCCCCCCCAATCGCCGTTCCCCGATCACTGGCCCAGTCTAAAGTCATATATTCCCTGATGGGCTAGAGGTCCCCCCTCACCAATTGCCAGCCTAATCTACAGAAATATATTCCCTGGTGGTCTACTGGTTCCTCCCCACTGCCAGTCGCCGATCGCCACCTGATATCAAACCTATAGGATTTCCATGGTGTCCAGTGGTCCTTCCCCATCCGAAGCCCTGCCTGTCATGGAAATACAGTTCCCTGGTGGTGAGCAGTCTCTCTCCCCACCTGATCACCCATCCAATATATAGAAAAATATTCTCTGGTGTCCAGTGGTTCCTCCCCCCAACCAATCACCCACTCAATATATACAGTATGCATCACTTATTATGGTCGCACTGGTGCATGGGAATTTTGTTCATTACTGGGAGTATCCATCACAGCATTTTGTGATGGTCAGGGGTACTGGAGTGAGCAGTGCATGTAGTATGACGTCTGTTTTTTCTATTTTTAGTTGCTTGTGCGCAGTGTATCGTTGGGTGGTGGTTGTGTGGTTGGGGTTGTGCTGGTACAAATGGTCTTGCCTAATGCAGTACAGTACAGGGTATGGGTACTTTTTTACTTTTTCCTTTTTTAAAAGGGCACTGGCAGCTTTTTCCCTTTGTTTGTGGGCATACATATACAATGTAGGTTCTGGCACAGACCCATTCTACATGTGTTGTAAAATACATCTAGCGATATAAAAAACACAGTTTTGTACCTGTTTTGCTCATTTTCCACAAAAAGTCAACATTCCTCGGCCCGATCAGAAAGTACTCACCACGGAAGCATCGCTAGGTTCAGAACGCGCATGGGATGAGCGCGAGTCGCGAGGCACAATTTAATCATGCCATTTGTAATTAGATTCACCAGTGAATGATTAAATGTTGAATTGTTTGTGCCTAAAAGTAAAACCTGAGCACTGAGAGTATCATAGTTTTAAATTTTTAATCCTGACCAAACCCGCCGCACGCATGAGAGGACGACAAAATCCCGCACATGTGCAAGACATATGCCTCTGTCTGCATGCGGATTTTGATCAGGATTAAAAATTTAAAACGATGCTCTCAGTGCTCGCTTTTTTTTCTTTAGATACCACAAACAATTCAGCGCTTAATCACCACTGGTGAATCCTCTCATTACAAGTGGCATGGTAAAAAGTTGTGCCTCACGACTGCGCTCATGCCTGATGCACGTTCTGAACCTGGCGATGCTTCTGGAGGTGGATACTTTCAGATCGGGCTGCAGGACTGTTGGATTTTATGAAAAATAAACAAAACAGGTACAAAACTGTTTTTTTTTATCACTAGGTGTATTTTACAACACATGTAGAATGGGTCTGTGCCAGAACTCACATTGTATATGTATGCCCACAAACGAAGGGAGAAAGTTGACAGTGCCCCTTTAAAGAATGTTTCAATCATTGTTTGCTTTGTTCTGACACTGCAGTATTCCTTCCACAGTCTCTCAGTGGTAGCCAGTTTATGCCATTCTGGCTGGATGTCGGCGCATTGTTCCATTGCCTGCCCAGAGTTAGCAGAGCATTTCTAACATCTTCTGTGGTGACCTGGGACTGTTCAGTAGGCAAGTCCTCCTCCTCCTCCTCCTCTGTGTCACTCTCATCTGTTGCTGTTGTGGACATCGTTGACATCATTTCTACAACCTCAGCAATGTCATGTGTTACCGGCCCCTCCTCCTCTGACTCTCCCATGCTGCACATGGCATTGAACTCCTCCTCAGTAAGGCCAGTAGGAGGGGAGATCAGCTCTTCTGTTTCTTCTGTCTGTTCTTCCTCCACAACAGTGGCTGCATTGTCACGGGAAAAGCTGACATTAGGAAAGCAATTTTGGAAAGTGTCCTGAGTGACACTGTTCAAGGCAGTTTTCCTTAGATGCACAGAGTCTAAGAGACTTATATGTTAAATGCGTGTTGCTGCAGTAAGATCAGCAGAGGAATCCAGGGCTTGAAGGACTCTAGTGTGCATGGCTTGCACGTAATGGGCACGATTCACAAAGCCTCCAGCATGGCGCAAGAGGCTTGCAGCACAAAACTGGTGCAAGGTGCACCTTGCGCCAAAAGATATGCCAGGAGCAATTCACAAAGGCAACCTGCATCAAATGCAGGCTGCCTGCCCCAAATGGGGCTTGTGCCATCACTGCACCCAGACATGGGCTACAACAAAGCACTAGGGGCCCTGTGGCAGACGCAAGCTGCCACAGCCCAGAAATGAATTCACAAACATCACCCAGAGGGAGAAATTCTAAGTACCCTTAGACCAGCCAGGGCTGGCTTAGGGGAACTGAGAAACATCTCCCTTGGAGAGATGTTGTAGCATTAGTGCTGTGGGTCCCCCCTTCCCAACCCCAATGTGCCCCACTAGTCCAATAGAATCATATAAGAATCCCCCACCCAATCCCTGATGTGCCCCTCACAGAAAATATAGATGTCAGAATCCGCCCCCCGCCCTGATCCAGGTGTCCCCAACATTTTGCCAACTGAAATAGCCCCTCTCAGTGGTGGTTCCCCCACCCAAGCAGGTAGTGCCCCTCCCCATCCCCAGACAGAGCCGGGGACCAGCACAGCCCTTCTAACACCTCCATGGCTGGTCCCCAACTGAACTGAATGTGCAGCAGACTGTACAGTGTACACGCTAATAGCTAAGGGGCTTTTGGCAAACCCTGCCATGCGCCATGTGTTTGCTGCATGGGAGGGGTTGACGCAAGTGTGGGGACATAGATGCTGGGACCCCTCCTGTACCTGAATTGGGTGCAGGGTCACTGGCACATGGGGCTTCAGTGCAAACTGCTGTTTGCCGCAGCTTGCAATGAATGCAGCCCCCGATGAGAATCGGGCCCAATGTCTTTTAAAAGACATAATGACACCCATGTCTAGTGGGTGTATAATGCACGTGGTGTTAGGGGAGAGAAAGATGAGATGGATGTTTTTGAGACTGGGGACATACGGATGACCGCTGAAGTGATGTACGTCTGGTGTTGGCGAACATGGAAGTGAAAGCAGCAAAACTAATAGTGCAGATTAAGCTCCACAGTAAATTAGGTTGCTCAAGATGCTAAATCACACTAAAATCTGACCACAAAAATTACATTCCTTCAGTGCTAGACATCAGATGTTACACTCGATCGCACCATGATTACACGGAGCAGAGGCTCATCTGTCTGCTATTACTGAAGCAATAGGTATGGATTAAACATCATAATTAACTGTAACAGTATGGGAAATTGGCATTCAGTAATCGAGGGACCTCCATAGAAACCGATTGTCTGGCCAACTGGTGTCCGCAGTAAATGGCGCATACTGTATATAAAATAATGTCCCTGGTGTTCAGTGTACCCCCCCCCATCTGATCCCTTGCATAATAAAGTTAATCATGTCCCTGGTGGTCTAGTGAACCCTCTCCCGCCGCTGGCAGGTAGTGACCCACCACCCAGTTCCCCCATCCCAACCCCTCAGGCAGCAACCAGTACAGCCTTCCCTCTTCCACTGATGGCTTGAGCTGTCACTGAGCACTTAATGTATACAGTACACGCTCCATGAATGACAGCTCAACCTGAGCTGTCAATCAAAGTCAATGAGCACATACTGTATACAGTATGTACCCAGTGACAGCTTAATCAGTGTCCAGCTGTGGAGGATAGAGGAGGGTTATGCTGGTCCGTATGCCCCTGTGAGGTGCAATAAAATCCTATGATGCATACCCTGGAGGGGCTTATTACCCTTATAAAATGTCTGTAAGTAGACATTTATGTGGAGGAGGATGATATTCAACATCTGACTGTGTGTTTATAGAGATTTAATGCATGGTCTGGTGACATCAGTCAGTCAATGAAATTTCTAGATTCGTTTTTGTCACATGCTTTCAACTGGATTCATTAGGGATGTTCCTCCCCAAATGAATTCTGTGTTAAACTTAACAGTTTTTTTCTTGTTGTTGCTGAAAAATTTGGGGGTTTATTCTGCCTGCTGTGCACCCTCTCCCGGGTGGCTGTCATCAGACCAATTGGAATGGAATGGCGAAATTACATGGCGCAGTGTAACAGCACAAGACTCAATGAACCAACAAAATCAGGGATTGCAGAAACAGCGAACGTTCATTTCTGTTTTGGAGCGGATCGCTTGCGCACATCAGAAATGCAATGTTGCAGTTGGTCTGTAAGGCTGATAATGGTACAGACCACTGTGTGTAAAAGGCCCTTGTGTTGCAAACACTGGCCAGCATGAATTGGGACCATTCAGTTTTATTATAGAAATACAGTACCACAGTTACACCTTGTAAGGTTGGATGGTACTGGACTTTCTACCCCAAGTCAGGTGACTTGGGTCCTGTGTCACCCATGGATGAAGCAGAGAGTTTGACTGGTAGTTGTAGTGTCACTCACCTTCATAACACTAACTAAATAAAAGCTATTCCCACCCAGCTAGCCAAGGAAAGGGCTTTGAAGCTGCAAACTCTCATTGCTCCCGCAGCCACTGACATTTTAAACACTACCCCCATTGCTGACAGTCTCCAGTCATAGCCTGTAGCCCTGTAATAAATATATAGTAATCACTGGGTTACCAGGGTAATGAAGGGGGTAGTCCGGGAGTCAGGAATCCCTATAACGCCACATGTTTGAACAGCCTACATATTTTCCAGTTTTAAAGTGGGGGGAGGGTGGGCCTGATGGACTGAGAATCTGTTCCTATGCACTGTATGTTGCCCTGGCAGTCCCCAGTCACAGCCTGTTCCATTGCAATAAAAAAATTAAAAGTCCCAAATCCCATCCCCCCAAACTCAGCTCAGTCATCACCCACAAATCTGAGCAGAGTTGGCAGTAACAGTCATTTTCATGATGATGATGATGATGATGAAGACAATGATAAGATTTGTATTTATTAGGCACTGAATTACCTTACAGAGGCGTACAATAATTTCAGACAGAGACAAACAAAATAATGACAGACAAAAAAATTAATAAACAGAGAATGCACTGGGCAGAGTCGGATGACAAATGAGTAAACTCTCCAAAATCCTCATCAGACACAAAGGTCTTGCTGAGCACTGAGCCCCTGGGCATGTTAAGGAAAAAAGAAGTGACATTCCAAGGGTTCCGTCAGTCCTTTTCGAGTAATTTACATGGTTTTCAATAAAAAAAGTAAAACACTGTTGAAAAGACCCACCATGTGAATGGTAAACATTTTCTGGTTCTCAATACCTGTTTTAAATAAAACACAGAAAGGTTCTAGCTCTCTAACATCTTTTGAACTTACACATTTGCAAATTATTTTTATTTTAATAACATGCAAATTGTATACTGATTAGTGATGTATATGTCAAGCCACTGATCGTGCTTTAAAAGGGGAGGTTTGTTTGGCTCTATATGTTTGAACCCAACAGGTTCTTGGGAGCTATTGTTTTTGCTAGTAAGTTATTCCATTTTAAAGCATGACTATCCCTACCCCCTTAGCAGAACTAGAGAGCAGATGTTTGCTCTGGAAAAACACCATAGCAAGTAATGGAGAGGTAGAAAGTGTGACAGTTGGGGTTCAATGTCAAAAAGTGCTTGGGGGGGGGGAATGGCAGAAGGCCCGTGTTTAAAACAGCTCGCTGCCTGCCCGAAGGATCGGAGCTCCCTCCTGGAGCTGAAACACTCGGTGGTGCTTAGCAGAGGTAATTTCAACAACCTCTAAGAGCACCCTTGTGAGGGGGGTTAGCCCGTTGACTGTCCTGCCCACCCACCCAGGGTTGTCCCTTATTTTATAGGCCCTGCCTGATGACATCACTTCCTGCTGTTTGAAATACTAAGTCCCCATTTTCCCTTTTGCAGGTTATACCTGCCTGCCACTAGAGGGACCCTAGCTCGCCCTCTACCATCCCCTGGCCAGGACTGTGGTTATACTACTACTCCTGACAGGCAATATTCATCCGAACCCTGGCCCAGCTCCCTCAAACCCTCCTACAGGGTCACCCGGGCTCTGCATTGCATCTATGAATATATGCAGCCTGATGAAAAAACTAGATTCCCTCCAATGTTGGGTCACCTCACATAGGCCAGATGTCATTACGCTGGTGGAAACCTGGCTATCAAAATCCACTCCAGACTCGTTTGTCACTATTCAGGGTACTCCCTCTACCGTGAGGATCATGTTGGTAGAAGGGGGTTGTGCGATACACCAGGGACTCTCTCACTGGACTGACACTCCCTGCTCTGTTCTCGCCATAGGCTAGGCATTAACTCAAACTGACCCTGACCTCCAGGGGTCCCCATCTCACTGCTGCCTACATTCCCCCTTAAAACCAAACTTTGGCACTGACTACGCTAACTGATTATCTTTCAACCCTACCTCACACAGCTGACCAAATCCTTGTGGGTGACCTGAATGTTAACTGGCTCAGCTCATCCGCTGACACCACCCGTGACTCATTCGCAGCCATAGACATGTCCCAACTAGTCTCCCAACCCACCAGAGTTAACACAAAGAAAGGTACCAGCACCCTGCTAGATGTGGTCATCACCAACCGCCCTCAACAAATCCATGATACCCAGGTCCTTCCGGACTCTATTAGTGACCACTCTCCTATCATTTTCTGCTGGGTCACCCCCACTCCCAAACCCACAGCTCATCCCACTCTACGTCGGCGCCTCAGACCAGGCGGACTAAAAGGCCTTAAGCTACGTCTTGCCCAAATTAACTGGTATCCCTTACACCTTGCCCCGATATAGATTCCACCCTTACCTTCTTCACCCAAACCTTCAATAAAGCCTGCAACATTTTTGCTCCCATTACAGCAGTCCGCACTAAAGTTCGTAATGCCCCTTGATTACCCTGTCCCTGCTGCAACTGCTCAAACACAGGGATAACCTGTGGCACCTGGCCTCTGAAACAGGCTGTGCTGGGAACAGACAGGCCTAAAATGCTGCTTGAAACAAATGCACATGGGCCATCAGGAAAGCAAAAGCTGATCACTATCAGGCTGCACTTACCTCCTCCTGGGGGAGTGCCAGAACGTTTTGGGACAACATTAAACAACTAAATGGGAGCGTGTGCTCTCCTCCCCCTCACAGATCACCATTGAAGGCTCTACCTCCACCGACCCTGCCCACATAGCCAACTTCCTCAACACATCCTTCACAGACCTTAGTTCGGTCCTCCCCAGAGACTTCTTTGACCCTCCTTCAACCCTACCTACCCCTGACTTTCAATATCCTAGCTACCACTTACGCAAGGTGACTCCCCAGGAGACTAGGCCACACCTGCTTCAAGCTCTAAAGAGCAATAATATTGGCAGCGACTCCCTGGACCCCAGTATCCTTCGCTGGGTCCTGGATCAGGTCCTTGCCCCCCTAACTACCCTGCTCAATAAGTCCCTCTGCCTGGGGCAATTCCCTACAGCCTGGAAAACAGCCACAGTCATGCACATACACAAAGGAGGTGACAGGTCCTCAGCCAGGAATTACCGGCCAATCTCCATCCTCCCACCCCTCTCCAAAGCCCTAGAAAAACTGGTGGCTACCCAAATCACAGATTACCTGGCCAAATACAACATCCTCTGCCATGAACAACACGGATTCCGTGCAGGTCACAGTACCAGCACTGCCCTTATTGAGTTCTCAAATTTTCTTCATTCCTCCCTGGACTCTGGCTTGCTAGCGGGGGCAGTGTTTATTGACCTCTCAAAGGCTTTTGACACTGTCTCCCACCCCTCCTGTTGGATGCCCTCAACCGTTTTGGCTTTGCCGCTGGCCAGTCTCCTGGTGCTCCAGCTACTTGTCTGACCGCCTCAGTGTGTTAAAATTAATGGGACCCTCTCCAATACATGTCCTATCTGATCCGGTGTCCTCAGGGTTCCATCCTTGGTCCACTTCTCTTCTCACTATACCTCAATACCATGCCCAGAGCTTGCAGGTAAAATCCTGCTGTCTGAGATGATGCCATCATCTTTGCCACCCACGAAACCCATCTCCTTCAAGACACCTTGCAACTAGCCTTCAATGATGCTGAAGCCTGATTCAAAGAGCACAGACTTGTAATCAATCTAAAAAAACCAAAACCATGCTCTTTTGCCCATCCCAAAACAAATTCAGTAATTTCCCTCCGCATCCTCCCTGGCTCTAAGCATCCTCTTGATCAAGTTAGCCTGTACAAGTACCTCGGGTCTCCTTTGACTCAGCCCTCACTTTCCATGACCACATTAATACTTAGCCTCTGAAGCAATACACGGCTAGGTATCCTTTACCGCTACAAGCACTGCCTCCCCCCCGACGCCCTCCGATTAGCAGTCACCTCCTCAATCATGTCCCTTGTGGACTATGGCCTGCCTGTCTATGGTGCCGCGGACACGACCGCCCTCAATAAAATCCGACTCACCTTGAATAAGGCCTGTAGATTAATTACGGGAGCCACTAGATTAACCCATACCTGCCAGCAATATGACTTGGCTAAGCTGCTTAACCTGGACGAACGACTCAGATACCAAACCTGCCTCATAACTAAAAAAACACTCCTTGGACTATCCCCTCCCAGTCTGACAGCCTCTATCCACCTAGCTCAACCCTTAGTCCAAACTCGTAGCTCCTCCAAGGCCACCCTGTTTGTCCCTAGGACCAGAACTACTCATGGTCAACGGTCCTTCTGTTACAGAGCCCCCTCCTGGTACAACACTCTCCCCAGCTCCATCACCGATACCCGTACAATCTCCTGCTTCAAAACCGCGCTTCGAAGTCAGCTATTTAACATGCGTAGCTGTGCTTGTCCCTGGCCATAGGTGTCCCAGCCCTTTGAACCCGACAAAACTCTCTGAGTAGCTCCACATCAAAACTGACAAAACTCCCAGAGTGACTCATTTCTAACTTATCACCTACCCTGTCCCATAGCCACCTGTTTTTACTAACCTAGCAGTATCTGCTCAAGACTAATTGTCTACTTTTCCAATGTATGCTTATCTCTCAATCTTATCCAAATAACTGTAATAACCTGTGAATACCAAACCTGTAACACTGTTATTGTAACAAAGTCATTACTGCATATATCTGCCTAAACTGTGACCGCAATGATGTAAAAAGCTGTAATCTACAATGATGCAACTAAATGTTGTACTGTGTTTGTCCTCTTTGTCACGAGGTACCTTTGGAAATGAGCCTCTGGCTCAAAGGTTGTAAACCGATGTACAAATAAATAAAATAAATAAATAAAATGCCATACCAAATCTAAACTTATTATTGTTTGGAAAATTCAATTTGATTTCTATTCCTCACCAAATGGATACACAGTATTTCTACAGAAACATTACGTGCACTTTTTATACAGTAAAGTATCATGTATCTCTATGCTGAAATAACAAATACCCTGTAAAAACTCTCTGGAAACTTATAAACCAAATGAAGTTTAAAGGGGGAAAAATCTGCATTACAACTCAGATAGCTTGTAAAACTCACTGAAGGTAAATGTGGTATTTCACACCTTCTTGCAGCTTGGTTCTTTTAAAACTACTTAAGCAGACAGGCATATTGGGGAGTTTAAAGGTTGATTACGCATCGCATTCTCATATGCTAATGCAGCTCTCAGGAACAATGAGATTTCACCAACCACAAAATGGACCCTCCCAGGAGAGTGACAGGGCCCAGTATGAAGTGTAAAAACTAACTGAAGCTGTTGCTTACATCTTTAACAGCTACATGAAAAGAGTTGTCTGTTGGCATGGAAACAAATAACATTTAGAAGATATGAGGGTGCAGTTTTCCTCAAA
Source organism: Neoceratodus forsteri (assembly GCA_016271365.2). Lineage (NCBI taxonomy): Eukaryota > Metazoa > Chordata > Ceratodontiformes > Ceratodontidae > Neoceratodus > Neoceratodus forsteri. The sequence continues at coordinate 958,514,073 of CM028136.1, forward strand.
GATTCCATCATGCCTACTATGGTATTGGGAGACAATCTGCCTGAGGGGACATGGGGTCCTGCGTTTCTGGCAGAAGTTCTAGATGGAGTAAGAGGCAAATCTGAGAGGCACTTGAAACTAGAAGAACATTGTCCCAGGTTTCCAGTGACAGGTCTATAGTCAAACATGTCCTGCATCCTCATCTAATCAGAGTTGGGTGCAGGAGGTGACCCAGCCTTGAACATTTGAGCAAAAGGGGGAGTCAAAATAAGGTACCCATTCTGAGTAATATGTGTTCAGGGTGCCTGCACTGGCATGCAAGAGGTGCTCTAGAGTGGCCTGATGGACTATAGCATTAAGCCATTCCAGATTGGTTGGTATCATTGGGGTTCTTCATTTTGTGAGAATTAGTCATTTCACCATGACACTGACTGCCACGAGCCATCAGAGAGAAAGAGAGTGCTTGGGTAAGGGATGTATTGGGACTCCAAGCAGCAATAGCAGGGCATGCATTCCACTGGTATGTGTACACCCATCACCACAGAGCATATCTGTCTGACATCCTTCCAGTACTCCTGAATGGCAGGGCAGTCACACATAATGTGAGTCAGATGGACACCAGTCTAGGAACATCTCCAGCATCTATCATCAGTTAGTAGCACCAGGCGATTTAACATTGCAGGGGTTCTATATCATCATAGTAGGATTTTGTTTTGGATGAGCCAGCTCTGGCCATGCAGACAGGCCTTGTGTGCCCGGAACAGAGCACAGAACCAGGACTCATCTGATATCTGGGTATGGAGCGTCAGTGGCTCAACAGGTAGCACACTCGCCTCTGAGGCTGGGAGATCAGAAGGCTGTGGGTTCTATCCCCACACCAGGCACTTGGGTTAATATCCCAATACTGACACTGCAGGGCAGTGAACCAGAATAAATGTTTCAATGCATGAAGTATCCTGGACTTCATTTCATCTGTGGGGGTAAGTGCTGAGACCAACTTTCTTCTGGCTGCTAATCATTGACACTGTGGATACACTCTCTAACCACTGTGTGGTCTCACTGACTGTATTTAGATTTCCACTGTGCCAGTTCTGAGTGGGTCATAACCAGTAGAGGATTCAGGGTCAGGGAAATCATCTTGCCAATGGAGTGATGTGCCTTAATCCCAAGGTAGGTGATACCACTGGGCGCCCAGCTCAGGATCTTGTCCTGGAAGGGCTGGTGATTGCAGGATGCTGTCAGGGGCAGAACCTCTGTTTTGGACTGATTGACCTGGAGTCCTGAGACAGTCATAAAGTGGGCAAAAAGATTCAGTAGTAGTGTGAGGGAGGTTTCTCTGTTGGCCTGCAGGATTACCAGCTCGTCAATATATAAAAGCGTGCTATATTCTTTATTCCTGGCATGAATTCCCTGAGGTCTGGGTGTTGTCTGATAGTTAATGCCAGAGGCTCAATAGTAATGACAAAGAGGAGGGGGAGAGCAGGCAACCTTGTCTAGTCCCTTTTTGCAGTGGAAAGGGTGAGGAGTGCAGGTCATTAGTTAAAACTGATGTAATGGGGAGGCACTGTATAAAGGAGATTTAACCATTTCAGGAACTGCGGGCCCACTCCCATGTGTTTCATGTTGCTCATGAGGTACCCCTACTCCACAGAATCAAACACTTTTTCGATGTCCACAGCCATTGCTACAGCTGGTGCGAGGGATGACTGAGTCGCATCAATCACATTGATTAGAGTGCAGAGATGATCCATACTGTGACGCCCTTTCACAAAACCAGCTTGGTCTGGGTGGAACAAGCCATGTAGTGTAAGCTCCAGCCTGGACACCCAGATGTTGGCCAGGATCTTGGTGCCTGTGTTGAGGAGGGAAATGGGCCTATAGTTACTGGGCGCAGTAGAGTTCTTGTCCTTCTTGGGGAGGACCATAATGACCACTTCCATAAGGGTTGGCAGCAGAAGGTTGGCAATGAATGCTTCTTGTAGCATGTCAGTTATTTCTGGTGCAAGCTCCTCACACAGCATGTGGTAATAATCTGCAAGAAAACTATCCCCTCCAGGCACCCTCCCCTTGTTGAGGGTCAAAAGCACCTTTTTGATCTCCTGGATACGTATTGGGGCTTCCATGACCTCACTTTGGAGGTGGGGGATCCTGGGTATGGAAACATTGTCCAAAATCCCTTGGACCTGTTCTTGTTATGGTGGAGATGGCAAAGTTAGAGGGCCTGGTAAAAGGCCTGCATAATTTCATTGATTTTTTTGGGGCGTCACTACACACTGTCCCAGAGTGATCCTTGAGGGTTGGGATATGTCTCCGCTCGGTGCTTTTTGATGCAATAGGTGAGCAGCTTGCTAGCATTGTTGCCTTCTTCCCAATATGCCTGTTGCATGTGGAACAGAGACAATATAGCCTTCCTGGTCAGGTGCTCGTTTAGCATGATTCTAGTACTGCCCAGTTTGACCACAAGCTCCTGAGTTGGAGATTGAGGCTGCGTGTATTCATTTTCCAGTTCATGCAGTTCTTTCTCCAATTTTAAGGCCACCGCCTCAGTCGTTTTCATTCTCTGGGCCTCATATCCAATAATCTGGCCCCAGAACATAGCTTTGTATGCTTCCCAGACCATGGAAGTGGTGGGGGCCGAAACAATCACGGGATTTAAGAATGCATAGGATAGACATAAAGGAATTCTGGAGGTCAGGGGTATGAGGCAACAGACTTCCTGAAAAACATAAACTGAACTTACAAACTTAAATGGGCAGACTGGGTGGGCCATAGGCCCTTATCTGCCGACACTGTCTATGTATCTATGTATCTATGTCTTTAGACACTTCCCCTGTGTCATTGGCAGTGAAGTATGCAGCAGTTTCGTCCTTGGCCCAGGTTTTAAACTCAGGGTCATGAAATAGTAGATGGTCCAACAGTCAGGACTTTGTACATGGAGACTGTGGTCCCCACACTATGTGAATAACCCCCGGGCATGATCCATGATAATAATGCAGTGGATGTGTATATTCAGTGTGTTGTGAGTGAGTGCTGGGGAAGAGAGTCATATATCTATGTGACTTGAGGTCACAAGGGCTGCCAAAAAGCATAGATACATAGATACATAGACAGTGTCAGCAGATAAGGGCCTATGGCCCACCCAGTCTGCCCATTTGAGCTTGTAAGTTCAGTTTATGCTTTCCTAGAAGTCTGTTGCCCCTTACCCCTGACCTCCAGAATTCCTTTATGTCTATCCCATGCATTCTTAAATCCCATGATTGTTTCAGCCCCCACCACTTCCTCTGGCAGGGTGTTCCACTTGTCCACCACCCATTCTGTGAAGAAATTCTTCCTCATGTTTCCTCTCAATCGTCCTCCCTCCAACTTCATCTCATGCCCTCTAGTCCTGGTACATCTTTTTCGCTTAAAAATAGTGTATTCCTGCACCCTGTTCCTCCCTGTGAGATACTTGTATATCTCTATCATATCCCTCTCTCCTCCTCTCCTCCAGGAGTACATGTTCAGTTCCTTCAACCTGTCTTCATAGGACTTGTAATGCAATCCATGCACCATCTTTGTTGCCCTCCTCTGAACCTTCTCTACCCTGTCTATGTCCTTACGTGGTATGGTCTCAGAACTGTACACTGTACTCCAGGTGGGGCCTCACTAGTGTCTTGTATAGCGGAATTATGACCTCCCTTTTCCTGCTGGTGATGCCCTTGCCTATACATCCCAGCATCCTATTTGCTTTACCTGCTGCCTTGTCACACTGTTTCCCTACCTTGAGGTCATCAGAGATGATAACCCAAAGATCCCTTTCCTGTTTAGTGCATGCTATATCCTCACCCCCCAACTGATATATTGTGCCAGGGTTTTTGTGCCCCATATGCATTATCTTGCACTTCTTTGCATCGAATTTCAACTGCCAAACCCCTGACCATTCTTCAAGTTTCTGCAGGTCCCTTCTCATTCTGTCTACACCCTCTGGTGTGTCTACTCTGTTACAGAGCTTTGTGTCATCAGCGAACAGTGAAATTCTGCCTTCTAGGTCCTGCAGAATGTCACTGATGAAGATGTTGAATAGGACCGGTCCCAGCACTGATCCCTGTGGTACCCCACTGGTCACTCTTCCCTCTGTGGAGTGACAGCCATTTACCACCACCCTCTGTGTCCTGCCACCCAGCCAGTTACCTACCCACCACACTACTGTCCTGCCCACACCCATATTCCCCAGTTTGTGTAGTAGTCTTCTATGTGGCACAGTGTCAAAGGCCTTGCTGAAGTCCAGATAGGCCATGTCCACTGCCCTCCCCTGATCCACCTCCCTAGTCACCCAGTCAAAAAATTCAACGAGGTTGGTCTGACATGACCTCCCCCTGGTGAAACCATGCTGCCTTGGGTCCTGTAGTCCATTGACAACCAGATGTTCCACCAATCTCTCCTTCAGTAGTGCTTCCATGATCTTCCCCTCTACCGAGGTGAGGCTGACTGGTCTGTAGTTCCCTGCTTCCTCTTTGTTCCCACTTTTGTATAAGGGGACTACATCTGCTATCCTCCAGTCTTTGGGCACCTCCCCTGTTTCCAGTGATCGGCTAAACAGGATAGCCAGAGGTTCAGCCACCACCTCTCTTAGTTCTTTAAGGACCCTGGGGTGCACCCCATCTGGCCCCATTGCTTTATCAACTCTTATTACTTCCAGTTCCTTCAGGACCCTTTCTCGTGTAAAGGGACTTGTGTCCATTTCTGCACCATTCTCACCCCTTGTACTCCCTTCAGACCCATTACCCTCCTCTTCCTCAGTAAAGACTGAGTAGAAATACCTGTTCAGTATGTCAGCTTTACTGTTGTCATCCTCCATGCAGCCCCCATCCTCCCCCTTCAGTCTCACTATCCCTCCCTTTGTCTTTCTTTTTTCACTTATGTACCTGTAAAAGGTTTTGTCCTCTCTACCCACTGATTTTGCAATGTGTTCTTCTGTCTGAGCTTTGGCTTCCCTTACTGACCTCCCTGCCTCCCTCTGCTTCTCCTGGTACTTCTCCCTATCCCCTTCTGCCTGTGTCTTTTTGTATTGCCTGAATGCAATCTTTTTGGCTTTCACTTTCTTTGCTACCTCTTTGGAAAACCATAATGGTCTCCTCTTCCTTTTCCTCTTGCTAACCTGCTTAATGCATAATTCTGTTGTTCTTGTAATCCCCATTTTAAATACTGCCCACTGTTCCTCAACCCCTGATTCCTGTCCCATTCCCCTTAATGCCTCTTTCAAGTAAGCATGTGAAATCCCAGGTGCTGAGGTGGTACAGGCCCCAGATGTCTGCCAGGTTATGCTCCTCTAGAAGTAGTCCCAGCACTGCTCTGGCCTTCACGTGGCGTTCTTGTGCCTCAGTGCTATTGTCAAGAAAGGACTCCATGGCTGTATTAAAATCTCTTCCTACTAGCAGTGGTGCAGGTGGAGGCCTGAATTGACTTAGCTCCTGATTGAATGAGTGAAAGATAGATGGGGCATCTGTGTTGGGCCCATAGAGGTTCACCTCTATTAGGGAGCCTTCAGGTGTGGCCATCTGTACAATTAGGAAGCAAAGTATTTGAGCCAACCAGCCACACCCTTGCTTCCTGATTGACATTGTCTGTATTACCAGCCCCGAATAAGAAAACTGAAATACTGTTTTAGAAAAGTGTACCCACTCTACACTCGTCTGTATCTCTACAATTACCCACCTACCCTCCTGGTCTGTTATTCAGTGTGATACTTACCAGTTGAGGTTTTTATATGTGAGTATTGAGACACCTGCCTTTTTTGGGGGGGCCATGCTGTGGGCCTCCACACCCACCCACTCATTCCCTCTATAATTTGACTGCTTTGTCTGACATTAATCAGGCCTCCTGAAACTAAAACTACTCAATTGTTCAGAAGGTTTTCCATTTTCCTGCCATCCCTTCTAGCCCTTTGCCATATACATGTACTCTCTGGGGGAGAGGAGAGAGAGAGGGGATATGATAGAGACATACAAGTATCTTACAGGGAGGAACAGAGTGTAGGAATACACTATTTGTCAGAGAAAAAGATGTTCCAGGACTAGAGGGCATGGGATGAAGTTGGAGGGAGGGCGATTCAGAGGAAACGTGAGGAGGAATTTCTTCACAGAACGGGTGGTGGACGAGTGGAACACCCTGCCAGAGGAAGTAGTGGGGGCTGAAACAATTACAGGATTTAAGAATGCATGGAATAGACATAAGGGAATTCAGGAGGTCAGGGGTAAGGGGCAACAGACTTCTAGGAAAACATAAAGTGAACTTACAAGCTCAAATGGGCAGACTGGGTGGTCTGTAGGCCCTTATCTGCCGACACTGTCTATGTATCTATGTAACATTGTTATCTGGACTTTCAGTTTTTTTCAGGTGTGTCAAGACTTCTTCTACTTGTCATAAGAATTGAGCCCCTGTTCATTCCAGGGTATGGAACAAATATCAGTCATTTTTATTTAGTATCATGGCTAATGTTGCTGGATTTTGTGCCCTGATATGGTTGACTGAGGCCCCACTCTTACTATTTATGAAGTTGCCTCCAATGTCGAAAGAGCAGCCACTCCAGTACAAAATAACCCCCAGTGAAATAACAGACACATAATCTTTAGCCTTGCAGTTTCCATATAGTAACAACGCCCCCATCCCCATCTACGTCCCCTCCCAAGCAAATCCTGAAAGACAATCCCACCCTCCCAAACCATACTTCCTGCAGTACCTCAGTGCATGAGCCATCTGTCCAAGTCCAGTGCACAGAGAGTTGTGGTACCAGATAACCCGTAATCCTCTAGCCAGAATCTAAACCACTAGGCAAGTTATGCGTGTATTGTGGGGGCACCACCTTCAAGCAATCAGTCACCCCTCATGAGGTTTGTCAGACACGCAAACAGGACTGGCTACTCAATGGTTCAGAAGGTTTGCCACTTTCCTGCCATTCCCACTAGCCCTTTGCCACCTTCACTTTGTAGCAGGCACCATTATATGCTGATTCTGCTTGCTTGGGGGGCAATAGTAAAAGTTTCTGTAGGTGGCTGGCATTTATTATTATGTTCCCTTATGCAACCCATACCCCAACCAAGAGCAGCGTCAGGAAACTGGGACCCCACCCCTAACTTGTACACAGACAAGGCAACAGGCCCAAGATGGCATAACAATAGGAACTGTATCACCCCTAGCACTGGGGCAAATACCTGGCTCAGCAGTTTAAAGAGGTCGGGGTGGGGGTTAGGGTACAAAATAACATTTATATTTACTCCAGGTTCTGGGACAGAGGTGAAAGGGCTTTGCTAGGTCTAACTTCTGAGGGGGCCCCATAACAATTTCTACTCAGGAAGCACAGATGTAATGTCCACTACTGAAAATGGGATTGTACAATATGGCTTTATTCACACAAGTTGGTAAGAATGCAGAAAGGGGCTGTCCCTCAGATTTGGTACTGTACACACAGGAGCAAGACACTTTTCTTTCCAGAACAACTATTTGGGCATTTTAGAACATGTTTTTCCTCACACACACACATTCGAATTGTCCATCCCTTTGTACTAGGAATCTCTGGACTTTTACTTTCCAAAAAGTGTATATCTTGTGGTAGTTACCACACACTTGAACAACGTTTCAACAAATTCCTCCTAGTGCGATAACCTTTGTTTACATGCCCAGGTTAATGTGGTGCCCATACATGAACCAGTTAGCCCTAGCTGAGGAATAAACTGGGGTTATGCCCAATCCGGTCCCAACCAGTCTCTGCCATTCCTGTTGGGTTACACCAAATGAGCCTTCATTTCCTACGAAATGCTAAAGGACTCCCAAACTTTAAACTTGAACATGCAACACATTTTTGTGGTGAACCACGGGCCCTGACAGGTGCACTCTAGCCTAATTTCTGGGCACATACACCTCAGACCAACCCCCAAGAACAGTCCCATAAACCTGTACTCACAGTTTTGTTTGTCCCTTTGATGCAGACATGGAAGCAGAAAGAAAAACACCTCTTCCCTTTACTGGTAGCTTGTCATAGCTTCAACACAGACACCCTTTCTTTCTGGGCACCTGACACTCTTCAGGATCTTCAGGGGATTGCCCCTTGGATCCACGGAAATTGAAATCCCTCTCACTTCTCTGTGGAAATGACCCACTAGGGTCCTGCAGGCAAATGGTCTCCACCATTCCTTCTGGTACTGCTGGTTCTCACACACACTTGGGTGAGAACCTGCCGGAGGTCCTTCACCCAGTCTCACAGGAGACTGGCAGGCACCCCCACACTCTGAGCACTGATGCTCACTCAGAGCTGCACTTCACGCTACTGCTGGAATCTGGACGAAATCCTGACATGATAATGCCTGACATGAAAATGACTAACACCTAAAACCTGACAGGTATCAAAACCCGACATTCATTTGCTAGACATGTTTTTTTTCCTGACGGTACAACATCCTGACATTTATTTGCCTATTTGACTACAGTTTGCCAAAAGGGTGGATGCTTGCTTGCAAAACTTTTAATTCGTTTACTCATTTTAAGAATTATGGACTAATAAAGAGTGGAACTTTTAACGGTTTTTACAGTTTGAAAATACAGATTAACATCATGAACTGACACTACTTCCTGCTTGCCTTCATTGGGTGTGACCCTTTAAGAAACAAGACGACGTCGGTAAATACATATTTTGATATATGTTGCTCTATTTTGGGGAAATTCATTATCATTCATTAAATTCATTACCAGCTCTTGTAAGTGAAAAACTGTCCTTGTGGGTTACTCTGACTTGCCTTTGGTAAGTGCATTTCTACAAATGTTCGATAAATGTTGCTCTGTTTACAGCAATACAGCAAATGCATAGGATAAGTAGGAAATTTACAGCAATACAGCAAATGCATAGGATAAGTAGGAAATTTACAGCAATACTGCAAATGCATAGGATAAGTAGGAGATTTACAGCAATACAGTAAATGCATAGGATAAGTAGAAAATGTTATTGAATGCGGACCTGTGCACTGCCGAACACCGCAAATGTCGGGCTTTTGATTTTCGGTTATTCAACTGGATTGGGCTTTTCAGAGTCAGGAATTTGGTTTGGGCAGTTGTTTGTTGTGAAATTCCATGTCGGGCAAATGACCCTAACCCCTACTGCTGACTACCAACTACTCTGAACTCCTGTCTGAACATTCTAAACTGCCACCTAGCAGCTGATTCTAAAGTGGCTTATACTGCTGCAAGAATTCTAAATAACATAATCCATTCTCTGCTCAGCCTAGCTGAGTAAACAATGATGTCATGTTGTAAAGAGCTTTTAACAACTCCCTACAGACTGCCCAGGAACCTTTCTAGTCTAACACTGATGTGATTCTAGTAACCACAGAGGACTGGGTGGTTACACTTAATCCCAGATTTATAGGCCTGTGGTTCTGTCCTCCCCATGTCCTCCCCAGACCTCACCAGTACTGTCTTGTGGTCAAAAGTACACCCAATCAAACAAAACAGTTTAAAAAGAAGTTAATACTTGAAACATCCTGCTCCGCTTCCACTGTTTTAGTCAGAGTTGGAGAGAACCTAGAAGAAAGAAAAAACAGAGGATTGTGATAGCCATATCTTCAGCCTCAACACACACAACAGGCACAGGCATTGCTACCTCGCATAGTCTGAGGTATAGCCATCACGGACACAGTGGAGCAGTCTTTGTGGCAGGCAAGTGATGGTGGTGACACCTTGCTGTCCTCTGTGGGGATGAGTGTCTCTGTGGGTAGCAGACTTCCCTACATGGCATAATGACTTACCCTGTCACCATGAGAAAACAAATCTTGCATGAGGGGGGTTCCCACCCTAGGCAATACTTCATAACTGAAGACAGTCCTAATAGGAGAGGGGAAGGCCTTGTTATCTATTTTTCTTCTATAAATTACAGGCTCCTCACTCTTTTTAGGTGTGCAGCTTCCAGAACACAGTTCAAGTTTCAGGATGTACCGGGACCATCAAGGAATTTTTTTGCTCTGCCATCTTGAGTCTCTACAGGGCAGGAGGATTTGTCCGACAGTGGGAGGCCTGTAGCGGCTGACACGAGACTCACTGCTTTGGCTCAGGATTTAGGGCAGGTCATTGGATCCAGGAACTTCAGTGGAGGAGGCAGAGAAATGAAGGTGCCCTGTTAACTGTCTTCTGGAAGGGCCTGCATAAGAAGAGCATACCAGTTCCTACCTAGCTGTGGAAAGGGAGACTCAGATTTGAGTCGGGGGTATTTCTGTTGGCACTGTAGCTCTTGCTGTGGGAGTGGGGTGATTCATCACTGTATTTGGCCCTGTCAGCTTTGTTTTTTGGTCCCTCTGTTTCTTTGAGGAGGACTTCCAGGTATGCGGCTTGAGGGGAGGGCCCAGTGGAACCCCATACCTCTTCTGCTGATGCTCTGTGGGGGCGACTGCCACCGGGATCATGTCCATGCACTGTTCCTGGTTTACTTGACCACCCAGTCTCTCCCAGGGCTTGTAGCATGACCAGTCAGTTTGGAGCCATTTTGTGATGAAACCATCTACAGCTTCCGGAGAGTCGAATTGTCTGGATACTCCATTGGAGGTAGCTCTCAGCATGGCTAGGTATCTGAGGCTGTACAGGACCCCCAAGTTCATTAGGTCTTCCTGGTTGAAGTGTAGGATTTCTGCCAAGCAATAAGGTCTTGGGAGAAGTCTGGGAAAATTGGGATGATGTGGTCCTTCCATTTTAGAGTCCTTTTCTGCCTCGCCCAGTCCATGATTTGCTCTTTGTCTGTAAAGCGAAGGAATCTTGCAAGGATGTGATGAGGACGTTCCCCTAGCTTGGGAGGGGCCACAGTTATAAAACAAAGGAATCTTGCAAGAATGTGATGAGGACGTTCCCCTAGCTTGGGAGGGGCCACAGTTATAAAACAAAGGAATCTTGCAAGGATGAGATGAGGGACGTTCCCCTAGCTTGGGAGGGGCCACAGTTATAAAACAAAGGAATCTTGCAAGAATGTGATGAGGACGTTCCTCTAGCTTGGGAGGGGCCACAGTTATAAAACAAAGGAATCTTGCAAGAATGTGATGAGGACGTTCCCCTAGCTTGGGAGGGGCAACAGTTATAAAACAAAGGAATCTTGCAAGAATGTGATGAGGACGTTCCCCTAGCTTGGGAGGGGCCACAGTTATAAAACAAAGGAATCTTGCAAGGGTGCAATGAGGACATTCCCCTAGCTTGGGAGGGGGTGCAGAGATTGATGCAATCAAGCTATCTCAATGCTGTTTGGGCACTGATTCCCCAGAACTTCAAGTAATGCAACCTGAAGAAAAGCATTCACATTCCTCCCTTCGCAGCCCTCAGGGAACTGATGAACTGCTAGTTGTTCCACTGGCCCCTGATTCTCAAGATCGTGTATTTTGTCCAACAGGATCCTAATTGCCCAATCCTCTTCTTGGATGTGTGCTGTGAGGTGGCCCGTGTGGTCCTCCGTGTCTGCCACCCTCTGCTCCTCCACATTCGTTCTGTGGGCCATCTGGAGAATATCCGCATTTGTGCCCTGTGAGGACACTTCGAGCTTCATTATTCATGCCATGAGCTGGGGGAAAATATCTTCTATTTCTTCCAGGGAGACTGGAGCCGCACTGCCTTGTTGAAGTGCCATCCCAGAAGTCTGGGCCTGTTCCTTGAGGAGCGTCTAAGGTAAGTGTAACTGTTTCAGTATCATTCGAATGGGAACAGCTGTAATGGTAATTTTGTTAGTTTTATTCAACCCTCTTAGCACCATCAAACTGCAGACAGGAAAGTGAAGAGCATCCAATAATTGGGTAGGATTATTTTGGATATTGCTTGGGGTATACAGGAGCTTGAGATTTAAGTGGTCATTTTGATTGGGTCCAGCTATCTAGTACTGGTCTATAAAAACACTTAGGACCCACTCCACAAAGACGGCCAACATATGCACCAAAAGACATGTATCTGTGCTACATAACTCCACACCAGTGGGGTACTGCAAAAGTGGTAGCATCCAGAGCCCCTGGCCTTCCCACAATGCCTTTGGAGTGGATTGCGGAGGAGCTAGGAGTGTATTATGGGTTAGAGTGGCACCAAACAGTTGGCATCTAATCAGATGTCTGGGCTGACATTTGCTATATATCAATCCTCCAGTGACTGCTGGATCTCATCCTTAAAGGCAAATTCTTACTTTTTTTTTTAATTTTTAGGTGACCTCCATCTCAGCTTACCTCTTAGGGGTCTGCGAGCATGTGTTGCCGGGGCACAGCAGTCCCTGGGAAGGTCTGAGAAGGGCTAGAGGGAGGCTTACTATTAAGGAAGATAACTGTTACTGTCGTCCCCTTACCTTAAGTATAGCCACCACTCTCCATGCTCTCTCTCTCTCTCTCTGCTTCATAAATTTATTTATGGCCCAGATCAAGGTCATGGAGGCATCTGCTGGGGCAGGCATATTGGGGGCTGTGGATACATGTGGGTCCAAAAGTCCTGAAAGGAGTTTTGTGGATCAGGTTCTAAGTGAGGGCATCAAAGTAGTGCAACATGTATGGTACATTTTCATGTGGCCACATGACATGCATCTAAGACTATTTTTCTAGACTTGGATGTGGCCAAATGATAACTGCTGTAGCCAGTGAAAGACAGGAGCATATTTTGTCACTGGGCAGCAGTTAGGCCGAGAAGTTAGAACATAGAGCTGTAAGCCAGGAGACCTGGGGTTGATTCCCACAACTGCCCGTTACTTACTCTGCAACCTGGAACAATAACTTCTAATTTCTCCCTCATCATTTCCATCCTCCTTGAACCTCCCCATGCACTGACAATGGCATTAGATGGGGATAATTATTTACTGATTTATTATTTTTCACTCGAGGTTGTGATGATTCCTTTTACTGGAACAACATAGATATTGTACAGAGATGGTATAATGTGCAAGCTTTTGGGGTCAAACATGTGCCTTCCTGAAATGTTACACTCGACAAAGGGACCCACCCTGCCCCAAAAGCTTGAGTACATTAAAAAGAAAACTACACCCTTATAGCTTGCAAATTTTGTTTCCATGTCAACAGACAACTCTATTCCTGTAGCTGCTGGGATTATATTGATTGCTTTAATTGATTTTCACTGTTCATGCTAGTCCCTGTAACTATCCCGGGGGTCTCCATTTTATGGTTGTTGAAATCGCATTGTCCATAAGAGCTGCATTAGCATATGAGAACATGATGTCACATCACCCATTTATTCTAGGAGGTAATATAGCGTAGAGGTTAAGAACACTAAGCTGCAAACCTGAAGACCTGGATTTGAATCCCGTCAGCTTCCACTTGCATACTGTGTGACCCTGAGCAAATCACTTAACTTCCTTGTGCTCCCAGGTTGTACCTGGAAACAAATTCTGGCTTAGTGTGCCTTTCCTGGTTAAACAAATTCCCCCTCTGCCATGCACCTCTATACTGAAGGTACAAATATCCCGAGAAAAAACCTCTCTGGAAACACACAAATTGAATGCAATTAAAAGGAAAAAAAAAACTTAATTACAACTCAGGCAGTTTGCAAAGCTAACTGAAGGTAAATGTGATATTTCACACCTTGCTGCAATTTGTTTTGTTGAAATCTAATTAAGCAGACAGGCATACTGTTGAGTCTAAAGGGTGCTGACATATCATGTTTTAATATGCTAATGCAGCTCTCAGGGACAATGAGATTTTTTTTTATCAAGCTTTTTTTTAATCAAGCTTTTTGCCCCGCCCCCATGGCCACCTACTCCTGTCATCGGGCTCCCAACATCCCCAGCTCCATCTGCCTCTCCCCCCACTGTCGTGGCTGGTGGAGATCCACAAGGAGCAGGACCCAGGAATAGAGGGGTCTGTCTCATACGGCCATGGAGAGACATAGCATTTTCTGGTTTTCTCCCCACCATCCCAGAGCAAAGGTGTGTGCATGCTCCTGGAAGCCAAGTGCTCTTTCCACGCTCAGTTACAGAAGTCCTCAACTCTGCTGCTTTGAAACCCAGCCTCCACTGGGTGTCAGCTGAGTGTGAGGAACAATGTCTCCCCTATCTGGGAGCTGAGAACAGCCCAGCGGCTGCTACAATCATTTCCCAGTCCTCCCCCCCACAGTCAGCCCCCGGCAGCTCGAGCTGTCTCCCAAACATGGGTTGTTAGCGTGGCGAGAGGTGTGGCATCCAGTGCCTCAACCCTCAGTACCAGCGGGCCAGCTCAGGGACAATGAGATTTTAACAATCAGAAAAAAGAAGACCCGCAGGATAGTTGCTGGGATTAGTATGAACAGTGAAAATAAAGTAAAGCAATCACATATGTCCCTAACAGCCACAGGAAAAGAGTTGTCTGTTGACATGGAAACAAACAACATTCACAAGATATGAGTGCATAACTTTCCTTTATTGTCTACATTCATAATATTGGTAACAAATGAAGATGTATTAAATGTGAAAAAAGCAAGTTTTTAAAAGAAATGTTCTCACAGTCCCATTAAGAAATTAGCTGATAGATGGATTTTGCCTACCAGTCTTTATACAACAGTGCTATAGAGTTTTAACTGAATTTTTTAGACTATTGCACTACACAACTACAGAATTAGAAGAACCAGCTCAGCAACAGATCAGCCCCCACACCATGTAACACAGACTGCCTGAATCAACTTAACTCTAGAAAGCAGAATTATTGGTGGCTTGATTCTGATTTGACCCAGTCTGGTTCATTGAACAGGTTTGAATCTCCAGTGACTCAGACCTGGCACCGTCTGAACAATAAATTTCATTTTATCTATTTATTTGTAAATTTTGACTAGGAAAAGCACACTAAGTTGTGACAGCTTGTTTTCAGGTGCATGCTGGGGGGTTGGGAGTTCAAACCAGCAAATTATTCATTGGCGTGCACCTACTTAATATGCAAATGAACACAGGCTTAAAAAAATTATCTTTTACAACTTTTAAGGATTTAAATTAGAATTACAGCAGGTTCTTCTCGGAACAGGAAAAAAGTTCATCCACCCCAATTCCTGATGAATATCAGGTTTTATAAAATGGGCCATAAAAATCCTGTAACCTCATTGGTTGAAACACGTCACATGACTGGTGATTATTTTCTGACAACCTCACTTGAACAACTTTTTGTTTAGCAAATGGAAACCCATTTTGTAAGTGGAATTATGCACTTTAGGGTGTGCAGTTATAAGGGGATAATGCACTTCTTCGGTGATTATGACACTTGGCTATGCCTCCTGCAAAACCACCACCCAAGGTATGCATTATTTCCTTATGAACGTACACCCTTTTACCTGTTAGGAGAACTTCCAACATTTGTGCAGGATCATTCCTTGTTCATGTGTTAGTACTGAAGCAGCTGTTCTAAGTGCATTATACAAAGAGGCAGAACTTGGCTCAGCTGGCAGGGAAGTTAGTGGTTATGCCCCATTACAATAGCTCTGGTGTAGAAACAACTGACAACTTGTTTTTTTTTCCGTAAAACTCTGCTTCTCAGTTTTCTTGAGCAAACACGTCATTTCAAAATGCTCATTGCTTAGCACTTCAAAATGTAAATTGTTCAAAGAAAGAAAATGTTTTTTAATGGAGGGTACACGAGAGCTGTGCATTTACATAAAGTGAACTGCTTTCTCTCAGGAGTTCAGGCCCCAGCATTAGTGCATCAGGCCAAAATTTGTAGATTTCCTGAAAATGACATATTTGTAGTCTGAACTGGAAAGAGCTGGCCCAAAGAAAACAACGCAAGTGCTGATGTTTTGAAAGACATCCAAAAGTAACAAGCTCAGCTCTCCCAACCAGGGGGTTCACCCCTCGTGCTCTCAAGCCGGGTGGCTGCGCTTGTTACCGAACCATCGGAAATTTTGCTACAAATGCACAAATATTAATCTACAGCCATTTCCTCTGCTTTCTTAGACATGAATGGAGATTTTGTCTCCTTCTCCCTCCATAAATTGCCCTCGGTCACAGGGGGCATGCTCTATGTCAAAATCTTGACCACTGGGATTAAACAAAAAGGGTCTTGTGAACTCAGAAGTGCAGAGAAATAAATGGCTATTGCTTTGAATTTTGTGCCTGAAGCAAAACCCATTTCTGTCAACAATATTGACTTTTGTTCGGTTGGAGGGGAGCAGACGGAGTTTTCTCTAACTGTTTCACAAAAAAACATTTGGGATGTACGAATGAAGAAAGACAGAGGTTACAGGAAATGGCAGACATTTTTGTTGAATTAAACCATTAGGCGGTGACCCAAAAACCAAAGAGAAAGAAAGGAAACAACTGGATACAGTTAGGTCACAAGAAATAGGCAAATGGAGGAACTGAAACCAATTACCATAAATGCATGTTTCTCTTTTCTTCACGACCACCGTGCAAGTTCCCATCATGCTTTCTACTTTACTACAACAACAGATGAACTATTCCGCTTTGTTCCTAAGTGTTATTAGCTTTTACGACTGTACGAGTGATTTATTACAAAGTAATGCAGACTGGAATTAAGAGTTAACATATAATTAATCAGCTGTAAAATCCTTTGGGAAACCCCAAGTCTGGCAACTTCTCTGCAGGGTAATTATCTAAGAAGGTTGGATCTGCTGATCTGGGTTTCACAAAATTAGCTGTTTTGTCAATAAGTATTTTTCTGTGCCAAATTTCTCCGACCATAAAGCAGCGCTGCCTTCAAGGAATGCCTCTCTGTGAGAAGTAGGAACAAAAATGCCTGAGGCTTGTTTCACAGGGTGAATTGGTTTGAAGTGTGTCATAAAAATATCCAGAATGTCAAAGTTTGTTAACTTACTCAAGCTTTCTGAAGGGATTTTGTGTGTTTCTGTTGCCAGGCCTCGACAGAGCGACAGACCCCAGTTCAAACAGTTAGTTGTATTAGCATGCCTTTAGTGTGTAATACACTGGAATACATTTTCCAGGCCTGGCTAACTACAGGCTTGTCTCAGTCCACTTACCCAGCAAAACAAAATAAAATAAAGCAGCAACGTAATGCAACTGGGCAAAAAACTTTTACCCTACCTTTTTTCACTATGAAAGCTTCCAGGCATCTTTCCATTTTACTTGGAGGTAAAACTGTCTAGTTCCTCAAAAATGTCAGTAGTTTATAAATGGTTTAATTTATTTTTTTCTCTCAAAGAAAAGATGGCTGCCATATTTGTGTTAGAAGTAGCATTGTAGATCTGGTAAGGGTTAGGATCAAGAAAACTAAGAAAAACTCAATGCACAGCATAGGAGGTACCATTAAAAGTAGATTTGACAGGTATGATAATGTATTTACTAACTTTAGCTTAAATTAGCTTTTTGTAAAAACATTGTTCATTGCACTGCTATTTTAATAACATTTCCACCAGACTTCTTTCTTTTATTACCTTTTTTTGTTTATTTCTCTGTGTGTGAATTTTAAAGTTCATGAAAGGTGTTGAATTGACAGCACTGGCTCCTGAAGTCCTCTGCTTATCCACATGACAGGTACAGCACGTGTGATCACAGTTCATGCTCCCCTACACTGCCCCACCAATGTACCTCACTCTTGCCGTGGAGGGACCACCACATAGGTGAGTGGGTAGTTCAGACTCCATGCCATTTGATCCTTGGCCTCTCACGTGAGATTGCCAGCAAGGGTGCCAATTAATGTCATGTACAAAGGAAGCTGTCGGCAGCTCAGAACAGCATGGGACACAGTCAAAGTTGAAAATTGTAAACACAAAGGACACAGTGTTACTTGACTGTTTAATCCTGGCACATAAACAGAACCCTAATACCTTGGACTGTCTTTCTAATCACTCCAAGGTATTTGTGATCCGTTTATGAGCCATAATTGAGCAGCCAAGCAATAGTGTGTCTTTTGAATTGCCTGTTCTGTTTTGTGATGTGGACACCTGCCCACTGGAAACTGGACTGAGACCACTACACTCATTTCACTTAGTCCACTGAACAGTGCTCAGGTGATAATGGCTTTCAGCCATTACCAACCTGTGTTAGATCTGAACCCATGACCTAGAGGCAAAAAGCTCCTTAACCTGCTACCAATTCATGAGCCATTCAGTTCCTTTCCACTAGATTTCATAACCAATTTATCTGTTATAGTCTTTATTAAAAAAACTAACAGTACAAAAAAAGTAACTACAACAAGCATTTGTCAATGCCGAATGTTGATTGTGTCAGTCCATTCAGCTCGCTCACTGCCCCTGTGTCACTCGCTCATTCTGTTTCTCCCGGTGCTGCAGGCTGCTCTTTTGTACTGGGCTCCTGCCTGCATTGGCATGTTTTCCTGCCCACAAAGAAATCTTCAGCTGTCCTGACAGAGCTCCATTGAGGTGGGTCACTCCCCCTCTGTCACTCGCTTATTCTATTTCTGCTGGCGCTGCAGGCTGCCCTTTTGTATTGGGCTCTTGCCTCTGTTGGTAGCTTTTTCTGCCCACAAAGAAATCTGCAGCAGTCCTGACATAGATCCGTTGAGCTAGCTCACTCCCCCTCTCTCACTTGCTTGTTCTGTTTCTGCCGGCACTGCAGGCTGTCCTTTTGTACTGGGCTCCTGCCTGCGTTGCCGCCTTTTTCTGCCCAAAAAGAAATCCGCAGCAGTCATGATAGAGCTCCGTTGAGCTTGCTCACTCCTCCTCTCTCACTCACTCATTGTGTTTCTCCCGGCGCTGCTGGCTGCCCTTTTGTACTGGGCTTCTGCCTAAGTTGGCACCTTCTTCTGCCCACAAAGAAATCTGCAGCTGTCCTGACAGAGCTCCGTTGAGGTCGCTCACTCCGCCTGTCTCACTTGCTCATTCTGTTTCTCCTGGCTCTGCAGGCTAACATTTTGTAGTGGGCTTCTGCCTCTGTTGGCGCTTTTTTCTGCCCACAAAGAAATCTGCAGCATTCCCAACAGAGCTCCAATGAGCTCATTCACTCCCCCTCTCTCACTCGCTCATTCCGTTTCTGCCGGCACTGCAGGCTGGCCTTTTGTACTGGGCTCCTGCCTGCATTGCTGCCTTTTTCTGCCCACAAAGAAATCTGCAGCTGTCACAATAGAGCTCCGTTGAGCTCGCTCACTCCCCCTCTCTCACTCACTCATTGTGTTTCTCCCGGCGCTGCAGACTGTCCTTTTGTACTGGGCTTCTGCCTGCGTTGGCACCTTTTTCTGTCCACAGAGAAATCTGCAGCTGTCCTGACAGAGCTCCGCTGAGGTCACTCACTACACCTGTCTCACTCACTCATTCTGTTTCTCCTGGTGCTGCAGGATGCCATTTTGTAGTTGACTCCTTCCTCTGTTGGCACCTTTTTCTGCCTACACAGAAATCTGCAGCAGTCCCGACAGAGCGCCGTTGAGGTCACTCACTCCCCCTCTCTCACGCGCTCATTACATTTCTGCCGGTGCTGCAGGCTGGCCTTTTATACTGGGCTCCTGCCTGCATTGGCACCTTTTCCTGCCCACAAAGAAATCCGCATCAGTCATGGTAGACCTCCGTTGAGCTTGCTCACTCCCCCCTCTCTCACTCGCTTGTTCTGTTTCTCCCACCGCTGCAGGCTGCCCTTTTGTACTGGCCCCTGCATGCATTGCTGCCTTTTTCTGCCCACAAAGAAATCCGCAGCAGTCCCAACAGAGCTCCGTTGAGCTCACTCACTCTCCCTCCCTCACTCGCTCATTCTGTGTCTCCTGGCGCTGCAGGCTGCCCTTTTGTACTGGGCTCCTGCTTGCATTGGCGCCTTTTCCTGCCCACAAAGAAATCCGCAGCAGTCCCGACAGAGCTCAATTGAGCTCGGTCCCCCCCTCTCAGTCGCTTGATCCTAATCTGTCCCAAACACTGATTTCTGACAGTGACTGCAGTATTCTGTGCCGGAAGTGCAGAAACACTTTTCGGCCAGGATGTGAAAAATGACAGCTGTACTGTTCATAAGAAGGTGTGAACAAATGCTAGTGTTGAAAATCTGGCGTGAAAATATTACTAATTTGCAAATTTACAAGGGTGCGTGGAAACTGCACAACACATGCCCATAACACAGTCATTTTATGGAGTTTCATCACAAAATTTTCAACATAGGCATTTTAGGACCTCTGCTCATGAACAGTGTCAGTGTGATTTTCTTAATGTGTCCCAAGCACTGATTTCCCACAGCGACCGCACTATTGTGCGACGGAAGAGCGAAAACACATTTCAGCCAGGATGTGAAAATGACAGCTGCACTGTTGATAAGGAGGTGAGGAAAATGGCAATGTTGAGAATCTGGGTGAAAATATTATTAATTCATGAAGTTCTGACGTGCGTAACAACTGCATAGCATGCGCTCATAAAACAGTCATTTTGGGATTTTCCACAAATTTGCAACATAGACTTTTTGAGAGCCCACCTCATGAACACTGGCACTGTCATTTCATTAATCAGCCCAAAAGGGGATTGCGCAGTGACTGCAAAATCAACTTTCGGGGTCGAATAATGCCATGACAGTGCCAGAATTTATGAGGGGGGTCCCAAAAAACCCATGTTGAAAATGTGGTGCCAAAATTCCCAAAAATTCCTGAGATATGCATCAAAGTTGAAAAAACCCTATTTATTCCATTATACAGCTTACAGGCATTTCCCTCAGTTTGCGGTCAGCTTTGAAGAGTGCAGAAGTGTTCCGTGTCCATCGACGATGGTTGCATCAGACTCCGGAGGTAAGCATGGGGTGAGGGTGTGGGGAGGCCAGGTGCGCAGTGGGTGGGCGCGTGTTGTGGGAGGGGGCAGGAGACCACTGAGGGACCATTTCCTTTTTCCACAGGGGGAAAAAAAAAACTATTGCGGGAGCGTTTTTGTTTTTACAGGGGCATGTGGCACGCTGGGATGGGCTCCCAACATGCCAATGGTGTCTTTTTTGGGGGGGCAGCTGTAGCTGATGGGGGATTGTGCACCCCTGTCGGCACACAACAAAAGCGGAGGGGTGACATTATGCCAACAGGGATTGGGCACCCCGTCAGCACACAACAAAAGCAGGAGGGGGGTTACATAATGCTGACGGGGTGGGCTCCCCATTGGCAACATCAACCTTGGGGCACTGAAGCCAGTGGGGATTGGGGCCCCGTCAGCAAACAAACACAGTGGGGGGGCACATGCTGCCGAGGGGGATTGGGGGGCTTAACATTGTTTGTGAACACAGAGGCAAGCCACCACCATGTTCACAAACAGTAACACTGTAACAAGGTTCCACCCAGCGATGACGGGTCAATCCCTCACTGCAGCGGAATGGCTTACACTGCAATGACAAGGCGGCCCCTGATTGCAGCGGCTGAAACCTTACAAGGTTGTGGCACACTGGCTGAACTAGTGTCAGCAACAGTGTGCCACGGCATTGGGGAAAACGGGCCAAGCCTTTAAAGGCTGTGGGGGCACTGGCCACAACAGTGCCATGCCTCCACAACCTGCTTCTAGAAAGCTGCCGCAATATGTTTCTTGTGCATGCGCGCAATCAACATAAAAAAGGTATGCTATCTGCTAGGCCATATACTTTGCTTTTCATCTTCTGTAGTATGCAAGACTAATATTCTTATTCTTTTGTACTGATAATGAAATACAATATCAGTAATGAACACAATAAATGACACTATTTATACTGGTAAATATGGAAGGGTTCAGCTATGGTTTTTGTTTGGGGGTGGTCATAAACATCCACATCTCAATATAATTGTAAGTCATTCCAGTTTTTGGGAAGTCACAAACATTCCTAGGTCACAAATGTTGTTGTCAGTATTCTAAGAGAAATAAATTCTATGAATTTAATATAAATATTATCGTAAAACACTTATTTTATAACAAAAATTGAACCATCTTTGACTTCCATTCCTGCAAATGTGGAAGTCACCAAAAGTTCCGTTTTCACTTTTGAGAGTCAAATACTTCCTCTCCTCTCCTTTTATTTTGTAAGTTTTTGTCTCACCCTCTCTTTTCTCATAGGCAAAGTCCCTGGCGTATAGAAGAGTGTCATTGTTTGACTCTTCATCCTATATGAAGGTGGTGGATGATTCTTTCATCCCTGGGAGCTTTAGCTCTAGTGCTCTTATTACCCTAACACTGACTAAAGACTGTACCATTGAAACAGGTACTCACTGGGGGTGTTTGAGACATTCAAATTAGTAAAGGGTAGATTCAGGTGGGACTCCAGGAAGTACTATTTTCTGAAAGGGAACAAAAGGGCTATAATATGCTCCAAGAGGTGCTAGTTAATAAAAAAAAACACTGTGGAGAACTTAAAGAAGTGGTTGGATAGGCATAGGGGGTGGTGACGGTGGGGGGAGTCAATGAATATGAACCACTAAGGAACCACTAAGGGGCATGCACAGTACAGCTACACTGGGAAAACTTGATATACCATAAGGCCTTTCTCTGCTGGAACATTTTTATGTTTCTGTGTTTCTAAAGTTCAATAAAAACTAGTGCTTTCCTATCTCTCAGTCTTTTATAGTGCCTGGCTGAATGCTGTTCTGCATGGAAAGCCATGCCTAGAACAGCGTTGTGCTGCAGCAGTGACATTGCATTGTTGTTGTGCTGCACTAGCTACACCACTACTGCAACGCAAAATATTAGAACACTTTCTTGTGGCACATGGTACATGAGCCGCAGCTACTGCCATTCGTACTGTCAAGTGGTCTTGTTAGTTTCAGTCAGCACAAATGCGGCTCAGAGCGATGGCAGCCACGGTTCACTCAAAAACAGCATCAGAAAGGGAAAAGTTCATCTCGGAGCATACTGTGGTTGTCCATGCGTAATAGAAGGTTGTGTATGAGCAGCCATACACATACAAGGCTGCGTTTTAATCTCAGGGTTTCCATGGTAACAAGAGACCTCTCAAGCTGCACTCTCAGGGTCTATTGTTACCATGGAAACCACTCAACTGAAACACAGCCTTCTTGTGTATAGTTGCTCATAAACATTCCTCCTATGTCTTCCTCTTTCTGTAGCCCTTTCTAGTCTCAGTTCCATTAAGTCCCACTCCACACTCCTCAAACCCACTGACACTGTATTACAAGGCAACATTTAGGGCCTCTTCAGCCCTGCTATCATTGGTGATCTCTCTCTCTGATGCCTTCAACTTGGTAGTTGCTCCCTTCTACTTGGAAAACTAGCGGTGCTGGCATTTTTGATTTCTTGGTCAGACGGTTCTGCTCCTATCTTTTTTTTAATTCATTATACTTTATACCCCATTTCTATAGGATTGGCACCTGGCTCCACCATGCCCCTGAATGACCCAACTCTGTCCTGATCCTGGCACTCTATGGTGTACCCCCCACAGCAGGGATGCCCACACTGTTCTCTGAGAGCCAACTAGAGCTGTGGAGTTCCTTCTGGATACCTGCTTACAGGGAATCCCAATAAATCTGTACATGTTTGCACAGCATACTTATTTCATCCTTGCTTGTGAAGAAGGGTGGTGTACCTGATAGTGCTAGAGTCCCTTCTGACCTTAAATTACAGTGTTACTATAAATCTGGTGGGGTTCGGTAGCAACAGATGCCACAGAGGTGGCATTGGGGCTAGGTACTCACAGACCAAGAGCTATTTTCTCTGTTCTGACCCCACCCTGTGGTTTTTGTGACACTGGCACATGTGTGTCCAGTCACTGATATTCGTACAGCTCCTCCCCCACCCTGTTCCAATATACTACATGCTCTTAGCCTACACGTTGCTGGGGAAAACTTCCATTACTTGGTGTACCTACTGTGCTCAGCATTGTTCCCCCTTCCCCAAGGCACCCTGTTATCAACGCAGTATGTCAGCACTGAATGCCTTATCTGTATGTCAATTTCTAAAAGGGATTTATTTTGGGCCTCAGTAACAAAGCATGAGGAATGAGAGACTAGAGGTTGCTGTCAGCTGAGACAACTCACTATCAGTTTATTCATCTGGGTTAGTAGTGCTTTAGTACTTTTATAATCTGAACTCAGTAATGCCTCCTCCTTATTAGTGTAATAGTGGTGCCTTACATTTCTTTCTGTATTAAAAAGCCTTTCGGTCACTCCAAACAAAATCCTCTGTCTGCTCCTCCATCCCATGCCTCCCTGATATCAGTATGGCACAACAGGACACTGAACTCAGATTTTGGTGGCATGTAAAACAAACATTGGTGGAGATTCTCCATGGTGGCCAGAAAGCTTGCAAGTGGCACAGATCCAGGCCGCAGAGTCCCGCACCCATGGAAAGATGCGCAGTGGCTATATGCTTAACCACTGGCCACCATGCAGCCCCCAGCTGTGGCCCCACCCCAGTGCGTAGGGGCATGGTGGCTCCTCTGTGGACACAGGCAAGCAACCAATGGGATGCCTGAACCCAGTTCGCCAGTGGATCCCATGTGCCCATGGGGCACCATGACAGTCAAGCAGCCATGGTGCGGCTGCAACATCAGGGCAGGTGGGTGCCCAGTCAGCCACCCCCAGCCCTCCATGTGGGATCAGTGGGCTGGGGTGGCATGTTTGGGGGGCTATCTGTATCCCTACATCCCCACCACAGCCAGCAGTGGCATTGGGGGGGGACACATACAGCCTATGTCTCATCTCAGAATGTGTAGCGTGCACCACCCCCGGACTGCCCCACCCACACAGAGTTCACCAGTGGGCTGGGGGATCCAGCTCACAGATGCCACGTGCCCCCTTGGAGAATTGGGCACAGGGGGTGAGGCAGCCACGGAGGGTCTACGTGCTCCAGATACACAGCGCGCGTAGACACTCCACACTTTGGAGAATAGGGGCCATTGTGTTTAAATGTATAGTGTTTTCTTATGTCCACTGTAAATGTGGTTTTGAAAACTGAGGGCTACTTCCTAGATAAATTCTTGCTTGAAAAGTGAAACCTGGTCTCTGCCCCCAAACCCCTCATGCAGAGTGCTCTGCCTCCCACACCTCCCATAATAAATATAATCAACTCCGATTTGGAGTTGATCCAGGGAGGGGATGCAAGACCCCAAGAAAGCAATGCCAGTTACAGTGGCAACAGCGAATTGCTGCTGTAATGTACTTCGATTTTGAAATGTCGCTGTGGAGACTGCATATGGACCTAAAGAAACTTGATTTTTACATTTTTTAGAGTCCTCGTTTACCCTTATTTCATCCCCCTGAGAATTAAATGTGTTAGTGTTTTTTTGCTTAGCTTTGGGAGAGGGGTCCAAAATTAAGTTAACACCATCTGCTTTAGTACAGGCTGCCTTGTCCTTTTGAATGTGATTGGCAGGAATACTCTTCCTGTTCCCATTTCTCTTTTTATTTCTACTTCTGTTTTACTTTTGTGTTTCCATCCGTGGTTCTTTCTATACATTTCATAATAAACAGTTAAATACAGAGGCTGTGGTCAAGCGTGTCATATAAATTCATTATCATTCAGTGTTCCTGTCAATATGAACATCAGTACACAAAAATATTAAAAACTAACAAATGCTCGCACTAACCTCCTGAGCTAAAAAACTCCCAATTATACAAAGAACTAAGGAAAAGCTGTTTCCGTTTCATTTCTGGGAAAAGTAATCAGCTGTTAGATGTTTCCAGTATTTTAAAATTATTCTTTTTATGGCTACATTGTTGGCTTTAAAGATGGTCCAGACCCTTGTTTCCATCCCTTTTTCATTCACCATGTCTAACATATACAAAATGGGATTTTCTATCCTGTAGATAAACATTTTTTCTTTCCAGCAAATCAAATGATTGAGAGCACCATTTTTGAGTTTGTGCATGTGCATCAAATTCCTTGGGAGATTAGGCATTGAGGGGTGTGACTCTGTCTGTCCAATGAAGAGAGCTCTGCATGGGGCTCGACAGCATCCCACCAATCATCAGCCAGGCTGGTCCTGACATTGTTTTGCCTTCAGTGGTCTGCACATGAAAAGAAAAAAAAAGTGCCAATCAGGAGCCAGCTTCTTTCTTTCATCTGCAGGTCACCGCAGAGCAAACAACTGACTGCGTCCTGACATCCCACTCTCCATGCCGGCTGGGAGAAGGCGCTTTCCTGCCTGCCTCCTCCATGCTGCTGCTGTTTTTCCGACACTGAGATGCCCGTTCTCGGTGTTGGTTGTGTTCCCCCCCACACATAACCTCTGACCTCGGGGTGCCCAATCCCTGGGTTGGCATTTAATCATTTTTTCTGACACTGAGATGCCCACTCCTCATGTCGGGTGCGTCTCCCCTCCCATGCACATACAAAACTTCCGACCTCGGGGTGCCCAATCCCCGGGTCAGCACTGAAGAGCCCAATACTCTGGCATACTGGGATCCCACCCCAGTGTGCCAAAATCCATTGTTTGCCCTGTAAAAAAAAACAGAAAATAGACCCACGACATCTTGTTTTTAAACCTGAAAAGACAGAAAATGGTCCCTTGTTGTTGCCGCCAGTCCAAATCCCCCTTCCCCAACCTGCGCCCTCTCTCCGTGCACCCGACTTCCCTGAACCTCCCCACCCATACTTACCTTCAGAGGTTGGGAGCAGTCATCTTCAGTGGACCGGGAACACTTCTGCACTCTTCAAATGCCAACCGCAAACTGAAGAAATGCCGATAAGTTCTATAATGAGAGTGGATGGGGGGGGTTCAATTTAGGTTGATATCTCAGCCATTTTTGGGAGTTTTGGTCTCAAATTTTCAACATGGGGTTCTTGGGACCCCACCTCATGAACACAGTCACTGTCATTTTGTTTCTCAGTCTCAGAAGGTGATTTCATGGTCACTGTGTGGAATCACCTTTCAGGACAAAGTAACAAAATGAGAGTGCCACTGTTCATGAGGTGCTGTCCCAAAAAAGCCCTTGTTGCAAATTTGGTGAAAAAACTCCCCAAAATGACTGTGCTAGAAGCATCTGTTGTGTAGTTTCTACGCATGCTCATAACATCGTCAATTTTATAAGATTTTCACTCCAAATTTTCAACATTGTCGCTTTTTCATACCTCCTTATGAACAGTACAGCTGTCATTTTTTGTATCCTTCCCAAAATGTGTTTTTGCACCTGTGGCACAGAATGGTGCGGTCGCTGTGTGACATCAACTTTTGGGACAGATTAAGAAAATTCCAGTGCTACTGTTCATGAGAGGAGGTCCCAAAAAGGCCATGTTGAAAATTTGGTGAAAACATTCAAAAAAATGACTGCGTTACGAGCATGCATTGCATAGTTTCTATGTACACTTGTAACTTTGCCAGTTTTTCATATTTTCACTCCAGATTTTCAACATTGCTATTTCTTCATACCTCATCATGAACAGTACAGCTGTCATTTTTCACATCCTGCCCAAAATATGTTTTTGCACCTGTGGCGCCAAACGGCATACTCACTGTGCAAAATCACCTTTTGGGATTGAGTAACAAAATTATTTTTATTTAGTTTTTGTTTACCGCGTAAGTACACTAGCCAACACAATGACTATTTTCAGGTACGACCCGGGAGAGTACAACATAAATAAAACAGGTACAAGAACATTTTCATTTTTAACATGGAGAGAGAAAGCAAACAGAATTTTGAGCAAAATGTACACAATGTAAAAACCTTGAGAGAAAGAACTTATTCAACATAACAGAGGTAACAGGTAGCATTACAGGTTTTCACGTGGTGAGAAGCAGATTAACATGGCACAATAGGAGGGAAACAGAAAGTACAGCTGTAAGCCAAGGTGGGCAAGACAAGTAGCAATTGTTGAGGGGATAAACAAAGATAAGTCAAGCAAATACAGTTTGCAGAGATTCATGTATAAGGTCTAACTCTAAAAAATAAGGTATTTTGGATTAGAGTAGAGGAGGAGGGCAGGAGAGGAAGTAGGGTAATATAATGAGAAGAGGCTTAGGGAAGGAAGACAGAGTAGCCTGGGTAAGGGTGAGAAGGTGGATAATCGGGCAGGAGAGAGAGACAGGACAGAGGAATCATAGCAGGGAGCAGGGGTAGGGAGGGACATGTATTAGAGGGAGGTGAGAAAGTAGAGGACAGGCAAGAACGTGACAGGGCAGAGGGATTATAGCATGAAGAGGCTTAGAGCGGGGATACAGGAGGAGGGAGATAGAGATTTGAGAGATTGGAGAACAACATGGGCAGGCAAGTCTATAGGACTAAGGGAAAAAACAAGGTCCAGACATAAACAGAGAGGAAACAGAAAGGAAAGAGAGAGAGCATTTGGGGCACGCAACATAATCAAGACCATCAGGTGGGATCAAAGCAGGTGCAAGGGCCAGTACGCGATAGACAGCAGTGAAGTTCTTTTTTAAAGCACTGATGAGTTCCAGCCGATTTGAGTTCAGGGGGAAGTGTATTCCAGAACTGGGGAGCCGCACACTTGAAAGGCCCAGTGCCTTTTGTGGTAGAGCATCTTGGAACTTGGAGTAGAGAGTTTTCAGCAGACCTCAGACCGTGAGGGATTGAGTGGGGAATTAAAAGTTCTGCCAGAGATTTTGGGGATTTGAGCCTTACAACAGAGTCAATAAGGGAACCAAGATAATATTGCCTAGTTGCCATGGGGGAGAGCCATCCTAAGTCATCATAAAGCTGACAGCGGTGCTTTGTCTTGAGGAGGAGGATGCATATTGACATATGTTATTGTAGGTGTATGGATCTGGGTGTGCTCATCACAGGGTCCATGAACAACTCGGCACAGTGTAGGAAGGCAGCTGCAAAGGCCAACAAAATGCTGGGTTGTATTGCAAGGGGTATATCCTCGAGGAGGGAGGAGGTGATTCTGCCACTGTATAGGTCATTAGTTAGACCACACCTGGAGTACTGCGTGCAGTTCTGGCGTCCGTATCTGAAGAGGGACATTAAGTTACTGGAGGGAGTGCAGTGCAGGGCAACAAAGATGATCAAGGGTCTGGGGGACTTATCATATGAGAGGAGGTTGAAGGAGTTGAACATGTACTCACTGGAGGAGAGAGAGACAGGGGACATGATTGAAACCTTTAAATACATGAAAGGAAAAACAAGACAGGTACAGAGGGCTGTTCAAAGTAAGGAGGAGGGCCACCAGGGCCATGATATGAGACTGGAGCGAGGAAGGTTCAGGAGGGAGATGAGGAGACACTTTTTACAGAGAGGGTGGTGGCTGGGTGGAATCGTTACCTGCAGAAGTGGTATGCAGTAGAACAGTGGACTGCTTCAAACGAGGATGGGACAGGACAAGGGGGAGGGTTAATGAAGGGGAAGGGTGGGGCAGCTGCAGAATAAGGGGTGCTAGCTGCACATTCGAGCAGACTTGATAGACCTCTAGGCCTTTATCTGCTGGCAAATTTCGTATGTTCATATGTTCGTAGGTGACATCCCATTTCTGAAGGGCAGCTTTGTGAGCACTAGAGAGAATGGGGGCACTGTAGGTTAGGGAAGGTAGCAGTATACCCCTGGCAATGGCTTTTTTAGCAGATGGCGTTAGCAAGTAACCCGATTTGTAAGCAGCACCAAGTTTGCAATTTACAGCCTTGCAGATGGATTGAATGTGCAGGCTCATAGAAACATAGAAACATAGAATTTGATGGCAGATAAGGACCACTTGGCCCACCCAGTCTGCCCATTTCCCTACCTAATGGATAAGCTGCAGATCCTAGTTAACCAGCAGCCTACTTCTTCCTACCCCCACCCCCTAGAATTGCCTTATGACTGTCCCATGTTTTTGACTCCACAACCTCCTCCGGAAGGCCATTCCATGCATCCACAACCCCCTCTGTGAAAAAATACTTCCTTAAATTACCTCTGAGCCGCCCCCCCTCTATCTTCAAATTGTGCCCCTTGTTCTTGCACACCTCTTTTTTTGAAAGATGCTACCTCTTGGACTTTGTTGATTCCTTGAGGTACTTGAAAGTTTCTATCATGTCCCCTCTCCCTCCTTTCCTCGAGGCTATACATATTCAGCTCCTTAAGTCTCTTCATATGTCTTCCGTGCAGACCCTGCACCATTTTAGTTGCCCTCCTCTGGACAGCTTCCATCCTGTCTATGTCTTTGCGGAGATTGGGTCTCCAGAACTGCACGCAGTACTTCAGATGGGGTTGCACCAGCTGTCTGTACAGAGGATAACAACTTCCTGTTTTGTACTGGTGATGCCTCTCCCGATGCATCCCAGTATCCCCAACCCTCCTTGCTGCCCTCTCTACTGCTTGCCCACCTTTAGGTCATCTGATATGACTACCCCAGGTCCCTTTCCATTTTTGTTGTTGTTAGTATCTCACCCCCATTGTGTACTCTTCCCTGGTTTTTGTTTCCCAGGTGCATTACCTTGCACTTCTTAGCATTGAATCTAAGCTGCCATACATTTGACCATTCCTCTAACCTTGCCAAGTCCCTTCTCATCCTTTCCACCCCACCTTGTGCATCAACTCTGTTGCAGATCTTTGTGTCATCTGCAAAGAGTCATACTTTTCCTTCCAGTCCCTCTGCAATGTTGCTTATAAAGACATTGAAGAGGACCGGTCCTAATACTGAACCCTGCGGTACCCCACTAGTAACCCCCCTTTCTTCAGAGTGGACTCCATTTACTATTACCTCTGTGTCCTATTCTCCAGCCAATTCTTTACCCAGGCTGTCATCTTGGGACCCACTCCCAGGCTGGCTAACTTGTATATTAATCTTTGTGTGGGACTGTGTCAAATGCCTTGCTAAAGTCTAGGTGAGGCCATGTCCACAGTCCTCCCTGATCTACTACTTTGGTCACCCAGTCAAAGAAATCTATCAGATTTGTCTGGCATGACCTTCCCGCATGAATCCATGCTGCCTTGGGTCCTGTGCCCTCTGGCCTCTAGATACTCGACAATTCTTTCCTTCAGAAGTGATTCCATCATTTTCCCTACCACTGAGGTTAAACTAACAGGTCTGTAGTTTCCTGCTTCTGCCTTGCTCCCACTTTTGTGAAGGAGAATCACATCTGCCCTCCTCCAGTCCTCGGGTACCACCCCATCCTCCCATGATTTGTTAAAGAGGGTAATCAGTGGTGTCACTAGTTCTACCCTTAGTTCTTTTAGAACTCTGGGATGAATCCCATCAGGTCCCATTGCTTTGTCCACCTTCAGTTTTAAGAGTTCTTTCAGAACCCTTTCTTCTGTAAATGGGCTGGTATCAACTTCTGTTTCCAGAGTGTTTCTACTATTTGTTTTAGGTACCTCCCCCTCTTCCTTTGTAAATACTGAGCAAAAATATTTGTTTAGTATCTCTGCCTTTTCACAGTCACCATCTGCCCACCCGCCCTCCCCTTTATTAAGCCTCACTATCCCTCCTTGGTCTTCCCTTCGCTCCTGATGTACCTATAAAAGGTTTTATCCCCTTCTTAACTGAGTTGGCTATCTTTTCCTCAGTTTGGGCCTTTGCTGTTCTGACTGCCTTCCCAGCTTCCTTTGCTTTTAACTGATACAGTTCTCTGTCCTGCTCCTTCTGTGATTCCTTGTACTTCCTGAATGCTTTCTTTTTCTTGAACCTTCACTGCCACTTCCTTTGAGAACCATAGTGGTTTCTTACATCGTTTCGTTTTGTTTATTTGCTTCACACAAAGGCTCGTTACCTCTGTGATGGCAGTTTTTATTATTCCCCATTGTTCTTCCACCCTCCTTCCTGCCCATTTGCCAGTGCATTCCTTAGGCACTCATCCATTTTGGCAAAGTCAGCCCTCCTAAAGTCCAATACTTTTGCCTTTGTATGGCTTGACTCTATTGCTGTGTTTATTGTGAACCGTACTGTTCGATTGTCGCTAGTTCCCAGATTGCTACCCACTTCTACATCTGTGATCCTCTCTTCATCTCCATTTGAGAGAACCAGGTCTAAGATTGTTCCATCTTGAGTGGGCTCCAATACTAGTTGTCTAAGGTATGCCCCCTGTAGGGCATCTAGAATAACCCCACTCTTCGAAGTGGCTGCTGCAACTGCACTCCAGTTAACATCTGGCATATTCAGATCACCCATCAGCAATATCTCCCCTTTTTCTGCCATTCTAAGTATACTTTCTATCATTTCCTATCCATTTCTCCCCTGAGAAGGGTCTGTATACAACCCCTGTGTGGATTGTGGTGCCATTGCCGGTCTCCAAATTTACTCACTGCCTCTTCTCCTCCCTGTTTACCCTTTTGTTCTGTTGCTTTGATTCCTTCCCTTATGTGAAAGCTACTCCTCCTCTTTTACCCTCCCTGTCCCTCCTGTAGATAGTGTATCCTGGTATGTTTACGTCCCAGTCATGGTTTTGTGTGTACCATGTTTCTGTGACTGCCACAATATCCAGATGTTCCTCCTCCATCAAGGCCACTAATTCAGGAAGCTTGTTACTCAGACTACGGGCATTGGTACTCATTGCTCTCCATTTTTTGATGGCTTTACCTTCTGTTGCAGTATCCCCCACTGACCTTTCTACCTCGGTCTTTTTCTCATTTAGTACCCTGTTTTGTAGGGAGAGGCTGGGATTTTCCTGTTGCTTATCAGTGCCTCCCCCCTTGACTAGTTCAAATCAAGGGATTGGTCGAGCAGGACACCAAGATAGTTAAAGGATGAGACAGTTTCTAGTTTTGTATCACCTGAGTCATGGACTGTAAGGGAGATGGGGCACCTCCGAAGTTTAGGTGCACAGCCAAAAAGTATGGCCTTGGTTTTCTTTATGTTTAGAACCAGCTTGTGCTCACACAGCCAGTTTTGTATATTTGTGAAATCAGTTGCGAGTGCTGAGTTTAGATTCTCCACATTGTTATCACTGGTATAAATGACAAGATCATCTGCATACAAGAGAGATGAGCAACTCTGTAGTGCACAGGAGACATTATTAATAAAGAGAGAGAAGAGGAGAGGACCCAGGATGGAGCCTTGAGGAACCCCCACATTTACTGAGGCAGACTCGTAAATGGCTGAGTTAAATTTAACTGCTTGTGACCTATTGTATAGATAGCTGCTAAACCAGCGTACAACTGGAGAGGAGAAACCTAGGCTATGCAAGTAGGATAGGAGTAGAGGGTGGTCCACTAGGTCAAAGGCCTTAGTAAGGTCTATAAATACAGCACCAGTGAGTCTACCTGCGTCCATGTTAGAGATTATATCTGAGGTAAGTTTCAATAGCGCAGTAGATGTGCTACTGGCACTGTTCATGGAGTGATAGAAACATAGAAACGTAGAAGTTGATGGCTGATAAGGACTGCAAGGCCAATCCAGTCTGCTCATTTCTTTTTCTACCTTACGAATATGCCATAGGCCTTTGCTCTGTCAATGGCCTATCTATTCATACTCATCTGTATTTTTCCCTTATGCCTATCCCATGTCTGTTAGGCATAAGGGAGCAATACAGATGAGTATGAGTGATGTCCCAAAATGCCCATGTTGAAAATTTGGAGCAAAAATACCAACAAACACCTGGGGTGTTAGGGGTTCAAACTGTAATGCCCACCCTTAGAATGCAAGACAGAGGAATATACTGTATGGAGAAAAATATGGGAGGCAAATACAAGAGCAATACGAACAGCAAACTCTCGGCATTGACAAATGCTTGTTTATATAAGATACATTCCCAAAATATATGTAATAGATAAGCATCTGGTTGGGCGCAGTACCAACATTACACATCTGGTTTAATTTTCATTTTATGTAGTTTGTATGGTGAACATATGCTCTATTAGTAATTTTAAATTGAATAGTTTTATCCCTTGAAAATTGATATTCTTGAATGGAGCTACATGTTATTTCAATCAATCAATCAATCAATCAAAATCTTTATTTATTCAGGCGAACATCATTGAGCATAGCTCATTTACAAGATGGACCTGAGTGGTCATAACAAAAAAGGTTACAGAGTGTATACAAAAACATGATATTGAAATAGCACAAATACAAACATTTATGAGTGAGATAGATGTACAATTATTTACATATATACAAGGCCATTTTGCCATTGTCATTTTGTAAGAGACAGATTCAATTCACTCTCCCATCTTTGTATAGCATCTTTATAAATTTTTATTGAAATTGTGTGTAACTGTTTTACGATCCAAGAAAAATCTTTTTGGATTTGCTGGAAAGAATGACATTCCTCTCCAACTCTGGAAGCTGACTCTTTGGAGCGCTTTCCCAATGCTTAAAGTGTTTTTTATAGATTGAACAAAGCTGAATAAAATTAAAGTGCTGATGTTTTCTTAGATGCCTTTGCATTTGTCCCACACCATAATTCTTCCATTGTCCATAATAATGTATCACCTTCTAATCACTGTACCAATCCAGGATTTCTTGTAAAGGACCTTTCCATTTAATCTAAAGTTTGGATTACTAAACATAGAATTTGTTGGTGAGGCATTACTTTCTCACTAACTTACTTAAATTCCTAACTATAATGCTGTTGGATAACATAGATTTTGTAGTGGCAAACCAAATATTTCGTATATCCACTCATTCATGTTGATATTTCTCATGAATTATATTTTCAACATCAAAAGTATTATTATGATTGTTTGCCCATGTCATTATTAATTTTAACTTATACTCCAAATGATAAGATTATGTATTTGGGCAAGCCATGCTGCCTTGGTCTTTTGTCAGGCAAAGTGTTTACCAAGAAATCCTGGGTTGCATGTAATTCCACAGGAAATTCCTTAATAAAAATTAATTTTTTTGAAACAGTTCTGCAGAATATGTGTAATAATTGCTTGAAGAACAAAGGATAAATAGGGAAAGTCAGGCATTTTAATTTGTTTCTTTCCCCATAGACATACTGGGATTTTACTTCAACCTTTTAAATTTGTAATCAGGATATGGTGGTTTAGAAAGTATAATCCCTCTAAATTATTGGTTAATGTTATTCTCAGATACTGCATTCCATCTTTTTGAATGGAAGCATGAAGTATAGTTTGAATGTTTTCAACCTGATCACAGTTGAAGGCAATCCCTTCTGACTTATTTTCATTAATCCTGTATCCTGCAGCTTTAGAGAATCTGTTGATAATTACTTTTAATTATTTTAAACTGTTTTCGGGGTCTTCAAAAACGAATAACAGGTCATCCATGTATGCCTTAATTTTTGCTTTAGATCTGTCCATTATCATACCATTGACCTTGTCATTTTTCCTGGTCTCATTTAAAAGAAACTCTAAACAGATCGCACACCAGATGGAAGAAAGGGGACATCAGTGCCACACTCCTCAGAATAATGAACAAAATTCAGAATAGTTGTTATGTATTCTGATTTTTGCTATAGGGCAGCCAAGATGTCTTTGATGTAATTTATAAAGATGTCTGGAGATCACAAATATGCTAAGCATGAAATAAATACCTCCATTCAAGTATGTCAAATGTTTTGCATGCATCTAGGAATAGCAGTAATGCATGATTTTTAACTTTTTTTATGTATTTGATTACTAATTGGCTTCTGTGTAATCTTGTAAGGCTGGATCTGGCTCTACCATGCCGGTTTGACATCCTTTATGTTGACTCACCGACATCTCGCCGACAGGAATCATGTTGATCGCAAGTTGCAGTCTACATGATTCCTGTGTGTCTCCCGGTCCTTTTTTTTCATTGGGAGGCTTCATCTCCTGAACCCCGCATTTGGGTGCTCTGCCCCACCCCCATCTTTAGGATTCTCAACTCCAGTTGGAGCTGACTCGGGGTGAGGGTGCAGGACCAGAAGACAGCATGACCCTGTCTTGGGCAAACCAACACAGCAACCTGTTGGCAAAGTGTCAATTTTGCCGACAGTTGTGTATTTTGCTGTGTTGGTGTTACCGTAAGGGTGGCATACCCAAGCGGGTGTGTGTGTGCAATAAAGCCAATTTGATCTTGGTGTATTAAATTACTTAAAAGTGGAAGTATTCTATTGTTCAGTAATTTTGTGTATATTTGATAGTCTACATTTAAAATAGCAAGCAGTTGTTAGTTTTCCACAAAACTGAGATCTTTTCCTTTTTGGGAAGCAATGATGTGTATGCCATTCTGAATGAGTCTGAAGTTTTATGTAAATTTTGTATTCATAAAAAAAAAAAAAAAGCCTTTTCAATAATGGTGAAATAACTGATAATGGTGCTACACAGAATTCTAGGGTAAAACCATTTAGCCCTGGACATTTTCCTTTTACATTTTTAATACTGTGTCTTCATTTTCTTGAGTAGTAATGAGTCTTATTAAACATTCTGCTTCTAACAAAGTAATAGTGTTATTCACAACATTTTTATAGTATGCAAGGTCAGTATCAGAAGGTTTGCATTCTGATGCATAGAGATACAGTATTTATGGAAGTTTATGAATTCCTCTTTTTTAACTAAGTGAACTATGCTGTTCTATTTTTTTATGGCTATTATTTCAGTTTTCTGTTCTGCAGCTAGAAATCTTTTGGACAGACTTTTACATCCATGTTCACTGGATAATTGCCTTTTCTTTTAGTTTTAGCCCAGCTGCACTGTATTTGATGTATTTCTGCTGGATCTAATAATTTTTGGGGGGTCCTAAATATTCCTGTAATTTAGTATTGTCTCCATCACTTATGGCTCTTTCCAATGATTTTAATTTTACATTTACTTCTATCAACATACTGAATGTTTCCTCTTTTTATTTTTCCAGGTATCTTCAGAAATAAAAATGCCTCTGAGTGTGGCCTTTAATGCATCCCATGAATCTATAATATTATTGTCACTCGCTAACTTATCTTCATAAAAAGTCTAATTAGCCTTTTCCAATTTCTGTATGACATTTTTTTCTGCTAATAAATTATCGTTAGTACTTCATTGGTTACCTTGTTTTGTGTTTGGATTTAGCGTTATAGTAAATGTTATAGTATTGTGGTCACATATTATCAGTGGCTGTATGTATACATGTATATTCAAATACTGAATAGCTAGATCTTTAGATATTAAAATGTAATCTAGTCTTTAGAACATGTTGTGTCTGGCTGAGTAACATGTATATGTTTTTTCTGACTCATGTGTCTCTCTCCAAATATCTAGACGGTTATCAGAAGTAAAAAAAATTGCCAGATAAGCAGGATTTATATTTGTTCTAGTTAGTTAATGTAGAGGATTTATCACGTAAATAATTTTGAAGGCAATTAAAAACACCTCCCAATATAATATACAGGTATATATATATATATATATATACATACATATATATATATATACTGTATATATATATATATATTTCAATTGTTTAACCAGGAATGGCACACTAAGCTGAAAGCTTGTTTACAGGTGTGACCTGGGAGCACAGGGAAGTTAAGTGACTTACTCAGGGTCACACAGTATGCAAGTGGGGGCTGTGGGATTCAAATCCAGGTCTCCAGGTTTGCAGCTCAGAGCCTTAAACCACTGTGCTATACTGTCTCACAAAAATACAACCACTCTGAGCCAGAACTGAACCAGTGACCTAAGGATATACAGTCCTACATTGCCAAATAAGCAGGATTTATATTTGTTCCAGTTAGTTGGTGTAGAGGATTTATCTTGTACATACGAACATACGAAATTTGCCAGCAGATAAAGGCC
Source organism: Neoceratodus forsteri (assembly GCA_016271365.2). NCBI lineage: Eukaryota > Metazoa > Chordata > Ceratodontiformes > Ceratodontidae > Neoceratodus > Neoceratodus forsteri. The sequence goes on from CM028136.1 coordinate 958,551,413, forward strand.
TAGAGGTCTATCAAGTCTGCTCGAATGTGCAGCTAGCACCCCTTATTCTGCAGCTGCCCCTTCCACCCTTTCCCTTCATTAACCCTCCCCCTTGTCCTGTCCCATCCTCATTTGAAGCAGTCCACTGTTCTACTGCATACCACTTCAGCAGGTAATGCATTCCACCCAGCCACCACCCTCTGTAAAAAAGTGTCTCCTCATCTCCCTCCTGAACCTTCCTTGCTCCAGTCTCATATCATGGCCCCTGGTGGCCCTCCCCTTCCTTACTTTGAACAGCCCCTCTGTACCCATCTTGTTTATTCCTTTCATGTATTTAAAGGTTTCAATCATGTCACCCCTGTCTCTTCTCTCCTCCAGTGAGTACATGTTCAACTCCTTCAACTTTCTCTTGTATGGAAAGTCCCCCAGCCCCTTGATCATCTTTGTCACTCTGTGCTGCACCCCCTCCAGTAACTTAATGTCTCTCTTCAGATACGGATGCCAGTACTGCATGCAGTACTCCAGGTGTGGTCTAACTAATGACCTATACAGTGGCAGAATCACCTCCTCCCTCCTCAAGGATATACCCCTTGCAATACAACTCAGCATTTTGTTGGCCTTTGCAGCTGCCTTCCTACATTGTGCCGGTTATTCATTGACCCTGTAATGACACCCAGATCCTTCTCCTCCCTCTGTCTGGGCTAGCTGCACTCCCCTAGCTGGTAACTCCTCCTTGGGTTCTTCATCCCAAAATGCAGCACCTTGCACTTTTGGCATTAAAGCCCAGTTGCCAGGTGTCTGACCAGGTTTCAAGCTTTGCCAGATCATCCTGCAACCCCTGACATCCCCCTAGGTCATCCACCACTGCGTCTACCTTAGTATCATCAGCAAACAGACTGATCTTGCTCTTGATGTCCCATGATATGTCTGCAATGAATATCCCAAACAACACTGGTCCCAACACTGAGCCCTGTGGAACACCGCTCGTCACTGCCCTTGGGTGTGAGAGCTCCCCACCCACCACCACTCTCTGTTGCCTTCCCTGCAGCCAGTTTCCTACCCATCTCACCAGCTTTGCACCCGCCCCTGTGCCTACTAATTTTCTTCCCAGCCTTCCATGTGGCACTGAGTCGAATGCCTTACTAAAGTCCAAATACAGGACATCCACTGCATGGCCCCTGTCAAGTTGCCTAGTTACCCAGTCATAGAACTCGACCAGGTTGGTTTGGCAGGATCTGCCATGTATGAAGCCATGCTGTCTGATGTCCTGTAGTCCTTTGGCCTCTAGGAGGGCCACCAGCCTCTCCTTCAGGATAGTCTCCATTAGCTTACCCACGATGGATGTGAGGCTCACTGGTCTGTAGTTTCCCGGTTCATCCTTGGGGCCACTCTTGTGGAGGGGCACCACATGAGCCATCCTCCAGTCCTGAATTACACACCTCGAATGTAGTGAGGCATTAAATAGGTCTGCCATCTGCAGATGCATTGTAGATGCATCTAGTATAGCTAATTAGGTCCTGTTGGCTCATTCTCTCCCTTTTATTGACTTCTACTAAAATTATCCAAATCCTTTAAATGGTGCCTACACTGAGCCAAGGGCAACATGTCCCTTCTCTATTAATACTTTGATTAATCCTACCATGATTGTCTGATGCTGTATCAATAACACTGGCCTTACATTTTTTTGTTAAGAAGTACTGCTACCTCTTTACATTTTTAGAATGGCTTTGTGAGTAATACATGGATCCCACCCACCTTTTTTTTCATTTTATTTGCATTTCTTTATCATTCAAGAATATCTCTTGTAAAATTGCCACTTCTGTGCCTAGATTTTTAGTCTAGATACAATTCTATACTTTTTAATGGGTAGGTTTATCCCATTAACATTCCATGAGGCTCCTTAAATATTTGTAATCATGATGTGTATGAATGCATGTGTGTATGCATGTATGTATGTATTTATGAATGTATGTATGTACAGTATTTATGTATGTATGTATTTATGTGTGTATGTATGTATGGGTGTATGTTTGTATGTATGTATATATGGGTGTATGTTTGTAATTATGTATGTATGTATGTACTGTATGTATGTATTTATGTATGTATGTATATGTGTGTATGTATGTATTTATGTATGCATGTATGTATATATGTATGTATGTGTGGGTGTATGTTTGTATGTATGTATGTACTGTATGCGTGTGTATGTATGTATGTGTGTATGTATGTATGTGTGTATGTATGTACTGCATGTATGTATTTATTTATTTTATCATTCAAATTACACCTTTGAGCACAAGTGCTCATTTGCAAAGGTTCTACTTCTGAGTCAAGAAGATGATTCATAAAACAGAAATCACATGTTTATTACAGTTAGTAATACAGTAACGGAAGCTTACATGGAGCGTAGTCAGCAGTAGAAACCAGAAGCTCATGTAGAGCATTGTGAACACAAACTATGAAAGGTACAGTAACTAGAAAACAGCAGCTCCAAGGTAGCATAATCAGCAGTGAGCATTGGAGGCCCTAGGTACCTGTGTGCACACAGTTCATAAGTAAGGGGAAAGAATGAGCTAAGGGGACCTAATTAGCTATACCAGATGCATTTGGTGCTTTTTGTGAGTTCTGTTCTCAGTGCTTTCTTAAATTGGGCAATTTTAGGGAGTTCAATAAGGGTTTCAGACAATGTGTTGAGCCATTTAGATGCCCTTACAGCAAAGGAGTGATATAACAGCCGATATAGCATTAACACAATCAAAATTCACAAACTTGGGAGGATTTGGTATAAAAAGTACTGTGACCATCTCCATCCAGAAAAAGAAAAGAAAAGTGTGACCCTTTTAAATGTTGTCCCCGCCACCATTCCCCCTCCCCATGCTAGGGTGCCAAGGATTGATCCTTGAGGTACATCACAACTGATATGACAGTCATCTGAGTGAACACCCTCAATCATGGCTCTGTGAGACCTACCTTTTGAGATAGTCAGAAAACCACAAGAGGATATTTTCGTTTCGAAAGTCAGCCTACTTTAGCTAGGTTTCCAATCAAAACTTTGTGATAAAAAGTTGAATGCCTTGGTGAGGTCCACAAAGACCAAAGCTACAAAGAGCCCCTCATCCAAGACTCTGAGGGTGTGGTTTATAAACCTCACCAAGGAAGTCTCTATGTTGTGGTGTGTTTGAAAATCATGTTGAGAATCAGACCAGATCTTATTTTTATTCAAACAATCAAATGTCTGATTGAACATTTTCTAAAAAACCTGGAAGAGTGGAGCAAGAAAGGAGATGGGACTAAAATTTCCTACATTATGTTTTGGTCCAGACTTGTGTATCAGTATGACAGTCACATTTTTTTCCCAAATAGTGGGGAAACCTCACGGCATCATGAATATTTAAATATTTTGGTCAGGGGGTAAGCCATTGATCCACTGTCCAATTTAAGTTATTAATAGTCAATTTTATCACTACCAAATGATGGTCTTGCATCTTCCCTCTCCAAATACTTATGCACCTTATAAGGTGTAAGAGAATGGAAACTTGTTTGGGGTGTTTTGGGGTTGTTTTGTGTATACATTTTTACTCATAGCTGTTCCACACTTGCATATGCTGCATTTTTGGGGTCTAAGACATGGGCATTCACGTGCAATGCGATATGAAGCCCCAGTCCCCCTCCATTTTTTTCAGGATGAGTTTTATGAAAAAAATCATATCCCTCTGTCTGGTCCATCCAATAATCTGGCCACAGCCAGGTCTCTGTTATACCACATATGTCGATGTTGTCCCTTATTATATAACGGCAATAAATAATCTTGGACTGTGATTGGTCAGTCTGGGGCTGGACCTATGGCGTTATCCCAGCATAACACCACAGTTCTAGTGTCAAGCTCTTATTTCTTTTATTTTTCCATCTCCTGTTAAGAAGCAAAAATGTTTTTCCATACTAATAAAAACATTCTTTAAAATTATTTTTTTTATTCTATATGTAACAACAAGTCATTGTATAATAGGAATAATGCACTTCAGGGTGCATGTCATGCTGGGATAATGTCACACCTGAGGCATTGGATGCACTCGGCCTTCGGCCTCATACCAACCCCCCCCCAAAGTGTGGCATTATTCCAGCATGACACACACTCTGTCATGCATTATTCCTTTAACAACATATACCTCAGTTCATCCACCTTGATCTTAATACTTCTGGCATTAATAACAGTAACCTTAGACCTTGGTTGTTAGAATCTTTAGAGTTAGAGTGAGTTTTGTTTTTCATTGTTGCACTGTTATTAACTTCCTGACCAGCTCTAACATGTTTCCCCTCTGTTGTTAGTTTAAATATTTATTAATTTGGGTTCTAAATAAATGTCCCAGTTCTCTGGGCCCTTTCCTACTTAGATGTAATCCATCCTTACTAAAGATAGATTTTTTTGTTTTCAAAGATTTCCCAGGATTTAATGCAACTGAACCCATTTCTAAGGCTCTATCTTCTCAGCCGCTTATTTATTATACAGATTTTCCCATTTCCTTTCTCCTTAGCCCTTGGAACAGGCAAAATCTCGGTGATTATTAAGGTGCCATTGATGTCCCAAATTTATTTTTCTAACGCCACATATTCTAAAAACATCTGGTCTTCTCTAGTAAATTTCAGGTCATTTGTACCTGCATGAATTATTATTTTGAGGGTTGTCATCCTTTTTTAAACTATCTCAGGCAGGAGAGTAGAAACATCTGACAGTCTAGCTCCTGGTAGATAAGTACTGGACACAGTTTCTTCTAGATCTTTAGTAGTGTAGGCATCAGTGTACTTTATAATTGAATCACCGATTATATATACTCTACGTCCGGGATTTTCCTGGATAATGGCAGGGTCTTCTACCTCCATGTCTGAAGTGTTATCACTATCATCCTCCTGCCCTTGAGATTCATTCCCTTGAGAAAGTCGCTGTTCACTAGGTGGATCATTTATATTGGCATTTCCCTGCTCCACTCCTGTAAGTTCACTAGCTGGTACATTATTGCCAGCATTTCCCTGCTCAGCTTCTGTTGGTTCACTAGCTGTTACATTATTGCTGGTATTTCCCTGCTCTTCCCCTTTTGATGCAACCCTGCTAGCCTCCTCACTACTTTGTTCACTCTACTATCTGCAGCATTTCTTCTGTCTGCTTCTCTACATTTTTTTTCAGTGTCTGAAGTAGTTCAAACGAATTTCTAACTGGAAATTCAAAAGTCATAGCTGTTCTCCCTTTTTATGTTGTCCTGCGTGCATGCGTAAGCAACATCTTATGGTAGTAGCGCATTCAGAGGTGTGTCACTGTTGTGATGAATGCAGGGAACACTTTAGTGGGCGCATCCCTTAGCCACCAATCAGTGAGCACGCTGACGATGACAGCAGTTTCAGACAGAGCCACTGAGCTGAAAGAAATCTGCTGCTCCAATGAGGTGCAGTTTCCTCATTGGTGCTTCAGATGACAGGGCTCCATTACATGTCTTTCTTGGTGAAACATTCCAATAAATATGGTGGCTCCTGCCACCGGCCACATAATCCCCACAAAGCCGACATTGGGGATGCCTAATCCCTGTGTTGGCATGTCTCCCCCAGTTCAGTTTGTTTGCCAACGGGGGGGCCCAGTCTCCATCGGCATCATGTCCCCCCCACACACACACACACTTTATTTGCCGGTGGGGCTGCCCAATCTCTGTTGGCATCATGTTCCCCCCCCAAACTCGTGGCACACTGGGAACCCACCCCAGTGTGCCCGAAATAATTTTTTTTACCTATAAATAAAGAAAGCAGTCCAAAGTCTGGTTTCTTTTGTTTTACCTGTGGGGAAAAAAGGTCCCTCATCATCCTGCTCACCCCCTCCCCCAACTCACACCAACCCTCTGCGCACCCCACCACCCCGCATCCTCTCACCCCATACTTACCTCCAGAGGGATGGTGCTGCGATCGTCTGTGGAGCAGGAACACATCTCAACTCTTCAAAAAGCCGACCAGGAACTGAACAAAATGTGATAAGCTTTATAATGGCAGGCAATAGCAGGGGAGGTTCAGCTTAAGTGGATATCTCAGCCATTTTTGGGAATTTTGGTACCAGATTTTCAACATGGGGTTCTTGGTACCCCACGTCATGAACACATGTGCTGTCATCTCATTACTTGGTCCTGAAAGGTGATTTCACAGTCACTGGCGGAATCACCTTTCAGGACCGATTAACAAAATGACAGTGCCACTGTTCAAGAGGTGGGGTCCCAAAACCCATCATGTTATAAATTTGTGAACAAGTCAAAAATGACTATTCTGAGCATGCATTGTGCAGTTTCCATGCACTTCGTAACTTCAACAAGTTTTTATATTTTCCTCCAGATTTTCAACATTGCCATTTTTTCACACCTTATGAATGATACAACTGTCATTTTTCACATCCTGCCCAAAATGTGTTTTTGCACCTGTGGCACATAATGTTGCAGTCGCTGTGGGAAATCAACTTTCAGGACAAATTAACAAAATCACAGTGCCACTGTTTATGAGGGGAGGTCCCAAAATGCCTATGTTGAACATGTGGTTAAAAATAATCCTCAAAATAATTGGGTTATGGGCATGCGTTGTGCAGTTTCTACGCATGCTCATGACTTCACCAACTTTTCATATTTTCACTCCTGATTTTCAACATTGCCATTTTTTTACAACTCCTCATGAACAGTACAGTTGTGATTTTTCACATCCTGCCCAAAATATGTTTTTGCACCTGTGGCGCCATGCAAAATCACCTTTTGTCTAATGAATTGATAGTGTCACTCTTCGTGAGGTGGGATCACAAAAAGCTCATGTTGAAAATTTGGAGTGAAAATACCAACAAATGACCTTGGAGTTAAGGTTTCCAACCATAACGCTCCACCCTGTAGAGACTGACAGGCATCAGGGATGTGACTTGGGATCATTGGTTGTAATGCTCCCACCATTCCACCCCCAACCCCACCCTGCAGCCAGTGACAGGCATCGAAGTGTGACTTGGAGTCTTCAGCCCCAAAGTTCACCCCATTCTTCTATATTGCACCCATCTCAGTGTATTTTCTTTATGGAATGGGGTGAGCGTAATGCCCAAACACCCTAAGGCATACTGCGACACTTGTTAGTGTCTGCAGGGTAGGGTGAAGTAAAATGGTATCAGCATTATGGCTAACGACCCAAAGGCACTCCCCACTGCCTTTCAGTCTCTGCAGGGTGGGGGTTGGGTTGGTGTCAGTTCAATACTTCACTGCCATTCCTATTATACATCTCACTAACTCCTGCACTATCAATGCCAATGCCAGCAAGACAACATTCAGCATTGACAATTGCTTATTATGCTTGCTGTTATTAGTCAGGTATTCCCAATCATTTTCAGGTCAAAAAAATGTTTCTGTCCCTTTTACAATTCATGCCCCTTCCTTATTTAGTAACTTCTTTGCTTGTTCCTCAGGCAGTCCAACTTGTTATAACATTTCAGTTTCAATTCAAGTCCCACTATTTTTACCCTCAAGTCTTTGAATTCAATGCACTGATTACAGGTGTATTCAACTAAGCCCCTACTCTCTCCCACACTAAACTTGGCACATTCCTTGCACTTCACTCCCAGTTCCCTTGACTTAAGTGCTACAATGTCGCTTTCCATTTGGCTACACCTTTTAATTATGCCGTCTTGTGGTTTCTTGTAGGTTTAGTATGATTTAAAACTATTGCATGCTATGTTGTACTATCACTCACTTACATGTTACAGGAAATAGACCTTGCAGCATTCCGTGGCTCAGGGTCCCGCTGCCCTGCTCAACACATGCTGAAATGCACATGTCTTTGTGCACATGTTCATGCATGAAACCACGTGCTTGAGCTCATGGCACTCACTCCCTGCTTCCCAATTATAGGCCGTGATCCGGAAGTGCTCAGCGGGGTCATGGACACACACAGCCCAGAACTATTAAAATCAGAAGTTTAAAAGCTCTCACAGCCCTCCTAACTCATTCTGAGCCCTATAACAGCCAAATGTCTGGTAGCCCACCTAAAAACTTTGGCTACCTTACTTACTGTAGTTCTCTAATGCTCAGAGACAAACTACAGTCCCCAGGTCACTTTCTGTTCTGCACAGCCCCCTTCACACTGCTATTGCAGAGTCAAAATCAGTTAACAAAAACACAGAAAACAAGTAGTGGCACACAACTAGCCCAGACCCCTCATCTCTCAGCTTTTGGCTGAATCACAGGCTCAGTCTAGACTTTTAAGTAACAACGGCGCTTGCTCCCTGCTTCACAATTATAGGCTGCGACCTGGAAGTGCTTAGCAGGGCCATGGACACACACAGCCCAGAACTATTAAAATCAGAAGTTTAAAAGCTCATGCAGCCCTCCTAACTCATTCTGAGCCCTATAACAGCCAGGTATCTGGTAACCCACTTAAAAACTCTGGCTACCTTACTCACTGTGGTTCCTTAGGGCTCTGAGACAAACTACAGTCCCCAGGGACATCACAGAAATATAGGGACAGCTGAGAGGTTTGCTTTCAACTGTTCCACACAACACCGGTCAATATTTCTATAATATCAGTTTTTACACTGTTTGCTATCTGCACTATTTTGTGTTTTTGCACTGTTTTGATGCCTGCACTGTTACATACCATCTGTACTTTTCATCCTGTACCCTTATCGGGGTCACACCTGGAAATGAGCTTTGGCTCAGTGTACCTTTCTTGGTCACCAATTTCAAATAAATAAATAAATTAAAGCACAACTCCATGAGATTCCTTCTCATGTCTGTCCTTGCAACTGGCCCATCCCCTCATGTTCCTTTTTCTCTCATCTGCTGAGCCTCCTTCACTCAATTGTAGCACTAAATAGGGAGGAGAAGGGGTCCAGTAGCATTCCAGTCACCAATGGTAGGGCGCCGGAGGGACTGAGACCACTAAAAGTGGACAAATGTATGGTATCAGAAAGGATGCATCAAAGAGTACTGAGGAAGATGGTGCAGGTGCTCACTGCACCCTTAGTAGAGACTGACAATTGTTCTCTAATCACTGGGGTGGTACACCAGAACTAGAGGACAGCTGATGTAGCACCCCTGCACAATAGAAGCAGTAGGGATTAACCTTGAAAATATAGACCAGTCAGTCTGATAATTATAATAGGGGAAATTGCTAGAATATTCCCTAAGGGAAAGGCTGATAGAATTCCTGAAGGCAAACAATCTCCAGGATATCGGGTAACATGGGTTCACAAGGAGGAAACCACACCAGACAACCTGATCAAAATGTTTGACTAGGTAATGAGCACAGCTGATAAGGGACAGAGGGTTAACATACTATACCTTAAATTTAGCAGGGCCTTCAACTCAGTACCCCACAACAGGGTGGTCAAAAAGCTAAGAGATCTCAGGATAGACAAAAGGGTAACAGAATGGGAAGAAAACTGACTGAAGGGATGAGTGCAGAGGGCGGTCAAAAATTAAGACTATTTAGAGGTTAGGAAAGCTGCAACTGGAGTGCAGTAGGATTAAATCCTGGGGTTCCAACCTCTTTAACATATTAATTTGCGACACAAGGATTAGAGTCCAGAAGAAGAAGATGAGCATCTTGTTTGCAGAATGCACTAAGAGCTACGGTAGGCTGGACAGTGAGAAGAGGGTCAGAACAATGAGGTAGGTCTTGGAAAAGATAGAAAAATGGTCCAGGGCTGAAATGCAAGGCCACAAAATGCAGTGCAATGCACATCAGGTAAGAAAACACAAAAATTCAATACCTGATGGGAGGTTTTGCAATAGAGAGAATGGCTACGGTAAAAGGCCTGGGCGTGATAATCACAGGCACTCTGAAAGTGCTGGCGCATTGAGACAGAGCAGTGGGTAGGGCTAACAGGATGCTGGGGTGTATAGGAAAAGGGATCAGCAGAAGAAGCAGGGAGCTTATGATCCTTCCCCAGCATAGGTGTTAGGGCTGGGTAAAAATTGCGAATTCCGCTTCCGCAAAAAATTTGCAGAATTCTGCGATTTCTGAGGAATTTTGCCAGAGATTTGCCTTTGGTGAAATTCGCACTTTTCACTGAATTTTTACCTGATTTGCAGAATAACTAAGTATATTCCAAAAATATGTAATGAACTGCAGAAAATATTTATTACAGACATAAAAACGCTGTTCAGAAGTGTAATTCACAGAAACTGTATTCCACAAGGTACTGTATGTAGTCATGTGATTTCATTAGTTTAGGTGGGAATTAAATTGGCAAAGCACTGTTTCTTACCATTCTTGCCTCTTTCTTTAGTGATACTGTCCCTCTTGTTCAAAGTTAAATTTTATATGGTATAATTCAAACCTGTAAGTTACTGTAATTTCATCAAAAATTCCGCTGTACATCCCAAAAGTCCAACGTTCGTTAACATTTTCTGCGGATCACACACACACAAAAATTTTGCAAGCAATGTTGTCACCTGATCTTTTCTTGATTAGGCAGGAGTCTATGGGTCAAAGTATGAGTTGCTATAGTAACCCCATCTTTCTCTCCCCCTTCCTCCCTCTCAAGTGACTGCTACTCCTACTCTGTTGGCAAGTTTAACAGCAGATGCAGAAGAAGAAAGATCTGCAGCTCTTTGCAACTTACTTTTGTAAATCCAGAATTTAAATTTCAAAGCACTTTGTGGCATTTCTTATTTGTGAAATTGTTTTGTGAAATCTCTGATTATTTTTGCAGTGTTTTTCTGCAATATAATTGTTAACCTATTGATTTTAGATATTCTGAGATACTTATTTATTTGCACATTGGTGGGTGATGAGAGAAACTGGATCTTGTGGTGGCAGAAATGTGGGGACAAAGATGTGTTCATCATCAAGCAGTGGTGATGCTGGCACCCTCTGCTAGTGTCAAATGTTTCCACAATTTGGGGATGGGGGTGCTGAATTAGCTCAGGCTAGCATCAGTTTTGCTAGATTTTTGTGGGACAGAATGTACAGTAACTCTAAAGCAAAAGGCAGTAATGTATGTGTCAAGCACAAATGTAATTCAAGCAAACCTGTGACAGATGTGACAGCACTAACGCTGGAAACACTGGAGATGTTGGGTACTTATGGAGGCAAATGTAGTTGAAGCAGCAGTAGTGAATAAAATATGAGTTATTACCTGAACAATAAAAGAAGAATCCACAGTTTGCAGGATATTCTGAGGCTTATGTAGTTTTTTTTTTTTACATTTGTCATAATGATTTTTCTCCTTCCTGCCTGCATGTACTCAGTTCTTTAAAGGACTCACTAGCCTGCAAGCCCTGAAAATGGATGTAATAGCAGCCTGCAGTCCCTAATCCCTGAAAAGTTTTTTTTATGATTTTTCTCCTACCTGCCTGCATGCCTCTAGTCCGTAAAAGGACTCTTGTTAGCTCCCAACCCCTGCAAAAGGCTTTTTAAAATGAATTTGATGCTTGCTTGACCTGATACATTAGGTCCTTATCATTATTTATCTCCAAGTCCTTAAAAGGGCTTTTAGCTATATATTATGCTGCACTGGTGAGGGTCTCTAAAACTTCATATCAGTAGCCCTTAAAAGAATGGTTTGTGAGTACTGATTTAAAGCCTTTAAAGAGGCGCGAAATTGTTTCTCCTCCCAGTTCTGTTAGTGCATCCCACAGTATTCAGAATTACACATATTTCACCATAGCTTATTATATATGTGTCTCATCCCAGTTACACCAGTTTCTACTCCCTGTTCCACCAGTATCAGTTGCAGCAGTGTCACCTTCCAGTTATTCAGTTTCTCCTCCCAGTTACACCAACATCTCCACTTCCCAGTTTTGGTCCCATGGTCCCACTCACACCAGTTTTTTTTTTACTTACTAAATTTAAAAAAGGCAGTTCTGAGGAAATATTTTCCACAGTTCACCACATTATTCCACAATGCATGACAAAATTCCACAGTTTAAGGTGGAATTTCGCAAAATTTGTCCTCCATTTTTCATGGAATTTCACAGAAGTCAATCCTGCATTTTGCAAGAATTCCACTGGCAGAATTTAAATTTCGGACCACCCTAATATGTGGCAGGTTCATCCTCATCTGGAGTACTGTGTGAGGTTCTGGAGTCTGCACCTGAGGAAGGACTGTGGCAGGGTACACGTTGTGCAGAGGAGGGAGACCAAAATTATCCAGAGGCTATGGGAGAAATCATACAAGGCAATGCTGAGAGACCTCAACATGTATATCATAGTGAGGAGGAGGGAGGTGGGATGTGACAGAAATGCATAAATGGAATGGGTGAATTTATATATTCTGTCTAAGCTTCTAAATGCTGGAACAACTTAACTTATCATCTACACAGCTATGAAAGCCATACTATTTGTAAAAAATCAATTAAGGTCTTACTTATTTAAGCAGCTAGTCTGTGTATGTTTTAACTGAAAACATCTATTGATGTGCTGCACTTAAGATTTACTGCTACATATTGCATGTTGTATTCTTGTTGCTTGGTTGCACTTGTATGTAACATGTTGATTCATCTTGTAGCTGCTTTGTAAGTGCAGTTCCGGGTAGTTCCCGGAAAAGGACCTTTGGCTCAATGTACTTACCCAGTAAGCAAAGTAAATAAATAAATGAAAATAAATATCTACATGGGATAAACAGGGTAAACTGGAATGAGCAGGTCACAGTAAGTGCAAATAGAAGCACAAGGAATAATCCTCTGAAGCTGGCTGGAGGGAGCTCTTATCTAATCAGTCTGTTTGTAAATATGTTCTAATTTGATGTGTATAAGTTCATATTTTACTATATGCTTCAATGTTTTTTCTATTTTTTCTCTGTAAACCTTGTATTTTTGTAATGTTTGTTCAACACTGATGTGAAACCTTTGAAAATGAGTCCTTGACTTAGAGGTATTAATCCCAAACTGAAATAAATAAATAGATGTTCAGAAGGGACATCCCAAAGTACTTTTCAAAGCAGAGAGTGGTGCACAGGTGTGAACAGACTTCCATGTGAGGTGGTCTGGGCCAAAACAGTAGTGGGGGGGCACAAACAAGGGTAGAACAGGCACAGGGTCCTGATCAGCATAGGGAACAACATGGTCTGGGGGGAGAAAAGGTGTGGATGATCAATATGGCCATCACACACATTTTAGGCAGGTTGGACAGACTGGATGGGTGGATAGGGCTCTTTCAACCATCACATTCTATGTTTCCATGGGCTCCTGCAAACAGCCACTTGTCCCCTAATGATGCCACTCAATATTACATAATTTGAACTGTTGCTTTTAAAATGTTTAGCAGTACAATTTTTTTTCTATTGCTGTACTCCTTGTTGCAGTGACGATACTTATTGCAATTGTTGTATTTATTTGCCTTCCCTTAATCCCGCTGTAGCATCTCCATCCCCACTCCCAACCCTGATCACACCCTGAAACAAACCTTGGTTTAGCTTGCCTTTCCTGGTCAAAACTGTAAATAAATAATCTGTAGCAGTCAAACACTTCCAAAATGGAGTTAACGGAAGCCCTGTTAAGTATGATAATAAATGCTGCAAGAGACTGTGGGATGCTTGGATTTTAACTGAGGCCCAGAAATGGTTACGTTTATGTTAGGACTGAACAGCTCACCCATCAGAAGAATGACCACTTTCTTACGGTTATATGGTTTCTGTAGGAGGGAGTCCAGAATGGAAAATTAAAAGGCAAGCTTTTCTTCTGCTATTGCAGCAGCCCTGATGTGGCTGCTCAGGCATGACTTACAAACATAAACATTACACCACATATTCAAGGCCAGCCTGCCATACAACTGGGTTCCAAATCTGCATGTTGGCCTGGAAAAAATGTATTTTCATATTTACGCTATGGATTTATTTCAATATAAGCAAATGGAAATGCAAGGGGGACTTGACTGTTTCAAAAAGAGGAAGCTCAGCTCCAGTGTTTGATTTTTCTTTTAACACAAATAATCAAACAATTTTGGGTTTGGGAATCTGGGAGTTTGCAAGCCAGATGCGGACCTGCATATATTTAGAACTTGCAGCTGAAGGCTTAACTAAACTACAGGTGTATGAGCTAGTAAACTAGGGAGATACTGAGTGCTTGTCAGTTTCTTTAATAGGAGTGCATATAAGATGCAGTGAATTTTAAAATTCAGCAGCAAGGTTGGTTCAAAGTGAGGTATCGTCGCAGTCACGAAGCTTTGCGAAGTTCCCACCTCCAGCACCAACATCACACTTTGCCACTTTTTCGGGAAAAGTGGCACTTCACCCAGAGAAAACTTTGCAAAGTTGGCACTTCACACTACACAAAACACCAATGTCTGAACACGCAGCATGGAGTGAAGTTTTTGAACTTTGCCCATCTCTACAGTGCATTAATGAGGTCACTCACTGACTACAATTTAAACTAGAGCACTTAGCTACCAGTGTCATTCAGAAAGCCATGGAGTCATGCATGCTTTTCTTTTCACTGTGTTTTGCTTCATTCCTCTTCTGCTATTACCAGAGATTTCACATTTTCAGTCTTTTAGCAATTAAACTTAATGCAGCAATGAAATGAAAAATGATTTTTTTTCCATAGAAAGCTACTGTCTAGCTACAGGTAATAAAATTAGTGTACTTGTTAAATCTGCTTTAATATGTGCTCCTTTTCTTGCTCACTATCATTATTTATAGATCCATGAGGCAGTGTGCCACACCTGCAGTTTGCTTTGCACAGTGCCCTGCATACCCCACATGATGCAGAAGACCCATGAGGCAGGACACCACACTGATGACTTGCAACACTTGGTCCTTACTTAAAGAAATAGACCTATTGAGCATCTTGCCACACCTACACCATACATGCCTGAAGGAGCAGACATGTTTGGTATGGCACTAGGTCTGTAGCTTGCTTTTTGCAGGGCCCTGCAGACCAAATGCAAAACAGCAGCCCCATAAGGCAGGTTGCCATATCTGTAACTTACTCTGCACAGGGCCCTGTGGACCCCACAGTAAGCAGCAGACCCATTCAGTACATGGACAGACCTATTACGTGCATGCCCAAAGCAGCAGACCCATTAGGCATGGCAGCAGACCTGTTTCTTGCTATGCATAGTGTGCTGCAGACCTTACACAAATCAACAAACCCCTGTGTGAAGCAGCAAACCCATTGATTACATGAGTGGCCCTGTAGCTTGAATACCAGAAGCAGTAGACATGTCAAACATGGTGCCAGACAAGTACTTACTTTGCACAAGGCTCAACAGGTCCTAAATGAAGCAGCAGACCCATGAGGCAGGGTGTCACACCTGTAGCTTGCTTTGCAGAGGGTCTGGTGGGCCCCATCAGAAGCAACAAACCCAGTGGTCACATAGCCAGAACTATAGCTTGTTATATTTTTATTTATTTATTTATTGTAGAGATCAGATTTACAACCTTTGAGTCAAAGACTTGTTTACAAAGGTACCTCGTCAAAGAAGGGGGGAAGGAGACAACAAAAGTGTGAGGTTAGGACAGGGAAATGACGAAACAGGTTAGATACATAAAAAATCTACACTTGGAGAGAGCAGACAGCGAGGCTGCGCTGGATTAAACTTGTGGAAGGTACTAACATTGGTAAGAATAACAAGAGACTCAATTTGACAGCAAGTCACAAGTTAATAGGTACTAACATTGGTAAAACAATAATAGATACATTATTCATAATTGAGCATGTCCAAGCTAATATGTAGATATATAAGACCGGTGGGCGAGGGGCTTAAAAAAGGTTAGTAGGGACCGGCATAGAGGCAGTAGGGACCGGTGTGGGGCAGCTACAAGCATTTACAACATCGGCTGTCAATAATATGCTGGCGAAGGGCAATTTTGAAGCGGCCAATACCAGGGATCTTGGAGATAGTTTCAGGAAGGGAGTTAAACCAGGACGGGCTTGGTGATGGAAAGATCTTGGTAGTGAGAGGTCCTCGCTCTGGGAACGTTGAAGGTGGCTGCGGCGCATCTGGTTGGCCGGGACCTAGCAGCCCGCTGCAAAGGTCCAGAGACCCCAGGAGGGCAGAGACCTGACAAGGATTTTTGGCCAGTAGGCAGGTTTGATAAATCAGTCTTTCCTCAAGAGTGAGTATTTTGTGGCGGAGTATAGCAAACAGGTGTGGGTTCTGCTGTGGGCACCGGTAAGGAGCCTACATGCTTTATTGATAGAGGTCTGGACTTTGGATAAGGCAGAGGCATCAGCAGCAGCGTAGACAGGGAGACCGTAGTCGGCCAGCGATAATACCGATGAGGTAATGGCTAGTTTTAAGGCGGGTTCAGGGAGACAGTCTTTGTGGCGGTAGAGAAGACCGATCCTGGAGTTCATTGCAGATGACAGAGCTTTAAGGTGGGCGTGGAAAGTAAGGCCGGAGTCAAAGGTGATGCCCAGGTACTTATAGGATGTAACCTGCTCCAGAGGGAGGGGCGTGCTGGTGGTGATGTGGAGGGGGAAGTCTCTGGCATTGTTTTGCCGATGAGAAAATAGCATGGACTTAGTTTTCTTTAGGTTCAGGACTAGGCGGTGATTATTGAGCCACTTTTCGGTTTGGAGGAAGGCGCTTTGCAGCATGCTTTGGAGTGGGAGTGGGTCAGGGTGTGATGCAAGGATAACAGCGTCATCAGCATAGAGTAATATTTTACTGGAACAGGAGCTGGGGAGGGTGTTCAGGAATAGGCTGAACCCTGTGGGCCCTATAAGAAACTGATGATCAATCAGGCATGGCATGAGACTGGTACTGTAGCTTGCTTTAAGCAGGTCTCTTCAGAGCCTGCATGAAGCAGTAGACTCCCTGGGCCATGGACAGACCTCTGATTTGCACAGCCAAAGCAGCAGACTCATCAGGCACAGTGCCAGACCTGTAGCTTGCTTTGCACAGGGTCCTGTAGAAATTATGTAAAGCAGCACACCCATGAGACAGGGCGTCACAGGTCTATACCCCCAAGGGCCCTGCTCAAAGCAAGCCACAGGTGTGGTACCCTACCTCCCAGATCTTCTACTTAATGTAGGGTCTGCAAAGCCCTGCAGTAAGAAAGCTACAGGATTGTGACTGTGACCGATAGGTCTGTTGCTTCAGGCATGCAAATTACAGTTCTAGCCACATGCCCAGTGGGTCTTCTGATATGTGTAGGGCCTGCATAACATTGCACAAAGCAAGATTCAAGTCTTGCGCCATGCCTGACTGGTCTGCTTTTTTAAGATATTGGATAACATACCTTTGAGTCAAAGACTCCTTTATAAAGGTCCCACGTCACTGAGAACAGAGACATCAGGGACAATAGCAACAATTAGACACAATAGTTACAGAAATGGTTACAAAATGGTTACAGATAACACAGTAAAGCAACTGGTTATACAAAGATACAGAGTGTTGCCAAGTATAGGTACATAGCACAGATGGTAGCAGGTAGCAGAAACATACAGTGCAGAGTGGTGGTGCCAGCTATGCCCTGGTGGTTATTTGCAGGCCTAGGCCAGACTGAGGTGTCCATTGTCAAATATAGGCATGCCCTGGGGAGGCTGGACCAGAGTTAAGTCCATAGTCATGGGGGGGAGTGGATAGGGCTAGAAATCAAGGACAGTCACAGACTGAGTCATGAGAGATCAGGTCTCTTAGCTGGGACTTGAACTGACCAAGTTTGGGTTCTTTGAGGAGGGAGTTTGGAAGTGAGTTAAGCCAGCTAGGGGCCAGGTACCTCAAAGTTCTTTGACCCGAGGTGGTCTTGCAGTGAGATACCCTGAAATGGGTCATTGCCAATTGCCAAGTGAGGCAGGTGGACAATGGTGCCTGGAGTAGGGGGGTGAGAGCAGGTGGGAGTAGCCCTGCTGTTATTTTTTTAGCAAAGAGGCAGGTCTGATATTTGAGCCTCCCGTCAAAGTTTAGCCAGTTGGTTGAGGCGTAAAGGGTGCAGGTATGTGCGAGTCTGGCATAGCCAGTAGCTAGTCTACAGGCCTTATTAAGGGCCAGCCTAGTTTTGTTTAGGTGCATGTTGTTGGCTGCTCCATAGATAATGATTCCATAGTCTATGAGT
This sequence comes from Neoceratodus forsteri, assembly GCA_016271365.2. NCBI lineage: Eukaryota > Metazoa > Chordata > Ceratodontiformes > Ceratodontidae > Neoceratodus > Neoceratodus forsteri. Next base: position 958,569,390 of record CM028136.1, read on the forward strand.
GATAGTATTGATGCTGAGACAGCTAGGTGGAGAGCTTCTGGTGGGAGGCAGTGCTTGTACCGGTGAAGTAGACCAATTCGCACATTGACAGTGGAGCTCAGGTTTCGGATGTGGTCATGGTAGGTGAGTCCAGAGTCTAGGGTGATACCTAGGTATTTGAACAAGGTAACCTGCTCAAGGGGGTCATTTAGAAAGTTCAATATGAGCAGGGGTTGTTCTATGTTCTTGTTTTGGGAGTGTGCAAACACCATGGATTTAGTTTTTTTGTAATTTAAGACTAGCCTATGTCGAACGAACCAGGATTCAGCTTCCATGAAAGATTTTTGGAGTGCATTTCAGAGAGCGGTGGGATCAGTGTGGGAGCTGTAGAGTATGGCATCATCCGCCTACAGGAGTAGTTTCCCAGAGCAATCCTTGGGCAGGGAGTTGAGGAACAGGGAGAAAAGTAGGAGGCCGAGAATAGAGCCCTGCAGGACCCCCAATCTGACTTGGAGGAGGGAGGACAGGCTTTGGGCAAGCCTGACTGTCTGGGTTCTCTCAGACAGATAGCTGACAAACCAGCCGGTGGTCTCTGGACAGAGACCTATTTGTCTGAGGGAATCCAGGAGTAGTGTGTGGTGCACCATATCAAATGCCTTGGAAAGGTCTATAAAAACAGTGCCAGCAGTGTGGCCAGTGTCAAGAGATGTGTGGAGGGCATTTGTAAACTCCAAAAGGGCAGTGTTGGTACTGTGGTTATGGCGGAAGCCATGCTGCTCAGGACACAGGAGGCTATATTTGGAGAGGTAGTCCATAAGCTGGGTGGCCACAATCTTCTTCAAGGTTTTGGAGAGGGGAGGCAGGATTGAGATGGGGTGGTAGTTCCCAGGCAGAGTGTGGTCACCGCTTTTAAGGCTGGGTGTGATGAGAGCAGATTTTCATTTAGATGGAAACTGACCCAGTGACAGGGAGCTGTTCAGAAGCATGGTGAGAGGGGGCAGTACTTAGTTAAAGGTGAGCCTAAGCAGTTTGATATCTAGTGTGTCATTGCTGAAACGTGATTTGCTGAGGGCCCTGAGTAGAAGGGGGCAGCTTTGTGCTGTGATATTGCTTTAAATTGGAATGGGGGCAGAGAGGGACCAGGGTGGTGCTGGGGGTGGTGGAGAAGAAATTGGGGGGAGAACACTACTAAGGTCAGAGAAGGAGGTACTGAACATATTTGCAATCAAAGTAGGGTCTGTGGTGATAGACCCATTGGCCCTGAGTTGGGAGGGAGGTGCAGTGGAGGCTTTGCCACTGAGCTCTTTAAGGGAGTCCCAGAACTTGCGCCCCGAGCCCCATGTGGCAGTGAGCGAAGTTTTGTAGTACTCAGCTTTTGCCTTACGAATATTCCAGGTACATTTATTACACTTTTCTTGGTAGCACTGCCTATCAGCGGGTTTACCAGTATCCAGGGCAATGTGCCATAGATTGTCACATCCGCACATCTGGTCCAGCAGGGCTTGTGGCATCCAAGGTGTGTCAACCCCTTTAACTATCTTTTTGCTTAGGGGTGCATACCGGTCGCAGGCAGAGTTGAAGGTGTCGATGAAGTGGTCAAGGGCAGAGCTCTTCTGGCTGTGTTTCTTTGGGAGTGCAAATAAGAGATCTGGCTATGTGTCCAACATATCTTCTGCTTTGCATACGGCCTGCAGGACCCTGTGTGATGCCAGCTACAGGCATGGCACCCTGCCTCACAGTCTGTTTCTTCACATAGGGTTTGCAAGGCTCTGTCCAAAGCCAGCTCTGGGTCTAGCACCATTACCGATGAGTCTACTACTTCTGGCAAAGCAAGCAACAGGTCTGGCTATGTGACCAATAGGTCTTATGCTTCACAATGGAGCACCTAGCAACCTGCATGAAGCATGCTACAGGTGTGGTGCTATACCTGAGTTGGAGTGGTGCATCATATACAGCTCACAGGGCCCTGCACAAAGCAGGCTGCAGACCATGCATCTAATGGGTCTGCTGTGTCATACAGAGATAACTAGCCCTATGCAAAACTACCTACATGTCTAGCACCATGCCTGACAGGTGTCCTGCTTCCTGTAGGGCCTGCAAGAACCTCTGTAAAGCAAGCTACAGGGTTCACACTCTGCTTTACAGGTCTGCTACTTTGCATAAGACCAGTAGTTCCCAGCACGAATGAAGCTACAGGTCTGGTGCTGTGCACGATGAGTCTGGTGCTTCTGGCATGCAAGTTAAAAGTCTGGCCACAGGCTCATGAGCTGTGCTGCTTTCTGTAGGGGCCCAAGGGGCCTTGAGCTTTGTAAGCTCCAGATGGGGCACCCCTGTCTCACAAGTCTTTTGCTTTGCATTGTGTCTGCTGGACCCTGCACAAAGCAGGCTACAGGTCTACCACCCCACATGTCCGCTGCTTTGCACATGCAAGTTACAAAATTGACCAACCCTGCACAACAAAAGTTACAGGTGTGGTGCCCTGACTGGTGGGAAAAAAGCAAAGAAAACTATAGGTCTGGTGCTCTGTACTACTAGTTGGTGCAATAGTAGAAGGCCTTATACTTTGCCTTCATCACTCTTGCCAAGAACCATAACAATCACTTGAATCTGTTCTTTTTGGTTACTGTTCTCATGCATAACTTAAATGCATTGAGAATGGCTTCCTTAATTGCCCCCATCTCTCTTCCACCCCCTAATGTTGTTCACCTTGACTAACTTTTCCTTGACCAGTTCAATCATCCTGTTGAAGTCCACCCTTCTGAAATCCAGGACTTCAGCTCTTGATTGGGGTTTTCCAATACCCAAGGGCCAGTTCAAACCAAATGGAGTTATGGTCACTGTTACCCAGTATTTCCCCTATTCTCAAGGCTTCAATCACATCCAAGTAGGTGAGCACCATATTGAGAACTGCGGTCTGCCTGGTGGGTTCCTAAACTAGCTGGACCAGCAGACAGTCCTGGAAGGTGTACAGCAAGGTCTGACGTCTGGTGTTCCTGACCACAGGAATGTCCCAATCAACGTCTAGCAAGGTCAGATCATGCATTACCACTACTTCCTCCTCTGAAACCCTTCTTTCATATTCTTCCCAGAGTTCTCTGTCTCTCGTCCCCTTGACCCTGGAGGTCTATAGATCACTCCCAAATGCAAAGTCTTGCCTGAGGCTGCTATGAGTTATGTTACTACCCCAATACACCCATCTTCCCCCACCTCAATGCCGTCCTTGACAAAAAGGGCTGCTTCTCCCCCTCTACCTGTTCCTCTACACCACCTAAACAATAAGTGCCCAGGGACCATCAGGTCCCACTTATTATTTTCTTAAGCCCACAGTTCTGTGATGGTGACCAAGACCACCTCAGTGTCTGCCATCAGTGCCTGGAGCTCACAGATTTTGTTAACCAGGCTTCTTGTGTGCATGTTGGGGGGAGGGCCCACAGTTTTTGGGCATGTTCAATTTAAATTTCAGAATTTATATAAACTGAAGTCTTTTCCCCCACAGTTTACTACATTCTGCTGTTATAGTGACTTTCACATGAAAAAGAGAGCGAGAGATCCCATGGGATAGTATGGATTCCGTGGAAAGTGTTATTTTGTGAACTTTCATAAAAGTTTGGTATTTCATGAAAACGGTGTGGAAGTGGAATCTGCAAATTTCACCCAGCTCTAGTCACAGTTGAGGTATTCTGATAACAAATTTGAAAGTGCCATATGTTAGGTCTTCCAGTACTTTTTAGAGGCTTGTGATCACAGCCAATTTGAATAATCCAGCCCCAAGACACAAACTGCAGACATCTGAACTTGCTGCACCATGACTAGAGAAAATTTTGGAAGCCCAAAAAGCAACATATGACAGTAGTCCAAATGGCTAGCTGGTTCAGCTCACCAGTATAGCACTATACTGATACTGTACACCTGTATCCGCTGTGGTATATATTTTTGAGAAATTATACCATTTGCCCCATGCTTCCATCCTGAGAGTGGTTTCCACTTGTGCTTAAAAATGAAGGAGAAAGAATCATCTCATGACATAAGGTTTACATACAGTACAGAAAGCTACAAGCCAAATGCCCACTTTTTTCTCACTGATGATTAAGTGCCTTTTGACTATCATCCATGATTGAGAAACTATGTGAAACAGCTGGATGAGACAGTAAGCGGCAGTTGTTTACATTTTCTTTTTCTAACTGTAGCTGGAGACATATGCATGAAAGATGTCAGGATCTGAACTTGCTAATTAAAGATCTAAAACTCACGGAACACTAAATGTAAGATAAATAAATATGAACCTCGATTCGGCCAAACAGTTATACTACAGGAAGGTATAGAGAAGATCTAAGAATGCGGCACCTTCTTTATTTACATCAGATACAGCTGAAAGTGAGGATGTGCGATTACAGTGATAAATCTGCCTCAATGAGTGTCCGGCAGATAACACAAAGTAGCCACTTGGGCTTGAATGTTCCCCAAACAAAAATAAGTGAGCTCTGAACAGAATCAGATCCTGACTGAGTTCAGTTATGTGCTCTGTGCATGTGAAACACACCTTATTTGTGCATGTGCAGTATGTCTTCCAGTCTGTGAGGCAAATAGTAAAACATCTCCTTCATCTGTGGTGACTAGTAGATCCCAGCTGCTGGTGGACAAAGTTACTACAATATAAATGAGCAGAACGGATACAAAACTTGGTGGCCTTGTGGTTATATAGGCAAAATGTGACTGTGGCTTCTGGTTGTTTTTAAGTAGCCATTTGGACACATTTGTTTATTTATTCATTTATTGATATCTGTATTTATGTATATATGTATGTATTTAGTTAGTTACTTATTTAGTTTTTGTTGACCGGGAAAGAAGGGCTAGGCAATTCTGCCTATTTTCAGCCTCACCTCGGAGGATACAGATGCAAGCTTTCAAACCTGTTGAATATACTACTGCACCATGTCTGCTAGAGGCTTACCTCATTTACATGGGTGCAGTGGTGTATTCAGCAGGCTCATGCTGTCCACTAAATGCCGCACACTGCAGCACTCTAAATATGGCACTGGTCCCATCCCAATGTACACAGCCTGGTTAGCGTGAAGCTATTTATGTTACCACTGTGCTTAGCTTTGGAATATCAGTGCCAAGGTGTTTTTTCTGGTGTTAAAACAACATAGATTCTCTTGGAAGGGAGCACAAATTAAAACCTGGAGTCAACAGTGTTGTAATAGACAGTACAAAATTCAAAAAAAGAGAGCTGGGCTCACAGAAAGGACAAGGAGAATAAAATTCTTTGGAAAAGGTTAAAACATTTATCCAATGTTAAAATACAGCAAGCAGCCACCAGCCGCCACCAACGAGCTTTTCACATAAAGTGCTTTTTCAAGGTGAATTGAAATGACCAATCTCCATGCTAGATTTAAATAGCATTTTCAAATCTCTTATTTCCATCTCATTGGTTCAGCTTCTTGGTGATGTCAATTGTATGTGGCTTATTGAACCACACAAACATTTCAAATTAAATAACTAAGGAACTGGGGGGAGGGAGGAAGGAGGGAAAGGATAAAAGGGAGGCAAAAAAACATATTTTAAACCCTAAAAAGTATATGTAACAAACCTTAAAAAATATAATAATACTGATGTTGTCATATATTTATATTCTATAATCAGTAAAGCTTCCTAAAATCAGTAAAGTATATATTCACAATACAATTAATTTTCTTTTTAAAAATGTTTTTAAAGAAAAACTTTCATTCAAACCATAGCCACTCCTTGCTCTAAACCTAAATTGCCAGAATGCCTCTCTTTCCAGCAAGAGGTTTTCTAAATCTCCACCCCGAGGTCCCAATGTTTTGTCAGTAACTTTAGCACAGAGGCATACCAAATTCAAAATATTATAAATGATAATTGGCATGTTTTGAACACAGAGGTGTGACTGGAGACAATTAGTGCACAAAAACCAAAGATGGTGTTTAAAAGGGGACCCACTGTTGGTGGTAGAGTTGCACATAGCTATTTTAAAGTATCAGATGGACAGCAAACATTTAATCTGCCTAATGGAACACACAGATGAATAAACTGTAAATTCTGTGATGTTTTGCACACTGGTGAGAAATTTTCTGTAACAAATGTAGAAAAAGTGTTGAAAACATATTTTTGTTGATTGTACTACTACTACAGCAACAATTTATTTGGCAACTTGTAAATGCAAAAAAAAAATTATGTGGGAAAAACCTCTCAAAAGTTAGAGCAATGTATAGGGGAACATCTTAGATGCATTATTAATAAGGATATGAAGAATGCATTATCAGTACATGTCCAGGAATGTGGAATAGATAATAAGTTTGTGTTCAATGGTATTGAAAAAGTGACATTGGGACTAGAGATGGGCGAAGTGGCCCCAATTCACTCCGAGAAGTGGAGCAGGGTGGCAGACTAACAGTGCTCCTAGTGACGGAGTGCTTTGCGTTATTAATGGATAACATAAAGTCCATTGAAAACAATGACTTTGCATTACTCCGCCTTCCCAAACCACTACTCCACTATTTCTTAAGGTGAAGTACATTGAAAACAATGTACTTCACCTTACTTCGCCTTGTTTTTAAGCTCCAAAGGCGAATTTTGCAGTGATTCATGGGATTTCAGGTCACATGGGCTCTAGATTGTTCTGCACAGCCTCAGTTTGGGGTAATGTGTGTAGGAAGCTGTAGGAGACAATCTACTCTGAGAGCTCTCTGTGATTTAAACCTTTTAAAAGCTGTTAAAAAAGCCTTTTCGAGTCATTTTTTTTGCTGAAACTTTAATCGATTATAGCAAACCCTCCTGTGCTCATATCATTGAGTGTTTATTGTTTGTGTGTGTATTTTGAATGTTAATGTACAACATTCAATCTGTGTACTGAGAGACAGTGGAAGTGTGCTTTGGGGGAAGGGAGTATCTGTGGTGTAGGTAGATTAACTTGGAGAAAAAGACAGTGCTTTCTCTTTTGGTGATATTTTTCTTGTATAACTGTTATAATGTATGGTGGAACGTTGTTATCTGGTGTTTTTTATCTTTTCTTCATGTTGTTATGCCATCGATGTGACGTGATGAAGTTGTTAACCCATCGATGGTACGTCACATCGATGGCATAACAAAATAGAATGCTGCTGAGATAAACATTCCACCACACCAGCGCATCACAGTCTTTCACCGTACTCGGCAGCATTCAAACAAAAACGGCGGTTACTTGTTTGCTTAGTTTTTCTTTTACTTTTCTCGTCAGGTACCTGGTAATCGAGAAGAGTAGCCTCAAAGTGTTTCTGGATGGCGCACTGATGACGTCGACCTGTTTTGATCCCTAGTTATAAACTTCCTAGTCGCAAGGCGGGACAGCGATGTTTTTTTTTTTTATCGTGTCCACGTCCTCACTCAGGTAAACGTTTGTTTTCCCTTCCTATTTTTGTGAACTATGTGCCTGGACTGCTTCCCCATACACTATAAAAGACAGAAATTCTCATCTTGAGGTTACCATGGTTACTGAAAACCTCTTGAGCTTCGCTCTCGAGGTTTACAGACCATGGTAACCTCTCGATGAGAATACAACGTGGTTGTTAACTGCTCCCCATACATTATCCTCTATAATGTGCACACAGTAATATTTTCAATAATTCTTGCCATTTTTTTGCGATTGTTGTGGTGAAGCAGTGCATAATTTTAGTTTGTTTAAAATATGAGGCTATATTACTGAAGTTTTCAATTTGCTATGCATTACTTAATGTGTGTGTGTGAGTATGTGTGTGACGCGTCATCAAATCAGACACCTTTTATTGTGCCACATAATTTCAGCAATGTGAACCTGCTATCCACTGCAGCTGTATAATTTTTTGTACTTCTTTGTGGTATCTTTACTGGTACTCGTACTAGTGACTCTTACGGCAGCAGTGCAGTACAGTACACTGCCCCCCCCCCGCGGCCCGCCCAAATCGGCAAAGATATTCTTTTCCAGATTTGAATTTCTGATGGTGAGCACTGGTTAGGTGTTGTGCCTTTGCATCTGCATCTCTTCAGTGTGCAGCACAATCTTAATCTGTCCGTACATTTGCATCTCTTTAGGGCCCAATCTCCATCTCTAACTTAAGTCACAGTTGTTTCTTTGGCTTCCCTTCAGAGTACTGGACAGGTGTGGTGCATAATTCAGCATGAACATCACACTCATTAATATGCATTTTTAAGTCAGGACCATCATCAGGAGTTACTTGTGATACAAATCACGTTCTTCATCATCACGGTCACATACGCAGTCACAAATTACGATTTATGATCACGTCACGAATCACAACAGTAATTTTTTTTACTAGTTACTTGGATGTATTGTAAGCCTGTTTTGTAATATCTCTCCATGCTTCACCACCCCACCATTGTACTCATTAATGAGTGTTTCTTAGTCAGGGAGTTTTGTGACACACCTCATCGGGGCCCGGGGAAGTACAGCCATAAGCATTTGCGTTTCTTTATCATCACAGTCACAAATGCAGTCACAAATCATGATTTACGATTATGTCATGAATCACAACATTAATATTTTTACTAGTTACTTGGATGTATTGTAAGCCTGTTTCGTAGTATCTCTCCAGGCTTCACCACCCCACCACTGTACTCATTAATAAGTCTTTTTAAGTCAGCGAGTTGGACAGTGTCTGCAGTACATACACAGACTGAAAAGAAAACTGCACCCATGCAGTTTAGCACAGTATGCTTCCACTGCTCAGAATACATATGGAAGACAACAAAAAAAGGGCATAATTACATACAAGGGTCAGGGATGGTGGAGGAATACATTTTATAACACAGCAAGGAAGGTGTAGGTGGGCACATGGTGTGAGGAAAAAAAAACTGATGTGGGATCCCATGGTGATCCAGCAGCAGTTCCAGCATGGACATAATTTGCAACTGATGTCCCTCTATGTAAGAAAAGTACAATTTACAGAAAAAAACAAATTAAGTAAAAAAGAGTACAGACAGAAAAGACAAAAAATGTAGCTTTTAAAAAAGCTTTTGGGTCTAAATAAAAGTTTAAATCTCCACCTCGTTCTGATCTCAAAGTATCAGCAGTCACAAAACACACTCTCCTCTCTCTCTCTTTCTCCGTCTGCACAGGAGAAAGTGAAAGTGTCTGCTTGTATGATTCACTTTCTTCCTGCCTAGCTAAAGAGCATGTGACTTATAGTACTGTAAGCCATGTGATGTGTGGGGGCTACCAAATCTGAAACACGAAGTGGATCGCTTAGAATCATAATGAGGAACACGAAGTCCATTAAAAACAATGACTTCACCTTACTTCGCATTGCCATTCCGCCTTAACGTGAAGTGGTAACGACAAGGCGGAACAAGCACTTTGCATTGCCCACTCCACATAGTGGAGTGGCATCGCGAAGTGCCCACTTCGCGTTTATTTTGCCAGTGGAATTTAAATTTGCTGCATCTCTAATTGGGACCTCGGGGTGGAGATTTAGAAAATCTCTTGCTGGAAAGAGAGGCATTCTGGCAATTCAAGTTTAGAGCATGGAGTGGCAATGGTTTGAATGAATGTTTTTCTTTAAAACCATTTTTAAAAAGAAAATGAATTACATTGTGAATATACTTTACTGATTTTAGGAAGCTTTACTGATTTTAGAATATTAAATATATGACACCATCAGTAGTATTATATATTTAGGGTTTGTTATATATATATTATTTAGGGTTTGCTATATGTTCCTTTACCCCCCTTTACCCTCCCCCCCCAATCCCTTAGTTACTTAATTTGAAATGTTTGTGTGGTTGGATAAGTCACATGCAATTGACATCACCAAGAAGCTGAACCAATGAGATTGAAATAAGACATTTGAAAATGCTATTTAAATCTAGCATGGTGATTGATCATTGCAATTCACCTTGAAAAAGCACTTTATGTGAAACGGTTGTTGGTGATGGCTGATGACTGCTTGCTGTATTTTTTTTTCCATACTGAATAAACTTTATTAAAATTTTGCAGGTCAGAATCATAACAGACACTGAGTGATACATAATGCAATGAAATTTAGTATACCAATGGATAAAACATGTGACAAAACAAAAAAAAAGCTGTAAGCACTGTACAATCATAATAAAGTGATCCAGGATTGCAGAGCAGACTAAACAAATTGTAGTACAGTGATCCTGCCTGCTCCCCCATCCTTCTTTAATCCCCAATACCCCCATCCCTCCCCTTTACTCCAGAGATGAAACCGATCCCAGACCAGACCAAATCTACAATCAGCGAGGCCTAAAGAAAAAAGGCATCCATGTCCTTGATAGGGAGAAATGGCTGGCCTGCAAGCAGAGCCCAGATAGAAGGAAGGCACATCACAAGGGTCAGTCAACAGGACTGCACCAGCCCCTCCAAGAAAATGACACATGCAAATTCTAAATGACTAACTATTATCCAGTAATAACAGTTAACAGGGTATAAAGAGGTTCCCAAACCCATGTATACTTCCCCCTATTATCCGTCAAATTTGCAACGATATCTTTGACTTGTAGGGCAAAGAGTATTTCCTGAAGCTATTCCTGGTAGCTAGGAGTAAGCTGATCACACCAATGTGGAAAAATAATTTTCTTGGCACAGGACGAGATCAGAGCAATATGTGGTTTTCGATTACCAATTGGTCCCTTGGCATAATCCCCAGGATACAGATCTCATGTGTGAATGCTTGGTCAAGCCCCAGTAAGAGATCCAGATGCTTTTGGATATCTTCCCAGAAAGGAACAACCATTTCACCCACTTCTCTCCCTCTGGGCTGGAACAGCTTTTAGAGAGGGGTCTGTCCTTGGGTATTCACTGCTACCAGCTGGCGTCATCCAGCGCCAGCCTTTAAATTTACCAAATTGGGTAATTAAACGTGCAATTGTGCAAATCAAAGTCTGGTAGTGTGTCTTTCTCTCGGGTGGCGGATGCTAAATAGAGTTTACCTCAGCCAGTGGAAACCATATCTTACCTTAGAAAAATTACATCACAGTCATGACTGTTGAGTAAATAAACAGCTTTTTAATTAACAGAAAGTGAACAGAGCATTACAGGATATCTATTTACAACACAAGAGAATAACACTGATACAGGAAAGTAAAATGTTTTTAAACAACAGATGATGAAAGAAAAAGGCTATTACTGCAATATGCTAGTATTGCACTTACCATTCCCTGTCCTTTCAAGAGAACACTGGGTCCTGTGCTAACTGCCAGCTCCCTCAGACATAGCTAGAAGGGTAGGCTCCAAGCTTATGTTTCTCCCTCCAGCTTCAAAAGTAACTAATTTGCTTCTGGATCAGAGAATATGAAGTAATGTACCTGGGACTTTTTGACACCTAATGCATAAATCTGAAGCCAGCTTGCCCATTCGATATTGCCTACTGTATTTTAACATTGAATAGATGTTTAGACCTTTTCCAAAGAATTGGATTCTCCTTGTCCTTTCTGTGAACCCAGCTCTCTTTCTTTGTTAGAACAGTATGCAGACTGTAAAAAGTAAACAGAAAAAAACAACGTATTTACAGGTGGAGATGTGTGATGTTGGCAAACTTCACTTCACAAATTAATTTGCAAAGTTTGTGAAATTTGTGAAGCGTTAACTTTGCGAAATTTTTGGCAGGCAAAGTGGCACATTTCTAAGCAACGACATGTAAATTTCCCACTGAAGTTACAACTATGTAATGACTTTGCCTGACTTCACCTAAAAAAGTACCACTTCTCCAGGAAAATGTATTGTGAAGTGGCAAAGCAGATAATTCTCTACATTTTATGCAAAGGCAAATTTTGCAATTTCACCAGAACTTCACCAGCAAATATTAAGTCTGTGAAAGCACTGCAGCAGACGTCTCCTTTTCTGTGTCCCCTTCCCCATAACCTCTTGTCAGGAAGGTAGGATTCCACCTCCGGGGGGGGGCTAAGTCCTGGCATGATCCCCAGGGGACAAACTACTGAGGCTGCACACAGGGCATGGGTCACCTGGAGGAGGTGGATAGTGAGGGGTTAAAAAGAGCTGAAGCTAACAGCTTCCCTCACTTTGGCCTCCCTCTTCAGATCAGCAGCAAGAGCAGCAAGAAGGTTTCAGAGGACGTTTCAGAGGACCCCATGCCAGCAGTAGTAAGGAACCAGAAAAGCTTTCCTTTCATTTTGCAAGGGTAAGGTTTAAGATGGACTTCCCTTTATATGTCTTGCTGCCTGATAGAATAAGATAGCTAGTCCCTAGGCACCAGCCTGGAACTGGGAGATTACCTCTTTCTGTTTGCTGTGGGGCTAGGGTCCTGGCTAGCTCAGCTTATTATGGGCTGGATGAGCATGCTGGTGTTTCCATGGCCAGGTTGCTAGAGGTTGTTGGGCCTTAAAAAAAAGAAATACTGGACATCTGGGGAGTCACTAATTTAACTCAGAAATGAGATGGTGGTATTCTCTACCATCAAGGTAAGTGAGCATAGTTGGTTCCATACCACATGCTAACACATCTCCCCCACCCCTTCCTCCAGTAGAGTGTTGGCCAGATGCTACAAAGATGCACCAGCCTTGTGGAGAGCAAGCAGAGGATGGGATGGCGCTACACTCAAGTGAAGGTTTTTCCTCTTCCAATCATGCAAAACACTTCTCAGACAATGGCTGGACAGGTCTCAGGAGGAATGCCAAGCCATGTGGTGAGCAGGTGGCATGAATACATACCAGAGGCATTTTATCCCAGCATAGACTACCCAACACATATGGAGACCAAGTGTTTATCAGTAGTCCTGAAATCTTTTGCTTAAGATCCTGAGGCTAGGCTATTGCAGTCAGTTGTCAGGCTGGCCCATGGGAATATAAGCAGGGATCCACATGATTTAGCTTGCCATACTATCCACAGCCCTGTCCCTGTTCCTGGCATCAACTCCACTTTTCTGTGGCTGCTGACCAAGTCAAAGGTGGAGTAAAATGTCCAGATTAGGATGACTGCCAGCTACGGGATTTAGAAGTATGCTTAATTATTCAGCAGCATTCACTGCTTTTGGCCTGCCTGTTCCTATCCATGCTATGTATTTTGTCTGATTTTCATTAGTTTAACCTTAACAAGCTCTCCTTTTATAGAGGATTTATCAGTAGGGTACTACGTTTTTCTATGTCCCTAAAACCACTGTGGAGACATAATATAAACAAATATGCAATGGTTTCATTTGTCTAAGTTTTATAAATAGTCTTTTATGACACTGAACCACTGGCTGGGCTGTTCAACAGCACAGTTAGGTCTGGGGAAGTTACAAGGGATTGAACGATGACAGATGCTGTACCGCTTCATAAGGGGGGGGTTGGGAGCAACCAGGGAACTACAGGCCTGTCAGTCTGACCTCCATCGTGAGGAAGCTAATGGAATCACTGATCAAAGAGAACCTTCAAACTACCTGGAGAGCAGCGGACCCCGGAATAGCAAACTGCATGGTTTCCTGACAGGAAGGTCTTGTCAGACTAACTTGATAGTCTTCTTTGACTGGGTGACAAAGGAAGTAGACAAGGGTCATGCTGTGGATCTGCTGTACTTTGACTTTAGCAAGGCTTTTGATATGGTACCACACAAAAGGTTGCTCATAAAGATGGAAGACCTAAAACCTTAATGAACTGGGTGGGTTGCTGGCTAGAAATGAGGCAGCAGAGGACGGTGGTCAATAAGGGTAAATCGGAGGAGAGGAAGGTTATTTCCTGGGTCCAATCCTCTTCAACATCTTCATTAGTGACATTGGTGAGGGAATCCGGGGCAGGTTGTGTCTCCACGCAGATGACACAAAGTTATGTGGGAGGGTGGACAGTGATGAGGGAATAAAGGATATGAAGATTGACCTTCAAAAGCTAGAAGGGTGGTCAAAGGTCTGGCAGTTAAAATTCAACCCTAAAAAGTGCAAGGTATTGCACTTAGGGAAAAAGAACCCCAAGACAGAGTACTGGATAGGTGGGGTGATACTCAGCATTACAGAAGAGAAATAGGATCTAGAAGTTATCATCAGTAACTCCCTTGAAGAAATGATCAGTGCAACAAGGCCTATAGCAAGACAAATAGGATGCTGGGATGTATCAGAAGGGGTACTGATAGCAAACAAAAAGAGGTAATACTACCACTATACAGATCCCTGGTGAGGCCTCACCTGGAGTACTGCATCCAGTTCTGGAGTCCTCACCTTAGAAAGGATAGGGATAGGTTGGAGACAGTGCAGTGGAGAGTAACAAAAATGATTCAGGGCCAGCAGGGCTGATCCTATGTGGAGCACCTCAAGGCACTAAATATGTACTCACAGGAAACCAGAAGGGAAAGGGGAGATATGATAGAGACCTTCAAGTTCCTTAAAGGAATTTACAAGGTTAGCTGCAGGGAATTATTTGGCCTGAATACCAAGTCACGGTCACGTGGTCAAGAGTGGAAATTAACAGGAAGGAGGTTCAGGAGGGATGTGAGGAAGTACTTCTTTACAGAAAGGGTGGTAGAACCTTGGAACAGTTTGTTGACTGAGGTGATGGGTGTGAAAACAGTTGGGGATTCAAGCAGGGCTGGGACATAATGAAGGGAGTAGTGGCTGCACAGGGTGACAGGACCAGGGATGAGAATGGGGATAGGACAGGGAAGGTTGGTACCTTTGAGGAACAATAGGTTCCAGGGAATACAGGGAACATGAGCAGACTGGATGGACCTCTGCTCTTTTTCTGCCATCATGGCCTATGTTTCTATGATTTATTTTTTCTATGCTGCTATCATGTTTAAAAAAAATTACCCAATTCAGGATAAAAGGGTTTACCATAGGTTAATGTCCTCTGCTTTTCCTTTCAAACCTCCTCTTTAAAATGGTAGCACTCCTAGCCACCATTCTGACTGCATGACAAATCATGACTGATAGTCTGTGGGCATCTGTGCTGAATTTAAAAATAAATGCCCACCGGTATTTCACCAAGCTGCCGGTGATCTCCAGGGTCTTCTGGTGCCTTGGCAATTTTGGTGTGAAGAGACCCCTCCCTTCCCCATTCCACCCCCACCCCACCCGACTATGAACAGCCTGAACTCCATGCATAAATGATAGGAGTCGGAGGGAAGTACAGCATGGCTGGTTACTTGCATTTTCCCATCCCAGGGTGTGCCAGGCATTTTTGAGTATTTACAAGTATTTTTCCTGGCTATCCAATCTGGGACACAGCAGTGCAGGTTAATACTTTTAAAATGGTACTGAACCCAACTTGCACTCTCCCCTCCATTTCCGTTTAGTGACTGCCCAGGTATCCACACACTGTTTGCACAAGCATAGAGCATACAAACGGTTATAGTATTATTAGCAAATGACTAAGAATTCCTCGGGTTTGTATGGAGGAAGGTATAACATACCTCCACTCACGAATAATTTTTCCCTGTATGAAGATAGCAGAAGATATCATTAAACCACTTGGCTTGCTGTGGGCTATCTCAAACTGTTTAAGACTCCCTCTAGCCCAAATAAGAGAACAAGTAAACTTTAGGATTAAAAATATATTTATTCAAAAAGATCTGGAGATTAGCAGATTGTCCAAAGCCTGCCCATGGCTGGCTATAAATAAAAGATCTCACAAATTAGAATTATATTTGGAGATCTTACAAAACCCAAAACACAGGAAAGCTGTTACTAGATTTCGTTTTGAATGTTTTTCAAGTAATATTAGAAAGGGGAGATTTGAAAAAAGAAAAGATGAAGATCTTTATTGTAAATGTGGGTTAAATCAGGATAATTTACTTCATGTGGTGGTGCTGTGCCCCTTGTATGAAAAAATGAGGACTTCCCTTTTGGGTAATTTAATTCAACAACTCACTTATCAACCGGACACCATATTGACATATTTATTAAAAGCACAGGAAGAAGAGGTACTCGTCCCTGTGGCCTCCCTCTTAAGATATATAGAACTTAAAGGCTTTCATTTGAAACCCTGATTTAGGTAATAGAATTGTGGGATTTATTTCATATATAAACAAATAGTTCTGGAGTATTGTGAATATTAATATATTACCTTATGGAACTATGATTAGAATAAGAATGACTAATATGGTAAAATACAGAATTTGCTTAGCCAGAGGAGGTACTGAAACCAACATGTGATGAACTGACTTTATATAATATTTGGGTATTGTGATTTTATACTGATTTAAAGAAGTTTTTAACTATATGTCTGTGTGATATGAATCTTATATGTTCTTTTATTCTGTTATTTATGTTTGTAATGGCATGATATGCCGATCAATAAACTTGATGATGATGATGAAATGACTAAGAACAGAATTAAATCACACTGGGCCCATTTAACTTAAAGGGACAGTTAATTTACTCAGTTATAGTGTTTTAGGCTCTCACAAATGTGCCTGCTTCAGGTGACCACAGCAGGATTTCCTCATTAAAAAAAATGCATATTAGATGGGGAACTCCTCCCTGTCTGGAATGTATTTTCTTGGTGCCTTCCAAATAGCTGCAGAGTTACTTTTATTCATGGTAATAGTACTACAGTCCTCTTGGTCCACTTGAGCATTTGGGCCCTGGAGTTACATCAAGGTATATCCATAGAACACCATCCTTAATGCCAACCCATATTAAATGTATCCATGCATGTTAAATGCCAAGGCACTTAAATACAAGGAAAGTCCACTTCAGCTGGAACATTTCAAAAAGGGCCCGGGGGGTTGCTTGGGTGATACTGGATTAGGCATCCAGTGTAGATTCACAGTCCCTGGGAATATATAAAATAAAAATAAAGAGATGTCTGGCATTGTTGTACAGTACTCGTTGTAAACAGTATATCATGGCATTTCAGTAGTGCTGTGCGGAATTTTCAAATTCTGGTGGAACAAAATTCCACAGAATATTTAAAATTCCATGGAAATTCCACCAAATTCTGCCAGAAACAGAATGGTGGAATTCCACAGCATAAAATAGTTGTGGAATGATTTTCTGCTGAAAAAAAAATCACAATATTCCGCGGATCTCAATATTTTCCTCGGAAATTGTTACAGAATAATTTTTTGCAGAAAAAATGACTTATTTCGTGGATCACAGTTGGTGGAATTCTGCAGGCAAACAAGCAAAATTCCAGCAGAAATTCCACTGGCAGAATGGTCATTTCGCCCTAATTCCACCGGCAGAATTCCACATTCTGCACAGCACTACATTTCAGCATACGGGTTCCACCTAATATAAACATATTAATCTATCTATCTATCTATCTATCTATCTATCTATCTATCATAGGGGTATTGTCGCACCCCTATTTTTAGGGTTGTACGGGCATGTCAATGTTAAAAACCCGCAAATTTGCACTTTAATAACTTGGCAACCATTCAGCAGATTTGCATGAAATGTTGCAGGTGGGGTCTGGTGGGATAGATATATTGATGTGCCAAGTTTCATTCTGGTTAGATGTGTGGATTCTGAGATGCAGATAGTGAAAAAAGTGAATTTGGGGGGATTTTTCCCATTGGTTTAAATCAGATTTCTGCCAACTTGGATAGCACTCAGATGGTTTCAAATTTTGGCCTGAAATTTTCACAAGGTGGAAAGGGACTGGCCCACAGATGTGCCTTTTGTTTGTTTGGTGAAAAAAATATTAATCCATTCCAAAGTTATTTCATTTTGAAATTTTGAATAATTGGTTTTGAGCACGCTCAGTAAGTACTAAAAATAGCTATATGAAATGAAAAAATATATATTTTTTTTCATATGGACATCATCCTTTTTCATGAGGGGAAAATCCTTTTTCATTTGGCCACCATCTTGTTCTCTGTTTTCATGCTGCCTGACCTCATACTGTGTGTGTGTAAAATGTTATCTGGGCTAGCGCCCAGACTGTTAACAATTGTGGTCAGAAATTTTTGTGGTGAAAAGGATCAAATGTGCCTTTTGGTACTTTGGTGACAGAATGTTAAACTCTTCTGGTTATTTCTTTTTTTTTTAACTTTATAATTCTTTATTGGTCACTCATAATACAAAAAAATATTTTTTGTATTGACAGTGATGAAAAACATTGCTTTTCCCTTGTGTCTAGTGGCACCCGCACCATGTGATAACCCTCCCCTAAAATATAGGCAAGAAGTTGTCTAGTGTACTTACCCGTTGAACAAAAACTAACTAAATAAATAAAAATAAATAATAAATAAAATACTTTCATTTTTCTGGTGTCTAGTGACACTCCCCACCCTCCAATCCCTGTCCCCAAAATAATTTAATATGAGTGACAATGGGAGTACCAAGTCCCCTAGTGTCACCACCTGGTAAGTTAACCCCCCACAGTAAGTAATGGTAAATTAACTCCCTCAAGCTTTCTACTGAAGCCCCCACACACCCCCAAACATAACAGTGACACTAGGGATGCCCAATTCCCCAGTGTCCCAATTTACAAACATGCCAGATCTTCACTGACACTGGGGGCTGCCCTATTCCCCAGTATCCCAATTTACAAACATGCCAGATCACTAGTGACACTGGGGGTGTCCAATCCCCCAGTGTCCTGACTTACAAAGAAACATGCCAGATTGCCGTTGTTTTTTTTTAACCCTGTAAAAAGAAAAATATCCATTGATGTCTTTTGCAGCCATTTGAGATCACTGCCTCACCCTACCACTCAGCACCCACCACCCCACACCACCCCCTAAGCCGTTATTTACCCAGTGGGAGTCGAACACTGACTTCTTCTCTGGACCACAGACACGTCTTTACTCTTCAAAGTCAGACTGCAAACTGAAGAAACAGGTATGCGGTTCAGTGTATTTCAATGGGGTTTTCAACTTACCAACATAACTTGGCCATTTCTACGTATTTTTGGCCCAGATTTTCAACATGCCCTTTTGGGACCACACTTCATGAACAATTGCACTGACATTAGGCAAATGTGTCCTGAAAGGTGATTTTGCAGTCTCTGTGTGAAATCACCTTTTGGGCAGGAGTTGAACATTTTGTCTGCCCTTGTTCATGAGGTGTAATAATGACAGCTATCACATTCATGAAGTGCTGTAAAGAAATGGCTATGTTGAAAATTTGGCATAAAAATATTAAAAAACAATAGTTATCAGCCTATTTGAATTTTGCAAATGCAGGCTTGTAACTTTGATCATTTTCAATATTTTACTCCAAATTTACAACATAGCCATTTTGTTACATCCCCTCATGAATGTGACAGCTGTCATTTTTCAAATCCTGTCCAAAATGCATTTTTCCATCCCAAAAGGTGATTTTGCAGTCCCTGCATGGAATTACATTATGGTGGTGCGGAATGACATTTTGGCAGGGATTTTGAATCTTTCATGAACAGTTTCATGATGTTGGGTAATAAAAAGGCTATGTTGACAATTTGGTTGCTGTTGTGGTACAAATGGTAGTGCAGGACCCTCTAGCTCCTGCGCTTCTGCAGCAATATACATATACATCTCTATGGAGGGATAGGAGAGCAGGGCTCTGGGCCCTGTACTCCCACAGGCAAATAAGGATACAATTATAGTATCTGAAAAACAATGGATGGATGGGGACCTGCGCTGCCACAAAAAAATATGGATACGATTATACTAAATCAAAAAGTAAGGAAATTCTTTACAAATCAGAGGCAGAGTCTTCCTAAGTCTTCCACCCCCATGCCTGTTCCTGCATGCAGGGTGGAGTGGAGTGTTAGGATTGGAAACCCAGGGTGGGAGTGGGGTGGTAGGGTTGGAAACCCTAAGAACACATTTCCCAACATTTGTCTCTGGAATCCTAATCGTGCATTAATGAATTTTTTTTTTACAGAGAATACGTATATAATACAAATAAAATATAAATGGAACAATAATTTTCCAAGGTAGGGGAGAGCATTAGAGGCAAGCAGGACAGCCATGACAAGGCCCTTCCCCCACGTGCCAAGAGTACAGTACAAGCATATTAACACTTTGTCTTGTTTTGGGGGTGGTAGTAGCTTTTGTCATTACAGCTCTGAAAGAATGCCTAGCAAGAACAAGTCCACCGCCGCAAAGGCAGCAGCTACCATGACCTTAGAGGTGTGGTTGGGAGAGATGTACAAGAAGAACAGAAGGAAATGACTGGAGGCATGTCTGGAGAGGACCAACACTCCAAAAGGGACCTAAGCACTGGAGAAGCATAAGTGGCCAGCAAAAGACCCAGCAGCACCTTAGTAAGAGTACTCAAGAAACTTCAAGAAGGTAAGACCAAGATGGAGGCTTCAGAGCAATCGGATGAAGAATTTAAAGAAGTGGTTATACAGACTTTTAGCAGAGCCCCCTGTGGAATGCCTCCACCAGCCAAGCCCAAAAAACACCCAAGAAATCAGCCCCTTCAGTCTTGGATTCTGGTGTTGAGGAGGTGGGGGCCCCTCTCCCCACTTCTGAACCAACTCTGGTGGACCCAGCCCCATCAGGCCCCTCCCCTAAACAGCCTGACACAGTTAAGAGAATCCACCATGGACAAGAAGCTGGGCAAGCTCATGGACATTATGATCAAGTTCACCCCATCAGTCCAGAATCAACAGCAGGTGGAAGGGCAGCCCAAGTGCCCACAAGCACTGCAAGCACCAGCACAGTGCTGAAGCTGGCAGCCACTGTAACTCTACTACATCAGTGTGGTAAAACCAGTAGATTCCCAATCAACATTTAGGGTCCAGCAGCAGATCCAGCACCATGAATATGTGGATATCTAGTCTCTGCTCAACTGTCCAGGTGAGCAAGAGGACAAGGAGAAAAAGAAGGTGAAAGTCAAATGCACTTCTGATAATTGGCAGGCAGGGGTCATAGTTTTCACCAGCACCATAGGCTAGATGGCCCCTCAAAACTGCGCAGATCTGTTAAACTATTTGAATAAGATTATGTTGGCACAAAGGCGTAAGGGTGGGGTGGCTTGTTTAGAATATGAAGGAATTCAGGTGACAGATGTAGTATGACTTGTTGCTTGGTTGGAGTGCCGTGGACATGCCTCTCTTGGCTGATGCTATGCATGAGGGAGGAGTCACCCACAAAGACAGTGGACTACCCATCAGGTCCCTGCAGCCAGAGTGGTGAGTCATTGCTGGGCCCTCCTCACAGACATGTTTTAACTTTAACAATGGGAGTTGTTCCAAAAGCCACTGCAGGTTTCAGCAGGAGTCTGCTGCTTGTGGTCAGCATCACCCCCTTGTATATTGCACCTCCCCTAAGCCCCAGAAAGAAGGCAATTGCCACTTTCACAAAAAAGTCAACAAATCCCATGAAGATAAGCCTACCCACCTTGGTAAGGGTGGATAGGCTTAGATCTTGGCTGGACCAATACCTGGATCACAAGATGGCCCACCTGCTGGCAGGAGGTTCTTCAGAATCCCATGCTCTGGCCCCTGCTGATGGTATGAAGCTGAGAACCTGAAGTCTGCTAGAGACTGACTACAAGCAGTTTGTGACAAACTGGAAAAAGAGATGTGGCTGGGAAGGAAGAGTGGTCCGTACCTATCCCTTCCTCTGCTGAATCTCAAGGTGACTCCAAGTGGCCTCATTCTCAAGAGAGCCCCTGGTGAGTTCTGCATGATCAACCACCTGTCTCACCCTGAGGGAGACTACTCAGCCAGTTACCACACTGATCCATCCTTCACGGTGGTTCAGTATGCATTGTTCGACAGAGCAGTTGAAACTGTATTGACGGAAGACCCACTCACCCAGATGGGTAAAGCAGACACAAAGTGAGCCTTCCAGCTACTGCTGGTACATCTGGATGACCCGGACTTGCTGGTGATGAAGGTTGATGGCCAATACTATGTGGACAATTGCATGCCCATGGGCTGTTCAGTAACCTGTCCTTCACTGGGTAACAGCCATAAATCTAAGAACCAGGGTTTTGTTCAGTACCTTGACAACTTCTTGTTCATGGGGCTGGAGTACTGTCTGGCTAGTCGGCAAGCATTTTGGGGTGTATCTGTCCCCAGGGAAAGTTGAGGTGCCACGTTCAGTGATGACATTCTTGGGTATTGAGATCGATGCAGGGAGACACGAGTGTCACTTGCCTTGCGATAAGATCGATGCCTTGAGGGAGCTTCAGATCAAGGCCACAGCAGCCAAAAAGATTACCCTATTGGAGTTACAATATACAGTAGGGCACCTCAACTTCGACTGCTGGGTCATCCCCATGGGGAAGACCTTCTTGTGGTGGATAACAAAGCTGGGAGCAGGTGCCCAGAAGACTCAGCACCAGAGGTAGCCCGAGACATGCGTGACCTCGATTGAGTGAAACCAAAATAGGTGACTCAATCATGGTGCATGTCATGGGGGCTACCGATGAGCAAGCGACCAGATGGGGGTTCGTGCATATAGCGACTGCATGCCGCTTCATGTACGTGCGCGTGGGGGGGCTGGGAGCGAGCAAGCTCAGAGAGGGGCGGGAGAGTTTTTGAGGGGTGGTGCCATGGTGGGCTACTGAGCTGGCCCTGTGGCATGGTGGGTGGGTTCATGGCTTGGGTGGACAGGGTGCTGGGTTAGGGTATGGGCTCAGGTACATTTTTTGTTGTGCCCAGCACCAGTTTTTTTTTTTTTACACGTTTTGTACCCCCCAGACATGCACCCCCCTGGAGTTGAGAATCCTTAAGTAGGGGGTTGCAAGGGGCACAGTCCCCCACATTAAATGTAATAATTGTAAATTCCTGGTGCTGTTTTGCTGTGCACAGGGGAGTCACATCACCAAAACTGATTTTTGGCGATGTGACTTCACCCTAACAGCAATCGCCTTTCGTCGGTCGCTGTTATGACATGGAACCACACCAGAATGGGTGACTGATGGTTTTTGGTAGGACTTACAGGTTTGGCAGACATTTGTGGTCAATGTCAGCAGCATTTCCATGTGGCCAGAGACAGTGGACAGCCAATAGTTAGAACTGTATGCAGAAGCTTCAGGGGGACTAGGTTTCGGGGCATACTTCAAGGCAAATTATGTCCTTCAGAGTGGAAACTAAATCCTAGAACCGCCGGGTGTGGCCACGGTATATGAGCTTGTTACTGTGAACTAAAAGGCTGCCACCTCAATGATGCTGATATCAATGCAATGAAACAAATTGGGAGTGTGAGCCATATAAAGCTTCTATGCTCCCAATTTATTATTGAAACTCTTTATTAGTTGCAATGTGACCCCAATGTTTCGCCCATTCATATAAGGGCTTCTTCAGGAATGCACTTCTATTTGTTCAGTATCAGGACCTTGTTGGCCTTATTGAATCTCATTCACAATTCATGATTTGTTTGGAAGCTCAACTCTTGAGCTGGAAGTAGTGAAAAAGCTTTAAGCCGCCTGGCCAGGATATAGGAATAGTTTAGTCAGGCTTGGCAGCAGCAGCAGCAGCAGTTTTCATTCTTTCAATGTAATCATTTGCTGCTGCTGTTGCTTTCATACTATAACTCAGCTGACAGCCCATTGTGGTGAACAGTGGGTGAGTCATCCCCCAACTCTTAGTCTCCCTTCCCCCACCATCCTGACAACTGCCCTGTTAACACGTATTTTTGCTTACTGCTGTTGCACAGTCTGTGCATTGCACGCATGTGTCAGTCAGCTGGCACTCTTAAATCATGCATCCCAATGCTACCTCCACAATGTCATGTTACTCAGAAGACAGTCACCATATCCTGGCTTGTGCACACCATGGGACGCTCCATTGGCATGCGTGCATATTGAAACAGACTCGAGCACAAGTGCCACATGCTGGCAACACATACTGGACTGGCTGGTCGTGACTCTTCGCCATGGCACCAGTGGTGCACATAGATTAAAAGCAGATTCAGACTGCTTGTTTCTACAGAGTGACAGATGAGCCCAGCATGGTCCTGGTACTGTACCACATGGTGCAATTAATGCTTTCTACCAGGGCCTACCTGGTGCAGTGCTCTATATTCAGCATGTATACATGCTGTCAGAGGAGTGCTGTTACCATCTCTGTGAGCAATGGAGCTACCAGTACAAGCAGTTGCAGATAAATGTGCCTGATGGTCAGGAATCCATGTTATTTTTGGATCCCTGCCATTTTTCCACTGAAATTCAATGTGCAACCCCAACAAACAAGACCTGCAGACAGTCTGATTAGAACTGTGAGTTTGATAGCTGACTGCTGAGTAGGGTCTGACAGAGAGGATTGATGGCAAGCCTGCAGCAGTGGGAATGGCTTGTTGTGAATGAACTGGGGAACAGAGTTGATGAGTGGGGAAGCCTAAAAAAAAAAAAGTTAAAAAGGGAAGAAAAAATTAAAACTAAATAAAATACAGGCTCAGGCTACTATCTATCACTCAGCTCTCAGAATAAATGAGTGGCTGGTATACAGTGCTGCTGGACCTAGGGAGTACTGGAGTAGTTTGAACCTCAGCCTGTGATGTTCTGCAATTCACTTTAAATAAAAGCAGGAAAATGTTATTCATTAAATTTGCCAAAATTGATTTAACTTTTAATTATAGTGACAAACTGGATCGCCAGACCTCATGAGCAGGGATCATATGAAAAGAGGCACAAGTCCTTCACTTGAGCTCAGCCCTTTAGTGTTGTATTTATTGGATAAAAGGTAATTTACTAGGAACTCTAGTTACGATCTGGCTCTATTAATTTGTCATTAAATGAGACAGAGAACATACTCTGGTTATCAAGTTTGATATGCTGGTATATTTTGTAAAGTATGGGATTTAAACAACTTGCCAAAATTAGGACATGTAGCAACTTGCTGTCCATCATGATTTGTCCCTAGAAAAATGCTCAGACTGCATCTCAGAACATGTCAAATCAAAACCTTTCTTGGGGCTTAAGCGATCCCAGACCCCCCCAACATAATGAGTTCGATATTCAGCAGTATCAAGCCCCCTTATTAATGTACCTGAATGTTCGCCACTGCCTGGATGTGTGCTCATGCTCAGATTTGGTAAGGCCACTGTCATACAGGTAGAGGGCCAAACAAGCTTGGCGCTACGTCCCTTCTCGGTGTTATATCAAGACCGCATGGGCAAAAACAGCAGGGTCAATATCCACGGCAAGCAGTCAGTATGAAACCGCATGGTCCAAAGCTGTGCTAGATTACATATGCTAACTCTGGAACCACATGGCACAGTTATAACTGCTTGTTTTTTGGCTGCGTGTATTCACTGTCGCAGTTTTGACCAGACACCCCCTTCTCTCATCTCACTGTTATGTTACCATACTACTATTTTTTACAGATAGCAGTGTACGCATTCAAAAAGCCCTAGGCTGAATAGGCATGGAGACTGAAGTTCCCTTTCCCTCAGAAGCAATATTGCCTGTTGGCCAAAGCCAAAGTGCATTGCAAAAGTAAGGCTGGAATGCAGACACCACACTTTATCCATAGGCACTGTACTTTGCCTGTAGAGAAGCAAATGATCTTGCTTTCCAGTGATATCAACCCATCACTTTTCGAAGAGACCAAATTCATCACTTCAACAAAGGAAAGAAAGAAAAAAAAAGATACACAGTAATGACAATAAATAGGTCTTTTTTTAATTTAAGGTAATTGAATGACAAAGTTCAAATAATAACATTCTTAGCTCAGGCAACTTTTTGGATCATAAATAAAGTTCCCATGGAAAATCCATTTTGTAACAAATCAGGATATATTTTAAATGTAAAATGTAGGGAGTGCACTTTTGAAGGTCTTCACTCAATCCCCAGTGACTTGCTGTCTACATCATAATTCAGCATAAATTGGCAGACTTTGCTCTCTACACATTCACGGTGGAATAAATATGAAGATGGCTGTCTTTATACCCTGGAGCAGACAGTCCCTCTACGCCAGTCAAGACCTCAGTGAGGAATCTTTCTCAGCATCTGAATGCAGGGGAGGGTCCCTGATTCTGGTGAGGCGGTAGCCCACTGACTGTTGGAATGCAAAGGCTAACAAGCATTGGTCAATGTCTTAATGTTTGCTTGCAAAGTTTTATTAATGAATTTGGTATGCTTTGTTAGTGACAGAGTAAATTCATTTTAAGAAGGACTGCGCTACTGATGAAGTATGTGATAGTTACTGGAAAAGTAGGGTAACTCTTGGCAATATAGTCTCCCGTTTCTTTTTTACAATTTATTTGCTCAGGATAGGCCAACTGACAGGGTGATTGCTAGACCTGGGCCTCAGAGGCTTTAGCACTAAATGTTTTCATATGGGCCCAAACCTGTCCCCCATAGAACTGTTAAAATGAATCCTTTTGTAAAAAATATAATATGGCCTACCTTAACATTTGAGGGCTTGCAACCAGAAACTTTTGTTACCCTAGCAACACCTCTGCCCACTGAGATGCAACATCTTATTTACTGTGGGGTCATGCTTTTGCTCATTTGTACAACGTGTTTTCCCAGGATAGTCCAGCTAAATGTGATGTTGCATTTTTTGTAGAGTACTGTTTTAAGCCATTTTCTCATCTCAGTGGACTGTGGCACTGGGGTCCTAAGTGACTTACTCAGAGTCATACAGTTTTTTTCTGTAGCAGGGTTTGAACCCATGATCTCCTGGTTTCCAGCGGTGCTCCAACTATAAAATTTTACTGCCTGCTGGGGGGCATGATTTTGGTATTCATTTTTTTCTTTTGTTGTTTGCAATTTGTTAGCAAAGGATTATCCATCTGGGATGCAACAGCTCCTTTCCAGTTGGGTCCTGATTTTTTTTCATTTTTTTTTTACCCAGTGTGTTTACCCAGAATAGCCCAGATGAGATTCAATATCACATTTATAATAGGGTTTCCTGCTTCAACCAATTTTTGCAGTGTGGGTTAAGTGTCTTGCTGATGGACACACAGTAAGTATTTGGCATAGCAGGCTTTGAACCTGCGAGCTCCCGGTAACCAACAGTACTGTAACAACTACAGGGGAGGACTGGGAAAGGTGAGTAACTGCCAGCATTTGTTTTCCTTTTTTACATTTTGCCCTGGTTAGCCCGGCTGAGCTACAACATCTCATTTCTAGTGGGGTCCTGCTTTTACCCATTTCTGCAGCTTCGTGGACTGGGAGGTTAAATGACTTCTTCAGAGTCACACAGTGAGAATTTGGTACTAGCAAAGTTAGAACATGTGATCTTCTGGTTCCCAGTGGTGTTCTAACCACAAGACCACGCTGGCTGGGGGGGGAGGGGTAAAAGGCCAGGGGCTGCCAGCAAAATTGTTGTTTTCCTTTTTCTTTTACAATTTATCTACCAAGGATAGTCCACCTGAGATGCAGCATCTTTTTCTTTTATGCATTTTTCTCACCCACCTGAGGAGCCTAGGGTGGTGGTCTTGGGCTGATGTCTGATCGTACGTGTAAAATAAGAATACAGATGGGGTAACAAAGGATCTGTAGCTCTTTAGGGAGAAAATTGGAAAGACTGGTAAGGTTAAACTTAAAACAATACTTATTTGATAGTCGGGGTCAAAGTCCTTTCAGACCTGTAGAAATAAAGGGACAAATGGGTTAGTATGGGGAACAAATTGTAGTGAGAGTAGAGAAAGTAGCAGAGAGGTACAAGAGGTACAAAGGCATGCATAGAAATTAAGTACAGATTGTTTATTTTTCAGCTTTCTATTCATGCTCCCCTCCAGCCAGCATCAGCTGATCTCAGGGCTTCCAGGTAGCCCCAACCCCATCTGCCCTCCATCTCCCTGGGCTTACCTGGCTCCATGGGTGTAGCCCCATGGTATATCTTCCTCACAGTGGAGGACTTTGGGCTGGACCAGGTCCCTCAGTAAATATTCCTTGTTGCCGATGAAGTTTGCCTAGATTTGTGGGGTACAGGGTCTGCAAGGCTGCCTGGAGCTATAACAGGGCTTTATGACCTTCTCCTGTTTTCTTTCATGGGGTGCTTGGCTGATGGATGTGACTATGCTAAATGTGCACATCTGTCTAGCCAATCAGTGGCCTCCAGACCCAGAAATGCACTACTGCATGCACTGCCACCCGTGGTCACCCAGGTGGCAGTTGCGCTGTGGCAGTGATCCTCTCTCCCTCCCTCCCTCCTTGGAGGCAGAGAGCATCCTGTGGGATACCAGTCCTCCTCCCCAGGCTGGCTCTCCAAAGACCCAGGCTCATCCCAAACCAAGGTCATCAGCATCGTGAGTGGTAGTGTTACTGCCACACCGGCAGGCTGGCTTGAAATTAAATAAAAGGTACGGTAGAGAAAAGGTACAGTTAAAGGTAAATATGAGAGTAAACATAAAAATGGAGAACTAGAAACAAAAGAATACATCCCTCTCCCCCATGATAATATGTTGATTATGGTTTTGTTGATACTCCTGTACACTGACTTGAGTCTCTTGAAGATAACAGCACAAGGCTGTTCAATTGCAATCACATACACATGCACACAGACACAGACACACACATGTGCGCACACACACAGACACACACACACACACACAGACACACACACACACATGTGCACACACACACACACATGCACACACGCACACACACACACGTGCGCACAAACACAGACACAGACATACACACATATGCACACACGCATACACACACACTTTTTGTTTATCAAAAGTTGTCCACGCTGGCCTGCCAGTGCAGTGTAAAGATTCACCACTATGATGCTGGCAACCCGGGTTCAGGAACAGACTTGGGCATTGGAGGGCCGGCTTGGAGGGGAGAAGTCTTGAATGTCCAATG
Source organism: Neoceratodus forsteri (assembly GCA_016271365.2). Taxonomy (NCBI): domain Eukaryota; kingdom Metazoa; phylum Chordata; order Ceratodontiformes; family Ceratodontidae; genus Neoceratodus; species Neoceratodus forsteri. Next base: position 958,597,964 of record CM028136.1, read on the forward strand.
GCTGCTTGCCTTCTCCTTGGGAAAGAAAGGGTCTGCGGCCCAGTGCATGCTTGCTGACTCCTGGTGGAGGCTGGGAGAATGCCAATGTGTCAGACCCCATTGCCTAGGGGAGCGTGATGGATGTTGGCATATGCCCTGACATCATTCACATGTCATGCTCCCACAGGGAGGAAAAAGAGGAAATCACGCTCCTCGGCTGACTGGATAACGGTTGCGTGCCTCCTTTGCCACACAAAAAAAAAAAAAAGCCCCAGACAGACAGACCACCTCATCAGCACCCTGGGCCAATAATAGAGTGTGCTGGCCAGTCCCCACTGTTGCCTTCCCACTCAGGAGGGAGGGGGCCATCTGGCAAAGGGTTACGCCAGGTTACCCTGGGAGGGCTGTGATGTGAGGTGGTAGCTGGCGACAGGGATGAGTGCCAGGAGGGTCCCTGGTGCCCCAAAGGAGTGGCCGGTCAGGAAGCAATGAAGAGTAGCAGCTGCAGCAGTATTGCATGTAACAAAATTGTACAATAAATCAAATAAAGGAAAAGATAAACTGCAAAGAAAATCAAGAGAGGGAATGCAGACTGATTCTGTGATCTTAAGCCCTGCAAATCTATTAAATTATTAAAGAGCAGTTGACGCCTTTTGGAAAACTTTAGAAATCATAACATTTAGACACAATTCAGCTTGTGTTTCATATATTTTCTATAGATTTCTCCCCTGAATATTTATTACAGAAGAAATTCCCACAAAAGCAAGATCTTTATCCCCTTGAGTTCATCTGCCTGTATAGTTTTTATCAGGGAGGGAATAACTTGCACAAGGGAGGAGTCAGAGGAAGGGGAGGTGGAGGCATTATGGGTTCAATTAAGGGTCCAACAGAAGGAGAAAGGTGAGGTTGGGAGTGGTTTACAGACCATCCTATCAGGATGAGGAGAGGGACAGGGAACTGAGCTCACAAATATTGGAAGCTGTGGGGAAAGGAGAGGTGGTAATTGTGGGGGGACTTCAACCTGCCCAAGGTGGACTAGAGCATAGCATCCACAACATATGATAGGAGTCAAGTGATCCTGGAAGGACTGAAGAGTGTGTTCCTGACTCAGGGTGTCACAGAACCAACAAGAGCTGAGACAATTCTTGATCTGGTGCTCACAAATGGGGAGCATGTACAGGAAATAATGGTCAGGGAGCCACTGGGTGGAAGTGACCATTGCACAGTGTGGTTCCAGTTGGATATGGGCAGGGAAAGCATCCTGATTAAGACCAAAATCTTAGATTTCAGGAAGGCAGACTTCAGGAAAATGGGTGAAGTGTTAAGGAACCATCTGGCAGGCATCAGAGCAGATATGAGGGTGGACCAAAGGTGGTCCATCATTAAGGAAGGAATACTGGTTGCCACAGATGAGTGCGTTAGGCTCAGGGGGAAGAATACAAGAGCCAAAGTGCCCAGCTGGTTCAGTTCTGGGGTTGCCCAGACAGTAAGGGAAAAGAGGCTGACCTATAGAGAATTCAGGAAGACCAAGAGAGAGGTGGATAGGGAAAATTACCTAAGGTTAGCTACTGAGGCAAGTAAGGAAATCCAGAGAACAAAGGCACAAAAGGAACTGCAGATAGCTGAAGGAATTAAGAAGGGGAAGAAGGCTTTCTTTTGCTGTATAAGTGAGAAAAGGTACAAGAAGGAAGGGATTGTTAGGCTTAAGAAAGGGGAGGAGTCGGTGGAGGATAATGGGGGAAAAGCAGAGATACTAAATGAATACTTCTGTTCCGTCTTCACCAGGGAGAATGATGGACCAGTGCCTTCAGGAGGGAAAAGAGCAGCAAGGGGGGAAGGGAACACAAATGCAGTGATAGAGGAGGATAAAGTGAGGAAGGGGCTGCTGGCATGAAGGTGGAAAAATCACAAGGCCCGGACAGAGTACATCCAAGGGTACTAAAGGAACTGGCTGAGGAGCTGGCAGGGCCACTGGCAGACCTATTTAATAGTTCACTAGAGTCAGGCATGGTACCTCAGGACTGGAGAACAGCACATGTAGTGCCCCTCCACAAAAGCAGTCTCAAGGATGACCCAGGGAATTACAGACCAGTCAGTCTGACCTCCACTGTGGACAAGCTCATGGAGACCATACTAAAGGAACGATTGGTGGAATATCTAGAGGAGCATGGTCTCCAGGATGCGAGGCAGCATGGGTTCATGAGGAGAGATTGTTTCAAACAAATCTGATTGACTTCTTTGACTGTGTCACTAAGAGAGTAGACAGGGGTCAAGTGGTAGACATCCTCTATTTTGATTTCAGCAAGGCCTTTGACTCTGTGGCCTATGAAAGGTTGATCAGGAAGTTGGTTCATCATGGGGTTGGGGAAAAGATGGCCAGATGGGTTGAGAAATGGCTGAGGGACAGAACCCAGAGGGTGGGTGTGGAGGGAGAGTTATTTGGCACCAGAGAGGTAACCAGTGGGGTCCCGCAGGGCTCTGTGCTGGGGCCAGTATTGTTCAGTGTTTTCAATGACATTGGGGATGGCATTAAGGGCAAAATGTGCCTATTTGCAGATGACACCAAGCTCTGCAGGAGAGTGGACACAGCTGAAGGGATACAGGATCTACAGGATGATCTGGAAAAGCTGGGGAAGGGGTCCAAGATCTGGCAGCTTGGCCTCAATGCCAAGAAATGCAAAGTTATGCATACTGGAGCCAAGAATCCTAGGACAGAGTACTATCTGGGTGGAGTCCAAATATCTTCATCAGAGGAGGAGAAGGATCTGGGATTGCTGATCACTAGTGACCTGAAGCACTCCACGCAGTGCAAGAAAGCAGCAGCAAAAGTAAACAAGATGCTGGGATGCATATCTAGGGTGATCAGCAGTAGGAGAGAGGAGGTTATACTGCCCTTGTACAGGTCCCTGGTAAGGCCTCATCTAGAGTATGGGGTTCAGTACTGGTGCCCACGCCTCAAGAAGAATATTAACCTGCTGGAGAAGGTTCAGAGGAGGGCTACAAAAATGAAAGTGGGTCAGCAGAGTAAGGCATATAAGGTGAGGTTGAGGGCACTGAAAATGTACTCCATGGAAGACAGGAGAGAGAGAGGGGTCATGCTTGGGACCTTCAAGTACTTGAAAAGGATAAGTAAGGTGGATAAGGAGAATCCCTTTAAGCTGAGTGGCAACCGTAACATGAGGGAGCACAGTTTTAAGCTGGAGGGTGGGAGGTTTCGGAGGGAGGTTAGGAAACACTTCTTCACAGACAGAGAGGGTGGTGGACACTTGGAATGTGCTACCAGAAGAGGTGATCTCATTGAAGACAGTGGGCAGCTTTAAGAGAGGCTGAAATAGGCACAGAGGGAAAGTAAGGATCATGGATAGGGAGGATGGGAGGTGTGAGGAGGGAGGGCAGGGACAGTAGCTCAAGCTGTGTACTCTGCAATGTGAGCAGACTAGATAGACTAAATTGCCGTTTTTTGCTGGTTTCTTTGTATGTTTGTATGTTCATACAATGCTCTTTTGTAACATCAAAGTCTGTACCATTGGAATACATGTGATGACACAAGCAGAGTATTATGACATCAGGTTGGGAAGAAGCAGTAGGAGGTGGTGGACCCTCAAGGAACAACTATATTGTTTTCAAGCAGATGACAATCTGCAATTAATTATGGGGATATGAAATTCAGAATTAATGAGAAATATAAGCTGATTTGTGTCCAAATATGTTTTGCAAAGTTCTCAAGGTGTCAGTGGTTCTTTAATATGTAAATATTTATTTATTTATGTACCTGGTAAGTACACTAGTGCTAGGGCCCTTTTTTCAGGATGACCTCAACCTAGCTAGGCAAAGAATAAGGGTTTTATAGGATACACTGTCAATAAAGTGGTACAACAGCATGAGAAAAAGACATAAGATTTGTAAATAAGCACAGCAGGACTGGACACAATGGTTGCAATATAGCATTGTTGGAACAAGTGGTGCTAACACAGAAAATATAAACTGTCATGACAGTAGACAGCATGTTAGATTGCACAATTGCGGAGAGATGTATTCAACTCAGGGGCGAAGACGTGGCCAGGGAAACAAACAGAACATTTTAAAAACAGGTAATGCAAGACCTGTGTTAAAGAGGGTGTGGGAGGTGCCAGTCCTAATGCCAAAAGGAAGAATGTTCTAGAGGGATGGCTCACCAGAGGAGAAAGGGACATTTGTCCCTGGATGCACTCTCCCCTCTACGGGTAAGGGCACTTATGGTTGGAGGAGTCCTTCAGTGACAGTATAGCAAATCAAAACAAAGGATGAGGCAGACTCTTACAATATCAATATATCCCTCACGCACCCTTCATACCATATCGCCATTCCAAACAATAATAAACATTAATACTGAGGCACTGTAAATAATTATTTATTGTTTGCACTTCTGCCTCGTACCGTGGGCCTCACATTAATAGATACAGGAGCTTTCTAGCACTGACATGTTACTTGTTTAAATTTGTAATGGTTGATTGATTTCAGAGCATAGGATTAAAAGGCTTCAGGCCAGGAACATCGCGGGACAAAACATTGCGGACAAAATTAAAGCGACCTATACACCGCTGCCCGCAATGCCGGCGGTACAACACAACACAGGACGTTACAGTGCCAGCCAGCAAATCACAGGGGCAAACACCACCCACCGCACATACATCCTGACCAGCACAGTAGGGCAGTGGGCACTGGTGCCCATGCACAGCACTGGAGAGCACAATGTGGGAGGACAACAGTGGCCAGGCACCAGCCGGGTGAACGTAGCACAGGACTCCCGCCATGGGTGCCACTAGGCACAGATGCCTACATGGGGAATGACCCCTACATGGACTAAGATGATGTGGCAATAGGGCAATGGAGCATGGTGGTGGATAGGTGGACCGTGACCGGCAGTGAGATCACCATGCCACACAGTAGTAGATGCATGGTGCGGCACCCAGACTGAGGTGTACACTCTGCACCGCCCATGACAGTGCAGGGTGCCAGGATGTGGACGTGACTGGCAGGGCCACTGGCATGGATGAAGGGGGAATGATGCAGGTGGCCATGGTCCCTGCATTGTCCCATGTGTGGGCGGTAGGTGGTGTTCCTCTCTGTGGCTCCAGGATGCTGCCTTGCGGCACACCGTGTGCTGGGGTGGGCGTACCTGTTTGTGCCTGCAACCCTGCTGGTGGTATCATGGTGCAGGCAGTATTGGCTACTCCTCACCACATGGTTCCTTGTGCATGAATTCATGTTGGCTGCTGTATTGCCGTGCACGGAGTTTCACTTTACAGCATTGTTGCTGGGCTTTATTGTGTCCGCCGCAATGTTTTTGTTTGCAATGTTACTTCTGCATTCTTTTTCCCGCATTGTTTTCTCCACAATGTTCCTGGCCCGAAGCATTTAAAAGAAAGAGCAAAACCTATGGAAATCTAATTACATAAACATATTTATATTAACCCATTGTCTCCATACATATTTATTTAGTTCCATAACATATTTACTTAAATAATGATTCTTGCTTCATAGTAATATTACCATTAATTATTGTTTTTGTATGAGTGGTGTATTGATACTGTATGACTCAAATGCAGTATATCTTTTAGGTGTATATACTATATATATTCTTTGCAAAAAACTATGTCAATGCATCAGTTAGGGTTGAGGATAAAAAGAAGGAAATATGACATTAGGGTTCCCCCTTTTTTTTTTCTATTATCTGTTTTTCCACCTTGAGCTCTGGCAGGTGGCTGTGGTCCTCCTCATGGAGGAACTCAATCTCTGGTCCTGCATGTCCCCACCCTGCTAACCTCTGGAAATTCCTGCATGGATTGTACCCCAATGGCAGGGCCAGGGAGGAGGGGTCTGGTGCCCCCCCCCCGAGCTCCAATCCAGACACCGGGGGCGGTCCTCGGGGACACAGGGCCATCATAGAACATGCCAGACACCTTTTTACTCTTTTTCTCTCATCCCTCCTCCCCTACTGATGTAAGGACATTGGTACATCCCTCCCAACCCTTACTGCCCTCCAGCCACTGCCAGAGAGCAGTCAACGAGCAGTTTTCTGGATGCTCGATCCTCTCTCCATCCTGCCGACCCCCAGTGACCTGGTGTCATTTCCAAACCTGGGTCATCAGCATGGCACAAGGTGTAGAGACCAGTGCCTCAGCTTCCAGTGCCACTGGGCCAGCCTGACATTAGGTTTTCTGACCCTAATGCCCCTCCCTAACCCTGCACACACCAACAGGCATTGGGGTGTGCCTTGGGGTCATCAGCCATAATGCTCACTCCATTCTGTAAGTAAAACCAGCTAAGATGGGTGCAGTATATGAGAATGGGGGGGAGGTGTATGGCTGATGACCCCATGGAGTCCATTTTCTACAGTAGTTAAGTACTCCAGCAGATCTCCCTAGCCATGAATCTCCCACTTAGCATCAGGAGTTCTGAGGTGTCAGCATGATCTCTCAACTTTCCCAACTCTGGAAGGATTGGCTACATGTAAATGCATTCATTCTCCCTCCTGCATAACTAAGCAATTTTCTCATTATGCCTACCCAGCCCTTCTCATTGTGGTCACAATGCAACAACTTGTTACCTATTACTAGGGTATGCAAAGTCATAGGAGTCAAAGCCTATTGTATGGCCTCACCTACCATGTGGAATGATACCTAGATACCTAGACACTGATGGCAGAAAAAGGCTCTTGGCCCATCCAGTCTGCCCACCCTACCTAACTATTCTGTCTTACCAAAGTGGCAGCCTTTGCTATCATCTCTTTTTCTAACCAAACCCACATGCCCATCCCATACCTGCTTGGAGATGCACTTGAATGAAATCCCTAACAATGTTAAGGATGCCTCAACAGTCTGTGCCTTCAAATGATCTTTGGATCTTTGTTCAGTCACTTGCAACCCCCCAAAACATGTTCCTGAACCTTCTACACAATCAAACATAGTGCAGACTGCCATATGACATTCGATGCAATTTGTATATATACTGTATATATATATATATATTTCTGTATGTAGTGTGTATATATATATATATATATCTATATAAAGGGATATGCAATGGAAATGAGTGTAATAAAGGATTTATCTGCACAAGAGCAGTTTGACCTCAGGTAACCTCACAAGTGGCATAAGCCATGAGTGAGGTGTCCGAGGTCAAACTGCTCAAGTGCAGATAAATCTTTGTTATATGAGTTTTCCATTCCATATTTGATTTATGCAATAGGAAATCAGTTTTATTATTTTGTTTTTATGTAATTTTTGTAGAGTTTGAGTTTTATTTTTTATAGATTTAGATGGACTTTTTTCTGTATTCCTGCTCGAGGTTCAACTGTTTGCTAGGGCTATTAGCCCAGTTGCTGCGCAGGGGACGTTACGATGTTGAGAGCACTATGCCTATTGGTTGTTGCTGGTATGTGGGCGGGCCAGAGTTTTTGGAAAAAATGGCGGCTTCCTTTCTCGCTTAGCGAGAGCCCTAGGTAGTCGGTATAGCATGAGACGGCTGTTGGTTATCTGGCTGATCTTGCCCGTTTATGTGGGTGATCTTGCGTTTTATAGCATGCTTTATTTTTTTCCTTTTGAGCGAGTAAGCCAATGTGCCGGTGTCGGGTGAGACATTAAGAGTATGCGGTTGGAGACTACAGGCCAGAGGATCATCATGCAGAGTGCTTTAGTGAGGGCAGCATAGAGGACAGAGAAAAAAGAAAGGTACGTAATAAAAGAGCTGCATTATATTGTGGGTGCATTGGGAGAGTAGGATGGTGGGGACAGTGGTTGTATTTTAGAAGTGAAAGTTGGCTGGCTTGATATATCTCCTTATCGCGCAATCAGGAGCTTTTGCGCCAGTTTGGCTATGGAGAAAGAGAGACGGCAGTATTGGTGTGGGCAGAGAGTGAGCACTTGTGGTTTGAGTTTCAGACAAGCTGGAAGGAGAGAAACGAGGAAACATTTAAAACAAAAAAAGTATTGTTTACCTTGCTTCTGGAGTAGGGAAAGTGTGTGGAGGTCCTGAGAAGTGAGCACAAGTAGTGTGGTACTGGAAACAGACAAGAATGCTTTTGCTGGTGGGGGGGAGGTGGCAGTGGTTAATAAGTTAGTTCCAGCAGGAGGGGGAATAATTGATGGCAAGGTGTTAAATAAACAGTGGTTGATTGACGTTAGGGTGTTAAATAAATCTTAGAACCACAGTTTATTTAACACCAGTGGGAATAAATTATTTTATTTAACCATTTATCTACCTACACTTATTGCATAAATATATTTATACAATAGGAGTGAGCTGATAACTAGTGAGATATATCTGATTATTTTTCACCCCAGTGAGATAAATCCTGCTGACATAGGCAGAGTGAAAATATCTAACATTTATACATACTCTGCCTAAGTTAGCAGCTGATATCTTCACTTTGCCTATGTCAGGGGGAACCACCTCCCTGACCAAACTACTTCTCAATAGAAGTAACCAATATAAAAATAGGGTAGCACACACTACCAAAACAAATACCTATGTAGCTGAAACAAATACGGCATTCATAAAACACAAAAGTACCTATGATAAGTAACGTGTCACAAAGTAACATCCTCCACAATTACAAAGTGCACTGCGAGTGGGAGCAGTAACACCAATAGCACCCCACAAAACAATATCTTCCCAAGTCTGTTGTGCAGTGTACTGCCACTCGCACATAACCCACCCCCCGCCGATTCCTCAGAATGACCACAGTTAAAACAAACCATCAGAGACCATCAGTAAAAGTACCTACCAGGAATATGCAACCCACGTTCATCTGCATCACTGCAAATATCAGATGCCCCACAACAAATCACCTAACTCAACCTGGACCACTGGTGAAAACAACCAATACGGACGAGCAAGAGAATTAACCAAACATATGCATGAGCACAATGTGGCGAAGAACACTTTTAAAATGCAAAAAAAAAAAAAATGGGCAAACACACTTTAAACAATAAAATAAACAGCCAAAACTCCATGCAGAAGAACCTAAAAAATCCCATCCACAGACAGCGGTACACCAATGACAAAGAACTACACATGTTAACATCCAATCATATATATATATATATATATATATATGTAACCCCCCAACCCCCTGGGCCCTGGGGTTACTAGAATCCCATCAGCGTCAGTGCTAGGTAGGGAAGGCAGCTGATGAATAACTAGTTAAATGGTTTTCACCTGCTCCCTCTCTGTTTACTTGGTCTCAGCTGAGTTGACAGAGGTGATGTTATTTAAAACTCTCACAGCTGCATAAGCCATGGTAGCTAGCTGTGAGTGGGGAGCTTTAGAATTTTCAGTTAGTCTGTGAGTGGAGTTCAGAGTGAGCAATTGGAGGAGTGAAGAGCTGCAGTGTGGGCTCTGAAAGGAGCCTGCTTTTTCTCACCCTAGTGCTGAGACCCATCTGCCTGGCAGTAGAAGTGGTGGAAACCGTCTAGCAGGAGTTCCTGATTTTTTCTCATCCCCTGTGAGATGAGGAGGACTGCAGAATGAATCCAAGGGGCAATCCCCTGACTGTGATCCAGGACATTGAAGCTGCCTGTTTGTGTAAAACCTTGAGTAATCTGACTTTGGGTATCCCAGGAGGAATGTACCTGTTTTTCTTTTGGGGTGTGCTCTGACAAAGGGACATATACACCAAGTTCTGTTTTGAGACTGTTCTCATGCCTTTCAAAGTTGGCTGACAATCGTGGAGTCCTCGGTGAGAACTGACACATTGTTCAGGCATTTAGGTTACACTCAGAAATAGTGTGTGTCAAAGGCTGAATGCAAAAGTCATTCCAAGGTGCATTATTCCACTGTTTTACTAAAAGTTTGAGGTGTAACTCTGAAAGAATGGCTGGGTATGGACTTGGAAGAAAAAAGTGGGCAAACCCCCCATCTGGAGTGACCAGTTCAGCACTACAGGTTCTGTAAGGGCGTCTGCTTATTCAGGACATGGTGGCCAATGCCTGAAGAGAAAGTTTACCCCCTGGTGTGGGTTGTGCTAATTTTGAGCACCAGTGTGCTCTGTTGTAGCCAGTGGCTACATTGACAAAATGTTCAATCCTATGCCATATGGGACATGCTCTAAGTTGTGGCCAGTGCTACTAGAAGAAATGTATGTTTCAGCTGAGGTCAATGCCGCTGAAGAGAGTTCAAAGTCTTATGCAATATGGGATGTGTAGACTTTCTGTCCGCTACAGACTTTTGTTGTTTTGCATTGCCTTGTGCCATGAAGTAGAAATCCTTGGGGGTCCACCTTTGCTATAGTGTACCAACTTTGGAATAAAGCCACACTCTAGAACCCCAGCCTGGTTTAGACATTCTTGTTACTGCTTCTTGTGTGGAATTACTGGGTTCCCCTTCAGAAGTACAGACCTAGCATAGCCCTAAGCAAAAGTTCTCTACTCAGGACATGGGTTTTAATGGTCATTTGTATAGTATTTGCTTTTGTACACCCCCACCCCTTTCTGTCCTCTAGAAGTAGTGAGCCTGGTATTCATTCCCAAAGCTAGGGATGGTACCAAAAAGTGTTCAAAGTAGTTTGGGTGCCCAGTTGAGGGTACCAAGGGGTAGCTTACTGTGTAAAGTAATGGGGGGGTTACATCCATCCATCTATCTATCTATCTATCTATCTATCTATCTATCTATCTATAATGGTGAGCTGTCAGATAAATGATTTATCTACACAGGTGCTGTTTGACCTTGGGTAACCTCACAAGTGGCATACGCCAAGAGTAAAATGTCCGAGGTCAAATAGCACGAGTGTAGATAAATCATTTATTTGACAGCTCACTATTGTATGTTTCATTTATGCAATAGGGATGCTTTCTGTCAGTACCATTGCATTTGCTTTTGATTATTTATCTTTTTTTGCATATGTTTGTCAAAAAAGTGAATAAATAAATTTTCTGCTCTTTTTTGCTCATTATAAAAAAATCTATAAGGTATCTATAAATGAAATACCACTTATTTTATAGATAATTTTGTGTTGAACAACTTTCATGCTCACAGCACTATGCTATCTTTTTTCATTTTAAAGTTATTTACATTTGAATATAGTTAGTACTGCTATTGAGGCTGAACATTCTAAATGAGTTCCGGAGTGATTATGACATATCTACTATATATATAAATCTGTGATGATGTGTCTACTATGGGCCAGATATTCAAAAGGGTTGCGCCATGCGCAATAGGGTTGCGCCTGCGCAAGTCCGAACTTGCTCCATTCTGTGATATTCAGCAGGAGGCAGTTGCGCCACTGAAAACAGGCTGAGCAACAGCGCAATGCAAATGAATGCATGCTGAACTGGAGGGGGAGGAACCATGCATAAACTGCACAGCCCGATATTCAGCCGGGCTGTGCAGAGTTGTGCAGGCGCAACCCCCAACCTGCGCCTGCACAACTTTGAGCCAAAAAAAAAGGCTTAAGTCGAGGGCCACCCACAGGTGAGCTGCTGCATTGCAGGGTGCAACACAGCAGCTGCCACCTGTGGCTGGCCCCAACCCACTCCCCTGTGCCCCCATACCTCTCAACTGTCCCTGATTTTCAGGGACATCCTGATTTTGCCTCAGAATTTGTCTCTGTCCCTCATAACATTTGTATTTTTGTGACAGAACACTGGGGATTGTAAGCATAAAATAATGTTAAATATTAAAGTTACAGATTTTTTCCTATTCAGAAAATGCATCTTACATAAATTCCCTAAGTCTATCAGCTTTCTGAGTGAATACTACCAAATTTTAAGATGTGTCCCTGATTTGGGGTCTGTGTCCCTGATATTTTAAAGTCTTGTCCCTGATTTATGAGACGAGAGGTTGAGAGGTATGCCCCCCTGCAGCCCGATCACAGGCAAAAGAGTGTAGAATCCCCCCCACCACCCCCCACTGGCCCGATCGTGGGCATAGTTTAACCCCTCCCCACCAGCCCGATCACGGGCAGCAATGTGTCCCCCCCCTCCCGAACACATCCCTGGTGGTCCAGTGGACCGTAAATCCCGATCACCACAGCAGCTCTCCCCTTCTGTTTGCAAGGTACGCCACACAGTAGCACCACCAAAGTGGGACTGGGACCCAAACACTCTCGGCTCCTGACTGAGGATAGGACTTGGCGCCATTTTTTTAAATCAACTAAACAGAAGCACCTTTAAAGGCTGTAACAATTAAGTCACCATACTGATGAAGATAGAATTTTTCTCCTCAAGATGACTAAATGCCTAGCTTTAATTTACTCCTTTTTTCTGCAGCTTTAATTTATCTGTAGCCAGTCAGATTTTAAATGCCTTGCTTTATGCACCATTTTTTACTCCCTGTAGTCAGAGTTAATTCTCAGCCTTGCCTTAATTAGCTTGTAAACTTGCAACATTTTTAGCTTTTGAAATGTATGCTACTTTACCGCCAGCAGTCAGAGTTAAATCTCAGCCTTGCCCAAACTAGCTTGTAAACTGGAAATAGTAGCTGAGCCCCCATTGTAATCCGAATTCACACTCCCCCCAGGCAGCCCTTCTCAAAAGTAACTCGTTATTAGTCTGTGCTCTCTCTCACCTCCACAGAACTCCGGCGGCTCCCCCAAGGGTCCTAGAGGGCAGACGGATGCCCTCCCCCACAGTAGCTCTCCCCTTCTGTTTGCAAGGTACGCCACACAGCAGCACCACCAATGTGGGACCAGGACTCAAGCGCTCTCGGCTCCTGACTGGGGATAGCCCCGCCGACTTGTTGCGTTGGCTCACCCCCACCCCCACCACTACCCTTGGTTGGTTCAGCATTATATAGCTGCAGACACGTGATGGTTGAAACCAATCAGCCAAGTTTCCCATTAGCAAGCTATCATTTCTCACCACTAGAGGCCACTACTGCAACCTTTACCTTCTTTCTCACCCTCTCAGCCACAATGCTGCATTACACAGTTTTGTGCCTACTACTTCAATTTCCTCTTCCCTACAGAGTGCCTACCTATCTTCCTACTCCCCAACTTGGCACCCCTTTGACACCTTTCTCTCTTTCTCGTACCTTCCCTTAGGAATACCTCCTCAAATCTCTCTCTGGTACACCCCCACTTTACAACCTCAGTTCCTTCCTCCCCTCCCCTTTCACCTATCCTCCCACCTTTCCCACCCACACTCACCTTCCCCAACCATTCACCCTTCTCTGCTTCACTCTCACCTGTTGAACCTTGAGGCCTTTCTCCAATGCTTAAACCTAAGTACTCCACCCCCCAGGTGCAGTACAAGTAGCAGTAAGAAATCCTCTCCCCTCTCCATCCCCCTGCTACTACATCTCCTGGTAGGTGACATCCACCCTAACCCGAGCCCCCAAGTACCTAGACAAACCACGCCTGCTCACTCTCCCTCATCAACCCAGTCCTCAGATTCTCTCCCCAAGGGCCTCCGTATATTTCATATTAATGCAAGGAGTTTACAAGATGCCCTCTCCGTCTGAGTAAACCAGTACCTACTAGATATACTCTGTGTCACAGAATCCTGGCTATCTTCCAAAATCTCCAACTCCTCGCTTGCTATCCCTAACTACATCATGTTCTGGCAGGACCATGGGAAGCGAGGTGGGGGGATAGCACTGTATGTCAGGCATTCCCTAACTTACTCCATCAGCTTCAAGGAATCCTGCCCAGCCTCCCATGAATTCCTAGTAGCCCTCCTATCCTTTCTCTCATCCTCCCCCCTTTACATTGGGGTTCTATACGCCCCCCCAAAGACCTCACCCAACTCCCTCATCAAGGTGATCACTGCAATCTCCTTGGTCGCAACAAATGGTAAACTTATTTTACTAGGTGACTTCAACCTCAACTGGCTCTCTTCCACCACCAAAACCACCACTCTGAGGTTCGATGCTCTAAACCTCTCCCAACTAATCCAGGAACCCACCTGCCTAAATCACCATCTCAAAATCACTCCCTTCTGGATTGGATTTTAATCTCCCATCCTTACAGAATCACTGCCTCGGGCACCCTTTCCGATGCCCTTAGTGATCACTGCATCACTTACTGCATCCGCAAAATCCACTCACCACAATCCAGCCCCAAATTCATGTGGTCTCACCCGCTACACCTCCTCGATGAATTCGCCTTACAGCACGACCTATCCAACGCAGACTGGCTCCCAGTCTTTGCCTCCCAAGATGTTGATCTCACCCTATCCTACTTCTGCAACATTCTCCTAAGCACCTGGGACCACCATGCTCCCCTCAGGAAAGCCAGAGTTAAGTGTTACCATCACCCCTGGATCACTTTGGACCTCATCACCTTATGTTGGGCCAGGGACAAGACATGGAGGCTGTACAAAGCCTCCCTTGCCCCTTGCAACCTCCAAACCTACAAACATCTCAGAAACAAATGCACCAACGCAATTCGGAAATCAAAAGCCTTATACTTCAAAGCACAACTTACCTGTAACCAAGCTTCCCCTTGCATCTTTCTGGAAGGTCCTAAACTCCCTTATGGACCCTCCCGCTAAGCAAGCCAGCCCAGTTCTCATCTTAAATGGTAGAACCGCATCAGATCCTGCTTCTGTAGCTGAACTCTTTAACTTGTTCTTCATCTCCTGTGCCCTGCCAGACTCAGTCCCTCCACCCTACTCCACAAATTCCTCCCCCTTCCCCTCCGACTCCAGCTTCCTCTTTTCCCCCTTCATGCCCCTTGAAGTCTACTCTGCCCTCACCACTCTAAACTAGTCCAAAACCAGCCCTGATGGCTTGCTCCCCAGATTGCTCCACATCTCTGCCTCAGCCATAGCCGCTCCCTTAACACACTTACTCAGCCTCTCCCTCTCCACAGCTACGGTACCCACCACCTGAAAACTGGCCAAAATCCTTCCCCTGCATAAAGGTGGAGACCCCTCCCAACCAGGAAACTACAGACTCATCTCTGTCCCCCCCCCTTGCCAAACTCCAAGAATCCCTCATGCTGTCCAAACTGTCAGCGTTTCTCTCCACATTTCAATCAGGTTTTAGAAAACATCACTCCACTATCACCACCCTGCTATGTGTGACTGACTTTATTCTCACTGCCGTTGACAAAGGCCAAACCACCTCCGCCATTTTCATTGACCTGGTGAAAGCCTTTGACTCAGTCTCCCACCCCCTGCTACTCTGCAAATTAAGCTCCTTTGGCCTTGCTCAATCTGCCATCAACTGGTTCCACTCTTACCTCCAGAACAGACAGCAGTCGGTTCAAGTAGGGGACATTTTCTCTCCCCCCACCCATCCTCTTAGATGTCCCCCAAGGCTCTATCCTTGGCCCATCCTTTTCTCCCTTGTCATAAATGACCTTCCCTCTGTCTGTCTCTCCTCTAATGTGCATCTATACACCGACAACACCATAATTGTTGCCTCAGACCCCTCCCACGATAGCGTGCATCCAGATCTTCAAATTGACTTTAACAAGGTCCAAACCTGGTTCCAAACAAACCAGCTCAAACTAAATGCCAAAAAAACAGTTACCATGGTATTCGGTACAAGTCAAAAGCTCACCTCCCTACCCACTCCCCAACCAATCTACACCCTGGAAGGATCTCCCCTCGAGACAGTGCCCGCTTTCAAGTACCTGGGAGTCTGGCTGGATAGTCACCTCAACTTTTCCACCCACATCAAGGCTATCTGCACCAAACTCCGGACCAAGCTGGACAGCCTTTATCACCACAAAGCCAGCCTTCCCCTTCCCACTCGTAGCGAACTCATATGCAAAACCATCTTACCTGTCCTGGACTATGCGGACATCATCTATGGTACAGCCCCAGCCTCATCCCTCTCAAAACTCAACATCCTTCTCAACTCCTTCTGTCATTTTGCCATGGCCTCTCCCCCACTCAGTCACCACTGCCTCCTCTACTCCTCTCTATCCTTGACCCCACTCTCGCATAGGAGGACCAGCCATAGTGCCTCCCTCTTAGCTAAATACTGGTTAGGCTCCCTACCCCCCCTACCTCTCCTCCCACCTTTCACCAGCCAGTTACTCTGGCTACCCTCTCCATCACAGAGATGCACACACTTTCCATCTCACATGCCCCCTCTCTGCCTCGGGACATGCAGCCTTTTCCTATCGTCTGCCCCTCCTTTGGAACAATCTCCCTCCCAACCTCCACCAGGCCCCTTCCCTCGCAGCCATAAAACTACTTCTCAGGCTCCTCCCCTCCCCCTCCTGCCCCAGTTGCTCATCTGGTCACAGCCCAACTTGGGTCTAGCCTACCATGGCTGGCCCCTGATGGTAATATTCTGCACTAGTCAGCCCCACTTTTCGTTTCACTGATAATTTTACTGTCCAATCCCAGTGCTAGTCCAGTCTATCGTGATACCATTTGTGTAAGCTCTATATACAAACTCTGACTATGCTGATTTTGCAATCATTTAGTCACGAAATGTCTCGGTTGCTGAAACCCATGCCCAAACAGAATTTAGCTGTGCTGTCCTGCATACCCCTGTATTTGGTCCCTGCTGTTGTACCTAATGTCTATAACAAGAATTTGTTGTATTTCTCTGCTTAGTTTTCTGTGTACACCTTGTACCCGAATCGCACCTGGAAATGAGTCTTGGCTCAGTGTGCCTTTCCCGGTCACCAATTTTAAATAAATAAATATGTGGTTTTGTGTATATACTGTATATATAGAGAGAGAATAAATGATGGCAAATTGTGGCATACAATGAAATAATACCATTGAGAGGTCAAACAAACCATAAAGCCATAAACACAAATGGTGAGTGGCCTTTATGAGCTTCTTTGACCCAGAAATGGCATTAATTCATAAGCATGCTGGATTTTGCCATCTTTCATATAATGAATTAGGTTGGCCACTGTTTTCTGTGACCTATGTTTTTCCGTAGTATAGGTAGTTTCTGTAGTGCAGTGGTCTATAGGTAGTGTTTTCCTATATTGTAGTGCTTTTTTATTTTATTTATTTATTTGTATAATCAGATTTACAACCTTTGAGCCAGAGGCTCGTTTACAAAGGTACCTTGTCACAGAGAGGACAACAGTGGCACAAGATTACAGAAAGTTGACATACAGAGTTACACAGATTTTACATAGTTTTTATACAGACATTGCTACATATGTTTTATACAGTTCATACACAGTAGTTACATATGCTCCATTTAGGAGGCCCCTGATCTTGTACAGATATCAGGCGGGGGGGGGGGAGGAACCAGGTAGGAGAAGGGGAGGGAGGAGGAAGGAGAAGGAGGCAGTCTGGAGGACTTTGTCGATAAAAGTGCACTTAGTAGTACGCGGGCAACCTGTTAGTGACAGGTACAACAGTGAGTGTTGAACAGGTGGTTCCGAAGAGCAGTTTTGAAGGAGGCGATTTTGGGAGTGTTAGTGACGGATACAGAGAGAGTGTTAAACCAGGAGGGGGCCCTGTAGCAAAAGGATCTCTGAGCTAAGGAGGTCCTGGTTCTGGGTACCAGTAGTGTGGCCTTGTCTGAGCTGCGGGTGGAGACTGTGGGGGAGGTATGTTGGAGGGAGACAGATACCCAAGGGGTGGGAGCCCAAGCAGAATTTTCTTGGCTAGTAGGCAGGTTTGGTAGTGGAGTCATTCTTCCAGGTTAAAGAGATTAGCAGTGGAATAGAGGTGACAGGTGTGGGTGAGCCTGGGGGCACTGGTCAGTAGTCTACAGGCCTTGTTCAGAGTGAGTCAGATCTTATTGAGAGCCATATCATCAGTGGCTCCATATACTGGTAGGCCATAAATTCCATAATCCACTAGGGACAGGACTGAGGATGTGATGGCCAGCCAGAGAGCATCGGGTGAAAGGTAGTCTTATGGCGGTATTGGAAGCCAATCCGGATGTTGGTGGCTGATGCGAGGGCATTAATGTGGGCATGAAAAGTGAGGGCAGTGTCGAAAGTTATCCCAAGATATCTGTAGGTGTGTACTTGCTTGAGCGGGTGTTGAGTGCTGGGGAGGATATGGAGGGGGTGATTTCTTGCTTTGTTTTGATGGTGGGAGAAGAGCATCAACTTGGTCTTTTTGAGATTAATGACAAGTCTGTGCTCCTTGAACCAGCTTTCTGCTCAGTTGAAGATGTGTTGGAGAGAGTCCTGGAGGGAGGCAAATTTTCAGTGAGAGGCATAAAGAATGGCATCATCTGCGTATAGAAGAATTTTGTCAGAGCAGGCACTGGGCAGGGTGTTTAGGTAGAGACTAAAAAGGAGGGAGCCCAGGATGGAGCCCTGGGGGACCCTGGAGTGGACCGGGTGGGTCTCGGAGAGTGTCCCATTGATGTTTTCATACTGGGAACAAGTTGATAGGTAGCTAGAGCACCAGGCGAGGGGGTCAGTGGAGAAACCAATTTGGTAGAGAGCGGCAGGTAGGAGGGGATGGCAGACAGTGTGAAAGGCCTTGGAGAGGTAAATGAACACTGCTCCAGCAAGGTTGCCAGAGTCAAGAGAGGAGTGTAGAAAGCTGGAGAATTCCAGTAAGGCTGTACCAGTGCTATGGTCTGCACGGAAACCATGCTGCTCTGGGCACAGAGTGGCATATTTAGTCAGATACTCGGTGAGCTGTGTAGCCACCACTATTTCTATGGCTTTGGAGAATGGTGGAAGGATGGAAATTGGCCGATAGATGCTGGGGATGGACCTGTCCTCACCTTTGTGAATAGGTGTGACAACAGCCATTTTCCAAACACTGGGAAACTGACCCAGGCAGAAGGACCAGTTTAGTAAGCTCGTAAGTGGGACTAGGATGTCATCCAGGACCAGTCGTAGTATTTTGGGGTCCAAGGAGTCGTTGCTTGGGCTGTTGCTGCCTAATGCTTTTAGTAGGAATGGTTTGGCTTCAAGGGTAGATATTTTGCACAAGTAGAACTGGGGACGTTGAAGGACAGGGGGCTGGGAATCGGAAACTGGGTCAAAGAAACTACTGGGAAGGACAGAGCTAAGATCTGTGAAGGAGGTGTTAAGGCAGTTTGCTATGTTAAGGGGATCTGTGGTAATAGAGCCATCAATAGTAAGCTGGGACAGGGGAGGAGAGCGTGATTTCCCATTCAGTTCTTTAATATTGTCCCAAAACGTCTGGGCTGCCCCCATGAGGAGGTGAAGGTGGCCTGATAGTGATCAGCCTTGGCCTTATGGATGGCCAATGTGCACTTATTCCATGCAGCATTGTAGGCTTGTCTATCTGCCGTCCTGTCAGTCTCAGTGGCTAGGTGCCTGAGGTTATCCCTTTTCCTGAGTTTTTGGAGCAGGGCGAGGGTGACCCATGCTGCATTTTGCTTTTCGGTGAGGAGTCTGGAAAGTGGTGCGTAGAGATCACAGGCCTTGTTAAAAGCCTGTGTGAAAAGGTTGAGTGCAGAGTCAATGCTGGGGGCCTGGTTGATGGGGAACCAGTCAATCTGGGTGAGGAATCACTTGAGTTTATTCAGGCCACCAGGGTGGAGGCACCTGTGGAGGGTGGTTTGGGCTACTGGTTTGAGGGTAGAGTTGGACCAGAGGAATAGGATAGGAGAGTGGTCACTTAAAGAGTTGGGGAAGATTTGTATATCCTGGATTTTGCGGGGGTGGTTGGTGACTATAACATCCAGGAGGGTGCTGGTTCCACTAGAGGGGTTGAGTCTAGTGGGCTGGAAGACTAGTTAGGTCAGGTCAAGGGCAGCAAAGGTGTCCTTTGCTTGGGAGGCGGAGGAACTGAGCCAACTGACACTGAGGTCCCCAACAAGGACTTGTTCTGCTTTGTGTGGGAAGGTGGCAAGATAATCTGTAAGAGATGAGATTGCCAGGTTCTGGTTCCTTGGGGGAACATAGGAGACTGTGAGGTAGAGCGGTCCCCTAGAGGGATCAGGGATGACTTTGAGGGTGAGGGCCTGAGCATTATTACCGAGCTTGGGGGCAGGGAGCACATGACCAACAATAGTGTCATGTATAAAAACTGCACAGCCACCACCGCATTTACCAACTCGATCCTCCCGGTATAGGGCATACCCAGGAAGAGAGACAAAGAAGTCGGGTGGATTTGGAAAGCCAGGCTTTTCTGTAGTGCAGTGCTAGTTTTTTTTTTCCATAGTGCAGTGTATTTTACCTGTTTTGTCCCTTAAGAGATTTCATCATGCAGGGGCCTCCTGTAAAAGGGGGCGTGGCCCTGGTGGTCTTTCCTTTAGTGGAGAGATGGTAGGTGTAGTGCACGGAAACTCTGGATCAGCATGCAGTTGGCAGCATTGTGCACAGTCAGAAATCATTTGGGCTGGTTTGTGGTCAGGAACAGACCACGAGTGACTGTATGTGTGACCAGAGCAACCTCTAGGATCAAGGCTTAGGCATTCACTGGAAGTGGATTGGATGGAATGGCAGCAACATAAGGGAAGGTACCTGCATCCTTTGAAAAAGCTCAGTATGTGAGTGAAATGCGTTAGGAGCAGATGCATTCCTTTATGTGGGTATTTGGGGCATCGTTTGGTCTCAAATGTAAGGCCCATGTGTTTTTTGCACGATTGTATGGATTGATATGCACGTTCTTCAATCAAGTTTTTCAAGAATTGCTTAATAAAACTTCAAGTTTTCATATTGAAATCCTTTATGGTCTACAATATCTCTTTCTGACTGTGAGCAATGTTTTATTCAAAATGACAACATTTAGAAGGTGCCGGGTTTCCTTTGTGTCTCATGAACTTTTTCACTACGGCACTGCATTTCCAAAGTTGTGGTCCGGTCCTTGCTTTTTGTAATAAAATACAGTGCATAATAATAATTAATACAGTGTAATTAGCTAATGAATGCAATAATACACTAGTTGGCTACCATCATATATGAGGAAATATATGATGGCTTTTCTATGAGGACGAGGGAGGACCTAACCATACAATATATACAGTATATATAAGCTTAACCACAAACTGCTAGCTGATTCAACTGCTGCTTCTCTTATTGTCCCCAAGGGGCCCACTTGAAAACTAGGCACTTGCCTAAATGCGTATATCCTGGAGTGCAAACATTCTAAATAAACAATAACAAACACATTCCAGTGGTACAGTGACTGCTACTGAGAGCTGCCTGAGCAACTGTATTAAAGAATCGCAGTAACCAATAAGACAAGTTATAGGAACATAAAAGACTCCATGAAGAGTGATGAGAAGCCAGTGAAAAGTAGTTTACAATTTAAAGCTGATCTCAAAACAGCAAGACAGTATGCATATTTTGGAGTGAGTGGGATGGAAAATAGGACAATTTTGTGTTTGAAGTATATATGGAAATATTTTAAAAATTAAAAAAATGTGCAACAAGAGGGATTCCTTGGTTTGTTGTGCTTGCTTTTTAATGTGGCACGAACAAAATAAATTCTAGTGCTGAGGCCGCAAAGGAAAATAAAAGCAACTTTAGATATGTTTATTGAAGTGCGAGATTATAGCATTCCAAATCAAAGGACCCATTCATTACATTCTTAAAAGAAATACTCAAGTAATAGTTTCAAATACAGAATATCAGCGAGTTTTGATACAAAATGCACCCTTTTGCCATGAGACAGAGAGAAAGCTTTTAATATGGGAGTGCTACGGAGTTTCTTCTATCAAAATGAAAACTGCTTTTGTTTTAAGTCAGTCAGTCAGTCAGTGTGTCCGTCCAATCTGTCCATCCATCTATCTATCTATCTATCTATCTATCTATCTATCTATCTATCTATTTATCTGTCTGTCTATGTATCTGTCTGTCCATAGCTATCTATCTGTCTATCTATCTATCTATCTATCTATCTATCTATCTATCTATCTATCTATCTATCTGTCTGTCTGTCTGTCTGTCTGTCTGTCTATCTGTCTATCTGTCTGTCTGTCTGTCTGTCTGTCTATCTTTCTTTCTATCTATCTATCTATCTGATCTGTGTGATAATAATGCCTACAAAATGGTGCGGACCAAAAATAGTGAGTGCTCACTGGCAAAACAAAAATGGTGATTAGCACTACAGTGCCACTGCAGAACAACAGCGACAGCACTCACTTTCTTTGCTGAGAGGTGATTTAAGCTTTTTGTTTTGTAGGTGCGCTATGCCCCCTACCTTCCTTTGTGGGGCTTTGAGACCCCTAATAGCCCCCTAACTCAAATAACCAGCCCGGGTGGATTTCATGGAAGGGAGAAACTCGAGGCGGGACGGCAACTCAGGGAGGGGGATATAAGTCTGGATTGGGAGAACATTGAGGTAGGCAGGACCCCTGGTGTTCTGCTGCAGAATTTTCTGATTTCTGCGGCATGATTTATTCATTTCTGTGGCAGAATGCAGCCCTGTCATTGGCTAACTATGATGTGATGTCATCGATGACATCATATGCTGAGCATAGAGGAGGGGCTTCAGGATAAATGAGATGGGAAAGAAAGCCTGACACTGCGGAAAAACAGTATATTTATAAGAAAATTCACCAAAAACAATGAATTCTGTGGCACTATATATATTCTGCGGCATGATGCAAATTCTGCAGCAAATTCCACAACCGCAGAATTCCAGGGGCCTTGGGGGTAGGCAACCTGTGGGTGGGAGGGAACAAAGTCAGGGGGAACGGGAGTTCATAAATAAAACAAGCATTTGTCAATGCTGAATGTTGTCACGCTGGCATTGGCAGTGGCGGAGGTGGAGAGGCAAAGCGCTGTGAGTTTGTTAATGTGTCCCAAAAGGTGATTTTGCACAGCGAGTATGCCACTGTGCGACAGAGCTGCGGAAACGCATTTTGGGCAGGCTCTGGGAAATGACAGCTGGACTGTTGATAATGAGGTGTGCACAAATGCCAGTGGTGAAAATGTGGCATGAAAATATTGCAGTTTGACAAAGTTACAATGGTGCGTGGAAACTGCGCAATGCACGCTTGCAACACAGTCATTGTCTGGACTTTTGCCACCAAATTTTCAACATAGGCATTTTAGGACCTCTGCTGATAAATAGTGTCACCGTCATTTCCTGAAAGTGTCCCAAAAAGTGATTTCGCACAGTGACCGTGCAATCCTGCACCGGACATGCGAAAACACATTTCAGCCAGCTGTACTGTTCATAAGGAGGTATGGAAAATGGCAATGATGAACAGCTGGAGTGAAAGTATTACAGATTCACAAAGTCATGAGCGTGTGTGCAAACTGCTCAACGTGCGCTCGTGAAACACTCATTTTTATTGACTTTTGTCCCTAAATTTTCAACATAGGCATTTTAGGACATCTGCTAATGAACAGTGTCACTGCCATTTTCATAATGTGTCTCGAACACGGGCTTTCTACAGTGACCGCGCTATTGTGCATCGGAACTGCGAAAACAGATTTTGGTCAGGATGTGAAAAATGACAGCTGCACTGTTCATTAGGAGGTGTAGAACAATGGCCCTGTTGAAAATGTGGAGTGAAAAATATAAGTTTGCGAACTTACGAGCATGCGTGCAAACTGCACAACACAAGCTCGTAACACAGTCATTTTATGGAATATTGTCACCAAATTTTCAACACAGGCATTTTAGGACCTCTGCTCATGAACAGTGTCACTGTCATTTTCGTAATGTGTCCCAAACAGTGATTTCGCACAGCAACCGCGTTGCCATTCTGTGCTGAAGCGCGAAAACACATTTCGGCAGCATGTAAAAAAAATGACAGCTCTACAGTTCACAAGAAAGTGGTAGTAAAATGCCAATGTTGAAATATGTGGCATGAAAATAATACCATCGGCTAACTTACGAGCGTGTGTTGGGCAGTTGCTACACATGCTCGTAACACAGTCAATTTATGGAGTATTGTCACCAAGTTTTCAAAACAGGCATTTTAGGACCTCTGCTCATGAACAGTGTCACTGTCATTTTCATAATGTATCCCAAACAGTGATTTTGCATAGCGACCGCACTATTCTGCGCTGGAAGTGCGAAAACACATTTCGGGCAGCATGTGAAAAATGACAGCTGTACAGTTCACAAGAAGGTGTGGTAAAATGCCAATGTTGAGAATGTGGCATGAAAATATTGCAAATGTGCTAACTTACGAGCGTGCGTTGCGCAGTTGCTACGAATGCTCATAACACAGCCATGGCCGGCAGATGAAGAGAAGCTGCTGCCTGGACTGGACATGGTAGCTTGAAGAAAGGCCAAGCCTGAAAATGATGAAGAGATGCTGGTCGAGGCAGACTGGAGGTGCGAGACAACACCCAGGAGTTGGAGACCCTAATAAGGATAATCCACTGGATAAGTGGGCAATGGCTGGAGGCAGACTGACTATGCAGAGTGGCGGAACACCAATGCCAGGTGCTTGAGAAGTCCCTGCCAGAGAGTTTGGATAAAGAATTGGAGGATTTTTTATGGACTCAGCTGGAGGAGGACCCACTGACTGAGCAGGATATTCCTTTGTTGCCTGTGTTCCTAGGATGCTACCTGTTGGAGGTCGGAGATGCAAGTATGGGACTTTAATGTGAGACCCCAGGTAAGACTGTACCTAGTGGTATTGTGCTGGGGTTGAAGACTCTAAGCAAGCAAGAAGAAGCCTATGAGGCTGAAGGGAATTTTTCTTGTATTGATACAGCTAGATCTATTAACAGTAATGACTTGGCCTACAGGCTAAAGATGCTAATGTTGCCAAAATGTTACAATATGTGAAGAATCGGAGGTGGTATGTGTGTGTTTTATTCCTTTCTGAGGGAAAACCTACCAAGGAGGAGGTGGGTGGAAAATGGATTGGAACTTGTGTTGGGGTAACACCAAGAGTGTATACCCTCAAGTCTCTGTATCAATAGCAAGTGAAATGTATCAAGAGACATAGTGGGTTTATATAGAGGGGTTGAAGCTAGGAATGGGCACCTGCTTAAAACTGACATGTCTGGTGGGGTTGGAGCAGGGAATTACTCATCCCAGAGTAATTCTTTCTATGGTACTGGACTTTACAGCTGTCCAGATTTTCGGTCAGTGAAATATGATGTACTTTCCCTAAAAGCAGATAGTTCTGGGAAGGAACCATTAGTCTCTGTTGAGAAATGTGTTAATGCCTCAGGCTAAAGAATGATGATATCCACCATGTTTATGATAGAATGTTTATCGTTAATAGGTACCCTGAGACAGAGCTTCTGAAGATGGATGGGTGGAAGCTCCATCCCTTCCTGGGACAGGAGGGTGGTAAGCAGTCTGCAATAACTGCTTCTCTCTTAAGGTGGGGGATATGTGACCAGGAGCTCCTGCCACTCTTGAGGACTGATCTTTTCTTAAATCTATTGCAACAGTTCTTCTATTTCTTAACCTAATCTATCCTTTACAATTTCTAGTCCATAAGGTTGGCAACCTATGGGCACCCCTTTCCCTTTCTTGACTATGCTATAGTGCCCTCTTTAATTTTCCTTTTCCCCTCTCATGTCCTCATACAGGGAGGTTATTGTGGTGACCTCCAAGTGTATGTAAAACAGGTTGTGTTTATCGTTGTTAGATTTAATATGTAATAGCACTATGTCATAAACTACCTTGATGTATATACCTTATGTTTATGAAACCTGTAAATGTTGAAAATGCCATGGCACTAGGTGTTTTTGATAAGGGTAAAAAGTACTAGGTGACTGTATATTATAGAAATTAAGTTAGTTGTGCTATTTAAAATGCATGTAAATTGCTGTAAGTTGAACAAGTCTGAAATTTCACTGTGATTTACATATATCCCATGATGCTTTGCATTATGGAAGTATGTGTGATGTTGTGTTTCTTTGAAACTTGGCTTATTGTCAATGCCCTTTGGGGTAACCCATGTTTCGGTGCTTCTGCACTCTGCACTAAGGTTCTTTGTCTTTAGCTTGTTTTTATTTTTTTTTCATTTGAGCCCCACTTCCCAAGCAAACAAGGCCCACATAGGGCTAGAGGCTGAATCGCAATGGCTAAGTTAGATCAGAGATCAGTGTCAGTAGGTGCTGGTTAAGTGCAGAGAAAGGACATACATAGTCTGTTGTTGCAAACTGATGTACTGAAAAAGGAATATGCCATTGCTTAAGGTTATTTCCTGTATTTTGAATAAGCATCACACAGAGATTGTGTGTTGAACTTGAAGTTCAGTGTCTGGTCCATCTGTAATCCCACAATCCTTCCACAATCTGTCTCTTAGCTGTCTGGTCATGCCAGTCTGGGTCCATTGGTGCCCTTTATTGCTCTTGCCAACCCCGTTGTGCCTGTTTTGCTGGGAGTCTATAACAGTTGTGTGTTAAAGTTTAAAACCACCAGCCAGCAGTACAGCGCAGTAGCACTGAGCAAGCCATTAAGGTACCACACAGCTCTGTGTGTGCAAGTTTGAGCTGGCTCCTGCCTCAACGTGCGAGGTGCCAAGGTCTGCTTGCAAATCCTTACAGTGCTATGGTGCTTAGTGTTAAAGCTGCCTAAGAGGCACTGCAACTTCTCCTTTGTGTGTGCCAACCCCTGGGGCCCCAAGAGATAAGTAGGGGTTCGGGTACATGCTTTGGGGGAATTAACTTTATAAACATGCTTTTGGACACTGTAGCTTTAAGAACAGCTAAGGCTGCTCTGTGAATGTATGCTCTGCCTGTCGCCTAGGGGGGCAGTACTACAGTACTAGTAAATGGCAGGGAGAGACTTTGCCATGCCCCACTCTGCCACTGGACTGTAGGGCAGAGGGGCAACTATTGGAATATGGGACAGTTATTTATTAAAACTGATCAATTTGTCTGCAAAATACAGTCAAAGTTGGGACTGCTGATTTAAACTGGAGTATCAGATTGTATTGCAGCCATCTTCATTGCCTTTGACCTGCTCTGAAGACAATGGAATGCAAGAAACCTACTAGACTACAAAAGGGGAACTCCAGGGAAAAGGTGAGGCCTAAGTATTGGCGCCTTTTCCCTCAGCCAATTGGGCATCAAATGAACGTTCTGCATATTGATTAGATGGATTGAAAGCCTAATTTCAAATTGGGACTCTGATCTGATCCCCTGAGGCCTGGGGGGCACATACAGCTGGAGGTAGTTGTCTGGGAGCTTTCAAAGTGAGAGGAGACTCTGTTGTGCACTCTGAGAAAGTTTGGAGGCTTAACTGAGGCTTTCGCAGCCAATTGCCCAGGGAAAGCCTGTCTAATTTCCATCATCTAGAAGCCAGTAAGAAGGTGAACATTGGTTTGTGATTCAAAACCTGAGCTATTAACAGGCTGAAGCTGAGAGATGGGCTCCTACTACAACTTGGTGGGATATCCAGAAAATGTGTCCCTGCTTAACTCTGTGCCACAGCTGACAACCTGCAGTGTGGCTGAAGCCCTTTATAGCCTGCATTCCTAAGCCCCAGGAGAACATGACTAGACAGTGAACAGTCGGTAGGATCGGCCAGGTAGTGTCACAGAGGGCACTGCCTATCACCTCACCCTGAGGGCTGGAAGCCTGGACGGATGGGTGGGGTGTGTGGCCCCTGGTCCTCAGACTGGTCTATTCCAGAGAGCTGCAAGACATCCAGGAGAGTTGCTCGAGAGTCCAGAACTGCAACCCAGCCAGAGAGACCTGCATATCTGCCAATAGCCCCTGAAAGCTGCAGACAGAGAGAGGATCTCATTTTTTAGCTTGAACAGCCGTATTGGCTGGTATCTCCAGGACCAAGCATAGCCTCAGAGATTGCCCTGAACTGAGAATTTTGTAAATAGTGTTTGCCAAAGTTACTGTTTTATCTCGAAGTGCACCAATGACGGCCAGTAAGCTGTGCCTTGTCAGACCTACACTGTACGCCATCTGGATACCTGGTCAGGACTTTGGGGTGCACTGATACCAGTGTGGAGGTGGGCCATCCTATGTATTTGTCGCTGGGGGTGGACACTGCCTATGGTAAATGTGATTGTTGTTATTTATGCTTTCATCAGTTACATCAGATCTTTCTGAAACAGTTACATGTTTTGCATTCCCCAATCTACTACCCCTTTTAATAAACTGTTCACTGTTATTGTTAACCTGTCTCATGAGCACACTATTAGCAAAAACTATTAACCCTTGGGCTGCCAACAGAATTAGAACGTATAGGAATTCTGGACTGATATATCAGTCTGTGGCACAGCAAGGGTAAATTGCATGCATAGTGAAGTACTGCATTGGTTCATTGTATTCCATGTGTTGGGAGACTGAAAGGGGAGGGGGGTAGGTACAGCATCCCAGGGGATTGTACCAGACAGACAGCTGGCCCACTATATTTCAATTCTGGGTGAAGGCACCACACTAACTAACTTTTATTGGGAAAGAAGAACACCCCTATCAGATCAAAACAGAGCCTAGGCCCCTCAACCTTGCTTGAGCCTGCAAGGCAGGGGTTGTAACCATTGCATGCATGGCAATGTGGTTACACTGGTGACCAGTTTTTATAGCTGGATAACTGTGGTGTAATTTGCCATTACACACGGCTGTGTGTAATGGTGACCTGTCAGTCAAACTCAGCTCTTCCAAAATACCCATTTTTGATCCTTCTTTCCAATTAAACATCCCTCCAGTTATCCAAAACACCTGAACCACTTTATGTCTTATTTAAATATGTAACTGATTGATCTGGACAAGATTTCTTTCTTTACAAATTTAAACTAAAATATGAAAATGCAGTGCATGACTGTTACAGTTTCACACTCCAGTTGATAACCAGCTGACTACAACTCCACTTTTCAAGTTAGTAAATGAACAAAATTTGCAGGGTTAAAAATGCAAAAAATGGTCTGTCAGTAAAAGGTCATGATCGTGTGCCCAAGTGTGGTGCTGTCAGTGTATATACCTAATGAAACTGCAGTAAATGAGCTGGGCACCCATAAACAGCACAGACATTCTTATTACTTCATATAGGTGTAAAATTACTTTATTTCATGTAGATTTCTTCACCAATGAAAAATGCCACTGTCAGCACCCTGATCTTGGAGCCACTGAAGCACTCTGACTAGTAATACCATGCCTTAAAGTCACTGAAGTACTGTTACTGTCAGCAGCCTGACCATGGGACCACTAAAGCACTCCTACTGGAAGCACTCCAGCACTATGGTCACTGAATCACTCCCACTGGAAGCACTCCACCCTAGTGCCACTGAAGCGCTCCCACTGGAAGCACTTGAACTCTGTGGCCAATGAAGTACTGCCACTTGAAGCAGTCCAACCTTAAGGCCACTGAAGAACTCTGTTGGAAGCATTCCAACAATGTGGCCACTGAAGCACTGCCACTGGAAGCACTCCAACCCTAGAGCCACTGAAGCACTCCTACTAGAAATACTCCAACTCTGTGTCCACTAAGACACTCTCACTGGAAGCACTCCAGCCCTAGGGCCACTGAAGAACTCCCACTGGAAGCACTCCCTCCCTGGAGCTACTGAAGAACTCCCACTGGAAGCACTCCCTCCCTGGGGCCACTGAAGCACTTTCACTGAAGCACTCCCACTGGAAGCCCTCTAACCCAGGGACCATTGAAGAACTTCTACTGGAAGCACTCCATCCCTAAGTTAACTGAAGCACTCCCACTGGAAGCACTCCATCCCTGGGTTCACTGAAGCACTCCCACTGGAAACACTCCAACCCTGGGCCCACTGAAGAACTCCCACTGGAAACACTGCCTCCCTGAGACCACTGAAGCATTGCCACTGAAATACTTCCACTGGAAGTCCTCTAACCCAGGGGCCACTGAAATACTTCTGCTGGAATCACTCCATCCATGGGTTCACTGAAGCACTCCCACTGGAAGCTCTCCAACCCTGGTACCACTGAAACACTGCCAGTGGCAGCCCTCTGACCATGGGGCCACTTGACCAGCATTGGCCTGGATCCAGATTTTCAAAGTTTGACTCAGACCTTGCAGTAAGCCCTGTATCAAACCCCTTGCACTGCTGCAGCTGCACCAAGGCCAAATGCCGCAACTGCACCTGATTTTATAATCTCAGTCACAGTTGCAACATTTTGACCTTCTTTCTGGCAGCTTGCAGCAACGTTTGATTGCAAGATGCATTTTGGAGGCACCAGCATTGGCACATGCTAGATTACAGAAAAAGTGGTCTAGCTGGCATCAATTTGATACATGGGATAGAAAACCCATTTTTTTGCCACAAGCCTGGTGTGCCATATATTTGACACACCAGGGCTTACAGCAAAAAATTATTTAAAATCTGGCCACTGGGCTCATTGCCAACCAAAGATCATCTGCATGATATTGTGATGCACTGCTACTGGACTGCAAGGGTGACCCCTACATTACCTTTTTAACAAGAGGTTAGAGTAACAAGCTGTGAACGAGCTTGGTACATCCAGCAGACCAGACCTTGGTTTGATTGTCACAACCTCCACCTGCATACTGTGTGACTCTGAGCAAGTCACTTAACCACCCAGTGCTCCCAGGTCACCCCTGAAAACAGGCACTTGTGCCTAGTGGGCCTTACCTGGTTACCAAAAACTAAAGAAAAAAAAAAGATGTAGTCCCACTTTTGTTTCATTATGTTTTTGGTAGTCAGGTAAGGCCCACTAGGCACAAGTGCCTGTTTCTAGGAGTGTCCTGGAAGCAGTAGTGAG
The DNA here is from genome assembly GCA_016271365.2 of Neoceratodus forsteri. Classification (NCBI taxonomy): domain Eukaryota; kingdom Metazoa; phylum Chordata; order Ceratodontiformes; family Ceratodontidae; genus Neoceratodus; species Neoceratodus forsteri. The sequence continues at coordinate 958,628,376 of CM028136.1, forward strand.
GCTAAGTGACTTGCTCAGAGTCACACAGTACGCAAGTGGAAGTTGCAGGAATCAAACCTAGGTCCGCTGGATGTACCGAGCTCACTCACAGCTCATTAATCTATCCTCTAGAGCATACTGTGCCTTTTGAAAAGAGCATTGATTCAGTAAGAATTCCGGACCTGAGCTGGGGAGTACTGAACTTAAAGCTTTGACCTTGAACTGATGGGTGGTTGAGTGATATTGTGGAGATGATGTGCTCCATGTCTGGGTAGAGTAGGCAGACCACCTTGGGTTAAGCACTCCCTGCTGTCCAACGACAGACTAAGGTTGATGCTAGCTGTGGAGGCAATGACTCTTCCCGCTCTCATCGAAGGAGGTAAAGTCCAGGGTGTGAACGGCCATTTGATTGCATCTTGTGACAAAGGGAGCTAGGGTTCAAAATAGTGAGTATGATCTGCTGAAGGAAGAAACCCTGCTCTTGACTGCAAGGAGCAGTGCAATAGTGAATTGTGGTTGTATGTAATTTGAGGAACCCACATCATATGTTCTCATCCAAATAACTGCGCGGCTGGGAGGCAGAGCCCACCCTGGGTATAAGAGCTTCACTGTAGATAGTACAAAAGGCTTCCAAAGTTAAAACCATGACATAAAAAGACATGAAAGCTGAGATAGCCATTCCCATTGAGTGTAGCAATGAAAAAGAACTGCTCTTGTAGCTGCTAAATAATACATTTTCTGACAACGGGGACTTGCAAATGCATTACAGTGTTTTGACTCTGATACAGTATGTCTGTGGAGCAGACAACTAAGCACATCCTATTTTGAATCTGTGATAGGAAAACAAAAAAATGCCCTGTGATGTTTTTGCTACTTAATACACTGTACTGCAAATACAGAGAGAAAATAGAACACATAATAAATAACATGTTACTCCCTCACTCCCCCCCAACAGCAAAACAAAATCTTGATACTTACCAGGCCCCTTATGCACGGCAGTTTTTAAAATGCCCATGATAAAAAGCAGATTTGAATCTCTGATTGAGCCAGTGAAAATGTCCTTCTTAAGGCAAAGAATTGGCCCAGCTAACTGTTAAAGTCAGGCATCCCTCCCCTATGCACACACATAAAGATATTTATTTTCTAAGAATTTTAGAAAATGCTTTCTAGTGATGGGTACCTGATACTTGAAAGATCATTGGCATATAGTTCATAGCATGAACTATTTGGTAGAGAGATTACAGCTCAGGTGAAAATTATCACATTGCCCGGCTTTGAATGTTGCCAGGCCTGTGGTATTTTTACAAGACCATGTATGACACTATGCCAGCTTATAAGTTGCAGCAGCAAAATCAAGAAGACAGAACTTTCAAGAGTTTTTGAGAACCATTGAGTAGTGATGTGAGATTTTTTTCACATGAAACTTAGCAGATTAACCATTTCCAGAATATTGCCTTCTACAAAGTCTCTAGACTGTGTAAGAACCTATTTTTTTTGTAAACTTTATATAAAGAAGGTTTTTTTCAAGATTGACATGCCATGCCAGGAAATAAGAAGACACAAATGCAATGTAAAAAAACAGCTGCTGCACTGCATGAGTATGTGTCTAATTAAGGAGAGCTAGCACAAATTTTCACTGCGTTGTGGGGATAAAAAAGATGAGGCCCCTGTTGGTTAACCAACAAGCAGCTGAATAGGTAAATAACATTTAAAAAACCCTCGTTGCAGTGACTTTTTCTTCAGATGCCTTCAATGGCATTGCATCATGAAGCTGGTCTAACTTGCATCCTGAATCGGCACAACTTGTACACCGAAAATAGCACATGAATCAAATAAATGGTGCACGTGTCCATTTCGTTTTGCCCTAAACCGAGGAAAATGTCACAAATCCATCCAACCCTTTGAAAATAGCATTCAAAGGCTCAGACGTGGTTGGCATGATGCAGCCTACATCGTAACTTGACTACTGTGCCAGCGCCAGGCTAACTTAAAATCCTACCCTTAATATTTTTCAACAAGCAAAAAGCTCATAAATTGTGGAAATATCCAAGCCATTAAAAAAAAAAAAAAAGTTAATGTCTAAAGTCAAACACAAAATCACCTAACTGCAGACTCCTCCCCTCAGCCTGAAACAGAAAACAAATTACAGAAAAATATTGCTTTCTGACAACTTCACAAAAAAACAGAATTTCACAAAATTGTTACAGACTTCTCAAACTTCAGTGAAAACTAAATTCAGAAATCTCCCCCCACACACAAAATGTATCTTTCTTGATTAGTAGTTTTGAAGTCTGAATTTGCTATCATTTGTAGTGTTTTGAAATGATAGACATGAACAGCTCATAACTAACAGTCACTTGCAGGAGTCGAGCCTCACAGGCATCCATAATTTGTGACTGCTGCCGCATACTGATGCATTACTGGAAAATGGCTCCAGATTTTATCACAAACCATGGGCTTCTATGATCTGGCAATAGTGGTAAAAAAAAATAGAAAATCTTGATTTTGGAAGATGCGGCCCAGAATTTGCTTGTATAAATGTGGCACAATTTGAGCAAAACTCTGCGTTTTGCCAGAGAAGACTGGAAAGCAACAACATATCTGAATTGTACAACAGGGGGTGGCAGAATGTGATCCTAGAACAGCTAAAAGCTCACTGTATGGTCTTCAGAAAATCCCTTGACCTCTGTGTACAACTCATCTTCCCAGTTGTAAAATTAGTTGTTAGGACCCTAGTGAAAAGAAAATATTCCAGCTTTGTTGGGCTGTAAACAAATTGTAAAATTGAATAGTTTAATGAACCAGTGTGAGCACACCCATATCCCCACTTCTCCTCACAGCAGCTGCAGTGCCACAGCATGTGGGAATAAACTTCAGACAAGGCAAATTTACAGGTTTAAAATGCACCGTGGTGTGATATTTATTTTTCAAAAGTTCGAGAAATAATAAAAGAAAACAAAAACATTGCAAAGAAAATCACTACTTAACATCAGTAGTTTCTCTCATAATACAGTCCTGGATCTTAGAGCCCCTAAGACCCTTCTCATCTGCATTCAACTGCTTTTCTGCCTCTCTCCTCCCTCTCAGGGCTGAGCCCCACTGGGCTGAATTGAAGTGAACTCAGTGAAGAGGTATTTATATCTTTTTGGTGGGATCACCTGCCTGAGCCCTCTTCTATTTACAAGTCTGGACATGTTGTTTCATGTCTGAACATGTTGTTTCAAAACCAAGGGGGGAAGGGTTATTTCAGGGGACTTTCCTGGTTCAGTTAAAGGTACAATGTATATATCCACAGATACTGACTTTCTATATCTCTGATCCACAGTGACTAAGCTCATTTATACATAGAACTTTATACAGTAACAAGTTTATAATGTGAATTTATGAAAATACCCCTAGGATTTCTTATAACTGTACTAATCATGATATTATTATTGCCCTCAATGGCTTCTGAATCCTTTTTATTTAAAAAGGCTTTATTAACTGTATTCATTCCTATTTAAAATAGCCTTCATGCTTTCTTGTACACAGAATGCGCTTATGCACTTTACACAATACCTCTTCAGGTGTTTGGCATCGTGCCAGGGACTGGATGGATGAAAACAGACAAAGAATGAAAAGAGAGAACTAGTAGGAAGTTGAGTAGGGATAGTAAAGAGCTATGCTAGGTGGCCAACCTAGGGAGGGGGGAAAGAAGAAAAGGAAAGAGAAAAGCATTAACTGTTGCTCAGAAATAAGGAGATAGAAAAGTGGTCCATCAGTCACACCGAGGGTGTAGTCTAACTCCGACACACACCTCCCTCCTTAAGAAAAAAACAGTTCTCAAAACTATACTGTTTTTTCAAGAACCCCCTCTCAGTCATAAATATTCTACCAAAACAGTAGAATGGGGGTTGGTTGAAACTTTCTCTCACCCGCTATGAGAGCTTCACCAGTACATTAAAAAAAGAGGACATAATACACAGCAGTTTTATGCTGACTTCGAGCTTCCTCCATACCCATCACCTAGCATTGTTTCAGCCCTGTGCACCCACTATCGTACCTTCATTATTACATTAAAAAAAGAGGAAGTAATACACAGCAGTTTTATGCTGACTTTGAGCTTCCTCCATACCTATCACTTGGCATCGTTACAACCCTGTGCACCCACTTTCATACCTGCATCAGTACATTAAAAAAAGGAAGTAATACACAGCAGTTTTATGCTAATTTTGTGCTTCCTTCATACCCATCACTTGCTTCCACTCAGGGGCCCAATCATAGGTTCCACCCCATACCTAGATCCTCCATGACCCTTGGTTCCTCATGTTATATCATACAATATAGACATTTCTTTTATGTTATACATTTCTTGTAATCATTTCATACATTTCATTTATCCATTTCCCTTTCATGTATTTTCTGGTAGACAAGGAAACTTCTCATACTGAACATCAACCAGCCAGTTCCTAACTCCAAAACCTTTGGGGTTTCCCCTCAACCTTTATTTGTAACATACCAGGGGTTTTCTTTTGACCCTTTCACCGTTCTGGTACCCTCAACTGGCTGTACTCAGCACCAGCCTTAATGCTATATTCATTTTAAACATTACATGTTTCATACATTTCATACAGTATCACAGGGGGTTCAAAACATGGGAAAGTCCATTCAACCACCATGGTGTCTTTGATGTTGCTTGTAGTCTTCACACCAGTATGCAAATGTCCTGAAACAGTCTTACCTGGGGCCTTCATCTCATCGTCCTCCAAGCAGCAGCAGCCCGGAAAAATGGGCAACAACGGGATCTCAAAAGTGGCTGGCAACAAAGCTTCTATCAGGGGGTCCTCCTCCTCTAGAACCCATGAATCCTGGTCCTCTGCCTCCACCATGAAATCCTCCATTTGGGAACCCTCCATCAGCACCTGGCAGCGGTGCTCCACCTCTCTCCAGTGCTGGTCCGCCTCCACGTTCCATCAAACTCCAATATAGGCAATAACTCCCCTTCAGTTCTCCTCACCTGAGCTCTGGTACACACACCAGTAAGCCCCTCCTCCTTCAACAGATCCTTGGCATCCACGAGATCCTGGAGGTACGCCATCCTGCTCTTTGCCCCCTATGTCTGGATACCAGGGCTGGTATCTGGATACTGATCTCCCACTTGTTTCTCTGGAGAACCAGTACTATCCCACTTCTGACACCAAGTTTGTCACAGCGTGTGGGAATAAACTTCAGATGAGGCAAATTTACAGGTTTAAAACACACCGTGGTGTGATATTTATTTTTCCAAAGTTCATAAAATAATAAAAGAAAACAAAAAAATTGCAAAGAAAATCACTACTTAACATCAGTAGTTTCTCCCATAATACAGTCCTGGATTTTAGAGCCCCTAAGACCCTTCTCATCTGCATGCAACAACTTTTCTGCCTCTCTCCTCCCTTTCAGGGCTGAGCCCCATTGGGCTGAACTGAAGTGAACTCAGTGAAGATGTATTAATATATTTTTGGTGGGATGACCTGACTGAGCCCGCTTCTATTTACAAGTCTGGACATGTTGTTTCAAAAGCAAGGAGGGACGGGTTATTTCAGGGGAATTCCTGGTTCAGTTAAAGGTACAGTGTATATATCCACAGATATTGACTTTCTAAATCTCTGATCCAGAGTGACTAAGCTCTTTTATACATAGAACCTTACACAGCAACAAGTTTATAATGTGAATTTATGAAAATACCCCTAGGATTTCTTATAACTGTACTAATCATGACATTATTATTGCTCTCCATGGCTTCTGAATCCTTTTTATTTAAAAAGGCTTTATTAACTGTATTCATTCCTATTTAAAATAGCCTTCATGCTTTTTTGTACACAGAATGCACTTATGCACTTTACACAACACCTCTCCATGTGCTTGGCGTCATTCCGGGGACTGGATGGATGGAAATGGACAAAGAATGAAAAGAGAGAACTAGTAGGAAGTTGAGTAGGGATAGTAAAGAGCTACACTAGGTGGCCAACCTAGGGTAGGGGGGAAAAAGAAGAAAAGCAAAGAGAAAAGCGTTAACTGTTGCTCGGAAATAAGGAGATAGAAAAGTGATCCATCAGTCACAGCCGCGGGTGTAGTCTAACTCTGCCACATGCAGCTCCACTGCTGCCACTAAGGGGCCAAAGAAGGACATGTGAGCCAGTGCCCAAAAGAATGGGGGAAGTCATATTTGTTACCTCTGACCCCCTTCAACAGTACCACTGGAGTCAGAAACATAGAAATTGTTGGCAGAAAAGGACCTCATGGCCCACCCAGTTTGACCCAAGTCCCTGCCTTTTGAGCTATCACAGACTCTAGTTAACCTCCAGCCTCCCCCCTGCCCTGTTACTAAGGTCCCCTTGTGCCTATCCCATGCATGTTTGAAACCTCTCACCATTTCTGTGCCTACCACCTCTTTTGGGAGTCTGTTCCAGCTATCCACCATCCTTTCTGTGAAAAAGTATTTCCTCATATCTCCTCTAGGTCTCCCCCTTCAAGATTTATACCATGCCCTCTTGTCCTTGAGTATCTTTTTCTGTACAATATGTTACCTCCTGTATCTTATAGATACCCTTGAAGTATTTGAATGCTTCTATCATGTCTCCCCTTTCTCTCCTTTCCTCCAGAGAGCACATATTTAATTCACTGAGTAACATAGAAACATAGACTTTGATGGCAGATAAGGACCGCTTGCCCCATCCAGTCTGTCCATTTCCCTACCTATTGAACAAGCTGCAGATCCTAGTTAACCAACAGCTTACTTCTTCCTAACCCCCACCAGAATTGCCTTATGTCTGTCCCATGCATTGTTGAATTCTCCCACTGTCTTTCCTCATAGGGCTTCTGATGCAGGCCATGCACCACTGCCAGTGCATCAGTGGTTGGGCAAGGACCAACCAGGCTCCAGAACTCTGGCAGCAACAGGATGGCTCAAAAGATGCTGGAGAACTTCATTAATTCAACTGGGAGAGTGATAGCCAATCACCCATTTAGTGACAGTCAGACAGCCCCTCCTTCTGTGACTGACACATAGAATGACCAATGAGCAGGCTGTCTGCTGGTATGGAGCCCCAGGAACTTTTTCCTGCCTCCTTTACCTGGCTTGCCCCGTTCTGCTCTGCGGTCTCCCCAGCTCCATCACCTGCCATTACTGGGATTTACTTGTGGGACCCACCTGTTCCTCCACAGCTTAACCCCTGTGGCAGGGCTGCCGAGGGTACCCAAAGCCCCCTATGGATGCCTTGCATGGTTTGGTGGGTGCCACACTCACTAGGTGGTGCAGGGTCTGCAGGGAACTGTGAATGCATTCTGCCACAGCCAGTGCTCTTTCCTCCTTTTTTGCCTGACCCTTGGATTCTCCATGTTGCTGACAATATGACGTGTGCATGCTGAGCATGCTTTCATCCACCATTGGGGAACATTCACCTCTCAATCCACTGCTCCAGCCACATCACCACCTATGGTCACCTAGGTGGCAATGCTGCAGCGGAGTTAGCTATCCTCGCTCCATGGAGGAGGCTAGAGTGTCATTTGGGATGCTCAATCCTCCTCCCCCTGCCAGCCCCCAATGTCCTAGTTTTGCCTCCAAACCCAGGTTTCCAGTGTAACAAGCAGTAGTGCTACCACTGCACTGTCGAGCCTGCCCAGAGCCCAAGGAATCTGACTGCAGCCAGTCAGTCTGTGTGATATTTAGAACAGACGTGCACTCTGCACTGGCTGTGTGAGGCCTGTGCAGGCAGTTTGGAAAGAGACTTGCCTTTTTGCAGATGAGAAAGAGGAGACTGCAAACAGCAACTGAGAGGAAGAAAGACACTGCAGTCTGTACCTAAATGATTCAGTCACACAGTAAGCCACCCTGCAGCTGAACATCAGCATATACTGAGAGTGACTGCTTTCCCAATCAGACCTCAGGTGTCTGAATTTGCATCATAGCAACTGGAGCCCAAAGCCACCATTCTGACCACCATAGCCAGGTGAGCTGCAGAGGTCTGGGATCCGCAAGACACTCCAAGAGACTGACGGAGTGTGAGCTAAAACTGTGTGAGGTGCCTGAGAGTCCAACAAGCAAATGAGAGCTGAGGGAGCTGTTGGGAGTGCGACATCAGCTATGGAATATGAAGCAAGTACATCCAGTCAGTACTGAAGACAGAGACGGAGGCCTGCCAGTCTCAGGGTAGCTGTGAGGAATCAAACAGTGCCCATCGGTCCTGGAAGATGAATCTGTATCTAGTCTACAAAGCCCCAAGTGAGTTCCATCATTTATGGACCAGGTCACCTGGCTGGGATTACAAATATTGGGTTTGTTTATTTGTTTGTAAGTATCAATGCTGGCCAGCCATGTGTTGAATTGATGGGCCTACACTGATTTAACACATGGGTATCCTGCTCCCTCAGGACTAGAGATGTTGAGGAGTTTTGCTTTACTGGTGCACTTCCGGTGAAACTGCAAAGTTCACCTTCTCGAAAAATTTTGCTATTTGCCCACTTTACCACTTTGCAATGGGTTTTCCTGGTGAAGTGGCACTTTTTCAGGTAAAATCAGGTGAAGACATGTTGAAGTTAGGGTTACCCACATTAGAGCGGAAACATTTTTGCCAAACCTCAAGAGAGCAACAGCAAGAGATCGGCAACACTCAGGGCAAGGAGCAATCATGTCAGAAAGCACTGACACGAATAAACAGCAAAGATCTGTCAAGGGCAATGATGCAGGGGGTGCACCCCCGCACCCTCCAACTAAAATATAACTAACTCCAGTCATCAGCATTAGTGGAGGAGGGCATAATTCCAGTAGTGTGCATGTACAGTAGTAGGAGCGCATGCTCCAATGTCCATACCACACACATACGCTTCGCCTTCCTCCCTGAGCTCACACCTCCCCGCGCTAAACCATCTTCTCTATTGTTGGGATACCGTAAAGTTACAAGTTCACTGTTGAATTTGCATGACTTTTCTTGAAAAAGTGCTATATCAACTGCCAAAAACTTTGCAAAGTCAGCACTTCATAAAGTTTTCCAGTTCTGCACATCTCTACTTAAGGTGTAGGACTGTGCACTGTTACCAGTGGGATTGTGCATAGCACCTGGACAGTACAGTCTAAAAGTCTACTGTGTTATTTGTAGGGGTGGGTTGGAGTCATTTGCACTAAAGTAATACCAGATACATTTGTGGTCAGTAATCCTAAGCTCTGCCTGGATAGGCAACTGATAAGTGGCTTGGCAATGGGAGAATGTTTATATTATTTGTTTTAACCATTGCCTTTCCTTTCCTTTTCTTTCCCAGGGCCCTGGTTCTTGTGCTCCAATAAACACATTGCTATTTGCATATTAATCACTGTGTGTGGTGCCTTCTGCAGTGATTTTGTTACTGACCACACCAAGAGCCAAGACCATCTTGGCTTGGCTAATTGGAGTACCTCTAACACTCACCCTCATGTACATACTGTATATACCAGACCCTCCCCATTTATCAATAATAGAAGCAGTATTACATGATTGCTGCAGGGTCCATTCCAATATTACAGGTGGACCTTGGACTCCAGAAATGTCACTGTGTGGTTCATTTTACTAAACAATCACTATACTCATGTGCATTCTAAATAGGACCCAACAGGTGGGACAGCTGTGAATACATTTAGACACAATTCATCTTACAGTTTATATTAATTGTCTATATATCTCACTTTTTTTCTTTATTACTAAGGACATTTGCATCGAAAAGGATCTCTGCCCTATCGGCTCTTGCTCTTGTCTACACCTGACATCATAATTCTTTGCATGACATCACAACCAGTTGCTATAGAGATAATTATGATGTCATGAAAAGGGGAATATGATGTCAGGTTTAGACAAGCAGCAAGAGGTGACATAGTCAAGGGGGCAGTGATGCTGTGTTCATGCATCAGTCCTCACTAACAAAGAAGGTGGCAATAATTACAGAAAGCAGTTGAAAAGTACACTCAATTGTTGTGACTATTTTGACATTTTTCAGAGTTTTCCCAGTGGTGTCCAGACTCATCAATAGCCCAAAATGTACCATTTGTCTATTAGGTTCAATGTTTAGTGATTCCTCCACTGCTTTGCAAGATGGACAAAAGAAGCAGGTTCCTTTTAAGTTCTGCTTTTACAAAACATTTTGCACTGGTGTGAGTCGTGCACAACTACTAATCCATGGCCAGCAGACCAGTGTTGACACAATAGGAGTCAAGGTGTTTCGGGTTCATTGAGCTGCTGTGGTGGTGAGGAGCCAAAACACTGCAGGTATTTTCAGTCCATGTGTGAACGTTCCCTACCTCCTGCAGTGCTGCCAAGGTCAATGTAAGGCAAGAGGGCTGATGCAGTTCCACTACTGTTAGATGTCTATGTAGGTAGGGAGGGGTGTGCCAGAAACTGTTGGGGCAAAGCGTGCCCCACACTGGAGATGAACCACTGCTCAGTACAGTTGTAGTGCAACAGCACCACACCATTAATCTTGTACACAAGTTGGATTGGGGAATCTAACTAAATGATGTCTAATTTAAAATCCAAAAACACATCTAAAGCAGAAATGCTTACAGGGCTGTTTTACAGAACCATTAGTCAGTCCATTTTAAATCTTACTCAGCACATCAGTGAAAAACTAGGGAAAGATTTTCAAAGGGCCTGGCAGGGCCCAGGGATGAAGTCCCCGTTCACAATTTGCTGATGTGGAAAAAAATCCTCACACCAGCAAAAAATTTTATTATCATCATTTTATTTTCACACAGCCAGCACTTTTGCTTTTTTTGCAGGTGAAAAAAATGCTACACCTGTTACTACCTGGCATAACATTTGTGCACAACTGCACAAAAACATCTGCAGAAACTACCATAAAATGTGGAAAAGGTTGCAAAAAGGCATCGCTTTGAAAATTGCATGCATCTGGAAAACCCTGTAGTTGTGCAATAGTATCCATCCTTGTATAACTTTTTTTTTTGTCACGCATTTGTAATTTTTGCACTGTTAAAAAAATCCAGCACCTGGTGACCTCAGTACATACATGGCATGTCATTTGACAAAGTAGCCTCCCATCTGCATTTAAGGGCAAACCTATCTCCCCCAAAAAAAGAAAACCAAAGCAACCCCTGTGGAAGCATGACTGACAACATCAAGTAGGCACATACTTTAGTGTCTGATTTCTTTTCTTTTTCAGCTGCTCACGCAGGCTTACCAGATAAGCATAAAACAGCCTTTATTATTTTAAGAGACAGAAGCCTTGACTTAGCACGCAGTGACAAATACAGTCATTCATGATCAGGATTAGGAACACACTGTGCTGGTGGGCAAGGTCCAGGGGCAGGGCTGAACCAGAAATGTAACCTAAAACCTCCACAGCTGTTTTCACTTTCCTCCCTTCAACACAGTCCCTGTGTGGTACTTCAGGGGGAATTATGAAACTGGTGTGTAATTCAGAGAAGTAATGTCTTTTTCTTTTCCAGGGATAATTGAAACGGCTGTGGTAGATCATTTTCTGTCTGAGGGAAACATCATACTCCGTTTACTTTTCGAGAAGTCAGCAATGCCAAGTCCTGGTTCTACTGCACCCCAATAACAATGCACCATGTGAGCGGTGCAAATTAGCCCAAGTCTTGGCCTGACCTGATTTTCTTTGGCCCTGTGCTACAGACAGTGAGATTAAATTGAGTATGGCGTGACTTTCTGAAGCCACTGCAGGGATTTACTGCCAGGGATGAGATACTGATTATGGCTTAGGATCTGTAGTGATTTACAAACGTTTGCATGTAAAAAATGTGGCTTTGGTGACTAACTCCATGAAGATAACCACCACGGTCTATGCTTCCACGAGTTCTAAAAAAAGAAGCCACCACAGTCCAAATCAAACCGTTAAAAACTATTGCTTTATGCAATATCCTCTTTTTGAAAGAGTTAGCTAGGCAGTAAAATATTTCCTGCATTTTCTTGCATCGTCCAGGAAAATAATAGTTTAAATAAATCTTACTACATAATGCCTTTGAACTAAAAAAAAATATAACACAAGAGGAAGGTTACAATAGTTTAGTGATCATGAATGGATCCATTTTTCTTTACGTGTTTGAACCCCCAACCCAAAAATGCAACTTTTTTAGGGCTCCATGCACCAATCGTTTCTTGCCCATTTCTCAAACAATTGTTTAATGAAATGAGTGCATGTAGGCACATAAAGTACTGGTGAATAGAGCTTTAACAGTGCATAACATATCCCCTTTCATAGACTAAATGAGAGAAACTGACCCTAAAACATTAAACACATCTGACAATCCTGGAGACATGGCTTCTGAAAGTTGCCCAACTGAGTTGATTGATGTCCTTAAACTCAAAGGCGCATCCACTAATAATATCAGTTTCTTTTTTACATTTCTGCGTTTATCTCCTTTGATTTTTCCCCTTTCAGATGTCCTTTGAGGATACCAAATCCCTGCTTGGGATGGATAGGTAAGCAGTGTAGTGCAGTGGTTTAAGGCTCTGAGCTACAAATCTGGTGACATCCAGCAGACCAGACCTGGGTTTGAATCCCACAGCTTCCACTTGCATACTGTGTGACCCTGAGCTAGTCACTTAACTTCCCTGTGCTCCCAGGTTGTACCTGTAAAAATGCTTTCAGCTTAGTGTGCTACTCCTGGTTAAACAACTAAATAAAAAAAAAAAGCTTGTAACACACACAGACTCCTAGAATGTGGCACATTCTAAGACCTACTGTAGAACCAAATCTTCCTGAAAAACAGTTTGATATCTCAGCCCAATGGGTGCATTGCATAAATACACAGCAGGCTTGGACTCTCGTCCAAAGACTGACTCCCACATGTCAAGTTGGGGGAAATTATTGTGAGCCACAAAGCCAGAATGCTCAGACCCTGGGGGGCAGGGTACCTTTTGGCCCTCATTGTTTCAGAGCCTTGTTACATGGGGAAGTGGTGTGTGCGCAGTGTTAGGGTTTCGTGTGAAATGGGCAAGCGCAAAAAGGCAATGCCAAAACAGTGTGGACACAAACAGCGACCGGGAAATAACAGCGGTTGCCGAAATGGTGACAACACTGCCACAGTGATTTTCTGCAGGGGGGTTTCACCCCCCCCTTACTATATATAATCAACTCTGGGGAGAGGGTTGCAACTTGAGGAGGAGGAGCAAGCCATAGGTTGCCATTTTGGCAGTCACTGTTTTTCCCATTTACTCTTTGTGCCACGCTATTTTGCCATCAACGTTTTTGCATTTGCAATTTTGCGCTCGCCCTTTTCATGGGATAACAAGTGTCAGCCCTCTCCCAAATGATTAAGCATAGTCAGTGTGGTGACATGATGGAGATGAGGACAGAGTTACTGGGAGAAAAATGGGATGGATGTGAAAAAAATATGAGTGAAGCTCTACTCCTCAAAATTCCATGATTTATTTGTTGTTTTTTTTTTTTGTTCCAGATTACATTCCACCTCTGCAAAACAAACTGACATCCCATGGTCTCTACTTGCCACTTCTTCTGTGGTATGCAGTGATGTCTATGTAACAGAAATATCTCAGACCAGTATTTTGCATTCATATTAGTTTGATACTGTATTTCTTTTTTTTTTTGCAAGTAAATGTTTTATTTGATTTCTTGGAAGAAAGACACAAAATCCCTTATACATAATAATGAATACATCTAAATATTAATGCTTTAACAAAACATTCATCCATAAAAGAAGATTGTACAGGTTCTATAAATAATGCAGATCTTAAAGCAGGGTCTTGTACCCATCACAGTAAAGTCTGTTACATTAATCACATATGGGAAGGACTAAAAATCCCCTAAACAGAGAGGTAGAAAGTGTGATAATGCTTAGCATTTATTGCATATTTGTACAGTTTGTAAGTTGTTAAAGTATAATACTGAGTTATGAAGAAACCTTAAGTTTGTTGGAAGAATAAATCCCAAGACAATGGATTGACAGGTTTCAGATATTTCTATTACACTATATAGGCACCTTTGCGTACCCATGAAGAAGTGATGTGTCACATTTTGACTTAGGCAGGTGATAGATCCTCTGACCTGCTCTTCTGTGAGGCTGCTAATAAGAGGCGCTGGGCACCCTGAGGTGCACTCTTTCTTTGGAAAGAAAGGTTCTGGGTCATGCATGGATGAAGACCCCACACTCTGATGGCCCAGAGATCTTCTTGGAATCTCTGCCTCCACAATGGATCCAGGAGCTGAGTTAGACTTGCTATGGAAACCAAGCTGCTTCAATGCTCAGAGTTTACACATTTGAAGAAAGACCGGGCTGTTCAGAGCTGTCAAGGAGGAACTGTTACATATGTCTATTAAAAATTAAACGACCAATTTGCACGCTTTCAATTGTTCCTTTGGAATACTTGAAAGTGTGTCTATTTCACTGTATTCTTGTTGTAGTGGTACCCCTGTTGTCAGTAACAGCCCTTACAAAAAAGATGTTTCATCTCAGTGTGACTATGCTGTACAAATAATTCTAATTACAAATAAATAAACTGGAGTGCAAGGGGTTAAAGGTAAGCCAGACCCCACAGCCTGAGAAGCCCAAATGCTGAATGAAAATTAGTATATGATTAATATACCAATCATTTAAAAATACCACCAGGCTCCCTAAACAGTGTATGAACCAGATATTTCTAGATTTTAGTATGGAGGACTAGCAGACTATAAGTAGGGGTATGTGACACCCCCTCCACCACTGCTCCCACTGCAGCCACTTCCCTCCTTCCACCCCTCCTATTTTGCCTCAGGCAGTTTTTTTGTGTTATGGAAAAATGCCATCTTCTGAGTTGTCATAATGCCAAAAACTGGCTTCTTTTCATAAAGCACAGTCTGCAGGAATGAGGGTGCAGAAGGCAGGAAGTGACTGGGATGGGAAGGGGTGGCCACAGGACTAGGCATCGCCATCAAGAAATGGTTAGAGTGTTTGTTTGTTTTTAATTTGCCAAAGAGACAAAGTGACCCAAGGAGCTCCCAATTGTTTACAGCCCCAAATCAAAGCTGAACAAGTCAAGTTTTGTGTCCCCCAAATGTAAATTCAGCATCATCTCACCCTTAACATGAAAAACGGCAGATGGTAAATAGCTCACTGACAGACCATGGGGGACCATGGTCAGTCTAATTTGAGAACTATTCAAGTTGACCATGGTCATCCATAACTATCCATGGTTGTTAATTGTAGAAGTTCCCTGTATTACAAAATAAATTATACAAGGGCCAGAAATGTTCCTGCCCTCCAATTGGTCAGTACCCATCTTTATACAATGGAAAGATATATTTTTTTGCCCTCCGACTGGTCAGTGTCCCCCTTAAACAGTGATGTTATCCCAGCACAACATCACTGTATCAAGATCCAGCTGCCACATGACCTTCTCAGCATGCCACAGATTAATACACCATCATGCTTATGTAACCCCTAGATGGCGCTATCCCAGGGGCTACTACCCCTGCCTGATTTGCCACTAACAGGTTGAGGGGCCTGGATCCAATGGCGGGTGCCTCCACCCAGAGGTCAGGGTTTGCAATAGTTAAACTAACTTGGTCACAGCCCTCTGGGACACTGCAACCCCCCTTTCTTCCCACTAGTGGCCCACAATATATCAGAATTACCTTCACAGTATACACTTACCCCCAGGTCTGGTTCGGCACTGGGACCTCCTGTGAAATGAGATACAGTGCAACAATCACAGTACAGTACTTTAACATAGACAAATACCTCAGGCAGTATAACTTTGCTGAAACAAGCAGCTCTGATTTATTTGGGGATATAACAAGGACAGGGAAATCAGGTTAATTAGCTTATCACTCTAATAATCTACCTATGGCTCTGTGCACAGGCCTATCCCTATCAGTTACTGTCCCTGGGTACCCAAGCCCTAGTGGCTAGTCAAACCGTGGCAGCTGGTAGGGGCCCTTTCACACAGAGAAAAGGAGAATTAAACAGTCAGCAGTACAGTAATTCCATTTGGATTTAATGTGGCAATTCAACAGGGGCGACCCTGAATTAGTACTCACGACCTCCAAATAAGATAGGGTCCTTCAATGTCAGCAGGGCTCACTTGAGGTACACAAACCTCTTCACACATCCATATAAAAGAAAGCACTATACCAGGCAGGCTGCATCTGTATCCGATCGCAATTACTGCACAATACCGGGAGAACACACAGCAGATTCAGTTCCTGACAGACCGAATGCAATTTTCAGCAATTCCTCCAGTCTTCTACAGGGTGAGCCTGGTTTCTACTCTTCAGAGATCCTTTGATTCTTTTCACAGATGATTCAGTCCTAACAAGCTGTTACACAAGCTGCAGACCGAACTCTGGGCCTTACACACGTTTTTGACTAAAACTGCACACTGAAAAAGCACAGGGCTCCTTCCTTCTTCACTGCCAAAGCTCAACTGAAACTCCAACCGACAAAACCGGGCACTTCCTTTGAGTTCCTCCCAGTTCTTGACTGGATTGGCTGTCACTCACAATAGACTGCTGCTGTTGGTCCAAAAGGCACTGAAGTCTAAACTACATCTCCCAGAGTCACTGCCCATACAATCCTCTTGTGGCTGGCTCAGATTATGAGTCAAGTTCTGATTCGTCCAAGGCACCATTTTAGAGCTAGCTTACCCCACTGATTGGTCCAGTTCAGCAGTTCAAAACTTGAATGGGGAACTAGCAGACACAGTTCTGACTGCAAAAGCAGGTTAGACAAACTGTAATTTCATTATTACTCTAAATAATTTCTGGCAAACAGTTACATCTTTCAAATAGGTTCCTTTGCACTCCTAGTGACTGCAAAATGAAGTGAATTGGCAGCAGCTCGAGTGGTACTCAGAGAAGCACACAGTCCCCATACAAACTAATTATGTCTGCAAGCAGACAGCTCTTAAAGAGACAGTACCAGAGGCTCTAAAACACTCACTGATAAATGCCTTAAATGCCAAACACCATTCAGGCTTGGAGCATTCAAGCAAGCTCCTGGAAGTCTTTTGGGAACCCCCATTTGCAGGGGGGTTACACCTAAAACATAAAACCTCCCTCCAGCTCCCATGATGTCACATTCTGACTCTTTCCATCCAGAAAAAAGAAACATGAAATCTTTCTTTTTTTACAGTGTTTTTTTTTCATACTGCGCCTTCAAAAAATAAGTGACCAAGTGAGCTGATCTGTTGAAATTAAGCTCACTCTTTTCAGTTTCAAAAGGCGTGTGCTCAGCTGCCTGTTGCGCTGTAAACCTGCATTGCTTGGCTGTTTCTTTAACAGCCTCCACTCGTCATCTGCTTAAACACTTAAAAAAATCCTCCTTTGTTGGTGCTTTACATGTAAAACCCACCTCACCACTTGATCCCTTTCATCACAATGGATCCTCCAATCTCAGTCATTCCATAATGCTTTGTGCTCCATAGCTAGCAGCACCAGGGATCAGCTGCTTCAGGACTTAAAAAGTTTTTAAATAAAACAGTTAAACAGGCAACCTTGGGGCTACTAAAATAACTAGTTCTGCTGATACTGTAGGGAAGGGGAGCAAGAGAGAGAGATAAAGAGAGAGACATGCACAGACAAGATGGTGAGGAATGAGTGAAATGGACACAGGTATCCCAGTAAAGCACAGCACCACCTAGTGGATGAAAAGAGGAAATCATTGCTTTTCAAATATGCTTCCACAGTTAAAAGCAGTTTCAAAACTGTAAAACAAAGTATTTCTTTAAATTGTATTTAAAATCCAGTCATTGTGTAATTGTAGTAATGTACTCCAGGGGTGTGTGTTGTGTGGGATAACATCATGTCTCAGATATTGAACGTGCTCGGCCTGCGGCCTTGTGCTTCAACCACCCAAGGCGTTACATTATCTCAGCATGGCGCACAACCCTGTCATGCATTATTGCTTAATTTCTACACAGCTACGGTCATTTCAGTTTTTCTAGAAACCTTAACATTCTACAAGGAATATATTTAATCAGAATATTCATTTGAATTAGTTTTTTCTTTAGCCAGCACAGTGGCTTGGCGGTAGAGCTTCCACCTGCAATGTTGGTGATGCTGGATTGGGGACAGACTTGGATTGCAATGGGGTTGGCTGGGTGGGTTAACATTCCAGTGACTGTTCTCTTCAGTTGGGATGGGGGAACAGGGAACACACCCTTTCCCTGCCACCTGGCAGAGGACTGGTGGCAGCACAACAGGAGTGACAACATGCGAAGGGCTTGCCATCAGATGCCTTTTACAAGTGTGTGCCTCTCTACATACATGCAGCATATTATTGCATGACTGGCAGCCCAGCCAGGGGAGGAAAATGGTAAAAGCCTCTGACTGAGCAGGATAGCGTCTTGGTCTGTCGTAGGCTCCCCAATACCAACTAGGCTCCTCCTCTGTAGGCATGTGGATTGTGCTACAAAGGGGCTTGGCCAGCCCTGCCAGCTCTGCCATGAAGGGTAATTCATGAGGGATGGAGGGCAACTGGAGGAGAAAATAAGCCCTAGAGATGGAGGGTGATACAGCTGGGCAGAATGGGACAAAAAGGTGTCAGTCCGACACCAAAGGGCAAAAAACCTTAACAAATTGAATAATTAGTTTTCTTTTATGTAATATTGATATATTAAACATAATGTGCGCTGCTTCTTTTTCTAATAGAGTCACTCCTCATATAAAACTAATAGAATAATTCATGTTAAAATAATTAATTTCCTTGTATAAACCTTAGTTCTCTTCATAAATTATAACAATTGTTACTGTAAATCACAACACTGACAATCCTTACCTCATGGGTTATTGTCACCTGGTAGGCTATATGATGCATGTGACTTCAGATCTTTGTAATCAGATCCTACCTGTGCTCCCAGCATGCTAATTGTTATTGTTGTGAATATTTATGGTAGTTCAAGTGCTGGATTTGGTATTCTGATATTCAAATGTATTATTCAAATTTGCTTGTCATCCTATGCTCTTATTACCATGGATAAAGCCTGGACAAACATGGCTGGACCGTGGTGTATTAAGAAGAGTCAGAAAACAAATTGGGAAAGGCCATACTTCACGGAGATGCTTGGCAAGGTCTACAGTATGGCAATGCTGGTCAAGAAGGGCAGCCAAGTGGAACCAAAACAATTTATTAATAAACCTAGGGCATCATATTCCAACAGTTTGCACTGCGCTAACAGGGTTTGGACCACACAAACTGGGCTCTGTGTGCTGGCGTGGTAGTTAGCATGCTAAGTGTCATACTGAAAGCCACAGTTAGTGCAGCATATAGAGAATAATGTGATGGAAACCATATGCAAGTAGGCTGTGTTTCCATTGAGGGGCTGACATGACAGCATAGGAACCTCGAGAGCGAAGCTTGAGAGGTCCAGGCTGCCATCTCAACCCCAAGATGGAAACACACGCCAAGTTGTGTGAGGTTCATGTATTTAGTTTTTGTTTACTCAGGTAGGTGCACTAGACAAGCAGTTGCCTATTTTCAGGCATGACCCAGGAGAAGTACATACGTAACATTTAAAGCGCCATCCAAATCTGTGGTAAGAATCTAGGTTCACAAACATACAGAAAACAAAGATGTAGGTCAATACAGGGGTGTATAAGGTACTACCTGGGTCACACCATTGGAGAGGTATGGATGCATTGCCCATATTTCATTTATATATTATATTGCTTTTAACACAGGAGACACAGAATGCCCCCCAAAATAAAAAAAAAAAAACACCTGCCATTTATTTGTTCCAATCTACGATCCAAATTAAATTAGCTGACTTTCACAAGTTTAAAGTACAGCTCTAAGTACTGGGTGGTTAGCAGCAAGCAGCTGGGTGTGGGGTGAATGAGGAATTAAACATTTTATGACCTTTAAACTGTGCTGAACAACTGTTTGGAATGTGCACAACAGTTTACAATGTGCACAACATAGAGGATAATGGATGGGCATCAGTTAACAACAACATTGTATTCACATCGAGAGGTTACCGTGACAACAAAGTAAACCTCGAGAGTGAAGCTTGAGAGGTTTACAGTTGTCAGGTAACCTTGAGAAGTTAATACAATGTTGTTGTTTAACTGATGCCCATCCATTGTCTGTATAGTGCATGGGCATCAACTAAACAACACTGACTGTTTCTTGAGCACCGCTGTAAATAATTCACACACTTAATGACCACTGTGGCACTGCTTATGCCCCCACAACAGGAAGAAGCCCAGCTCGATCCACGTTCCCCCTCTAACAGTCAAGATTTTTTTTTTAAATATGGTAACATGCACCTTTTAGCAGTGCTGATGTCTTTCGTCAGCGATCTCACCGCAGTGACCATTTCCGCATCGTGATCAGAATAGAGCTCATCACCGTGGCCGTTTCCACAGGCGCTGAGCATTTCCTAACGCGCATGTGTGAGGATGTTCCATGCTGTTGTACCATCAATGTGATGTACCGACGATGGTACAACAGCTAAACTACGTCACATTGATGGTACATCAACCCTGGTAAATGTTAGATTTTTAATGACTATAGCGTTCTAACATACACTATAAGGATTTAGAAACATAGAAAGATAGAAATTGTCAGCAGTAAAGGACCACTTGACCTACTCAGTCAGTCAGATTTTGAGCATAGAAACAGAGAAACAGAATAGAAGTTGTCAGCAGAAAAGGACCTCTTGGCCCACCTAGTCTGCCCTATTTTCCCTACCTACTGTGCCACCGCAGACCCTAGCTGCAGGCTGATTTTCATACAGGACATAGCATAGGCTAACCATATACTATAAAGTTAACACATGAGAGCTAATGCATTGCTTGAGCGCAGGTTAGTGAGAGGCAGAGTCCTGCATTCAGTGTGCACTGCCATGTAGAAAACCTTTTGAATGTGCTAACAGCCTATCTGTGCAGTGCTTGTTAATGCTTTTAAAAAGGCATGTTTTAATGATGCCATGAGGGAAGGGTACATTTGTGACCACTTTGCAGTCCATGCTTGCCACTGCATCCTTTTGTGCTGTATTTTACTCGTGCACAGGGCAGTGTGTGTGTGAGCACAGGGAAAGGAGTGGGGGAAGTCGGACTTAATATGTTACTGGCGTGCATGGAGCAGGTTCTGCACTATACAGAGTGACTCTATGGCAACCTTACCCCATATTCACAGGGTAAAGGAACCCCTGCCATGGCAAAGGTTGCAGCCATATGTTCTGGCAGAGGGAAAAGGTTAAAGAGCAAGTGCTAAGGATATATACCATAAATAATGAAGTTTTGGGGGCCTTTAAATGCCTCCCCCATTATCTTTTTGGCTGTTTTTATTTGTTTCTCTAATTACCTTTTCATCATTCTATTTGCATTTTGCCAACTACCGGTTAATATAGAATCCGATAGAATCCTTATATTATTGAAGTCAGAAAAGCTTCGCTGGCAAGGCTGGCAGTGTATTTCAATGGGAAACTGCAAATCTGTTTTTATATTTTTATAGAAAAATAATGCTTTCTGCCACCAGAATATTATACACTTATTGCAAATATGTGATTTTTCATCCCATGTGATCTTTTGTTATGAAGATTTAGCAGGCTACATTTACTTCCTAACCAGATTTTATTTGTGAAGAAGAAAAGAAAAAACAATTGCAGTTCTGAAAAATTATAAAATCATGCAGGTGGACTGTAATAATGCTAACATATAAAAAGCAAAATTTGCTGCTAAAAGCAGTATCTATTTTGTTTGAAAAGGATAGAAAAATAGTTTTTTACGCAAATGCATTGGGGGCCTAAGTAGTTGGCTGTTTCTGACATCACAATACCAGAATCCTACTGAATTCTTTATACCAACAGTGTGAAAAGCAAAGATGAAAACCTTCTTGTTTCACTGCATAACACATATTTTTTGTTACAATAGTAATCAATTACGAATATATCAAAACGCAACATAAAAAAATAGTCAGTTGTCTATTTATTAGACAGGAACACCTGCTCTTTAAGCAGCACACAAATAGCCAGCAACATTAATGGAAGGGATCCAATGGATTCCAGGGAAATGGACAACCAATCCACAGGATTCTGGAGCCGCTGCACCATCAAGGAAGATGGCTAAGAAATAGTATATAATAACCGGTGCCCGTTTTTTTCCCATAGGGAACCAGGTTGTAATTTTATCATTTTAACTAGCTGGTTATAACAACAAACACATGCCCAATTTCCCTAGTTCGACGCACACATCTGCCATTACATTCCTGTTACCCACACCGTTCCCCACTCCAGTTCCCCGACATGCAATCAGTGGTAAGTTCTTTTCTTTAAAGAAAAAAAAAATTATCATTTGGCACAGAAAACCTAGATAGGGTGAAATAAAATAAAAAAATAAATAAATAAAAGTAGTTTATGAGCTGCCACGGACCATACTGAAATCCTAATGGTCCGCGGCTCAAAAAAAATCAATATATTTTGAATAATTGCTGTGGCGAAAAAATGATTCCGAGCAATTATACAAAATAAAGGATGGGTTGAGGATTTAAATCTCAGATTTTACACCCCCCCCCCATGGGGTGGGATGCCTGAATAAACCCCTCGAACTTTGCTCTCTGGGTTAATGTGGCATCCCACCCCTCGGGGAGTGTAAAATCCTCATTATAACCCCCTATTCATCCATTATTCTCTATATATAATTATTAACATGGCCTTCAAGGTACAGTGTGAGGAACCAGCATCACTGATAATACTTCTGATGCCATTCACAGACTCCTACAGCTGTTATAGTCCAGTATGTACTAACAGCTGGACGATCAGTTTGCACACATACATGCTGTCCTGCTGTCACAGGGAAAAATCCATTCCTTGCAGACAGAAGTGCAAATCTGTGTACAGTGATTTTTATGGGTGGTATTGCAAGATCCCTGGCTGATTCAGGCATCCAGTTAAGCTTAGTAAGGAGACAGACTGCAATTCTCTTTTTCAATTTAACAGTTACCATCCCACACCCACAGTAGAAGTCTTCTCAAAATCCAGTACCATCAGTTAAACTCTAACTGCGGTACTGAAAATGATTATGAATTATATGTCAGGGAACCTGATGTTTGCTTTTTAGAAACAGACTTTAGTGAGGACAGCATTGTAAAGGGTAGGGAGTTTGTGGCTAGGGAACTCCTAGAGGCTGGCAGAAGAGAGCCATAACATGAACAAAACTGCCTCAATTTTGTCACAACATTCTATTCATTCTCACAAAATGAATGAGATTTTTATTAAAACATTGGAATATACTAAAGGTCGATATGGGTCTTAGGCCATATGTATTAGAAAAAGCAAGAAAGATATATAGGAATGGAGGTAAAATTCATGACAGGGTTGTTATCAGTTTCCAACATAACAAGCATTTGTCAGTGCCGAATGTTGTCTTGCTGGCAATGGCATTGGTAGTGCAGGAGTTAGAGAGATGCATAATAGGAATGGCAGTGAAGTATTGAACTGACGCCAACCCCACTTCCACCTTGCAAAGACTGACAGGCATTGGGGTGTGCCTTTGGGTCATCGGCCATAATGCTCATGCCATTTCACCTCACCCTACCTGCAGACACCAACAAGTGTTACGGTGTGATTTGGGGTCTGCTGGCCTTATGCTCACCCCATTCCATAAGGAAATAAGCTGAGATGGGTGCAGTATAGGAGAATGGGGTGAACTTTGGGGCCAAAGAGTTCAAGGCACACCTCGATGCCTGTCATTGGCTACAGGGTGGAGGTGGGGGTGGAATGGCATGAGCATTACAGCGGACAATCCCAAATCACACCCCTGACACCTGTCAGTCTCTACAGGGTGGGGCATTATGGTTGGAAACCCTAATGTCCTGGGCATTTGTTGGTATTTTCACTCCAGATTTTCAACATGAGCTCTTTGTGACACCACCTCATGAACAGTGGCACTATCAGTTCGTTAGCCGAAAGGTGATTTT
Source organism: Neoceratodus forsteri (assembly GCA_016271365.2). Classification (NCBI taxonomy): domain Eukaryota; kingdom Metazoa; phylum Chordata; order Ceratodontiformes; family Ceratodontidae; genus Neoceratodus; species Neoceratodus forsteri. The sequence continues at coordinate 958,652,233 of CM028136.1, forward strand.
GCACAGCGACTGCGCCATTTGGCACCACAGGTGTCAAAACACATTTTGGGCAGGATGTAAAAAATGACAGCTCTACTCTTCATGAGGAGATGTAAAAAAATGGCAATGCTAAAAATCTGGAGTGAAAATATGAAAAATTGGTGAAGTCAAGAGCTTGCATAGAAACTGCACAATGCCTGCCCGTAACACAATTATTTTGGAGATTTTTTTAACCAGATTTTCAGCATAGGCATTTTGGGACCTCTGCTTATGAACAGTGGCTTTGTGACTTTGTTAATCTGTCCCAAAAGTTGATTTCCCACAGCGACCGTGCCAGTGTGCGTCAGATGTGCGAAAACACATTTTGGGCAGGATGTGAAAAATGACAGCTGTACTGTTCATAAGGAGGTGTGAAAACATGGCAATGTTGAAAAGTTGGAGTGAAAATGTTAAAGATTGTCGAAGTTATGAGTGTGCGTGGAAACTGTGCAATGCACACTCATAACAGTATAGACACAGATGGTGTCTGACTCCGGAAGTCCTCAAGCTTGCAATCCAAAGCTCAGTCCTATCAGTCATTGATTATGGCTTGGTTATATATGGATCTGCTTCCATCGCATCCCTCAGAAGGTTAACGGTTGCCCTGAACAAGTTATGCAGACTTTACACAGGTGCCCCTCGACTTACCCATACGTGTGAGTTTTATTCACAATCCAGGTGGCTTCAGCTCACTGGCAGGATTAAATACCAAATGTGCTTGCTTAATAAAAAAGCTCTCCTTGGGCACCTCCCACTGGGAGTAGATAGCCTTCTGAACAAATCACCCAAGACCCAACACACCCACTCGTTAACAGCAGAACACCTTCTAGTTTCTAGATGCTGGACTTCCCAATGTCAATGGACCTTTTTGTACTGGGCACCACTCTGGTACAATGGACTATGCACTGAATTTAATTTAATTTAATTTCATTTTATTTTTTATACTTGTAAATCTGATGAGCAAATCTGCCTGTTTTCACAGATGACAAGTTACAATAGTACAAAAACACAACATACAAGACAAAATAATAAATTATACTACACAAAATACATATAATTTTGACAATTACATAATAGTATATGGTCAACAGATGCATTCAAACTTATTAAAAAAACATTGCTTAAGACGAGTTTTATAGCAAGGAACAGTTTTGCAGTCAGCTGGGTCAAATGGGACTGTATTAAAAAATAGGGGTGCTCAATACAAAAATGACCTTTGGCCCACTGATTTTTTGAAGATCGGTATTTTAAAAATAAATCTACTCTGAGACCTAGTACTACAAAGATGAAGGAGCCTTGGGAAAAGATCAGTAACTGACACTGCAAGAAGCCCATTTATGATTTTTAACAAAAAGACTCCCATTTCCTGAGAAATTCTATCAACTAAAGATAAACAATGAGAAGATTTGCATAGATGACAGCGGTGCATACGATAGAGTGCACTAAGCATAAACCGTAATATTGAGTTACACGTAGCCCTCAGATTGATCAAAACTGTAGTCGTAGTTGAGGAATAAACCAATAAATCATAATCAAAAACACTTAAAAAAAACTATGAGCTAATAGCCTACGGGAATCTACTGTTAGAAAGGATTTTGCACAATATAAAAGACCTAGTCTTTGATGAATAACCTTTCTGAGATGTTTAATATGTATTTCAAAAGATAATTTACTATCCATTAATATTCCCAAATATTTGACATTTTCGACCAACTCAATATTAACCCCATCCTTAGCTTTAATAGGAATAAGTTCATCATCATTCCTACTAGGTCTACAGGAAAAGATCATAAATTTATTTTTTTTGGATTCAGAACCATATGGTTCGAAATCAACCAATCTTGAAAAAAATCAAAATCTATCTGAACTAACTAACCTTCCACACCTGGGGCACTACAAGCATTTGCTTTGGCAGCATCTTGCAACTGAAAGCCACTGTGACTGTATCCCCTAATCTTAAGGGTACCTGCCCGCTTTTTTCCCTCCACCCCCCCGCCGAACCTCTCTTCTCCTCAAATCCCACTCAAATCAACTGGTCTAAGGCCTGGTCTGACAAAGCCGTAGCAGCTATCTTTCTACCCAAGGGCCTTAAACTATGCTTCTACTCTTAATCCCTAGTGCGCTAAAATAATTTTCTGTCTGTCTCTCTCTCTCTCTCTCTCTCTCCCTCCCTCTCTCTCTCTCTCTCTCTCTCTCTCACAGCTATTTGATACTGACCTTGATATTTAAATTAGACCCAATTTTTATCATGTATTCAATTGTTAGCTCCTTTCATTATACCACTTTAACTATGTTGTATGCTGTATTGCCAATGTTTAATAGAATTCCACTGTTTCGCTCCTTTCTATTTTGGTGTTTGCTATGATGTTTGATATTACAAATGTTTGCTTGTATATCACTTATTTAGCTTCCCTTCATCTGTTTTGTTACCCCCCTTCCCTTGACGTGGAACTTTTGTAAATGAGCTATGCTTAGCTCAAAGGTACTTTGTAATCTGAGATGAAATAAATAAATAAACAAACAGTCATTTTTTTGGAATTTTTCCACAAAATTTGCAAAATAGGGTTTTTGGGACCCCACCTCATGAGCAGTGGCACTGTCACTTCATTAATTGGTCCCAAAAGGTGATTCTGCGCAGTGACTGTGAAATCACCTTTTGGGACTGAATAATGAGATAACAGTGCATGTGTTCATGAGGTGGGGTCCCAAGAACCCCATGTTGAAAATTTGAAGCCAAAATTCAAACAAATGGCTGAGATATCCACCTAAATTGAAACCCCCCATTGCTGCCATTATACAGCTTACCAGCATTTCTTCATTTTGCAGGTTGGCTTTGAAGAATCCAGACATGTTCCCATTCCACTGAAGATTGCAGCACCAGCCCTCTGGAGGTAAGTATGGGATGAGAGGGTGTGGGGAGGTGGGGTGCACAGAGGGTGGGCACAGGTTGGGGAGGGGGCACTGTGGACAACGAGGGGCCATTTTCCTTTTTTCAGGTAATAAAAAAAATGGACATCACGACATGGTTTGTTAGGCACACTGGGGTGGGCTTCCAGTGTGCCACACAATGGGGTGGTGGGGGGGAACATGCCGACATGGTCAGCTTTGTGTGAGTGGTGGCACACTGGGGTTGGTTCTCAGTGTGCCACACAATGTAAACAAAAGACATTGTGAGACGGTTTGTTAGGCACACTAGAGTGGGCTCCCAGTGTGCCACACAATGGGGGTAGGCGGGCATGCCAACAATGTTGGATTTTTGTGTGAGCGGCGACACACTGGTGTTGGCTCCCAGTGTGCCACACAATGTGGGGAGGGGGACATGCCGACATGGAGATTGCACCCCCATGTCAACTTTGTTTGGGGATTGTGTGGCAGTGGCAGGAGCCATCGCCATGTTTATTGAAATGTTTCACAAGGTAAGGCACGTACGGGAGGCATGTCATCTCTGTCACTGCATGACGAGCTTATCTGTGAGTGCAGCGACACATTTCTTTCAAGTTGGTGGCACTTTACCTAAATTTTGTGTCAGCCCTAGAATGCTGGCTAACTGGGGAGTGAGGGATGCACCTACTAAAGCGTGCCCTGCATTCTCCAACACTGACACATCTCTCACTGTGCTATTACTACAAGAAGATGTGGCTTGCGCGTACACAAGACAACATAAAAAGGGTTCCACTATTGCCAAGCCTCACTGGATGTCTGAACCTGCGGAGGATAACTTTTCCTGTGGCAGGTGCAAGTTCTGTAAGAATATTTTAAGAAAAAATGTTTTTGTGAATAGCACTGCTGGCAACCTGCATGATGTGAGGGATTTTATAAATTGTGAGTCAGAAAATATTGTGCACATGGCTGTTAGTAAATGCCATATGTATTATGTGGGCGAAACTGAAAGAGAATCAAACAGAGTGCTGGAGATTCAAGTTTGATTAGTAGGGGAATGAGAGCAATGCTTTGGCATTACAAGTTTTTTTTTTTCAATTTAAATATTTTTATTGGCTTTTTTAAAATGACTATCAAGAATCAACATTATATTTAAAAGCATTGCAACATAAATAGCCTCATTAAAACAGTGCAAATATAATAACCGTGAACAATAACAAATGCATCACCCTTCAAACACTACCCTACTAGCTTGTTTATTGATCAAGGGAAAATTGATAATTAAATAGCTGAAAATGAAAGGAAAGGCTGCTTCATGTCATCAAGTAATTCTGCTCTATTAAGTAACTGATAACTAATACGTTCATTGTTTCCAACATTACCCAAGGAATCCATTAACTCTCTCGACAGAAACCTTATGTATCCTCCAATGTTGTAACAGTAACCTTTTAAAAGTTAGAGCTGTAGAGAGAATCCATTTCTGTAAAGGCCTAGGAATACGAATAATCAATGAGGTAACCACTAGAATGAAAATACTGGGAGGAAAAAGGAATCTGTTCACTCAGGATGTCCTGGCATAAGTGTATCTCTTTCCGCTTTTCCTGCACTCTCAGACAGAACCAGAATAAATGACCCAGAGTAGCATTTAAGGAATTGCAGTTCCAGCAGCCGTGTTGTTTGGATTTACCTATTTTACCTAACCTTGCTGGAGAATAATAATACCTGCATAGTATTTTAAACTGGGTAATTCTCCCATTAACCACCCTACTACATTTATAGGCATTTTTCCACATACTTTCCCAGTTCTGCTCCATAATTCTAACATTAAAATCTTATTCCCATGCCACTTTCACTGAAACAGTAATGCCTATGTCACAGTCAGATATAAATTTGTATAGAAGGCTAGACCCTTTTCTTAGTAGTGCAATCTTCAAAATCTGACACCAATGGAAATTGTTCATGAACACGAGATAGAATCAGTAATGTTTTATTTATTTATTTGTTGTATTTGTTTTAATCTTTGTTAACCGAGTAAGGTCCACTAGGCACAAGTGCCTGTTTTCAGGGGCTATCTGGGAATTTTGGGCTGGTTAAGTGATTTGCTCAAGGGTCACACAGTATGCAAGTGGAGACTGTGGGAATCAAACCCATGTTTGCAGGTACCAAGCTCATTCACAGCTTATTACTCTAACCTCAAGGCTATACTGATAGCCAAATGTATTGATTAACTTTATCCCTCAGCTGCAGGTAAAGCCAGAACTGAGGTCTGGATATATGAAAAGTTTTCCTTAACTGGCAGAAAGACAGCAAAACCCCGGACTCTTTATTCAGCAAATTCGCAACTTAATAAATAACTGCCTTTCTGCAGCCTGTGCTCCTTAACTGTTTGCCATTATACATACAAGTTGGGATATTCCAGACTGTAGCTATTTCCAACAGCATAGGGCCTAGCTGGAGTTTTTTAGCAAGATTTTTGAAAAGCCATACTGTAGCACACAAAGTGGGGTGTGTTCTAAGAGCAAATGGAAGAGGCCTGAATAAAAAACCTGTTAGTTTACATGGGTAGTCTACTTCTTTTTCCATGAGCAGCCACAAAGGAAGACATTCAGTGTCATTCTTAAAGCGCCATAATGCAGACTGTTTTAACAGAAATGCCCAGTGATATCCTTGCCACCATGGGTAGTTAAAACCACCCACTTTTCAAGGTGCCCTTAGTTTATTTATGTTTAGCCTGGGAGGTTTGTTGTCCCAGAGGAGTTTTGTAAAGTTCTTATCAAGTTTTTTATACCTGTCATTACGGACATTTGCTGGAATGTTGTTTGAAATATAAGATATCTTAGGGGCTAACATCATTTTTATCGAGCTGACTTTACCCCCAAAGTGGCAGATTCAATTTGGACCATTTTTCTACTTCTTTTTGTAAGTTACCCATAAGTTCCAAAGGATTATACTGGATAATTTTGGGGATCGAATTAAACACATGCATGCCCAGTTAGAGAATTCCTTTGTCTGCCCAATTAAAGTTAAAGGCCTTGGTTAAGTTATCCTTTTCCTGACACGAGTCGGGCAGCATCATACCCTCTGACTTATCACAGTTAACTGATAAACCTGACAATGAGGCAAACCTATCCAGTAATGGGATCAGTGCAGTGAGTGAATGAAAGGGATATGACAGGGTTAGCAACAAGTTGTCTGCAAATGCAAAGGCCTAGTTTTCCATCTTCCCAACCTAAATATCCTGGATCTGAGTAGAAAGCTTAATATGTCTCAATAAAGATTCAACAGCCAAAATAAACAAAAAAGGGGGAAAGTGGGTACCCCGGAGTGTGCCTCTAAACAGTTGAAAGGGTTTAGATATTATACCATTAGAAATGATAGCAGCCTTCAGGGTAGAGTAAATAGTTGACACCCAAAGTTTAAAAGATGGACCAAGGTTGTAGCCATCCAGTACTTTCTTTTTTTTTATTGTAATATTTTTTATTTTATATAGTATAAGGCAATACAGTTTGCAATACAGATATATACACTTGATAGTGCTTTATAGATATAGGTACAGTGTGCAAAAATCCAGGTCCAGATCTGGTATTTCATGAAATGACAAATTATCACTAAAATGCCATCCAGCACTTTCTGAAGATACAACTAATCCAAAGAATCAAAGGTCTTCCCAATATCTAATGACAAAGCTATAGAAGAATTTGAATGAGACCTAGCTGGCCATATCACCGAGAACAATCTCCTAAGGTTGTCTGAAGCCTGACGTCCCCTAATAAAACCCACCAGTTCTTTACTAATCAAAGATTGTATACCATTTATTAGTCTATTAGCTAGCACCTTTGACAGAATCTTATAGTCAAAATTAAGAAGTGAAATGGGTCTATAGTTTGTTGGATCCAAGGGGTCTTTATTGGTTTTTGCCAATAAACAAATGTATGCTTCATTCAGAGTGCCAGTAAATTGACCTTATAATAAAAACTCTTGATATAGTTTTTCTAAGTAATCGATAATAATAGGGTCATTATGTTTATAAAATTCACTGAAAAATCTGCCAGAACCTGGGTTTTTCCTGGAACTAGCTGTTAGAATAACTTGCATAATCTGTGACTTAGAAATTGTCTTGTAGACAAATTGAGAAGATTAGCAGTATGCAAAAAGTTAAATAAATCTGAATTGGTATCTGTATTGAATGGTTTGTACAGATTCTCATAATATTCCTGGAAGCAGACATTAATATCTTGTAGATTATAGGTTATTTTGTTATTAAGTTGAATCATGGGTATCATGTTTTGGATTTGTTGTTTCTTTAAACGGTACGCTAAAAGCTTGTCTTGTTTTTCTCCTGACTCCCAATAATGTTGTTTAGTGCAGAAGACAGCAAATTTAGCTTTACTGGGTATATTTTATTGACCTCAATCTTTAGTTTAGTCAGTTCATAAATTAAGTCCTGATTCTTATTAGGGTCTTGTTTCATTTAGTCCTCAATGTGTTTAGTAAGTTTCTCCTTATTCTCTAGCTCCCTTTTCCTTTGTTTCTTTCAACTGGGGGAATACCTTATAATGCTTCACCTTATGAATGCCTTATAAGCATCACAAAGAATTTGGGTTGAGGTTTCTTTGTTATCATTGAGACTAAAATATGTAGAGGTCTCCTTAACAAGCTGCTCTTTAAAATCTGGTTTCTGAATTAGGAAGGAGTTAAAGCACCATCTGACTTGTTTCAAAGATGTTCCCTCTAAAACACAGGTTACCTTAAGCTAACCATGATCTGAGATGATAACTGAGTCATAACTGATCTCAGAAGACATATTGCATAGAGTTAAAGGCATAAAAATGTAATCAATTCTACTGTAAACATTATGTCGAGCTAAAAAGAAGGAGAAATCTTTACCTTTTGGATGCACTAGCTCCGGTGTACCCAGTAAGATGTTTCTAAGAGCCCTATAATCCTTATTCTAAAATTGCCACCCCAGTATTTATTTTGTTAAAGGATATTCCTATTCTCTCCAAAACGAAGTAGTGGGATCCTGTGTCACCTTTTACTAAGGGGCCATAGCCAGTTACAATCCTGCTCCATGTGAGGCCAAATCACTCCTTAACACACCCATAGCTGTATATGATACTTGTGGGGCCCAATAAACAGGTAAAGAACCAGTAAGCTTTAGATATTGTGTATCTGAGGACTGCAGAATTATAGTGAGGGCAGACTAATTGAAATAAGCCTCCATTTTCCCACCCTCCTTCCATATTCATTGGCCCATGGGAATAGAAGCACCACCACCACTCCCCCTCCAACCAGGACAGATCCCATGAGTCAGTTGCAAAGGACAGTAAAAGAAGAATCACCCCTGTGATTCAGGGTGGTCAGGACCACTAAAATTTGGGACAAAATCAAGATCAAGTAACTCCATAGCTGTTTCAGGCTGTAAAACAAAAACAAAAAAAGATCAGTGAAAACATAAGCTGAGCACAATTTGCATATACGTTCATTTGCATCCATGTAAGTCAGTAACAGCTTGAGAGACCCACAGTATCAGACAGTATTGGCATTAGCAATTCAGCCACTGAGTTCCTCCACAGCCATCTAAATCATAAAAGTGAGGAAAATAGATCCAACTTAGACCGAAAACTGAAAGCAACATGAAGAACCTGTGCAGCTTTGCCCCAGGCTCCAGATCCCCACAGTCCATATCTGACTCCAATCTGGTGCCACACTATAGATGTTACCCTAGTTATCAGGAAGTCTCAAAAGTCTGCCCAAACAATAAGAATTTGGATAGGTCAGAATGACTCCATGGACATGACAAGCATGCTTTTTGCGTCCCCTACCCCTCCCCAGCCATGTTTCAGCATTGCAGCACAGAATCAAGGTACCGGCAGCATGTTGGAACAAAATATACAAGTTTGTACTGATCAGAAGGCAAGCCAGTACCACTGAGCCAGCAATGGGATTGCACATGTTGACCGACGATCATCTTTTCCCAAAAAACACCTTGCCTGTTGGATCTACTGGGAGAGAGCGTGAAGATATACTTGCACTTGTAGGCCTACTAGCAACAGCATGGAAATGAGAACAGCATGGAAACAATTTTGTGCACCTTGAAAATGACTGTTTCTGCAGGTAGAGGTCTCTGCACAGCTCCATGTCTCTCTTTCTCTTGATTAAAGTGTGTGTGCAGAGAGCTGGGAGAATCTTCAGAGACAGCCCTTTCAGAAGGGACCATATCTGTATTAATCAGAACATTTTTATCTGGAGCCTTAGCAGCCACTTCCAGAGAATGAAATCTGTTTTTTTGAAATAGAAATGGCTTTCCTGTAAGACTTCACAGTCCATGATAGAGATTTTGGTAAACTTTTGACTTTACTGGCCCTAGTGATGACTTTTGGTGAGTTTCATCAATGGGTATCCTAGTGGGTTTTGCAAAATCTTGACTGTGACGTTCAGATTGTTCAGCAGTGACATGCACATTGCGAGCAGCATTTAATGAGTTTGTGTCTGTCTTGTGCTCTCCATTCATGATGGTTCCTGGAATGTTTTGGCTGTTGGTTAGCATTAGGCCAATTTATGTACAAAACCCCATGCCTCCTCTACTGATTGAAGACTGCACATAGCTCCCCCTTTCTGTATCATTAGGATTGCTGGATACGTAGCAAAGTACTTCACATTTAAATTTTGTAACACAGTTCCAACAGGGGCCAAAAACTTTCTTTTTCCTACTATTTTAGCTGACAAGTCTTGAACTATATAGATTCACTCCCTGTCCCTGCTCATCATTTTCCTCCCCCTAGCCACTTTAAGAATTTCTTCTTAAATAGTGAATTGTAAGAAATTGGCTATAGTAGGTCTGGGATGCTGTCCAGGTTTTGGTTTCACTGACAGGGCTCTGTGTGCTCTCTCTTTTTTTTGAGCGGTCAACCCCATTGATAGTTAAGAAGTGCTAGAATAAACTCCTGCAGAAAATGAATCATGTCTGCCCCTTCAAGCCCCTCTGGGACCCCCACAATTCATAAATTGTTTCTCTGCCTCATTTTCAAGGTCATCCACTTTCTCAGACATCCAAACCAGTTGTCTTGCCTCCCCTTCAATAAAATCTTCAATTTTAGTCAAGAATTTTTCCATGAACATATAACACTCCTCAGATGTGTCCATGCATTTAGAAACATTCGACAACTTTTTGTTTGTGTAAGTGTCCCTTAGTTTAAAGTTCTCTATGACATCTTTAATTGATACCGACTTCTCTTTTATATACATTATATCATCATTTAAATTGGTGTCTTCTGTTGTACCTGAATGAGTGAGCTTGTCTAAAGCAGGACCTGTGGCCGAATTCAAGTGTGCCCCATTCTGTCCAATACTATGTGCCACATTCAGTTTGCCAGAGCCAGGTGTCATCTCAGTGCTAAACCACAACAATATTTTTTAGGTCTGATTCCTGTGGAAATGATAGGGGAATAAATAAAAGTAACTGGATGTTCCTAGTACACAGTAATGCAGAGAAAAGATGATGCTGGTTGTTCAATAAACAAACTGATTTTTTAAGTTTAGTGAGTATCACGCTTTGGCAATGGAGACGGTGTTTCAAGCTGGCATCTCTCTTGTGCATGCTTGCACCCAGCATTGCATGTTAAGAATCAGGGTACAGACCATACCTTCCAGTTCATGAATTTGGAGAAAGAGGTATTAGGTCGAGGGCTAAGTAATAATATCCTTCAAAGGGAGAATTTTTAGATATATATCTTGGGTGCTATAGGCAGTACTGGCTGAAGTATTAAATAGATCTGAAATCTGTGTGTAGTATGCGCAAACATGTTAATTATATTTAATTGTCTATTTTCTCTAGTTTCCATTTTCTGTCCTTATTTTAACAGTATGAAGCATATTGATTTTGGCTTCCTGCATTGTTGCTGCAGAGTGGGATATAGGGAAGGAAATCATAGACTGGAAGTGGGATAATTTACAATATGTTAAATCTTCTTCAGCTATAAAATTAAAACTGTCTCTGTGCTAGCAATGGTCACAGTTTTTCAAATGTGTTATGTATTGTTGATGATAAGAGGATTTTGTATTTATGCATGGGTGCTCCGTTTTTGCCAATCTTTTGATACAATTGATTGATTTTCACTTTTGAATGAGTTGTTTCATTGGAATGTGGATTAATTCTAAATTATGTAAATGAAGCATATTATTTAAGAAGTGTCAAACGAGGCAACATATACTCTCTGTTTTTATACTAGCAGAACCTCTGTAAATGTCCTATTTTAAACATTATATATTTAATAAAGTAGACAATTTTTGCACTTTCATAGGTGTCTGGCAGTGACAACTACCTTCTATGGTTGTGGTGTAGTGCTTTGTTTACTACTGTAGATACAAGGATATTGCAGGTTTTTTTGGTTTGTTTTAATAAGCCAGATTATCTCAGCAGGCACCCCATGGAAATCAGGAGGCCAAAGATTAACTGCCAGCAGATGGACACAATTTAGGGAAATGTTTGATACCAACGTGTGAACACCTACTCAGTGTAAGTTGTGGTTATAAGTAAGTATCTGTACCATTTCTGTTTCTGAACAACATGTATAACTCATTTTTTGCCCGTGAGAACAGGTTAATCTATACAGTTGAGAACACAGATGTAGTGTATGGTAGAGCATTGTTCTGTATAGAATTCCATCATTTTCAAAATGTTGTTGTACCACAGTTCAAAGGTTACTGAATGTGACTGTACCCTTTTGTGGTACAATAGCATTCTGAAACCTCTAGAGACTGAACAAGTCAGGTTTTGTTCTGAAAGTGAAAGAACTGCTGCACACACATGTCACATAATACTATACATTATCAAAAATACAGGATGAGCAACTATATGCACAACCAGTGTGTTTTGCCACCTCAGGGTTCTGATTCCCATGGACCTCTCAAGCTTTGCTCTAGAGGTCAGAGGGAATCAGAACCCCTCTGTGGCAGAACACTCTGGCTGTGCATAGTTGGCCATCCAGTATTCTCTATTTTAATGAAACCAGCCTAATACTGGGTAAAAAAAGGGTGGTCTGAGTGCAAGAGGGAGAGAAAGGGGTCATTTTGTTGTTGTACAGTCTGGCTGTGTGTGAGACAGAAGGGGGTCTTGATAACATTTTAAGAAACTCAGAAAGGCAGAAGAGTTTTGTCGTAAGGCCCTGAAAAATTATACTATTTGTTATTTTCCATCTAAGATAGTACCTTTCATGAGGAAAGCTAAGTTTTTGCAGTTCTGCATAATTGTTTTTCTTTCGTATGTTTTCACCTGTAAGCACTTTTATTTCAGTTCTTGCCAACAGTTAATATATTGTTAAATGAGGCAGACTTTTATCTATCATAATATAGTGACTGGTGGTGCATTTTATAGAAGGTATTGTTGTGAGCGTCTGATGTAGCCAGCATTCTGAAGGGACACAATAATGTATTTAATTTAATTTGAGAGACAGAATCCTTCCTGCTACAGAAATAAATTTGGTTCAAGTTTGATAAGACAAACCCACACTTCACCTGGGGTTTGAGCAGTCTCTCTTGACTTGATACAGAGGCATTAACAACTGAGTTCAAAAGGTGCAGCTTGGATCAAGATACCTGCTGGCTGGGGCGTGGTTGGGTGGTTTGGCACAATCAGCTTTAAGCTTCTGTCCTTATACATTAAAAATGAAGCAACAATAGAAATGTAAAGTCATGAACAATTTCATCTGGGATGTTTCATTAACGTTAGGTAGGGGAGCAGAGTTAAGAAAGTTAGAAAGAAGTTCAGTTTTTTTTATTCTGCACTGCAAAATAAAAGTCCAAAAAGTTAGTACTTGCAAAAAAAGCATAACTCATCTTAAACAATACTGTATATGACATCTTTTCAAAGGGTTATTCTCAAATGAATCCCCAACCCTAACATATTTGCAACAAATGTAATTCTTGATATTAATGTATATAAGAAACCAATCAAAAATAGACAGATGCAGCCAGCCCGTGGGTGCAGCGGTTGGATTTCCGCTTGCAGTGCCAGCAATCCGGGTTCGGGAATGGACCCGGGAAACTGAAGGGCTGGCTGGGGAAGAAGGATCGAGCACCTCTAGGCTGCTCTCCTTCTTCAGGGGGAGGGCTGGGGAGAATGTCTGGTGCATGAGGACTCCTAGCAGGGGCTGGGAGGAATCGCTAGCACCAGCATCTGACAGAGGTAGAGGGGAGGGACAGATGCGGGTCATCATTGCACATCTCAGCCCCACTTGGAAAAACAAGAAAATACTGTTCGCACCCACCTCTATGAAGCCTGCCCCTGCCCTCATCAGCTTTCGGGGCCGGCTCTGTGATTCTAGTTCCATAACTCGCAGCACTGATACCCCTAGGTGTGGTAACCCCACCCCAAGGCAGTAAGCCAGGGGTTTCTGGAACACAAGGGAGGGAAGGGCCTCGGCACCCAACTAAGGATCTGAGGTTCAAGCAGACTTGATAGACTGTAAGGCCTAATCTGCTGGCAGATAGTATGTTAGTATGTGTTGGGAGTCAAAGGCCTAATGAAAGTGGGGGTATAAGGGGTCCATGACCAGGCAGATCCTTGGCAGATGTGAGCAGCAAATAAAAAATAGACAAATGCAATCAGTATTTATAATGTAGGGCCCTGAGAATTATTATTATACAAAAGATGATGTTAGCCAAACACCGCAAGTCTACACTTTACCTCTCATGGTCAAGGAACTGTAGAGATGATTTTTTCCCCATACTCCTTTCTCTTTTTCAACACTTTGCAGTAAATTTCTGACAGAATGCTGAAGTGTAAAATATTAAGTCCAAATGTTTACTTGCCAATCCCACCTCTAATTGCTTTATACTACAAGTCCAGACCTTTCCAAGAATAATGTTTTTTTCTTGGGCATCCACACTTCAGAAAAGCTTAGAGACACTGGACATCCAATGATTTCAAAGCAGGGTATAACTTTCCAATCACAACAGAGAAATTAAACCATTCCTGACAGATTTAGGATTTTTTATGTAAACTTGCCTACACATTCCCACTTCATCCAAATACCGTGGGTATGTAGAGCATGATGAGTTGTATTCAGTTGAAACAAATCAAACAAGAGTCATCAACAGCCAACAACAGCTGCTTTTCCAGTTTCTTCTTTCAGGGACTTCCTGCTTTTGCCCATTTTTGAAACATGTATTCAAACATGACAGCCATGTTAAAATACAGCATCTTATTTTCTGTGTGGTCCTGGTTTCAGCTGCAAGGCAAAACATTCTACCCAAGCTTACCACTCTGAGAACTCCGCAAAAATGATGCTGGCTTGGGGAATAAGGTTAACGTGAGCTTTGCTGACTCTCCTGTGCAACTCTCTTGCAGAAGGCTTTAGTTTTGCATAACAAACAACTAGAGCTCTGCAGAATGCAGAACTTCACCAGTGGAATTCATGCAGCACGGCAATTCCAATTCCGATATGCTTTTCAGAATTTTGTTTAAAATTCCATGGAATTCCGAAAAGCATTTCTGTATATACATGGAACAGTGTTCCACCAATCATGTGAACTGTAAAAAAAATGTTCTGTATATCGTGGAAAAAGAATCTGCAGTTTATGATTGTTAATCCATGAAAATGATTTTGCTTGTAAAATGTCAGAATTCCACTACTGAGAGAATTCCACTGAACTGTCTGAAATTCTATGGAATTCCATTCTGTCAGAATCTAAATATTCCACACAGTATTACTAGCAACTCTTACATTGGGAAATATTTGCATTTGGAAATTCGTCTATGAGGCAGTACAATGGTATCTTTCTGGCATTTAAATTTAATTTAAGGAGCACCCCTGATTTAACTGACTGCAACATAACTACCAGTGTATGCTCCTTGGTGGTTCACATTCCTCTGTCCTCACTACTACTACAACAAGATATTTCAGTAGTGTTCTAGTTCTCTCTGCTTACTTTATACTGCCTATGACCCAAAGTAAACAGTTTTGCAAATGGAATAAACTTTTTAGAGTTCACTTTACCTTGTCTTTTCGGGCAGTGCAACTGTCACACTTTCTGCATGCTTGGCTTCTAAGCTCACAATTTTTATAGAGAAGTCTGTGGTTACATACTTTAACTTCCAACAGTACATGCTGTCCAGGAATGAAAGATGGGGCAAATTAAAGCCACAGAATTAGTGGAAGCAAAACCAGAGTGGCAGCCAAAACAAAACTCTAAATCCAGGGTTCCATCCAAGGAAAATTGTTCTACAAAGATATGAAATAACCATCAGAAGAAGGCCTTATGGTCTATGGAGTTCTACTTCAGAATCTGCCCAAATCTACTTTTTCCTGCAATCATCTAGGCTAAAATTTGCTGTCCTGCTAAGCTCAATTACTTCCCCCCTCCCCAATGGTGCATGCTGTGGAACCATGCTTACAGGAAAATGAGACATTACCAGAAAGCCAACCTCTGCAGACCTACCAAACATTCCTGTTTCAGCTATACCAGAGATGCAGGGTCTGAAATTGCTTACCTCAAAAAAAAAAAAACTCCCAAAATGCCCTACATTTCACCAACTGCGTCTTCTTCTATTAATCAAGCATAAAATGTTGGAAATAAACTCAATGCAATGCATGTATCTGCCTCTACACAGTTTGAGGTTTTTTTTGGAAAGGCAGAACTTGGCAATTGCAAAAAATCTTTGAGCAGGCACCTGAGGGGGATAGTAGTATCTGTAGGGTGAAGACTGCAGAAAGTATGAAGGACACTGATATTAGTTATAAACACACTGCTGACTTGTATGTGAGTAAAAGGCCAAGGGGTTCGACTGTAGAGCAAAACACAATAGTTAGTGACCTGGATGGCTTACAAAATATACAACAGCCTGTGTCAGTTTCTGAACTATCATCTAAACTAAACTTGAACCTAAACCTAAATTAAGTGAAAATAAATGAAACACAAATTGTCTCTGTAGCCCTGAAAGCTATTGATAAAAACATGGAAGCCTCACAAACCTGGGTTTCTAATTTGAATCAGAAAATGAACCTTATAAAAGAATGGGTCATGGCATTTCATAAAATTACTCAAGATATTGAAAATGTTAAATCCTCATTGTCCCAGCTGGAAACTTCCAGTTTTCCATTAACAACAGAGCTGCAAACACAGAGGAAAGACTCTCATCTACGGAAGACAAACCAGGCATTTAACTTGCCAAGAAAAACTGATACAAGAAATGCAAAGCAAACTGGTGGACTTTTAGTTAAGTGCCAGACAAAAAACATATGGGTCCTAGGCATGCCAGAGACTTGGGAGCAAAAACTAAGCCTGCAGGACATAGTGAATGAGAATTATAATCTGATGGACACTGGTCTCCTCAATATTAATATAGAATATGACTGCATCCACCGTGCCCTAAGATTTAGGCTGAAAAATGATCTGCTGCCCCGGGTAATAACTGTCAAGATTTTTGCAGTGAAAATACAAATAAAATAATGCAGTTATAAGAAGAAAACACCTTCAGTCGGGGGGGGGAAGGGCTTCTGTAGGTATTATCCAAGACTAGAGATGCTGTGAAGTTTCACTTTGCAGGCAAAGTTCTGGTGAAGTTGCAAAATTTGCATTCACAAATACTTCATGAATTGTCCACTTTGCTACTTTGCAACTTTGCATTGGGTTTTATTTGGGAAATGGCACCTTTTCAGGCAAAGTTAAAGTGAAATTGCAACTTCTCCAGCAAATTTGCATAGCTTCTCCTGAAAAACTGCCACTTCACCTGCCAGAACCTTTGCTAAGATGACACTTTTCACTTTGTGAATTTGGCAAACATTGCAAATTATTTCACAGAGTGAAGTTTGTCAACTTCACACATTTCTATCCAAGACCTGTCATCAGAAACGATCATGGAGAGATAAAAGTATAACCAGATAAGGAAGCCTTTATGGTAGAGGGGTCACAAATTGTTAGTGTTCTCCCAGCTCAATTGAAACTTTTTATTAATGGCAAGTAGCATCTACTATGTATGGCAATGCAGAGTAACCGAGCTAGACCTAAGAGTCAGATGGCCATTACTTTTTGACTGACTGCATCTGTTTCTGAGTCTTTATATTGCCTTAGAGTTTCATGATCAAAATATTCCTCCTGCTCTCATGATAGAAGTCTGATATGACCTCCCATATGTTTTTTACTCACTACTACTTACTGTTGGTTCCTCCACCCTTCTGGTGCCCTTTAGAATATATGATTGTAGCTTGACTGTGTACGTAGGAAATGTTGCCTGCATTTACTTTTGGGGGGGGGGGATATGTGGGTATGTTCACATTAAAATACCCAGAAAAGCACAGAAATCTCTTAGGGAATGGATTCCTTTTTTTAAAAAAAATATTTTGCTTATTTTGGGGATTGTGATGGGGATGGGGGTCATTTGAAAAGTTAATTTTGACTTTATCATTCTGTATTTTTACATGGCCTCATATACTTTTTTTATTTACCTGTGCAATTTTACCCAATGAGGAATATATATTTCTGTATAGCATATAAGTTGTGGGGCCATTCGGATTTCATTACAGTTCATGAGGGTGTAATGTTACTGGACCTGAACATGAGAGATATTTGCTCAATATCAATAAAAAAACAAGGTGCTGCATCAGCATTTGGGCTGAAAACAAACCAAAGCAGTAATATAAAATGCATGGTGTAAATAGAAAATACTTAGAGCTGAGTTTTGACCATAGGTTTTCTTCGGGAATTATCTATAAAGAAAAAATATTGATGTTACTGGTGTGCTTATTATAAATGCCTGATACTTTTATTAAAGGGATAATGTCTGACAGGGTGGCTGTTATGCTGGGATAACATCCCACCTCGGGTGGTTGGGCCCGAGGCCACTGGCTGAGGGCATCCAACACCCGAGAAGGGATGTTATCCAAGCATAACACCCACCCTGGAGGGCATTATTCCTATTATATGGTGGCTTGTTGTTTTATAATAAAAAAAATAATTTTAAGGAATGCTTTTGTTAGTGCGTAAAAATATTTTTGTTTCTTAAGAGGAGGAGGACATCCTCCTCCAAATCGTCTAAATGCAGCAAACAATCAGCAGGGAGGTTATGCCAGGATAACATCCCTGCTGTGACAGCCAACTGACCAATCAGAAGCCAGGCTCCTTTCTTGCCATTGTACAATACACAACAGATGATATGATTTTCCTATAGCTACCCTAAATATTAACCATATCAATAACTTAAAAAAATGAACAAGGTACGTTTGCATGCTAAACTACCTGGGATTAACATTTTATTTCTGCATGAGATCCTCCTTGTGGGTGGGCATTCCAGAAAACGTAACAAAATATTTTATATTAGCCAGTTATTTTTCTCAGAAGGGTCTAACAATAGTCAGGGGGTTGCTATCTTAATAGCAAATGGTATAGATTTTAAATTGTTGCAGCAGCTTGGGGGTTGATGGTAGGTGATATACCCTGGTAAGAGGACTGCTCAATGGTTCAGAAATAATAATGGGTTCAATTTGTGCCCCTTTACAGCCTGTACCACTGTTCTCATTCTCCTTGACCGTACTCTTGCTCCGCTTAATAACAACCATATTATATTGGGTAGCGACTTTAGCGTTCTTTTATCGCCTGCATTAAACAAAATTTCAACAATAAGTAATGACAAGCTTCATACCTTGGCTAGCTCTGTTTTATTATTTGATTTTTTAATCGTACATTTTTGTTAATAAATCAATGATCTCAAAAATCTTAATCATTAATATTTATAGTATATGTGTTTCATATCAACCGGCTTCACACCATGGTGTCATGCAATTTAATCCTTTCAATAAACAGATGTAAATTAATACAGTGGTGTTTTGATAATGTGTTATTATTATTTAATAAGAACAGTGTCACATTAGTTAAAAATGCAGTCAAAGAATATTGGAAAATGTTTTTTTCAAGCCTTATCTCCCTGGCAGGCAGCTTCTACCTCTCTCGTTGAGAGGACGACATTCACTCTGAACTGCTGGCTGCCTTCCGATGCTGGCCCAGTCCCTGGCAAGTCCTCCATGGATTTCCCTCTATAGTGGGATTAGGGAGGGGAGGGCCACCCCCCCCAGGTGACACAAATCCAGATCCCAGGGTAGTCAAGGGTCAGCAGCGCCATTGGGGCTTCATGTTGCCTGACAGCCTCCCCAGTTTCCATTTTTCTCCCTTCCCCTTTGCTGGGGCATGCACGTCAGTGCATGCACATGGAGGCATTTACATGCTGTGGAGTGCTGCAGCACCTCCCTTCATTTACATCCCCAACCTGTTCTGCCCACAGGCCTGTCAACATACCCTCCCTGGGAGAGGAGAGCTGTTCTCTAGATGCTTGATATTCTCCCTCCCTGACTGGCCCCCAGCAGCCTGCGTTTGCCACCAAACATGGGTAACCAGTGTGGCAGGAGGTAAGACACGATGCCTCAGCCCTCCACACCACTGGGCTGGCTAGAATATTGGAAATGTAATGATATAACTACAGGGGTTGACCTTAACTTTTTTATGTAATAACTAGGGACGTAAGTTTGTCATGGCAGTCATACACGTCATTGATTCCATGACGTTTGATCTTTATTCAGAACTTCCATGACTTTCACTAGTATCATCAGAATGTAGCAATGATGACAGTGCCACAACATTTATTACTGTTTACTAATGATTTCATGAACAAACAATGAGTCATTAAAACCTCATCCATGATAAACTTACATCCCTAGTAATAACCAACAGGACAAGTTGATTCAGAATTGCACTATTCTGCAGAAGGTTGAACGAGTCAACAATTTTAGTGGAGAACTTTGCACATTTTTACTGTAACAAACTGCATTTAAAGCAATATTCCATGATTATTGCACACAATGTGGGCAGACATGCTGGGCCATCAGTCTATTTCTGCCATCAGAGTCTATGTTTCTGTGTTTCTATTGTACTGCTCCTAAGGACAACATTATAAACATGTTTGTATTTATTTTTTTTTATTTATTGAGTTTTGGATTACAACACCTTTGAGCAATACAACTCATTTACAAAGGTTCCACGTCAGTAGTACAAAAACAAAACAAGGTAAACAATAGATAAGTAAATAGCAGATATCAAGAATATACTTAAAAAAAATGAATACATCAAAAGCAATCAAAATAGCACTGAATGTTGCTCAATATAACAATAGATCGGGCTAGAAGAGAGGGCAGCCTGGGAGGCCTTGTCAAAATCTAGGAGAGAAAGTAATGGGGTGTAAGGTGTGGGATGGGAGAAACAAGAGGGAGAAGGAGATGAGTTGCACAGGAGGTGGCGAGGGAAGGAGCGGAGTTGCAAAGGAGGTAATGGGGATAGAGAGATGAGAGGATGTGGAGGTAGAAAGACAGAAATGGGGTGAGGGTAGAGAGAAGGGGAGTGCTTGTGAAGTGAGGGGGAGGAAGACGAACTAATAGTATAAGGAGAAGAGGTGGTGTTTAGCCAGGAGATGGGGCAGCCTAGCAGGCCTTGTCGAAAACCCAAGAGAGAAAGTAATATGGGTGTGAGAGAGGTAAGAGAGAGAAACGTAAGGAGAAGGAGGGGAAGAAGTTGCAAAAGAGGTCGCATGAGATAAAAGAATGGGTGGAGGGTGGAAGAGGGAAGTTGAAGAGGAGCAAGAGAAGAACTTGAAGATGTATGAGCAGAGAAGAAGCAGGGGTGAGGGGTGGAGGGGAAAAAGCTCAAGGGTAGGATCGAAATTAAGTGTCAAGAGTTAAAAGTGCCAAAAAGTATAACTACAATGATAACATAAGCAGAAGGCTGCTAAGGGCGGCAGTCACACATACTGTTTGCTAATAGATGTTGTCAGAGTTTGTGTTTGAAAGGGCCGAGTTTTGACTCAGCAGAGATGTTCATACCCAGGGAGCTGAGCCAGAGGGGGACTCTGTAACCAAACAACCTCTGACCTAAGGTGGTGTGGCATCTAGGAACAGTAAAGACCTGAGTTGCCAAGCTGCGAGTATGTTGGGTACTGTCACAAGGGCTAAGGAGCTGTTAGACCCCAAGGGGTAACAAACCAAGGTGTGCCTTCTTGGCAAGTAAGCAGGTTTGATATTGGATCCAGCTGAATATTTGAAGCCACCCAATCTGAGCATATAGGTCACATGTGTGTGTGAGGCAGGCAGCCCCAGTAAGGAGTCTGCATGCTTTGTTAAGAGCAACAATGATCCTGTGAAGGGATGCAGCAGAGGCAGAGTTATAAACAAACCAGCCCATAATCAATGATGGTAATGACAGAGCTGAAAATTACTATTCTTAGTGCCTTGGGAGTGAGGCTATGCTTGTGCCTGTGGAGTAAGCCAATCCTTAGGTTGACAGCTTGAGCTATGTTATCAATATGTTGCTAGTAGGTGAGTCAGCTATCAACAGTGACCCCTAGATATTTGAAGGAGTGGATCTGTTCAAGTAGGGTGCCAATGCAGTTTGTGATGAACAAGGGTTTGGACTTGTGTTTCTTATGGGCATTGTTTAAAAGCATCACTTTGGTCTTTTTATAGTTTAGCGCCAGTTTTTGAGTGCTGAACCACTTTTCCACTTCTGAGAAACTGTGTTGAAGGTTATCCTGGAGGCTCTTAGGGTCAGGGTTACTACAATAGATCACGGCATCATCCACGTAAAGCAGAATCTGTTCATGACAGGCTCGTGGGAGGTTATTCAAGTAGCTACTGAAGAGAAGGGACCCCAGTATAGATCCATGAGGCACTCCAGAATGGACTAGCTTCCTTTCGGAGAGGACATTGGTTATCTTGACCTGCTACGAATGGTCTTCTAAGTAACTTTTGAACCAGATGACAGCATCATTCAACACCCTTGTGAGTGATAATTGCCCAAGTAGCAGTGAGTGGTTCACAGTATCAAAGGCCTTCGTCAGGTCGATAAAGGCAGCCCCTACCAGATGGCCTTGGTCGAGTGCATTAGGTATGAAACCAGTGCATTCTAACAGTGCAGTGGTAGTACTATGACCTTTAAGAAAGCCATGTTGATGGGGACATTGGATGTTGTATTTGTCCAGGTATTCCACAAGCTGATCTGCAATTATACACTCCAGTGCTTTCGATGGAGGAGGTAGATTGGAGATTGGCCTGTAGATTGTGTGCTGTGCCCTATCTCCACCTTTGTGCACTGGGGTTACTAGGGCCTGTTTCCATTTTTGAGGGAATTGCCCAAGCCTTAGAGAAAGGTTCAGAATCTTGGTAAGAAATGTAAGAGTTTCCTCGAGGGTGAGGGCAAGAAATTTAAGATCTAGATTGTCCCCACTGAATCTTGCTTTACCGAGTACTTTGCGTATGTACTTTCTAGCCTCATGCTTAGTAACCTCTTTGAAGTAAAAAAGGGAGGGGCCGGCTGCTGAGCATCACAGACTGGGAGGGAGGCAGGGGCAGAGACCATGAAAAAATCAGGGAGGAGGACACTGCTGAGGTCTGTAAAGGCATCGTTAAAAATATTGGCTATGGCCATTGGGTCAAGAGTTGGGCTTCCAACAATGTTAAGCATGGTGGTTGCTCTCTTGAGGTCTTTGCCAGTGACATCCTTTTTAGTTCATATAATGTGTCATCATCCTGCTTATATTTTAATGAACACAGTTTTGATTTGATTTGATCGCTGCTTCTTGATCTTAGCAAACAAGACATGCCTTGTAGGAACACAGGCTGCCCCCTCCATTGTTTTCTGCCACTGCTCCCGACTAGACTACCTTTTCATATGCTCCTTTTCAGAATCAGATGATCCCATGGCAGCAGATATTCAGTCATGGAACCCTGGTTCTGCACACACAATAGCTGAAGGAGGAAGAAGGTGAGGAGAGCCATGCGCACTAATGAAAGGAGTCTTGGAAACAAAATTCCAGACCTGGAAGCCATCATGGCAGAGACTAACATGGATTTAGTGGTCATAATGAAATCATGGTGCGCTGAGCACCACAAATGAGACATGGCCATACCTGGCTACTCTGTGTTCAGGAGAGACAGGGTGGGGAGGAAGGGGTTGTATTTTATGTGAGTGATGGACTCATGGCCATGGAGGTACAGGGGCACCAAGTGGAAATGGAGGTGTTGCAGATGCTGTAGGTCCTCCTGGAGACAGGTTCTGGGTGCCACTATCCATACCAGGGTACTATACAGACCTCCAATACAGGGAGAGAAGTTAGATAAGGCACTTGGGGAACCCATGTATATCTTCTAACAGTAATGTGTCTATGTCGTCCTCCTGGTCTGGAGACCTGAAGACAACCCCACTTCGTATTGCTGTCCCATTTCCTGTTTCCAGGGTGACCCACAGTTCTTCTGGCTCCTTTTGTGTATCCTGAATTTCTGTAGCTTTGATATTTTCATTGACATAAAGGGCCACTCCACCCCCCTTTTTGCACCTCGGTCTCTTCTGAACAGTACATAGCTGGGCACTGAAGTCTCCCAAGTGTGGTTACTGGTGAACCCTGTCTCACTAATGGCTGCTATGTCCAGCTCTTCCTTTGTTGACACAATGCATCCATGTTCTACTATATACAGTAACTCTCTGGTGGTGAGGAACATAAACTACATCATACAGTTCTAAAATGGCACTGCACCCAAAGTCAATGCTGATGCATATGCCCAGAGTGACAGCTTGACTTTGCATAGAGCAATTTCTTTTAGAAATGCTACTTATTTCCCAGAAGAAAGAAAGAATACTAGCAAGTGTAGTGAAGACCATGTAAGCTTATTTGCCAGTAAACTTCCAAGTGTTGTGACAAAAAAACACAGTCACTCATGAACGAGTGTACTGGCATTCCGGCACCCTGTACACATGTGAATCTGCTAGATCTGAGGGCAGCAGAGATCGTAGTCAGTACGAGTGAAATTCATTTTTGTCCCAAAACAGCTTTATTTCAAATTGTATTAAAATGGTGTGACTTGATGTGTTATCTATGACAATACAGAGGGCAAGAGGGAGTAGGATCCCAAGGCAAAAAAATGTTAAAAAACCTGAAAGTGGCCCTTTAAATAGTGTGGTTATTACTACAGTTATGACATCAGGATGTAACAAATGCATGTATTTATGAGAGTAAAGGGGACAGGAAATTTATGTGAATTTTCAGCTGCTTGTAGCATCCCTATTTTTAGCAAGGATATTCTTAAACACATATGATCCCTCCTTAACCGTATCTTAACAAAATTTAGATCTTAAAATGTACTCTGTTATGCTCTCTTTTTATGCACAACATTCGGTACAGTTGTCTTCATAAAACTAGGAAGTTTGAGTTTTTACTATGCCACGTCATGAACTCAGATCTCCAACCATGAGCTGTTGAACAACAGTGTAAGTGATCTTCTGTGTTCTATGGACACACAGTACAGCGACATGGCCCAAACCCCCTTTTCTTGATACCATCAAGAGAACTATACAGAGTATTGATTGACACTCCCTGATGAAGACCTCTTTGGTTAAAGCGACAGGGCTAGTTAGCACAGCTTTATTTTTTTTGTGTGTGTGTGGAGGCCTCTTAATAAATCATCTGTTCAGCCTACAGTGCTTGATTCTGGTGTAATTTGTTGTGCAACTTTGAGTGCCTGGTTCTGGCATAATTGTTGTATCCTCATTCGAGTGCTACCTTAAGCATTTCAATAGAATGTTGTCCATTAAAAGAAAAGGATTTTAAACACCAGTATTTGTTAGTAACCATGTAGTTTTTTTTCAGCACTAATGTGTGTCTGGCAAAAATATTAGGATACTCATTTTTCTTTTTTGGTTTCTTTCATTCCTGAACCAAGATGGGTAATTTTGACATTTTTAAAAGTTCTTCTCCCATGCCATAGCAGTCATGGAAAAATTAAATATCTTGCAACAGTCCTGTGCTGTTCACCTACAGAAACATGTGGTAACACCATTCTAGTACATCTGCAGTAGGTATCTAACATTTGAATTCAACAAGTAACCTCACCAAAAGAGATTTTTAAAAATTGCAAGAGGAGTCCATGTTTAATGATGTGAGTCATTAATTACAAAATTAGCTGTAAAAGCTGTGTTAATATCTAATAAATTCAGCCCGGTGGGGCTGAGGGTTGAGGCGTTGAATGCCACACCTCGCACCATGCTGGCGACCTGAGTTCAGGAGCGAGCTCTATCCACCAAGGGTCAGCCGGGTGGGGCGGGTGTAGAGCAGGACCAAGACACTGCAAGGCAGCTTTCCTCTCTGGGGAGGGACGTGAGTGTTCCCTGACTCTCGGCTGCCACCTGGTGGAGGCTAGGTGGTAGTGCCAAGCCATAGGGAACCCTGCATTAGGCTGGGTGTTTGGAAGGGGCCGTTACTGGAGCCGCAGAACGCAGGTGCACCTCCACATGCATGCATGACCATGATCCACGGTCCCGGGGTAACAGGAGAAAAAGTAGAAAACGCATGTCTCCCCCACTGCCAAGTTAGGCACAGGTGGTAACGGGGAGCAAAAAGCTGTATAGAAAAGAAAAACAATATCTAAGAAAACCAAAAAAAGAAACACACTGAGGATAAATTTAAGGTTGTAAGAAACACATTTTTACTAAAATAACTATATGATGGCATTTGTTTCTGGCTAACAAACACTGCTGCTTTAAAACACACATTTTTCATATCAACTTTTATTCTGATACAATAAAATATTGATCATTTGGTGGTGTGAATATTCTTTTTAAAATACTAAAACATTGCAAGTAGCTGCAAATTTGCACCCATCCCCTTTAAATTTTCACAAATTAGTAATGTACTTATTCTGCCTCTGGAGATGTTATTTTTTTCTGATAAAAACAGACAATTTGTAATTACCTTGAATATATGATTTTTCCATCAAAGCCAATTATACTAATGAAGTGTTCTTTTGTTTCCTTAGATCTTCTTCACATATGGGATGGTGTTATTCTTGATTTAATCACTATTAAATAAACCCCATTTTTGATCATGAGGAGTGCCATTGGAGTGACGTTCTTGATAACCACTTCAGAGAAAATTGTCAGACATATATTAGCAATGTTAAGTCCAGCAGTGACAAGAGTTATGTTAATACTATCTAAAATAGTAGCTTTACTGCAAATGCCAAGATAAAGCAGATGTTTTCTCCTCAATAAAGTATATTATATGCCTAGTAAACTGATCTGTCACAACTGACTCTGATTATAAACACAATAATTTACTTTTAATTAATTCTAGCTGGATCCTATGTGGCATTGGCAAGAATGTGTTAAACTCTCTGACCCTGGAAAAGTATAGATTTCTTCATAACGTCTGGTACTAATTTTTTTTCATGATGGCAGATGGTCAGGCTCATATTAGTTATCAGTTTCCCTACTGCCTCCAACTGGGCACCCAAGTGGGTCTACTATTAGGTTTGCCATTAGACAGAGATCAATTTTCTGCCGCTCAAAGTGGCCTGGACCTCGCATTAAGAATAACAGACATTTCTGTCTCACAAAAGTCAAAGGGTTAGCTTAAACATAATTGCTACAGAAACTAGGAATGTGCATCAACAGGGCCTTAAATTTCAACTGACAATTAATTCCTACAAAAAACATAAATATATATCCTTACCCCTCCATGTTCCAGTTTCAAATCTCTTGATCTTCTCTTCATGTTCTAATTTTGGCATCTTGTTGCAAGAACAAAAACAATTTACTAGACAAGGCATTGTTTTGTAATCACAGTGAAAATTTGGGTGAATGCCTCAGAGATTACCTAACGGGTGGAGGGGGGGATATTGCCTGGGTGGCATGGAGGAACAAGGGGACAAATTAAGGGATGGCATAATGAAGGGAGGAAAAAACTCTATGATAAGAAGTGGGCATAAACAGGAGGAAAAAGATACCACTATGGTTCTCAAGGGAAGTGGCTGTGAAAGTAAAGCCTAAAGGGGTGGCAATGAGGAGGTACACGGAGATGCAGAGGGAAAAGGATAGGGAGGTGTGCCAGGAAAAGCTTAGGGAAGCAGGGGAGGTGGTGAGGGATGCAAAGGTGCAAACTCAGGAAAGGGTAGCCAAAGGGGTAGCAAAAGGGGACAACAACTATTTCAGATACATAAGTGAAAAGAGGAAGACAAGGGGAGGGATTGTGAGGTTAAGAAGGATGGGGGGATTGTGCAGAGGAGAATCAGGAAAAATCAATATCCTGAATGGATACTTCTACTTAGTTTTCACACTGGAGGGAAAGGGGGATGGACTACATAGAAGCAGCAGAAACACCGGGAAGAGGGAGATGGACACAAGTCCATTCATAAAGGAAAGAATCCTGAGAGGACTTGCAAATCTGAAAGTGCATAAATCTATGGGGCCAGAAGGGTACATCCAAGGGTGCTGAGGGAGGTACTGGCTATACCTCTGACAGCCCTGTTCAACAACTTACTGAAAACAGAAGTGTTTCCAGAGGACTGGAGCAGGGCAGATGTAGTTCTGCTTCACAAAAGTGGCAGCAGGGAGGAGGCTGGCAACAATAGGCTAGTCAGTCTAACATCATTGGTGGGGAAGTTAATGAAAACACTATTGAAAGAAGAGCAAGTGGAATATCTTGAATCCCAGGGATTGCAAGTCTTAAAGCAGCATGGATTCAAAGAGGGAGGTCATGTCAGACAACCTGATTGATTTCTTTTTGACTGGGTGACTGGGGAAACCGATCAGGGTGGGGCAATGGATATCAGCAAGGCCTTTGACACCACACCACATAGGAGGTTTACAAGGAATCTAGACAGTTTGGGCATGGAACTGGGTGATGGACATGTGACACATGGTGGGGTTAAATGGCACTCACTCCAATGAGGGGAAAGTGACCAGCAGGGTACCTCAGGGCTCAGTGCTGGGACCAGGCCTCTGCAATGTCTTCATAAGTGACATTGCAGAAGAGAGGGAAGGGAAGGTATGCCTCTTTGCAGATGACACCAAGCTCTGCAATACGGTAGGTACTCCGGAGGTGGTGGAGAAACTGCGTAGGGACCTAAGAAACCTCAAGGAGTGGTTGAGAGTATGACAGCTGGGTTTCAATGCAAAAAAATACAAAATCATGTGCCAAGGGCACAGAAACTCGGGGGCAATGTATAAATGGTGGATGAGATATTGATGGTCACAAAGCAGTAAAGGACCATGGGATTATTGTATCTGGCAGTGGGGTGGTGCAACAAAGCAGTAATTAGGGCCATTGGGTTGCTGGGGTGCATAGAGGGAGGAATCACCCAGCAGAAGGAGAGAAGTGGTGTTCATACTGAGGTTCATACTGAGGTGTGTGAGGAGCGAGAGGACGTTGCCCATGAGAGCTACTATCCATTAACTCCCTAAAATAATTAAGGGCTGCACCTGACAAGATGTTCTTATCCAGTCATTTTTTAAATTCTATATTGCTTTTACTTAAAATAATGTCCTCAGGTAATGCATTCCAGGGTTTACCCACCTTAGATGTATACAAAATATTTCCAATGGTTATGCTTGAATCTGATCCCTTTGAGCTGTAACGGGTGTCCCCTGGTTTCTATTATTTCCTGCTTAAATGTAATGCCCACCTCACATAGAAGAATGAGAACTTGCATTTCATCATACATGAATAGTAAATCTGATCTAATCCTCCTGGTTTCTAAGGACATTAGGTCAAGGTGTAATAACCTACCCTGATAATCCATATCCCTCATACTAGCAAAGCATTTAATAAACTTTCTTTGAACCTTTTCTATTTTATCCCTTCCTTCCTTCCTTCCTTCTTTCCTTCCTTCCTTCCTTCCTTCCTTCCAAAGCTACAAATCCTATTCCAGTTGTGGTCATACATAGGCCGGTATAATGGTGATAAAATATTTGTGTCCCTATTGACTATGTTTCTTTTAATAGACACGATTATGTTGTTGCACTTTTTTAGAGCAGCATTTGCTTGCTTGTCTGTGCCCATGGTATTAGATACCAGAATCCTCAGGTCTCTTTCAGAGGTGGTCTTACTCAAAGGTAGCCCACACAAAGTATAATTTCTTTTGTGGTTATCTCTACCCATGTGCATTACACAGCACTTTTCAGTGTTGAACTTCATTTCCCATTTGTTGACCCACTCAGAGATTGAGTCCAAATCCTGCTGGAGATAATCAGATTCTACAGAATTTCTGCATGATCCACCTATTTTGGTGTCTTCAGCATATTTAGTTGCCCAGCAGATCAAATTTAAGGTTAGATTAATGATGAAAATTTGAAACAAGATGGGACCCAGTACCGATCCCTGGGGAATCCCACTTGTGACCTCCCCTATACTTGATGTTTGCCCATTAACTAGCACCTTCTGACATCTGCTGGGTAGCTATTCAATAATCGAGTTCACAAGTAATGGGTCGATATTGGGAGTGCTGAGTTTTTGAACAATAGCCCAGTGTGGTGTGACACTGAAAGCTTTGCTAACATCTAAATAAACAGTGTCACATGGAATCCCTTTGTCAAGTATGGCACTAATGTTCTCGTAAAAACACAGCAGATTTGTAGTGCAGCTCCTACCCTTCCCGAAACCGTGCTGATTGGTGTCGCAGGAAGTTAGTTTATCCTTAAGAAAGCCTTTGAGTACTTTACACACAACAGTAGTTAAGCTGATGGCTCTATAGTTACTAACTTTTGCTTTTTCTCCCTTTTTGTGAATTGGGACCACGTATGTCACGATGTCGACCAGTTGTGAGACACCACCTGGAGTACTGTTTCCAGCTATGGACACCACATTTCAGGAAAGACATAGATAAGGTAGCGATCGTTCAGAGGAGAGCAACAAAAATAATGCTGGGGTACCATCAAACGTTCTATGAAGAGAGACTGAGGGATCTCAGTATGTATGCCCTGGAAAAAAGGAAGGAGAGAGAGAGGACATAATAGAGACCTATAAGTTCCTCACAGGTGTGAACAAGGTGTAGGAAAGGAGTTGTTTCAGAAGAGAAGGTGCACTAGGACAAGAGGGTATGCAATGAAGCTGGAAGTGGGGAAATTTAGGAGGCATGTGAGGAAGTACGTCATCACTGAATGAGTGGTGGAAGCCTGGAAGAGTCTGCCAGCTGAGGTGGTGGGGTCAAAAACAATGGTGAGCTTCAAGCATGCAAGGGACAGGCACAAACGAATCTTGGCAGGAAAGAAGAGGGGAGTAGCTGGAGATCAGGAAGGGTCTGTGGTGACAATATAGGCAGGGACAAACTGGGCAGACTGGGTGGACCAAAGAGGTCCTTATCTACCCAAGCATTCAATGTTTCTGTGTTACTATAGACATGAGCCAATCTTAACAGCTTTAAGATTGTTCATTCAAACTAGCCTACACATTCTCACTTTATCCAAACCATGTGGGTAAGTGGACCATGATGGGTTAAATTCAATTGGAACAAATCAAACAAGGTTTTGCAACAGCCAACATCGGCTGCTCTTCCAGTCTCTTCTTTCAGGGAGTTCCTGCTTTTGCCCATTTTTTAAAAGATACCTAAACCAAAATCTGACAAATAATTTTTGTATAATCAGACTTTATAGCCCTTTAAATGACTTTAAATGAAAGGCTCCAGTTTATATGAATGCTGAAATGACATTTATTTAATTAGGGTAAATGTCATTTCATAGCATTTAAAAAATTTAAACAACAGTCTTTTCTGATACAAAGTTCCCATCTTCAGCATCTTCAAAATGACTACTTACGTGCAGCTTGATTTAATGTCAATGAGGAAAGAACCCGACTGGCAACAAGTGCTATGGCAGTAACTGTCATGAAGCAGGACTATGTTCTTTCTCACTTCATTTAACAGGCAATTTGTTAAAAAGGTTAAACATCATAACTTTGAGTATTACTCATACTAATTTTGTAATACTCACCACGCTGCAACAAGCAGTTTTTTCCATATTGCACACCCCATCCCAATATAGCCTCCTCCCATGTCAGCCTCCTTGCCACTGTCCACTCTCCTAAATGCCCCATATTCCCAATCCTACAGCAACTGCCTTAGCATTTAAAAAATACCTGGTGGTCTGGTGGGGGAACCTAGAAAGCCACAAAGATCCCTGCTTCTGCCATTGTAACCAGTGCTCATAATAACCCCCCACCACCACCACCACCATATCCCATCTGTAGCATAGCTCTCCCAAATTCACAAGTATCCATCTATATATATATTTTTTTTTTTTGTATTTAGTTTTTGTTTACCAGGTAGGTGCACTATCCTGAAAGACTATTTTCAGGCAGACCCAGGAGAGTACAGAGACAAACTTTCAAGAGAAAAAAAAATGAATACATAACACAAGTTACATTTAGATATTTGAGCATAACAGTGGTAATATTGACAAGGAATCTTAGATAGCAAAACCAAAATACAATATTTAGGTTACATAAAGCAATATAATCAGGCAAATTAAAGCATCCAGCCATGATTTAAAAGTGGGAATAACTGCTAAGAGAGCTGTACCAGTTTGGCAGAAGTAGATGAAGGGGGAGCAAGAGAGAAAGGTGAGAGGAGTATCTTAAAGTAATTTTTATAAATACCTGGTGGTCTAGTGGGAGAGAAAAGAACCCTGAAGAAGATCAATTAGTTGCCATGTAGTGTGCCGTCAACACAACCGGAACTCACTGAAGCATCCCATCAGCTGTACTAGCTTCAACAGTCTGACTGCATGTGACTAATTCCCCTGCTGCCAAGTCCCAGTTTCATACTTATAAACATATAGAAGAGTGGATGGGTGACCATCCACAACAAGGCTGTGTTTCCATCAAGGGAGCTGATGAAGTCATAGAGACCTTGAAAGCGAAGCTTGAGAGGTCTCTATGACTTCTTCAACTCCTGAGATGGAAACACAGACTTAGTTGTGGATGGTCACCCATCCGTTATTTTATATAGTACATGGTTCCCTGAAATGCATAAAGATTACTTTCACAAGGTTCATACCATGTGTTCATGCTTCCTCTCTGGTCCTTGCTACATTCCTGATCTCTCCACTCCCATCCCAGAAGATTCTGGTCCTCCTCACTGTAGTCCTGTCCCTGAAGATACTGGTCCTCCTCGTGGCAGTCCCGCTCTGCTCCAATCCCATAACTGTGCCAGTAATTAAAAAAAAAAGAAGAAAACCTGCAAATTAATAGTTTGGACACACAGAGCTGACTATAGCAGTCTGTGTCCAAATTCTGTTTACGAACTTCTCGCCTGACCGCTCGCTAAGCACCACCACCATTTTAGTGTGTAATTTTTTAAAAGCACCGTTTCAACCAATCAGATAGCAGCTCAAGGCTGAAAAGTTGTTGTTCTATCAATGTGACATCAGACCGATAGTACAACAACTTTTTTGACCTTTGAACTGTTGTACAACAAGATTTGGAAAGCCACTGTTTTCTGTGTAGAATAAGTCCTAACCATAGCTATAATACCTGGTTGTCTAGTAGCAGAAACTGGGAGCATAAAAGATATGGTTCAATGAAGATCTCTGCTGCTGCTACTGCTGAGCGAATGCTACAAGAGGAATGTGGAGTGAGTTCCAGTTGTAGCATTGGCTCAGCAGCAGCAGTAGCAGCAGACATCGTCATAGGACTGTGTCTTTTGTGGTCCCTGGGAATCATCAGCAGAGGAACTAGGCACTGTGATGCTAGTACAGCAGACAGCATGGGGCAGTGAGCTCCGATTCTGGCAACAGGCACACTACAGGGCAACTAATTGATCTTCAGGGTTATTATCTCTTCCGCTAGACCACCAGGTGTTTTTAATAATTACGTTGAGATATGGATGGATAATTGTGAACCTTTGCACTAATGGAAACATGGTGGAACAAAAATACTATATGGGGAAGAGAGATGGATGAATATAAACTATATCACCTGGATATGTAGGGATGAAATGGAGGAGGTGTAGCTCTGTATCTCAAATATGGTATACATGCATTAGATATATCAAAGAAAACAAAATGAGAACATCAACACTGAATCAGACTGGGTAAAAATCATTAGTAATAATACAAAAAGCCTTACTATTGGAACCTGTTATAGCCCTCCAGATGTCATAATGGAATATACAGAAACTTTACTGAATGAAATAGAAACAGCTTGTGCCAGTGGAGAAACAATTGTGCTGGGAAATTTCAACTTGGGTGATATAGACTGGACTCAGCGTACACTGGTCACATCAGAGGGGACACTTTCATAAATAAGATAGGACAAGTGGACATATGTCAGCTTATTACTACACCAACTAGGGGAGGGAATAATTCAGAACTGGGTATGTCAACAGCTACCTCACTTGTAGATTCCTGCACAGAGAGCACCCCTTTAGGCATAAACAACCATAATACTACTGTTCTTAAATTATGTACAACTCACAAGAACAATAGTGGAATCACTGAAATCTAGCAACACAAAAGAGCAGATAAAAAAATACAGGAAACAACAGGAAAAAATCAAATGGGCTGAAATATTAAAAGATAAATCAGTAAATGAAATGTGGCTAACTTTAAAACACACAATACGAACATGCGAACATACAAAACATGCCAGCAGAAACAGGCCTTACAGTCTCTCAAGTCTGCTCGTGTGCACAGCTAGCACCCTTTTATTGCAGCTGCCCCTCCCCCAAACCCCAGTTCTCCTCCTTAAATTGTTCAGAGTCCTTTTCACAGCCCCTCTCCTTGCCCTGCCCCATGGCCTTTTGAAACTCCCCACCATCCTACATGCCACCACCTCCTCTAGTACAGCATTCCATTTTTTTTTAACCAGGAGAGACACACTAAGCTGAAAGCTTGTTTACAGGTGCGACCTGGGAGCACAAGGAAGTTAAGTGAATTGCTTAGGATCACACAGTATACAAGCGGGGGCTGTGGGATTCAAACTCAGATCTCCAGGTTTGCAGCTCAGAGTCTTAAACCACTGCATTATACTACCTCAATTGACACCACCCTCTCAGTGAAATAATGCCTCCTCATCCCCATCCTGAACCTGCCTACCTCCAGTGTTAGCCTGTGCTCCCTCATGTCCCTTCACTTTCTCAGCTTACGCAGCCTCTCTGTGTCCGATTTGTTGATCCCCCGCAAGTCCTTGAAAGTTTCAGTCATGCCTCCCCCCCGATCCCTTCTTTCTTCCAGGGTGAACAGACTCAGCTGACTCAGCCTTTCCTCATACAGTAGGTTCTGCCCTCCATCCCCTGTAACCTTTTTGTCATCCTCCACTGCACCCGCTCAAGCAGCTTTATATCCTTCCTCAGATATGGATGCCCATACTGCACACAGTACTCCAACTGCGGCCTGACCAAGGACCTGTACAGGGGCATGATCACCTCCTTGTTCCTGGACGAGACTGCCTGCACAATGCACCTCAGTATTCTATTGGCCCTAGCCATAGCTCTCCTGCATTGAGCACAGTTGTTCATGCTCCCAGTTACTATGACCCCTAAATCCTGCTCCTCCTCAGTTACCCCTAACTGCACCCCAGCCAATCAGTATTCTTTCCTCTGGTTCCTTGTCCCGAAGTGCATAACCATTTAATCCCAATTGATATCTTGCTGGCAACTCCTCAAGTCTGGTTAGATCCCCCTGCAGCTTCAGTCATCCCTCTATGTCATCCAGCACAGCTCCTATTTTAGTGTCATTCTTGAAAGCAAGCTGATCTTGCTCCCAATCTTCTGTGTTATATCCAATATGAATAGCACAAACAACACTGGCCCCAGCACAGAGCCCTGTGGCACACTACTGGTCACTGGTTTGGGAGATGAGAGTCCTCCCAACACAACCACCCACTGCAGTCTATCTACTAGCCAATTCCTGATCCAGTTCTCCATCTTGGCCCCCACCCCTACCTGTTTCACCTTTGCCCCCAGTCACCCATGAGGGACTGAATCAAAGGCCTTGATGAAGTCCAAATACAGGACATCTACTGCATGGCCCTTGTCCAACTCCCTTGTGACCCAGTTGTAGTATTCTATTAGGCTGGTCTGGCATGATTTCCCTGTGGTGAACCCATGGTGCTGCCTATCCTGGAGGTCACTGATCTCTAGGAAGGCTACCAGTCTCTCCTTCAGGATTGTTTCCATGAGTCTACTCACTATAGAGGTGAGGCTGACAGGTCTGTAGTTACCTGGTTCAACCTTTGGGCTGCTCTTGTGGATAGGCACCACATGAGCTAATCTCCAGTCCAGTAGTATGCATCCCATGTCCAGAGAGGTGTTGAATAGGTCTGTCAGTGGCCCGGCCAACACCTCTGCCATCTCCCTCAAAACCCTTTGGTGAATGCCATCAGGTCCCGGTGCCTTATCCACCATAAGTGCCTTGAGACCATCTAGTACTCTGCTTTCTAGAATCATTGCATCAGTCATATCCTTTCCCCCTCATCCCCACCTTTCCAGTCCATGGGGGTAATGGAACTCCTACCTCTCTCATGAACACCAAGCAGAAGTAGTCATTCAGTACTTCTGCCTGTTCTCACTCCCTTTCCACCCACCCATCCCTCACCCTTCCTGATCCAGACTATCCGGTCTCTACAGCTTCTTTTTTCTCTCATGCACCTATAGAATTCCTTCTCCCCCTCCCTTATGCCCCTAGCCAGTCTCAGCTCCTTGGCAGCCTTGACCTCTCCTTACTAGCTTGGTTACTTCCTTAGACCTCTTTTCGTACCCTTGCCTGTCCTCATCCCTCCCTGTTCTTTTCATTCTCCTGAAAGCCTGAAAGGCGGATGGCTTATTTTTTTAAGTATTTCACCCCAGTTGAGAATCCTTTAGTAGGGTGTGCGGGGTGAAGCTCCCCAGGGTGGGGGTGCAGGGAGCACCGTCCCCCACCTTAAAAGGAAACCCGTAGATCTCGGGCACCCTCTTGCCATTCGCCGTGAGTGTGCATCACTGAAATTTATTCCACGATCACCGTTATCACATAGAACCAATTATGACATGAAGTGCAGATATTAAACTGTAAGTTAGGTTGCTCAAAAACACAGGTACACTGACTACAAAATAGGCATGAACAAAACTCTGAGTAAACAAGACTTTCAGTAGAAATGAGTATAGTCTGTATTTATGTGCCACTCTAAAACTGTAGCATGCTGTATGAGGCCTGCCCTGTGGCCAGAACCAAAGACTGCAGCTAGTGCAGAATGCATCAGCTCACCTCATGACCACCATGCAGAGTTCAGAGCGTATCACCTTGGCACTCCTCAATGTGCTTCCACTGCCTGTCTGGCAAAAGATCAACTGCAGGGTTCTTATTTGAGCTTTTAAGGGCCTAAACAAACTGGACCCCCCTGTCTACCTGTGCATGCTCGTGACTCCCCACCAACAACATAGAGCCCTGTTCACTCCATGGTCCAGGAGCTGCTTGTGGCCCCCGTTCATGGTTTAAATCTGCAGGGGACAGAGCATTCTCAGTACTTTAACTGTAGCAGTTCTGTGAAACTCCCTCCCATCATTGTTTCAGCAGATGCACAGTTTGGGCCACGTCAAGGCAGCTGTCAGGTGGTGGCTTTTCTGTGCAGCATACCCTGGCCCCATTGTTTGAATTGTATTTTTTCAGTTCTATACATTTTGCATGTTTAGGATATCACTGAAAATATATTTATGTATCTTGATGTCATTGCTGGTATTTATTTTATTACGTATGGTTCTTATGATGTTTTTGTCGTTGTGTATTTTGTGCAGTGTTCTGAATAAAAAGAAGGATGTATACGTATGACTGAGGGGGAGTCTGAGGTTAGGAATGCTAACATGATCAGAGGGAAGGGAGGGAACCTAGCTGACTCTCCCCCATAAATGGGGGCTTGAGACAAACAAACTGAACCAGAGAGAGCATACAGTTAAATCAAAGGCAGAAATTAAGCAGGTAAAGAAAGGCAGGGGGTACAAGAAGGGTGCTATAGTTAATGCAAGACATGCAGGGTCTAGGAAGAGGGAGAGGAGACCCAGACAGACAACAAAAAATGTCTACATGGGTCCTGGAAGGGAACTGCGTCAATACCAGGAGCCTGGGCAATAAAATTAGCAATTTACAGGTGTCAGTGGCAGATACTAGGGTAGGAATTGTTTTCACAGAAACTTGAGACACGGATAAAAATGACTGGGACCTCTCAATACTGGGATGCTTACTCTTCAGAAAGACTAAGAGAATGGGTGGGGGGTGCCGTCTATGTTAGAAAGGGTATTAATATTGTGGAAAATGTAAGTGCCAAGAGTGATATGGAGGAAGCTGAGTCACTGTGTGTACTGCTCACAGCAACACGGGGCAAAAAAGTTCATATGGGAGTGATTTATTGGCCATCTGGACAGGGGGAGGTAAGGGACAAGGAACTTGCAGTGGATATAAAAAGGGTGACAGGAAGAGGGGTGGTAGTCATAGCTGGTGGTCTTAACCTATGGGACATAGACTGGTGTGTTCCAATAGATAAGAACTCAAGAAGCCAAGTTCTACTGGAACCCCTCCAGGACTGCCTACTGACCCAACTGATGAAGGATCCTACAAGAAGGATCCACCCTGGATGTAATTCTCACAAACCTGGAGGCAGTTAGGGCAGTAAGAGCAGGGAAGCCACTAGCGAACTGTGACCGCAATTCCATCTGGTTTGAGCTGCCCCTTGGGATTTAAAGAACACATTCAAGGATGGAGGTCCTGAATTTTAAAGGGGTGGACTTTGACAAAATGAGACTGATGGTGAGGTACAAATTGCCAATGCTAAGGATATAACAGGAGTGGAAAAGACATGTGTAGGTTTATAAAGTGGACTGTCCTTAAGGCTATAAAACTTTGTGTTAAATCAATTGTTAAAAGCAATAAATACAAGAGAGCCATATGGTTCTCAGTTAAGGTTAAAGAAGTTGTCAGGGCTAAGAGGGAAGCATTCCACAGGTTTACAAGAAGTCAAGGAGAGGCTGAGTGGGAGAAATGCATTCATAAAAATAGGGAGCTAAAAGAACAGTGAGGAAGGCAAAGGCAGCCAGAGAGCTACGGATTGCAGAGGTGATTACATCTGGGCGAAAAACACCTCTTCCACTACATCATGGAAAAAAAGAAGTGGGATAGCTAGGTTAGTAGACAATGGTAAAGTGTTCAAGGAGGATGGACAGAAGACTGCAGTCCTAAATAACTACTTCTGTTCTGTATTCACCAGGTAGGGTGAGGGTCCCATACCCAAAAGTGGCATCACTGCCCTTTAGCCTATGTATTCCTTAATTGCAGAAGGAAGGCTCCTCTGGGTGACTAAGGCAGCTTGGATACACATGTAACGATGGTTACTGTGATATGTGATCCTTTAGTCAGTGGTGCATGAGGTAGAAGGTTTCAACTAACCTAGATCTAATTTGTGCAATGTTTGAGGTTGGTTTAGCTGGCCCCAACCACTCTGAGATGATATGTGTCATGATAATGTATGTACATATATGTTGTGTATTGTCTCAATAAAAACTTTTCAACTTCATAAGTGGCACCAATGCAGCCGCTAGAGGAATTCAAAGAATGAAAACCCTGGTATTCACCATAGACAGGATTTGGAAATGCCTGGTGGCTGTCAAGCCAGATAAAGCTCCAGAACCAGATGGGATATATCCAAAAGTATGGAGGAAGTTAATGGAAGAGCTGGCTGAACCCTTGACACATCTGTTCAGTAGTTCACTATAGACAGGGATAGTAGCCAGTGATTGGAGAGCAGCAATTGTGGTGCCACCTTACAAGGGAGGAGACAAGGAGAAGGTGGGAAACTACAGGATGGATAGTTTCACATTGATTGTGGGAAAATTGATGGAGACCCTAATCAAGCAAGACCTTGTGGAATTCCTGGAAACAAATGGTCTTCAGGACAATAAGCAGCACTGGTTCATGGCAGGGATGTCATGCCAGACCAAACTTATTGTCTTCTTTGACTGGGTGACTAGGGAGCTAGACAAGGGTCATGCAGTGGACCGCCTCTGCTTTGATTTCAGTAAAGCATTTGACTCAGTGCCCCATAGGTGCCTGTTAAAGAAGTTGTAGGACCTTGGAGTGGCAAGGGATATAGGTGGGTGGGGAGTTAGTTCAGAGGCAGGAAGCAAAGGGTTGTTGTAAAGGGTGTGAGGTCAACAGGGGAAGATGTCACAAGTGGGGTATTTCAGGGATTGTTCTGGGCCCAGTGTTTTTCAACATGTTCATTAGCGACACTAGCGAGGAAATACAGGGAAATCTTGCCCTTTTCGATGATGGCACTAAAGTTAGTGGAAAGCTAGACAGTGTTGAGGGAGTTAGGGAACTAAAAGAAGACCTCCAAAGGCTAGAAAGATGTTCCAATGTGCCACAGCTGAAGTTTAAGGCAAAGAAATGCAAAGTAATGTACCTTGGGAGAGATAACCCCCAGACAGAGTACTGGCTGAATGGGGTTAAACTTAGTACCACTACAGAGGAATGGGACCCGGGAGTCATAATTTGTGACACCCAAAAACAATCAAGTCAGTCTAACAAAGCATACCGTAAAGCAAGCAGGATGTTGGGGTGTATAGGGAGGTGAATAGATAGTAGGAGCAGAGATGTGATCCTCTCCCTTTATTGATCCCTGGTGACACCACACCTGGAGTACTGTGTCTAGTTCTGGAGCCCTCCCCCTAGGAAGGACAAGGACAGGATATTGGCAGTGCAGAGAAGGGTAACAAAAATGATACAAGAGCTCGTGAGAGTCTCCTATGAGGAATGGTTACAGGAACTGAACATGTACTCTCTGGAGGCCAGAAGGGAGAGAGGGGATGTGACTGAAACCTTTAAATTCCTGAAAAGCATAAATAGAGTGCCCCACACAGCATCATTCAATAGGAGCACCAGCACAATGACATGCAGGCATTAGTGGAAGCTGAGGGGAGGGAACTTCCTGAAGGGATTTGAGGAAACTATCCTTTGGAAAGGGCAGCAGACCCATGAAACAGCCTGCCAGCAGAGGTGGTGGGTGCTAAGACCCTGGCAGAATTCAAGAGTGGGTGGGACAGAACGAAGGCACTTATAATGAATACAAGGGCAGGGAAGGATGAACTATTGGGGAGGGATAGATCCCTGGATTGGCACAAGGTCCCGGGTAATTTATGGGGAGACTTGATAGACCCTCGGTCTCCTTTTGCTGTAAGTATCTATGTTTCTGTTTCTAAGTCAAATATCCTCTCCTGTTCTAAAAGTAGTTGGCAAGAAAGTCTCACAACTTTGTTCAACTGTTGCAAATAAAGATCACTAGTGTTTTGCACATTACAAAATTCAAAAAATAATCATTGTGAGGGCATCCATGAAGAACTGCAGATACATCTTGGAAAACATATCTTTTCAGATGAAGTTCAGCCTATATTTCACACCTTTCTGTAAGCATCTTCCATGTAAAACACAAAAAACAGAGAAAATATAATGGCCAATGTATATTTCACCTGTTCAATAGTCTTTCATGTCTGACCTTAATGAACCCTCAAACTTCCATAACATCAGATTTGCATATCTCCCATTTCTCAGACCTCCATTTTATAAAACATTGTTAGGCAAAGGTCCTTTTTGTATTGTACTGTGAAGTTACAGAATGCTATTCCTGGATCACTGTTGACTCTTGGTTCTTTGAAAGTATTTAAGAATTGTTTAAGAAATATTTAAAACAGTATTGTTTAGAAAATTCTCAATGTCATTGTAACAATACCTGATGTTATCTGCACTGCATTGTTTTCAGTTTTTGTTATTCTTTGGGTTCCCATTGAAAATGGACATTTGATGCTCTCGGGGCTTACCTGATCAACAAATTTTAAATAAAAATAACAAAAAAAGATAAAGATTAAAGGTACATTCCGTTTACCCAAGATCCCTACCTGTACTTTTCTTGCCCCATAGGCTACTTTTACTGGATACGTAGGATAGTTACCACCTGTTCCTCCATTAACCACTCTCTAACAAGTCACCTTCACTTCCATCCTCCCCATCCCACTCACTCCCTTAGTGAAAACAAGTCCTTGTAAATTATTCCAGCCTTTCTTAAAGTTACTGACAGATCCAGCCTTAACAACATCACTTAGTAAGACATTTCATTTTTGTCAGCTCTGGAAAAGTGCCATATAAATAAAGTCCCTATCCTATCCTATCCTATCCTATCCTATCCTTCCTATCCTAGCCTACCCTATCCTAGCCTAGCCTACCCTATCCTAGCCTACCCTACCCTACCTTAACCTACCCTATCCTATCCTATCCAATCCTACCCTATCCTAGCCTAGCCTAGCATACCCTACCCTACCCTAGCGTAGCCTAGCCTACCCTATCCTATCCTATCCTATCCTACCCTACCCTAGCCTAGCCTAGCCTACCCTACCCTACCTTAACCTACCCTATCCTATCCAATCCTACCCTATCTTAGCCTAGCCTAGCCTACCCTACCCTAGCCTAGCCTAGCCTACCCTATCCTATCCTATCCTATCCTATCCTATCCTATCCTCTCCTACCCTAGCCTAGCCTAGCCTACCCTACCCTACCCTATCCTATCCTACCCTACCCTATCCTATCCTATCCTATCCTATCCTAAGGTCGTACCCTCCTAGGATGTGTCTTGCTGCTCATTTTAGTTACCCTACATTCTACCTTCTTTCTGCAGTCTATGCTTGTCTTTCCTTAGATTAAGGATCCAGAACTGGGCAAAGTATTCCAGATGGTACCTAACCAAGACTTGTATAGGCTTCATTATTATAGACATGAGCTTGAAAATAGGATCTTCATACCTTGAATGTTATCTGCTCCTACTGCTTTTCTACTCATGAAATCATCATTTTTAGCATGTGATCCCATAATCTTTTTTTTTTTATTCTTTGGTACAAGGTAAGGTCCTGTATGCACAAGTGCCTGGTTTTAGGGGGAACGTGACAGCACTTGGGTGATTAAGTGACTTGCTCCGGGTCACATAGTACACAAGTGGAGGTTGTGGGAATCAAACCCAGATCTGCAGGATGTACCAAGCTCATTTATAGGTCATTACTTCAACCGCTAGGCTATACTGCCAGCCCTATGACAACAGAGGTGTTGTGATAGTTTAAACAGAGGGTTATGAATCACATGTAGATGACTGGAAGGGACAACTGATGTGCAAAGGATCCCACTTTTAGACAAATGTCATTGTGTCATTGGTAATAATGAAGGAAAGGAACTGATAGCTCAGGAGTCATGTCCTGTTATAACATGTATAGATACACCCTGCAGTACTGAGACAGTAAATACAGTAAAAATGTATTTTAAAACTCACTGACCAACTGTAGGCACAAAAGGACTGAGGGGCAAACAGGTGATATTAGCCTGGGACCCTGGAATAAAAGACAAAATGCATATGATTGGTGCCCTTGCACATTAGGTGTGAAAAAAGGAGGAGGACATATTGTATACAGTAAAAGTTTATGCTAACTTCT
Source organism: Neoceratodus forsteri (assembly GCA_016271365.2). Taxonomy (NCBI): domain Eukaryota; kingdom Metazoa; phylum Chordata; order Ceratodontiformes; family Ceratodontidae; genus Neoceratodus; species Neoceratodus forsteri. The sequence continues at coordinate 958,694,421 of CM028136.1, forward strand.
TCCCCACACATATATAACTGGGGGGTGGACACAAGGCCATTTGCAAAGGAAAAAGTCCTGGAGAGACCTGTAAATCTGAAAGAGGATAAGGCCATTGGAACTGATGAAATACAACCATGAATGTTAAGGGAACTCAGGGAGGTGCTTTCAGAACCACTGTCAACCTTATTCAAAAACACACTAGAAATAGGAATAGTCCCAGAGGTCTGAAGGAGCAGCAGCAGGGCGGAGGCTAGCAACTACTGTATGGGCTGATGAGTCTTACATCAGTGGTGGGAAAATTAATGGAAACTCTGTTAAAGGAAAGGCTAGTGGAGTATCCCACCCCTATGTTTCTATAACAGTGGTAGAGATCCTAACTATATTAAACATATTTTCTTTACCTGCCATTATTTTTTGCTATGTCCAGTTTGAAGTAGACATTGGCCAGATTTTCAAATGTTGGTGCACAGCTAGTGTGCCAACACCAACCTCATTTTTTGATGCAGCTATGCCGACCACCTTTGCTGCAAGTGCACCCGATTTTAGCACATCGGCACAGTTATGACAGTTTTCTCGATTTACTGCAGCTTGCGTCAAATATTTGGCACAAGCCCTGTGAAAAAGGTGCCCAGGATTGATAAAAGCTTGACCAGCAAAAAGCTGGACTAACTTGTGACAATCAACGCGTGAAATGGAAAATCCCAATCGCTGGCCAGGAGAATGACGCAAGTCCTGTGCTCCAAATGATTGGCACACCAGGGGCATGCAGCATTCTCGGGGCTTTGAAAATCCAGCCCACTGAAGTAGATATTGCCCTACAGTGGTCAGGGACCAGTGTATATATATTTAAAAAAACTACTGGTAACCAACTCGGTGGCACAAAGAGCTGAGGCACTGGGCACCTCACCTGCTGCCATGCCAGTGACCCAGGTTCAGGGATGGACCTAGGTCACTCGGGGGCCAACCAGGGGAACAAGGATACAGCATCCTTACCAGAGGTTAAATTGGAAATGTTTAGGAGGTAGAACTGTAATCTCTAAATTTGTAGGGGGTGGAACTGTCATCCTTAGGAGGTGGAACTCTCCTATAGTATTCAAAGAAGAATGATGTCAGAGGAGGTGGAACTGAGTTCCAGACTGTTCCTGCCCAATTTAACCTATGGTCCTTACATAGCTCTCCACTGGGGAGGGGGACAGTGCATATCACTACCTGGCTGCCACCTAGTGGAGGCTGGGTGGCACATAAGCAGTTACCCACCTAGTTGGCTGAGGAGCAGTTGCAGAAATATGCATCATATTTATGCAGTACATGCATGCCATTGCATTCATTCCATCCTGGGTGGGGGAGAAAATGGGAAGGACACCTGCACTGGCAGGATGATACAGGCAACTCCACAGGACCCACACTGCCTAGTGAGGCACCTGCTTGAAGAAGATAGGGTAAGTCCTGATGGGTGTCAGGGCTGGGGGTCACTGGCAGAAGGGGTCAGTGGGGGGTCAGGAGATAAATAGAAAAAGAAAAAACTACTGCTACCCTTATTTCTTCAGCTGGGTGTTATACTATCAATGTGATGTCAGAATGCTGATACTGTATTCACTATTTTGGAGCCAAATTCTTCTTTTCCATTAATTTAGAAAATGTTTACCTTATTTTTGTAAGTCAAATATGTGCAAAATGGAGTTAATTGAAACCCTGTGTAGAACATCATCTAAATATCACAACAATGGCACAACAGAATCTGAGAAGGGGAAGAATTCCAGAGAGAACAGGATGTCACCATATACAACATATAGAATAGTGGATGATTGACCATCCACAACAAGGCTGTGTTTCCATCGAGGGAGTTGATGGTGTCATAGAAACCTGGGAAGCGGCTGGGGTTTCTGATACCATGACTCCAGGACTCCAGATGGAAACACTGCTTTCGTTGAGGATTGTCAACCATCCACTATTTTATATAGTATATGGTTCCTCAACGTTCACATTCCTGCATTAAAACTGGGCATTTTGTTATTCTTGCAGTTCCCTACCTAAAGTTGCAGTCCTCCGCAATGCTGCCGGAGAAGTTTCCGGTTCTCCCGACTCCTAGCTGAAAACCCCACTCTGCTTTGGCATCGGTAACTGTGCCAGTAGATTTAAACAAATAAAAATACTGAAAACTGACAGTTTGGGCACATGGAGCTGTCAATGTAGTCCGTGTCCAAACTGTACTTGTGAGCTGCTTGCCTGACCGCTCGCTAAGAGAAGCCACCATTTTCTCCATCGTTTTTTGAATCCCCAGTGTAAATCAACCAATCGGGTGGTAAGGCAAGTCAGAAAAGTTGTTGTACTATCGATGTGACGTCAGAACGATAGTACAACAACTTTTTTGACCTTTGAACTGCCCTACAACAAGAATTTGAAAGCCACTGCTTTCTAGTCACAATAAGCCATAACCATATACTCTAATCTCTTTCTACAGGGTCAAATTCCATTTGTCACCTAAAATAACACCTTGTCTGAACACATGAAAAAAATTAGTTAGTAGTGCTGTGTGGAATTTTCAGATTCCGGCAGAACAAAATTTCTTGGAATTTTCAAAATTCGACCAAAATTTGGCCAAATTTCACTGGAAACGGAACGGCAGAATTCCATTGCAGAAAAATGTGAAATGAGTTTTTCCCCAACATTTCCATGGAATTTTATTCTGTGGATTTCAAAATTTTCTGCGGAAATGGTTGAAGAATGATTTTCCATGAAAACAATGCTGTTCTATGGAATATTATTTCATGGAACACAGCAGGTGGAATTTTGCATAAGAACCAGCAAAATTCCAGCAGAAATTCTGCTGGTGAAATGATCATTCAGTACTTATTTCCCTGGTGGAATTCCACACAGCACTATTGGTTAGGTTATAAATTGCATTTAATTTTTACATATTTTCATAATAAAGCTGCCCTATATTGGTTAAGTCCTTTTGTACCTAACTCAATAAATACTGTAATGTCCTCCTTTTGAGCCGATGAAGTCATAATTGTAAGAATAAGGTGAAGCAAAGCACCTGTTAGTTAGGACTAAGTGGGCTCCTGATGGCTAGGAAGGTTTCACCCCACTCATAATATGACCCATAATATGCCTCAACTATTAACTGTATCAGTTAATATTGCCTTAAAGTATTGTGCATGTACATGATATAGGTTGCTGGCTGTGTCCCGCATCTTTCTACCTGCATGCATTGTGTTTCTCTATTTCTTTCTTTATTTGCATTTCTAAGTCACCAATAAAGAGATTTACAAAAGGGGTAAAGACTGAAATTGTTGATTTCTTCTGATTAACTTGTGTGTTGGAGTTTGTGTTTCCAACTTATTTTTACTATATTTGATTTCATTTATTAAATACATAAATGCAACCCACCCAGAGGACCAATGAGGTTGAACGCATATCATACACAACATGCATCAAGTACACATTACAGAAGTTTTACAAATATACTGTACAATATTAAAATTATAATAACATTCTTTAGCAGTCAGTTATACTTTTCTACTTTTTAAAACAGTAATACTTCTATTATATCACTCAGTATATAATAAAGATGAGCAATGCACCTAAACATTTACTTATTTCATGATTAATAATTCCATATATGTTTTTTTATACCTATGAAGTTTTGTGTATTTTTTGCACTAATAAAATAATATCAAACATCAGGTGAACACAGCCCAACACAACATCAGGTGATGTTCCTTATTTGGTAGGTCCATTGATTCCATTTTAAAGAGCACCTGACACCTGCAGAAAAACATAGAAAAACATAATATTCAGACACAATTATGCATATATTTCACATTAGTTTGATATTCCTCATTTTCTGAAAACTTTGTTCCTTGAAGGTTCATCAGCTCCTATTGCATAGTCCCCACTTGATGTCATAACATGCTGCTTGTGACATCACAGTTATTAACTTGACAACACACTGTAACATCACAACAAAGGAATATGACTTCAAGTGAGGAATCAGCTGTACAGTATGTGCAGCTGAACTCTGAGGGAGCTATATACTGTTTCCACATGAATTTCCTCAAATTTAGAATTGGGAGGGGGATTATATAGAAGATATGTAAAATACAAGCTGAACTGTGTCTAAATATTACAATTTCCAAAGTTTTCCCTGAGATGTCAATGCTCTTTAATCCATACAGTAAAAACACCTGCAAAATGTTCACAGCTTTGGTTTGTCAGAGCAGCTAGAAAGTACCAATAAAACTTGGAAAGCCTCAGGCATCCTTTCTCAGCAGTAGTGCTGTGCAGAATTTTCAAATTCTGGCAGAATTACATTTCATGAAATTTTTGAAATTTCACCAAAATTCTGACACATTTTGCTGGAAACAGAATGTCAGAATTCCACAGCAGAAAAATATGGAATGAGTTTTTCCATGACATTTCTGCAGAATTCTATTCCACATTTCTCAATATTTTCCTCTGCACCGGTTGCAGAATGGTTTTCAGTGGAAAAAATGCTGTTCCATGGAATATTATTCTGTGGATCGCAGCAGGTAGAATTCCACAGAGGAACCAGTGAAAGTCCATGCAAAATTCTACCAGCAGAATGGTCATTCTGTGCTTATTTCACTGGCAGAATTCCACATTCTGCATAGCGGTACTCAACAAGTAATTTTTATACTGAAATCTTGGGTTTCTTGCCATACTATAAAACTTTTGCCATTATTGTATTACACTGCAGAAAGATTTTTGTATCTTTAATGCAATATATTGAAAAAGGAATGTTAACAAGAGTTGTGCAGAATGTGGAATTCTTACCAGCAGAATTCATGAGGAATGTGGCAATTCTACTTTTGAAATGCTTTTTGGAATTTCTTTTTGAATTATGTGGAATGTTGAAAAGCATTTCTATGGTAAAGGGACATTGTCAACCTTTTTTGTGTTATGTTATTTCTAGGTAAACCCCCACATTTTATGACTGATTATGTTCTCAAAAATTCATTGATGTTGCTACTTGTTTTATTGTTTCCTTTCTTAGTAGAACTGAACTACATGCTAATTGGTTTAATTAAACCTAAGTTTTGTTTCAAATCCTCGATCTACTCTTACTACATACTTACAGAACACTAGGAAAATCCCTTAAAAGTGCAGCCACTCATGATACAGTAGTCTCCCTCCCACTGCATAATGAGTTGGTAGACTGTGATGTGGGTGTTCCCAAGTCCAGGAAAGATGCAGTGGGAGTCGACCAAGGGAATGTAAACAAACATGTATTTGTGTGTAATACCAGTACAGGGGGCAGTCTGTTTTTCACTTTTTAATAGAAGAAAAGGAATCAGAATCAAACTGCTATTTACATAAGCAATCTCTACAGAATGTGACCAATCATAAAATGCATTTTATTTAAACTCGGGACATTTTGAGGACTAAGGGGGTTGACAGTGTCCCTTTAACTGCAGACCAGCTTCCTGAGGACCATGTAACCTGTAGAATAACATTTTGCAAATTACCAAATTGAATCCATGATTTATGTGACTCATGGATTACAAATCCAGCAAAAACAATATGCTTTCTAAATTTCAGAATTCTGCTACTGACAGAATACTGTAAAATTAAACTGAATTGTCTGAAATTCTGCAAAATTCCATTCTATTGGAATTTTAAAACATCATACAGTTCTAATAATAACCTTTGAAAAAGTTTCATTTTTATTGCATTGACATTTGTAGGTAAAGTCATTGCTATACTCATTACATCCTTCTATTAATCTCTTTTCTTATTTTGAGCAACAGTGGTCACATGTTCTCTAGACTAAATCATTTGCCTAATAATGCCTCATATTGCAGTTCATGCCCCATAAACTATTAACCAACTAGGCAGCCTTCAGTTGGGTCATCTCAACTTTGTCAAAGTCCTTTCTGTACTGTGGTGACCAGAAGGAAATGCAATACTCCTTGTAAGCTCTAACAAAGACCCTGTACATAGGAGGAACACATCCACTGATATGTTTCTTATCCACTTCCTAATGCACCACATAATTGAATTTGCACTCCTAACAGTGGCAGCATATTAGTTGTATAGTACAACTTTAGTGTATTGTCCACAACTGGGCTGGCAGTAAAGTCTAGAGATTAAAATAATGAGCTGTGAATGAGCTTGGAATGTCCAACAGATCTGAGTTTTGATTCCCACAATCTCAACTCACATACTGTGTGACCCTAAGCAAGTCACTTAACCTCCCCAGTGGTCCTGGGTCACCCCTGAAAACGTGCATTGTCCCTAGAGGTACAGTGTTGCACCATGCGCAACCCACTGATGTGCCCCAGCATGATATTCAAACAGGAATTGCACCTGGCACAAATCCTGATGCACCGGAGTGCATCAGTAATGTATGCAGGTGCACAGGTGGGGGGGGCGTGCCCATGCATACTCTGCACATCTCGATATTCAGCCCGGGATGTGCTGAGCCATGCATGTGCAACCCCTACTTGCACTGCATAAAGTTGAGCAAAAAAAGAAGAAGCAATGGCCAGCCACCCACAGGTGAGCTGCCGTATTGCAGGGCGCAACATGGCAGCTGCCACCTGTAGGTGGCCACTCGAGCTCCGGCTGCACCTCCCTGGTGGCACTCCCCCATGCCCGATCATGGGCAATGGTGTGTAAAAATAGAATCCGATATCCCTGGTGGTCCAGTGGAATGCTGTCAGCCCGATTGCAGGCTTGGGTAAAATGATAAAGTTTCCTATACCCCTGGTGGTCCAGTGGACCGCTGTCTGCCCGATCACGAGCTTAAATAAAAGAAAAAGACTCCTATATCCCTGGTGGTCAGTGGACCGCTGTCTGCCCAATCACGGGCTTAAGTAAAACATTACTGATTCCCATATCCCCCTCCCACCCACCCACTGTCCCCACTGATACAGCCTCCGTCAGTGAGCGGTTATACACCACCCACTGTCGCCCAGCCGCTCCATCAACTGACACCGTCGGCAAGCTCATTGTCCACAGCATGAGCTAATGGGTGTCGCACTACCACTACACATTCCAGATATGAGGAATGTGTAGTATGGTATGGCTGTACATCCATTGGCTCATTCTGTGGACCAATGGCGACAGCCCTAGACTGGTGTCGTCGATGAGTGGCGGACGCTGGGTGCTGCCACCATGCCGACGGCGGGCAGTGAGGATCAGTGAGAGTCCGTTGGACCACCAGGGATATGGGAATCAGTAATGTTTACTTAAGCCCGCCGATCGGGCAGACAGCGTCCACTGGACCACCAGGATAGTAGGTTCTTTTTATTTTACTAATGCCCCAATCGGGCTGTGGGCACATTGCTGTGCTGCAGGTGTCAGTCCCAACGGCTGCTGCCTGGCAGGGTGCCAGGTGCAAGTCATTGGGATCGGCGCACCTGCATGCAAATGGGGCTATAATGACATGCAAATGGCCCCATTTGCACCTTGCATACATTATGGTCCCATTTGCATGTGCACTTTTGAATACCGCGGTTGTTGCGCCTAGCGCAATGGAACTTACGCTAGCGCATCCCCCTGCTCCACTCTGGCCACTTGCTCTGGCACAGTGCCACTGCACCATGTGCACTGCGGGTGGCCAGGGTGCGATATTCAATGATGCTGAGCCATGGCGCAGCTCTGTTGAATGTCACCCAGTCAACACCCCTTCGCAGCCAAGTTGCGCTGCGCCCAGGCTTGTGCCACAGCCTGGCGCAGTTTGAATATCTGGGCCAAGGTGTGTAAAACTAGAATTTTGTACACTACCTCAGTGTGGGATACTTTAAAAAACCTCTCAAGCTTCACTGTTGGGTATATATATAGCATCCCACACCACGGACATGTGTAAAATTCTCATAATACACACCTCCCCATATATTATTCTATATACAGTATATTTACTGGTTAGTGGTGTTAAACCACTGCCAGCGAGTGCTCAACAGCTCCATAAACCAAACAAGGTGGTTTATGGAGCTCCATAAAGCACGAGCAGAACAGTAACACAGCATCACCAGAAAAAACCCCGAACAAGCTGTCCTCATGCTGGACGTTCACAAGCGCTACACAATTGGTCACAAGCTTGTCGGCAGTAACAGTTATCCATGCAAAGTAACAAAAAAGACAATCTAAACAAAAAAAACCACCAAAAACTAGTAAATATAAAAAATAAAACATGGATAAATGTGGTTCACTGGGGATTTTATGCATCCCCTTGGTGTGTGATGCCCATATAAACCCCTGAGGCTTCACCCTTGGGGTTTATGGGGAATCACACACCTCGGGGGTGCATAAAATCCCCATAAACCACACTTCTCCATGTATTATTCTGTATTTAATGTATGTGTAGCAGGGGTGGGAAAGGAAGGGTGCCATTGATTTAGCTGTCCAGAAGGTCCTGATAGGGCTTCAATTATAGTTTCATGTTTGTTTGTTTTGACTACAAATATTGGGGTTCAATGACTTTAGTGTTTAGTACCCAATCCATATTTTGAATCATATGAAAGCAGCTGTGGGTTTCAAAAGTAGTCATACTTTTTATACAAGCAAATACTGAATTCTACACTTGCCAGTAATTGAATTTCAATAAGGCATTACACCACAGTTTAAACAGAAACTAGAAAGGCTACTTGTTAGGTGCCAAAGCTGTTAAACAGTTTTGTGAAGCATATAGCCAGCATGTGGACTTAACCTGTGTCCCACAGATGCAACACAATACGGTAGTTCTGCAGCTGGAAAACTGTTTGCCGACTGGGAGGGATGTTTAATGGAGCTTCAGGCTGGACTGCGCAAGCCACCTTGGTTATTTGTTACATACTGTAAGTTAAGATCAGTCTGAGGTCTGTCAACACTTCCACCAGTTACTGTAGATTTATAGCAGATTTATAAACCTGTTTGGAAAAAAAGTCAGCATTAAAAGTTTGAAGCTTATTTTTTTAGTATGATGGTCCAAGTCTAACGAACATGAATACCATGGTTGAGGGCATGAACACAACATAATCAGTATATGGCTATTTAGTTCCTCAAAAGGGTTTTATTTTATGGATCTAAATAACTTGAGACACAACAGGTCACATATAAGTAAACAGAGCAGAACTCAGTTTTATATAGTACAGTATCTTTCAACCACAGAGTATATCAAAGTGCTTTACAAAGCAGTAGAAAGACAGAAATAGAAATGTGATGGAAAGAAAAAGACCTGAATAATCCATCTAGTTTGTCCCAACATTCCCTACTCAAAAGCATACTAATCAACATTCTCTATCCTAGTCTTTCCTTGCCCTCCCTCCCTCATCCTCCATACGATAACTCCCTCTATATGTGCAAGCCCCCTCACATATCACTTCCTCAGGAATCCTGCCATTGCCTCATGAACTCTGCTATTGCTTTTGCCTCCTCAGCCTTTCCAGGGTGTGTGTTCCACGTGTCCACCACCCTTTCCATAAAGTAATACTTCCTTATGTCCTTTGTTAACTTTCCCTTCTCTAGAATGAGTGCATGCCCCCTAGTGGATGCACTGTTCATTAGCTTGCGCAGACTTGCTGCGTCCATTCTGTTAAACTCTTTAATGAACTTGAAAGTCTTTAACATGTCCCCCTGTCACTTCTGTCCTCCAGTAAATACACATTGAGGCTTACAGCCTCTCAATGTGTGTTTTGCCCTGCTGGCCATGTGGTCATCTTTGTGGCCCTCCCAGTCCACCATCTCTAATCTAGCCATGTCCTTCCTTAGGTGCAGACCCCAGAACTGCACACAGTACTCCAGATGTCATCTCAGAGTGATCTATACAGAGATCATATCAGTTCTCTCCTGCTACCAATACCTCTCTGTATGCTTCTTACCATTCTATTTGCAGTTATATAGCCCATTGTACCAAGAAGGTCACTTTGGGTTATTGCTAATCACTCCACTAGGTCTCTCTCTTCCTCTGTGTTCTCTCCCTGCATTTTATTAATTTAATTGTTCCAAGTTTTGTCTACCTACCATATGTGTGTTACTTTGCGCTTTTTGGCATTAAATTTCAGCTGCCGAGTACTGGACCACTTGTCCAGCCTCCTCAGATCCAGTCTCATACTAACCCTTTCTTTACTATCTACCCTCCCACAGAGCTTGGTATCATCAATGACTGACTCACCTTGCCCTGGATACCTCCTCCTATGTCACAGATGTATATATCTTAAACAGGAGTGTGCCCAGGACAAGAGGTGCTGTGAATTTTAAGTTTGCCTGTGAAACTAGTGCAAAGTCAGGAACTTTGTGCTACACATAGCAAAGTTTCCAACATTTGCCCCAGCTTCACTTACTGAAAATATTTTTTTCTTTTAAAACCATTTTCATAATATTAACCCCCCCCATTTCCAATACCTTTAAAATCATTTCCCCCATCCTGTCACCTACTAGAACCCATCTTGCGCCTCTGCCCTACAGTCCCCATGTAGTTCGATATTAATAAGGCAATTCACGTTGGCAGCACTAAATAGTAATTGCTTGGTTTGGCATAGATGAGGTGAAGGGACTATTGCTATCACCTGTGCCCCCTACTGCCTTAGTAATAAGGAATTTTGCTGGGCCTGTGGCTGGCAGGAAGAAGGTGGACGTCAGTGAGTGGCAGTGTAAGGGCGAAATTATTTATCTTTTTTTTTGCTTATCCTGCCTGTGTTGGCCAACTCCCTTCCTCTGGCCTACCCAGTCCTGTGACCCCAGTATCTTCCAGGACATACCTATCTGGCTGTTTCCACAGGACTTACCCCTCCAGCAAGGTCCCCAGAACCCCACTGGAGGCAGGGTCCACCTTGCATAGACTCTCGCCTGGATAGCTGGGTGCAGAGCCTGCGAGAGACTGGTATCATCCTACTATTTGCTGCTGTTTTCCCATTTTTCTTTGCCCCCCAGTAGGTGCAGATGTGCAATGTCATCATGACGCCTGTTGCATGCTCCTTCATGATGTGTGTCAATGGCCACTGCACCTCCCGTCTGTCTCTACAGTTTAGTGTTGCCAACCACCGGTCTCCACCAGGAGTCAGGTGAGTGCTGGTAACTGTGTCCCCCTCACCCCCCCAGAAGAGGAGACCAGTCCCTTGGCTGCTCGATCCTCCACCCCCCAGCCAGCCTTCCAACTCCTGAGCTCACTACCGAACTCTGGTCATCTGCGTGACAGGCGACAGCGCTACAGCTTCATCGGCTGTCTTGCCCGAGAAATTATTTTCAAAAGGAGGTGGGAGGTGGTTTGGAAGATGGTTGCAAGTGGGTGGGGGGATAATGTTAAGAAAAATGTTTTTTGATAAAAGAAGTGCACTTCACACTGTTCTTCACCAGTGAAGTGCTGCTTCGACAGTGAAAACAATACGCAGTGGCACATCGCCAGCACTTTCACCGCCAAAGTGCCACTGTGCATAGACATCAACTAGTGAGGTTGGCCCTTCGCCATACAAACAATTGCACAAAATGAAACTTCACACCTATGCAAAGTTGGAAAACTTTGTGAAGATTTTTACAAAGTGAAGTTCCCTGACTTTGCATGCCACTACCCAGGACTGACTCATGTGGTAGCCCGGTAGTCCTTTTCTCAGATAATTGACCATTTAGGACCTCCCTCTAAGTTCTACCCATCAGCAAGTTTTTAACTCAAACAGTTATTTCTTCTCCTAGCACCATATCATTCACCCTTTTCACCAGCTTCTTATGTTGTACTGGGTCAAAGGCCTTACTAAAAATGTAGGTATTTTACATCCTCTGCTTGCCCCATTTGCCATTTCATTAAACAAGTCTATTAAGTTCAGCTGGCACAACTGGCCCCTGGTGAACCCATGCCGGTTCCCATCTATTAAGTCCTTTTTCTCTATAAATGTAACTATCTCAACTTTAATAATTGTCTCCAGATGTTTCCATGTAATTGATGTCAGAACTGCTGGTCTGTTGTTTTTTGAATTTTCCATATCACCCCCCCTTGTGTAAGTAAACTTCATTTGCCACCCACTAGCCCTCTAGCACTATATCTTTTGCTACCGATTCTCTATCGTGGAGTGTTAGCTGCTCTGCTAGTGCCTGTCTTGTCTCCTTCAGCACCACAAGGTGAATCCTGCCTGGTCCTGCTGATTCGTTGGTTTTTAAGTTCTCCAGCCCCTTAAGGATGTTCCCTGGTGTTTCAGCAACCCCATGTCAAAGTTATAATTTTTTGCCCAGTACATGATGGTCATCTAAACATTTAAAATCCACAATATATCACCAGCCCGGTGGTGCTGAGGGCAGAGGCGCTGGCTGCTGCACCTCGTGCCATGCCGGCGACCTGGGTTTAGGAGCGAGCATGGGTCACCGGGGGCTGGCAGAGGAGGAGAGGGATTGAGTGTCTGATGGACTGCTCTCCCTCTCTGGGGAGGAGGGGTTCACAGTGGTCAGCACCCAACTGCCCCTGGCAGAGGCTGGGGGTCAGGGACGCATGCCGGACACTTGGGAGGAGTCTGGGGCAGACGCCAGGATGGGGGCGCATGCGGACACATGCACACTCCCAGTCTCTGGCGTCATAGCATTCCCACTGACTCAGGGGAATTACGAACAGGAGAAAAGTGGCACCTCTCATGCTGCTTGATGGCTGTCCATGAGTGTTCTTCGGGTGCTGGCACCCAAGCTGGATTCATGCAGGGTGGGGAGATAGGGGTCTTCCTGCCACCCCACTGTGGGGGGCAAGCCACAGGAGTTATAGGGTGCCAGGAGTCCCAGTCAAGATGGATGGCGGCCGGATCCCCAGCAGGATGCGAGGGAAACTAATGGGGTGCAGAGAGGTGGCCAGAGGAGGATAAACATCATAAAGAAAATCCACAATAAAAAAACATGGGTTTCCATGCTTATTTTTAAGTTACACTGGTGAGACTTAATCTCTGTTTATAGAAAAAATTCAGAAGGGGTCAGATTATTTGATGTGGTTATAACATCAATATTTTAGAAGTCAACATGAGTATGAAAGAAAATGTGAAACAAGGACAGTAATTTGTCATGATGCTTGCTTCATTTTGTCCACACATGCAAAAATAAAGAGTAAAATACCAATACCATGGCACCCTCTTGAACTGATACTCCACAAAAATGAGGAAATATTTGTATGTTTTTATACAAATAACCATTTCAGACCCATGTCATTTTCATAAAACTTTTTTGATAGATGCAGAATATGGTTATGAATATAGAAACAGAAAGAAATATCGGGGTTGCCATGCTTCTTTTGGTCATATCTGCTTTCAAAGTTGCAGTTTCAGAGGTGGTCAGCTTAGGACAAAAATAATTGAAACATGCCAATAAAAAATAGAACTTATAAGAATGCTATTCAAACAGTTCAAAAGTGCATGCAGAATGGCAAGGACTTTAACGTAAAATAAACAGTGTAACCAAAGACAGACAGACATTTAGGTAACTTGCCTTAAATGATACCAACTGCTGCAATTGTGTCCTTAACTACTTGTTCCATACTTGTTTCCTTGTAATTTCATCCATGTAGAATATGCCCCTAGCATTTCTCTTCAATTTTCTCCTGCTTCCTGGGAGTGGGCCTGCCTCCTGAACTCTGAATACCTAACAAAATTGTTCATTTAGAATACCTGTGTTCTCCCGTCATCCCGTGTACTCACCCCATCCTTCCTTATCCTTTCTGCTTTCCCTTGTCTTTTCCTTTTGGCTAGCCCAGATTCTGCTTTTGCCTCCCTAATAAGCTTTTAACACACACCCAATTTCTCCTTACATACCTCTCTAGTTGCCTCACTCTACAATTTTGTAAGTCATTAACACCACATTTTTGTCCCTAATAGCCTGCCTTACCTGTCTGTCTAACTGTATGGGTTTCCTATATTTTGTGAACATTTTATTGTCCTGACAGTCTTGGGTGGGCTCTGTAAATACATCCTTTAATTTTGCCCACTTCCCCTCCACTCCCTGGAACATGTAAAATACCATGATGATCTATGATTTCTCTTCCTGTTCTTAAAGTCCACTTTTCTGAAGTCCAGCGCCCAATTGTTAGAGGCCAGTTGTTGGGACCCCACGTTTCATACTGAATGTCATTGTATAATAATCCCTCTGGACCACTGGGGCTTCCATGTCAATGTTTGTAACATGTAATTGTAACAAGATGTATAAAGCAAATGGTCATGCTTTCTTCTGTACCTGTTGCGTCTGTGACTAAATGTAAGTTTCATTTTAGGGTCACCTTGAGTGCAGACAGACATTATGAAAGTTTAATTATCTGCTTAAGTCAGCTTATGTGGCCTGAAGTCCTGTATTTAATATTGTAATAGGATGGAGCCAAAGTGGCTACAAACAGCCCAGTGGCCCGCAGTACAGCCAAACCAAAACTGTGAAAGATGAAAAAAGACAATTACAGAGAAAGTTCACCAATGCGGTTCCCCCCAGTAGTTTGCCCCCCCTCCAAAACAACTCTGACCTGGAGTTGATCATATTTAAATGCAGGGGGTGCGGGGGGCACATTGGTTACTGATGGCACAATACCGAGTGTCAGCAGTTTGCTGTCACCGTACAGGATGTCGACAGATTTACTGTTGACAAAACGTGGTGCTCCCCAAAATGTCAGCTCACAATAGAGACTGCCTACTTGGCTTGCTCCCAGTTTTGATGGCTGGTATTTAAAGTAATGGCTTGTTTTTCCATAGTGAATCCTTAATTAGCATGGTCTTTGACATGAGTTAGGCTGGTCTGAGCTGGTTGTTAGGTTTGTAAAGAAGAAGAGAAACAAATGTAGAATGTTTCCAGAAGGTGGGCTGAACCATCTAAGTAATATGGCAAGGGATACCAGCTCTCCAATGGATATCACAAGTAGTTTTTGCTATAGTTCTTTAGATCCATTTGGGGAAGCCAAATACTATAGTGGAGATCCATCGCATAAAAGGGGAATACTAGACCTTTGGATCTAAAGGCCTGCTTTGGACCAGGTGTGTGATTTTTTTTTATTCTTTGGTAACTGGGTAAGGCCCACTAGGCACATGTGCCTGTTTTCAGAGGCGACCTGGGGGCACTGAGGAGATTAAGTGACTTGCTCATGTTCACACAGTATGCAAATGGAAGTTGTGATACTCAAACCCAGGTCTGCTGGAGGTACCAAGCTCATTCATAGATCATTATTCTAACCTTTAGGCTATACTGCCAGAAAGCCCATAGGGTAAGGAAGCAAATATTAAGTGGAGCTAAAGAGATTTTTCTGTTTATAATTCTGCAGGACTTGGACATGTACACCCTCGAGAAGACAAGGGAAAGGGGAGACATGACAGAAACATTCACGTACCTGCACAGGATAAGCAGGGAGGACACCAAGGAATTTATTTCTTGAGCTCAAATACAGGGATGAGGATGGACTTACTTAAATTACAATGTGGGAGATTCAGGAAGGATGTTCTTAAGCATTTTTCATGGAAAGAGTGGTGGACAAGTGGAACAATCTACTGGAAGAAGTGGAAAGGGTCAAATTGGTAACCAGTTTCAAACAGGCATGGGAAAGGAATATAACACAGAAACAGAGAAACATAGAAAGTGTCTGCAGAAAAGGACCGATAGACCCATCTAGTCTGCCTTATTTCCCCCTGCCCATCACTGCACTTTGGACTCTGTTTGGTCACAGGTGTCCCTCCCTCCTGCCTTACCTCTATTTATTATATCCATGTGCCTATCGCATGCATGTTTGAAGCTTCTCACTGTCTTCACCCCTAACATTTCTTCTGGTAGACTGTTCCAGGCATCCGCCACCTTTTTAGGAAAGAAGTATTTCCTTATAACCATCTTAAACTTCCCTTCCCCCAAAGTTCATAGCATGCCTCTGTGTTCTGGTGCTGGTCCTCCAAAAGAGACTCCCCCCTGCACCTTATTCACCCCTATGAGGTATTTATACAGTTGGTCTCAGCCATGTCCCCTCTAACTTTCTTCTCCCCAGGAGGTACATGTTTAGCTTCTACATTCCTGCCTTGCATTTTTTTTGTGCTACCCCGCACCATTATAGTAGCCCTCCTCTGACTATAAGCTTAGTCAGAAGTGAAGGGACGTAGAATCTAAGGGGAGGAATGACTGCAACTGTCAGAGCAGCACAGTGAGGTAGGATGGGTAGACAGGATGGGCCGCTAGGCCTTTTTCTGTGAACAATGTCAATGTCTATGCATGCTCTTGAAGGTAGTGCACAGAAAGGACCCTGCAACCTGCACCTGGACCGCAATGCATTGAAACAATGGAGTCACTCCAAATGAGTGCACAGTAAAGTTCCACTCAGATCGAAAACAGATGGCCACACCCTCCATGATCCCTCCGCAGGTAGTGAACCATGGAGAATATGTCTGGGACTGCTGACTCAAAGACTGGACCTGTGGCATCATTCAGCCAGGTCTCCATGATGCAAGCTAGATTTACTGAGGAAATTAAGTCTGCTATAATCATAGTCTTGTTCCTGATAAATCTACCATTACATAACACTGCAACAGGGGGACATGTGGAAGCTACTGGCCTCAGGGCTACCCACCCACTTGGTCCAGTGAGAGCTCTAGGTATAGGAACTAACCATGTCTGGCCTCTCCCTAGGTGCCATTTTATCCCAGCGTGCCTTCTGGTCCTCACCACTCCAATAGTTCTCCCCATTAGCCCTCCCTACGCCACAGTACCTATCATCCTGCCTCCTTATGATGCCCGCCTCCCTGCAGTTCCCATGTGCCACCGCTAGCAGTGGATACTGAAGCGGAGAAGGTCAAGCAGCTGTGACTTGGAATAGCTCAGCTTTGGACCCAAACACAAAAAGACACGGAGCCACTTAATCACAGATACAGTACCCACCCACAATAAAACCTCAACTCTCAACACAGCTCTCAGATAACCCCCTTCACTCAACCTAAACCCTAAGCCCACACTCACTCAACCACTAATACACAAAATCCCTAATCACACACCCACTATTCATGCCTAAATTACCAAGCATACAAACCCACTTCCACCGCATTGAGTTTCAAAAATACTTTAATACATTAAAATAGAAAAAGAAGAATCCACATAGGGGACTGTTCATGGTGCAACAATTTAACAGGAGAAAAGTGAAACACTGTCCAAAGTCTGACACAAAGTTCAATATTGAAGAAGCCCCCTGCTCTCACCACAGGAGGTTGAAATCGGGTATAAAACTGTCTCACAAAAGGTAGTGTCCAGATAGTACTCTCACTACTGTCTAGGCTTCAAAAGTCAACAAACAGGACTTAGCAAGAAGGAACATTGACCTGATGGTTCTCTTGTCACCCACAGCCAGTCAAAGACTTCTCTGGAAAGATTTTCCACAGTTCTTTCCCTCTCCAGCTCTGGCAAGTCCACAATGGTCCCTGGGGCAGACATAGAAACATAGAATTTGCTGGCACACTAGGACCACCTGACCCACCCTATCTACCCACTTTTCCTGCCTGTAGTTTGTATAATACCCTTATTCAGTATGAGCAATGCCAGTATGGGTGAAATATAATGAGTTTCAGGTTAACAAGTTGCACAGACAGCCCAAAGGGAACTGGCTAACCTCCACTATTCAAACTGCAATTCCTGCAATGGGAACCAGCTACTCCAGATTTCAGCCACTGACTGTGCCTCTGAACGCTGTAGCCACTCGCTCTCTGTGCTCCCTACCTGGAGTGTACCATCCAAGCAAAACTCTCTCAGCTGTGCAAAACCAATCCCACTCCAGTGTGGAACTCCACTTTGTTTTCCAGGATCTTATCCTGCCACCAGAAGTCTCTTTCTTAGAAAAATGTATTGCTGGTAAGTCCTGAGTTTGAGCACTGCATCATGGTGTAAGAGAAATGTCGGCTTTTCAATTAACAGTTTAAGACACTATGAACAGATGTACTAGGGGTATTCTAACTAAAAATATAAAAGGGCTTAACTCTGTGTTTACTCATTTACGGGTCCTACCACATGTATGGTCCCTAATGCTGCCCACTAACTACTATCCAAAACCTTCTACTAAAAATGCTGAAGAGCTGAAATGAAGCACTAGGACCTGCTTCACAGGCTAACCAGCTTGCATAGACAGTGCATCAGATAGTATAGCAGAAAAGCACGTAATACACAAGTATATGTATTAAACTAGATACTGTATATGCCAATGATATAATGATGTACTTATATACAACATTTTCAAATTTCAGTTATAGTAAAGTGATAGGTTGCTCAAAGAATATACAATCATGGAATTATTTACAGGAATAGGCATTTTCCCAGATAACAGTAGGTGTTTGTTAAAGCAACAGTGCCTGAAATTGGGCAACAAAATGTGACACTATCCATTTCACTATAAAAGATTCCATTAATCTTGTACTTTTATTTGGTGGTAACATGCTCTAGTTACACCAAAATCTGAGTATTGTGTAAATGTTTTAATTAAATTTTTTCTTGAAAAAAGAAAAAGGAAGACTGCAAAATGTTGCCTAATAATAGCATTGTAAACCTGAGAAGGGTTAAGGTCAAGAAAAGTCTTTAAAAATCATGGTGTGCAGCATAGAAGCTACCTAGAAAAGTACATTTCACAGGTCTGCTAATATTTTTATTAACTGTAGCTGAAACTAGCTTTTTGGAAAACAAATTTCATTGCACTGCTGCTTTAAGTGAAAGTTAGAACAAATGTAAGGTGGGAGTACTCAGGGATGTTCAAACTTCACTCCACGAAATAATTCACCAAATTTGCCATCTTCACAAAGTGCCAAATTTGTAATGTTTTTGGCAGACGAAGTGGCATTTTTTTCAGATGAAGTTAAGGCAAAGTTGCAGCTTCACCTTAACTTCACCTCAAAAAGTGTAATTTCCCAAGGAAAACTCAATATGAAGTGGCAAAGTGACAAAGTAGACAATTTGCAAAATTATTCAGGAATGCAAATTCCGCAACTTCACCGGAACTTTGCCAGCAAAGTAAAACTTCACGCAACATCTCATGGGGTACTACAGATGGTAAATGGAAGAGAGTTCCTGAGTTTAGGTGCAATATGGAAGACTCTTGTGCTGGCATGTACAAACTGCCAGTACTACCTGACCTAGGGATGAAGGGTGTACGGACAGGATGATTTCATAACAAGCACAGCCAAGGAGAAGGGGGGTTTGGTGTTGAAGTATGTTTTCAATAAAGTACCCAAGATCGAAGAACCACGTGGCAGCAGGAGAGAGCCAACCCAGGCTGGAACAGAGTATACAGTGGTGTGTAAAATGTGTTGTTGCCAGAGAAAAGTGACATGTTGTTATACATTAATAGGTCCTCTACCGGCTGTCTCTTACAGTAAAAGAAACTCCAAGCAGGAGATTTGGGTGAGGGAACCATGAAACATAGCTGAATGGTTCTGGCTGCACAAACCTCATGAGCAGAGTATCTTATACCATAAGAGACACCCCTTGGAGAACCTATTAACTTATAAATCACTCAAGTTTAGCTTGGGTGATTTAGAATAGGTTTATAGCCTTGTTTTTAATGTTACTGTGTCATCTGTAAACTGTAACTCCCTATATCTAGGGCTTCCTGGGGTTGATATCCGACACCTGCAGCCAGTGCAGAACGCTGCGGCCAGGTTGTTGTGTGGGTCTATCTGATCCAGTCATATTACACCTGTGCAATGCGCTCTGCACTGGCTGCCAGTTCAGTGGTGGATCACCTTTAAAGCTGGCTTGCTAGCTTTTAGAGCCCTACATGTTATGGGTGCAAGTTACCTACAAGAGCTTCTGTGTCCTTACTGCCCTGTCAGACCACTCTGCTCAGCTGATGAGGGATTGCTGGAGATTCCTAGGGTGCATTTGAAATCTTCTGGAGCTTGAGCTTTTGCTTTTGCTGCCCCCAACCTGTGGAATTCTCTACCTCATCGGGTGAGAGAATGCCAGACAGTGGAGAGCTTTAAAAGTGCTTTAAAAACACATCTATTTGGATGTGCTTTCTCTGTTGACTAGTATGCTTTTCTTTTTATCTGCATTTAGTATTTTAATATTGGATATTTATATTTAACAATGCTGGAATTTATTTACTTATTTATTTGTGTTTTTCCATTTTAGAATGTGATTGTACAGTGCTTTGATATTTTGATACTGTGCTTTATAAATAAATGTTATTATTATTATTAGTTTTATTATCTTCCCCCCAGCACTGAAGTGGAGCCCTCCTTTCAAATGCTCCCACGCGAGAGCACACTGTACACAGGATAAGAAGTACAGTGGCCCTGCATGCTGACTGGCTGAAATCACGTTAGTGATTTATAATATAAGTTACATCCCATTAAGATTAGATGTGTAGAGGAAGTTATGACACCATAGGTTAAGTTAGGCAATAAGATACCTTGGGCTATTGCCACACATGCATTAAAAGTCAAAGTATCCCTGATTCTGTCAGCAAGACTCAACCTAGAGTTATCAGACCTACAAACAGCATTTATGTGGTGAAAATTCAAGTGAAGTGTCAAGAATGGCATGAATTAAATTGTCGGTCATTGGGGTCCTTGGCTCTTCCTTCTGTGCAGCCTCTCATGCTATATAGTTCACACAGTATGTTGCCTGGGATTCACACCTGCTTGCAAGGTGAGTCTGATTAAAAAGATTCTCAAAATAGTAAAACATAAACCTCTAATCCTCCAATATGCAGTCGTCAACAGTTTCAGTTTCATTTTACAGTACTGTATGTTCAAAACCAGGATAGGAAGTGAGCAATTAGCAGGCATTTTGTTCAGTCTTCAGATTATCTGATGGAGTGCATAATGGACTGTCTTCACACCACTTCTTATGTGAAGTACAATTTGTGTTCTATGACAGAACTTGAAAAATCCATAAAAGAATAACGATTTTGTTCTGCTCTGTGGTTTTCTAAAATTAAAACTCAGATACAGATGTAAAAGCAATGGCCGTGTTTCAACTGTTGACACATAGTTGATCTTTGCTGTTATACAGAATATTTTTTTTTTTATTTTTTTTAGTTGTTCAACCAGGAATAGCACACTAAGCTGAAAGCTTTTTTACAGGAGTGACCTGGGAGCACAGGGAAGTTAAGTGACTTGCTCAGGGTCACACAGTATACAAGTGGAAGCTGTGGGATTCAAACCCAGGTCTGGTCTGCTGGATGTCACCAGATCTACAGCTCATAGCCTTAAACCACTGCACTATACTGCCTCCTATTATGAAATAGATAAGAAAAAAAATCCCAAAACTGGTTTAGAATTGATCTAAATTCTCTTCTTCAGGGTTGCTGACAGATGTATTACCACAAGCTGATGTTGCAGTAAGATTCTGCAGAGTCAGGGATCTAGCTGCTCTTACTTATTGTCATCCAGAGAGAGTTTCTTAAAATGCAAACATAGATACTGATGAGTGATGACCTGCGGTTGGGAACATGCCTGGGCTGCTGGAGTATCACCTGGGTGAAGATGGATAGAAACAGCTGTTTCTGCCAGCCCAGTAGCATAGAGGGCAGAGGCGCCAAGGAGTGCTTCACTTCTCCCACCCCAGTGACCCAAGTTCAGGAACACACTAGGGCTGCTGTGGGTCAGCCGGGGGGGGGGTGGAGGGCTGGAAGAGGAATGAGCGGCCTTCGGGCAGCTCTCCTCTCCCGGACTGGGAAGGTTAGCTTTCTTGGCCCTTGACTGCTACTGGGTGGAGGCTTGGTGGTAGTGTTGGGCAAATGGGGGGGCTGCAGCTAGGCCAGGTGGATGGAGTGGGGTCTTTACCAATTCTGGTGTTCATGCACACCTCCAGCGACATTTGTGACCGTGTCTGCTGGAATCCCAGGGACTTAAAGAGCTACTGGAACCAAAACAGGCAGACAGGAAAATAATACAAATTTTAAGTAGTAGTCAGTTGTAACGTTTTATTTCTAAGTGTTTTTCTTTTTCCTTTTGCTTATCAGAAGATCTTATATGTGATAATATTGTGTTGGATGTGTGGAACAGCTCTTAGACTGGCAGCTGACATTTCTAACTCTACTGCCCCACACTACATTATCAGCACTATGATCTCACTGCCAGAGACAACACAGGTGAATGACCTGGCAGTTGCTCACTTGCTGTTCCTAAGTAGCAGTGATGTCACAGTCAGTGCAGTCACAATGCTGATGATGTAGTGTGGGACAGTAGAGCAAGATATGTCAGTTGCCAGGCTAAGATCCGTTCCACACATCACACCTACTAACATCAGGTAAACAATCTTCTAATTAAACAAAGGGAAAAGAAAAAGTACCTCAGATATAAAAGGTAATGGTTGGCAACTTTAACGTCTAATATTAGTTTTATGCAGTATACTAGCTCTTTTGGGGGAGAAAGCTGCGAAAAACACTGTAGGCCTGATTCCAAAAGGGTTCCATCAGACACAAGATGCATGCATCAAACAACAATGATGCAAGCTGCACCTTGCATCATTTTTTGCAGCATTCCCTATTCCAGTATGCAGTCTGCACCTGTAAGGGAAACCGCTGCACCAAAGGAGCACTGCGCCACCCTTGCAACTTGCATCTGGGTAAGTCAGGTTTCAAGGGGGCTTGCGTCATGGCAGGTCTGCAATATTCACTGATTTGGAATTCCAAAAGCCCCGCTGTGGTGGTAGAATGGGGGTCACGTTAGACCAGCTAGGGGCTGGTCTAATCCTCTTGCGGCAATGCCCCACAAGGTGGAGAGCTGGTTGGGGGGTCTGTATGTGGGATCTGGGGGTCAGTAGGGACGGGGTGTATGTTTGGGTTGTTGGGGAGCAAGTGTATGCTGGGGGGATGATTGGGCACCTGGCGGGGGTGACACTGTCATGATACTGAATACACCGGTAGGTGGTAAGTGCTGATAAGGGCACCCCCACTGGGTGCACGATCAGCCCCCTGGCATACACATGAACACCCTAACACCCCTGTGGTACTCCCCTGTGCCACGTCTGCCCCAGGGTACTCTGGGCATTGTGGTCTGTCTTGTGCCCAGTGGTATGGGGAGGGCAGATCCATCTGTCACGTCCTGCAGGAGCATCTAGCGTTCAGCGCTAGCCTGCAATTGTAGAATTTCACAAGTGTTGCAGCGCAAGAACCCCTGAAGTTACGGAATCAGGTGCATGATCCCTGATGCACTTGGAGTGTGCCACAGCCCTAGATAGCCAGAACTGTGCAGCGATCTAAGGGTGCTAAATTGGGCCCTATGTCCCCCCATCGCCATAGGTGACAGCTCCCAGAGTAGCCCCGTTGGGGCCTGATGGCAGGAGATGGTGGCAATGGGTGAGCAAACAGCTATATAAAAATAAGAAAACAAGGAAACAGCTGTTTCTACAGTACTTGCAATTGCACGTGTGACTATCAGATGGCGGCCAGCCAAAGAGGTGAGCGTATGGCTCTGCCGATCACCTGCTGTTGGCAGTACCTCTGGTGACCATGTTGAGAGGGTGCAGAGTGGAAGGTCCTCAGTGGGTGAGCAGATAATGGCACTCTGTCAGGGGGTTGGAGTCCACTAAACTACCAGAAATTGGACTGTTACAGTATTTCCAAGCATGGGTTGTTGAGGAAAAGATGGTCCACTAGACACCAGGGAAGATCTTATATGGTAAAGCATGGGTGATCTGGAGATAGGAGATTCACTGGACACAGGGGAAGTGCTTCTATGGTAAATCATGCTTAATCATGTCGTGGTACAGCCATAGGACTAAATTAAGGCCATTGATTCAGTGGCAGTAAACAATGCCACACTGGAGGCAGTTTAGCACTGCTGTAACCCATGGATATATTGCTGCACTCCTTGTGCTTGGAGGATCCCTCATTTGCATGGGCACAGCAGTATATTTTGTGTGATTGTGCTGCCATGTTAGAGTGACCTCTGAATATGTCCTCACCCAAGCATCAGCACTATTCACAGTTAGTGCCATGCTAACCATTGAAATATGGGGGCACTAATCCCTTAAATCTGTTTTGTACTAGTAACCCCTGCTGTATCAAGTTTGTGAATGTAACTGGAAGTTGATTTCTCTATGCCTCAATCAAATTGCTAATTCTTTTTAGTGTCCTCATTTTTCTAGTCACTGATTATCAATCATGTCCAGCTACTGAACTATGAATGTACTCTGGCTTTAGAGTCCAGGTTGCTCATCCTGGATGCATGTGGTGGAGTTGGTGGTGGCCCATGTTGTTTGTGGATGTGCAGAACACAAGCAGGCCAGAGGAGGAGGAGTCAGTGTCTTGATTGGTTGAGGATGCAAGGCCTGCATGGCTGCCAATGGCATTTATGCTCACTTAAGAGTCCAGATTTCTCAGTCTGGATGCATGTGGTGGAGGCGGCGGTGGCCAATGTTGTTCTTGGCAAACTTTCCATTTAATGATGCAGTGCTTACTGATTTTCTAGTTTGTTTGCAGCCATCATATGGGAGAAGACAGAGGCAGGTAAGGGGATGGGTGGAGGGAACAGCAGCATAACTATGGAAAAATAAAATGAAATGAAAAAATTGAATCATAATGCAAAGGATTCAAATGATTAGTAGGAAAGGATGGATAAAATAATTTATTTTTATGCACCATCCTCAACAAGGAAGGAGCCCTCACAGGCCCACTGACGAGGCTATTCAACTTGACTCTGGGAAGGTGCCAGAGGATTGGAAGAGGGTACATGTGGTGCCGCTGCACAAAGGTGGTAGTAGGGAGGTGACGGAGAATAATCGTCCAGTCAGTCTCACCTCATTGGTGGGGAAGGTCATGGAGGCACTCATAAAGGAGAAGGTGGTGGACTACCTGGAGGATAGTGGCTTGCAGGATGACAGGCCGCTTGGCTTCACAAAAGGGAGGTCATGCCAGACAAATTTAACTGAGTTCTTTAATTGGGTGATGCAGGTGGTCAACCGGGGGGGCAGATGGTGGACATAGCCTATGGAGACTTCAGCAAGGCCTTCAACACCATCCCTCACAGAAGGTTGGTGAGTATGCTGGAAAGCATAGGGATAGGTGAGAAAATAACCAGGCGGGTGGAAAACTGGGTGATGGGCAGAAGCCAGAGAGTGCTGGTAAACGGGGTGTACTCCAGGATGGGGGGGGTGACAAGCGGGGTGCCCCAGGGGTCAGTGCTGGAACCCCTCCTTTTTTAATATCTACATCAGCGATATAGCGGAGGGGCTGAGGGGAAGGATGTGCCTGTTTGCTGATGATATGAAAATCTGTAATAAGGTGGACACTGGGGGGAGAGTGGAGGACATGAGGCTGGACCAGAGGACTCTGGATGGAAGGGCAGAGACTTGGCAACTAAAATTCAATGCCAAAAAGTGTGCTGTGATGTACTTGGGGTGCAGGAAACTGAAAACAAGAAACATCTTTGGGGGGAGGACATTAAGGATATGGAGCAGGAGAAGGATCTAGGGATTATAGTATCATGTAACATTAAGGTGGGGAATATCACATGATGTCTGCTGCAGAGTAACAGCCTGGCTTGGGAGCTCCCTCCTGTCAACCCTCTTATTCAATCTTTTAACTGCTAAATACGTAGTTTTACTCCTCAAACCAGCTCAAATACAGTCTGCCTGCCTACAGCATCTATTACTGCTTCCTAAACATCGTTATTGGTAACAATCACCACCATAGAGGCTGAAATGCGGCAGACCCCACTGCTCCACACTCAACCGACCTCTCCAGTGAAGGCTCCGAAAAAATCGAAGGCCCAGGGCTCACATTCGGCCCACGCCACGTCTCACTTGGCTTCTCCCATCCATCTTATGGAGGATCGCTTCTTACAAGAATTGCTACCCTTTCGGGAGGCACTGGCTGATATCTCCTCCAAATTAAAATCCTTGAGAGCTGACATGGGAGACCTTGGACGCCGGATAAGCAATGCAGAGGCTTGCACCTTCTCACTGGAGAATTGGAGAGAGAGAATCGACCCTGAGATAGTGAAACTTCGACAACAAATCACTAAACTTCAGTTGAAAACCGAAGATTTAGAGGGCTGAAGTCGAAGGAACAATATCTTGATCTTCGGCCTCCCAGAGTCAGAGGAGGGCTCTACGATGATATCTTTTATTCAGAAACTGCTAGCTTAAATGGTGGGCCCCTCTCCTTTCAATTTCACCTACCAAATAGAGCGGGCCCACTGCTGTCTTCGTCCGAGGCCTCCCGACACCTCTGCTCAAAGACCCATTATAATGAAATTTCTTAGTTACGTGGAGAAGCAGCATGTCCTCACTAAAGTGAGAGAAATTCAATCAATTATTTTGGAGGGGAAGCCCTTGAGAATCACCAAAGACCTCCCGAGAGAGATTCGTCAAAAGCATACAACCTTCCACCGTGTGGTTAGTAAGCTGATTGCTGCAAGAGTAACATTTAGGATGGCATACCCTGCTCAACTCCAGATATCCCGAGATGGCCTCTGGGTGACCTTAGAGTCTCTTGATCAAGCCCGTAAAGACCTCTCGCAACACCTTCCTGTTATTTTTGGATCCCCCTGACATATGTAAGGGTTTCAAGATTTGTGACTTGTGATTTCTTAACCTGTTAACTGGATTTTACCTGCAGTTCTAAGCCATGTGCTGATCCCTGGTATCTGTTAACGACAGAGAGATCACCCTGTAAGGATGGTTCCTTCAGAGCTTTTTGAGCCTACACGTTTCTTATCTTTGGAGGACTCTGTTGGTATGTTACTTCCTTTGAGCTGGACTTTGGTTTGATTGGACTGGGTTTTATTAGGGGCTTTTGAATTTAAAGGCTTCCTTGATATAATGGGGCTGGGAACCGTTTGCATGCTGCTGGGGTGGGGGACCTTTTCTGGGAACTCTGTGTTCATTCTTTTATCTGTCCCTCCTAGCCCTAGCTCTGCACACCTAGAAGTTAAGACTTGAGAGCACCGCTACTCGGGTAAGAGTTTGCTTCTTTTCCAGCAGCTTTCCAGCAGGCCTTGTGCCCACCTGTCCCTTCTTGGGGTCTTACAAACCCCATGCTGAGGATATCAGAGGTGATCCTCATGCGGATCTTCTGGGAGTTGCTACTATTATTTTCACTCCTTATCTGCAAGGCCCTGCTAATCCTGCTGTGAAGGTGGTATACTGGTGCCTTAATACTGGGGTGTGGTGGCTCTCTTTAACTTGTTTTTGGCCCCTTTGATTTCTGAAAACTAAGGTCGGAACTTTCCTCCGGGGAAGGGGGGGAAGCTTAGCGGCTGGGATGTGCCTGTGAGCTGTATGCTCATCGCGTCCTTGTTGTTAGGGTGGGTGTGCCTGCTTGCTCTCATCCAGGTTCCTGACTGGATATACATCAGGAACCTTAAGGGATACCTCAGGTCTTTCAGAGATGCTTATGTCTTGACACCTTATACTACCTGTCGCATTCTCCTATGCAGCACCTACTGCACTGTATGCTTCTGTGCCCTCCAGAGGTTCCCTATACCTGGGTGGGTCAAGCAAAGGCTCAGTGGGGTTTGGTCCCCTAAATGGAGCTTTTCCAAACCTGGGTATAGTCCTTTCTATGTGAAGGGGACTTTTGTATATAGTTCTTGTAATATTGGGTTCTCAAAGGTAAGGGTGATCATTTTTTATTTCTGTGAATTTGTTGCTAATCTTGGTTGGGGGGGAGGTCTGGATATCACTTTACAAGTTGCCCTTATATTTACTATAGTGTATGGTTTACCTAGCAGAGTACATGGGCTATCTCGAGACTGAATTGGGGGGGTAGGGTATGATTTTCTTTCCTGCTATTGCTCACTCCAGTATCACTGTACATTGTTAGTTTCTATGCCTCTTACTGAATTGCTAAAGTTGTTCTATTTTCATGTTGGCTTATCCCCCTCAGGGGTGGGCTAATCTGATCTTTGTGGGGGATGGGAGGGAGCGAGGGAGGCCTGTAAGAGTGTGTCCCATACCTTTTGTTTTGAGCATTCTAATAGGTATATATATATATAGATAATGACTAATACAGCTACTAAAGTTCTCTCATGGAATGTAAGGGAAGTCAGAGAGCAGAATGAAAGATACCAGATTTTAAAGCATATCTCTTTATTAGAGGGCAAGATTATTTTGTTACAAGAAACCCACTTGACTAGTTCCAAATCTAATTGGTTACGCAGGCAAGGAGTCAGTCAAGTCTTTGCCTCTGGGGACTCCACCTTGAGTAGAGGAGTAGCCATTTTAGTTCTGAGATCTGTCTTCTTTCAAGCCAATCAGGTGATTTCAGACCTACAAGGCTGCTTTACTTCAGTCAAAGATTTCTTGGACTGGAATGAAGTGATCCTTGACAGTATTTATGGTCCAGTGGGAGGAAATCCCATTTTTTTTATGGACCTGACAGATAAATTAGCTCCCCTCTTGCCCGCTACCATCATCCTTGGAGCGAACTGGAACATCCCGCCTACACAGGACTTGGACCATTCCAACTCCTCCCCTAGACCCTCCTCCCTGTCTCAGTGTGCCCTGGGGGATTTTATGGAAACAATTGGACTGTGTGATCCATGGCAGATTCTTAACCCTTCTTCCCATTCTTACACCTTTCATTCATCAGTTCATCATACCTCTTCCCGGTTAGATTTTAGTCTTATAAGTCTCTCCGCCTTGTGGACAGTGTGTGATGCTAGTATTGAACCTGTGATCCTTTCAGATCATGCAGTGGTTTGGCTTCTTCTCGGTCCTTTCTCAGATCTCCATTGGGACACTTCCTGGAAACTGAATACTCAGCTGCTTAAGGATGAGTTTGAGGTTTCCAAGATAAAATCCCTCATTCAAGTTTACGTAGAGACTAACTCAAATTCAATCCCTTGAGGGGATCAGGAGTGGTGTACCCTTAAATGCTTTCTCAGAGGGGAATTTATCCGACTTGCCTCTAGAAGAAAAAACAGCGGTAGCAAGAGGCTTCTACTCTTTTGAACAGAATTCGAGTATTATAGAGGTCCATTTCCCTTTCCTCCCCAACAGATTCTTTTAACTCGCTCTTAGTTCTTATAGGAAAGTACACTGATATCCTAAGGGAGAAGGCTGAATTTGCTGGCATGCACCAGCAACCTTCTTAATCCCTTCTTCTCCACAAAAGAGAATGCGGTTACACTTTTTTGTAAAAAGGTCCATTTTAATGTAACAGATCATTAATTGCATGTGGCAGGTTAATTTTACTGCAGTTGCATGTTTGTTGCATGTAACTACATTGCAATTGCAGTGCAGTTACAGTGTAGTTGAATGACACTTAAAGTGCAACAAATCAATTTTATTTATTTATTTATTTTAAAGTTGGTGACCAGGAGAGGTACACTGAACCATCTCCTGGTACAACCTGGGAGAAATGGAAGGGGAATATATGTACAGATGCAAACTGACTTACAGAACCAGATGAAGCTGTTGGTGGTATTAGTGAATTGGGGGAGGGGGGAAATTTGGCCAGTACACCAAGGAAATTCCCTTACTTTTATCGAGAAGTCCCATGGGATCTTTCATGTCCACCTGAGCAACCAGGAGAACAGGCAGACGGGACCTCAGTTTAACATCTCATCTGAAAGATGGCACCTCAGGAATGCAGCACCCTCCTCATAATGCACTACAATGTCAGTATTGGGGATATATCTCACATTCCTGGTGTGGGGCTAGAACCCACAGCCTTCTGATCTTCCAGCCTCAGAGGCGAGTGTGCTACCTGCTGAGCCACTGACACTGCATCAGTTGGCAGCATTTCAGCTATTGCTGCATTCAGTTCATACGCAATAGCATGATTGGCAAGGTATTGGGCATGATGCTCCAACATGCTATACGGCACAGGCTGGATCTTTCTGCATGTTGGGCTAACAAACAGTTGGAATCGGCATGGTAGCATGGCTGGAGGGGTAGTATTGGGGGGATCCATGGGTGCTGCTTGAATGAAAGCAATAATCTGGGGTGTTTTCTGCATGGGGTTGCTGTGGTTTGGTGCCTCTGAGTGGTAGTACTCAACCCACCACTGCTGCTATGACCATGACTAGGCAGTCCCACAGACTCCTCATCTCTGTAGTAGTCCTTCTCAGTCAACCTCCCTCCACAAAGACCATTTCCCTTCGCTTCTGGGTGGCTTGGCAAATGCAGATGATAAGGGAGAGGGAACCCCTGCACCAGCTTCATTCTGGTGCAGAGTCCAGCATAACAGGTGCTTTGACTTTAGGTGTGTGTGTTGGCCACAAGTGCCTAGGTGGTTGCCCCTTTTTTCCCCAACTAACTCATACTTGACATGTCTAAGAGACAGCAACTGTTTCATCAGCTAGGTCCAGTATGTACAAATCTCAAGCTAGGGATTTTGTACCACTTGATTTTACCATTGGTGGGAGTGGGACAAGGAAGGGGTAGAAATGGATGTTTTTTAGGCAACTTTACACACTTTGATATGGGGTGACTCATGTGGTGTAATGGACTCAACGCTGGTAAGAGAAACTGTTGCAGTATTGGGGGGGGCTTTAGTAGTTGTATGAGATTAGGGTATGCAAAGTCCTACGTCTTCAGCAGCGTCATCCTTCCTCTTTTCTTTTCTGGGTTCCCAAAGTGGATCCAAATCATTATCCCGACCACTGCTGATATCCTCCTCCTGAGCTTTGTCCTCATCATCTTCACTTTCTCCAGGCTTTCTCTCCCAGTCATCATCTTCAGTCAGAGACACATGTTTAAACGGACTCATTTCTGACTGCACAAAAGACAGACCTCACTCCTCAGGCTCTGACTCATGGTCAAGCTCCGCTCTCTCGTTAGGGAATGGGAAACTTTCACCAAGCTCAGGCTCAGTGCCGCCAACACCAGGAGTCTTGGGGACCTCAACAAACTCCCTCTCTACCACTGTGCCTGAGACAGAGATTATGCTACCTCTCAGACTGCTGCTACTGTTACTGCCTCCCCAGCCCCCACCAGGATGGATGCACAGATGTAGCAAAGAAACATTTGGCTACACTAATGTCACTGCCACTGTCACCATCTACCCCTCTACTGCTACTACTCTCAGCCCTGGAGCCCACAAATGATACTGCTGCTGCAGATGTAGTTTTTTTTTTAGCTGCAATGCCCTTTTGCCCACAGAATGTCTACACTTCTGTTGCCTCACCAGTACCTCTCCCTTCAGTTGAGCATCTCTTCCCAGGCATTTTACATATTTAAATGTATAATGTTGTGTGGAAAAGAATTTAAAGAAACCCTGCAGCACAATTAAATAGCAGCAGCAGATAACACCTCCCCAAGGGATTAGAAGTTTGATCTGAACAAAACAGTTTGCTTAGCAAATAGTAGCAACAGTAAAACCACCCAAAAAATAGTATTTTTTTTTTAAATGTAACATGATTGGGATAACAAGACACACACAATGGAAAATTACCGTGTTAGTGTAAGTGACAGAACACCACCACATAAAGAAATAAACTAAGAGTGCATTTACACATACCTGACTGATACAAATCCATCTGCACTGCTCGCCCTCTGCTCCATCTGCACCCTTTGCCATGACCACTTACACAGATGAGCTGCGCACCATTGCAGGGTAGAAGGAGCACTTCCTGTGTTTCACTTTGTGGAGGACCACTGGGCCAGGAGTTTTAACAGTTACTGGTGTTCTGCCAAGAATTGCCTTTAAGCGGGTATGCAGCTCAGCTCCGGCAAATGTTCTACATTTTTCCATTTACAGGCAACTGAGCTGGAATCTGCAAACCATTGTATGCTGCAGCTCACATGTATGTTATAACAGTGACTGGGAAGCATTGTACTGCACACGCACGGTGCTCCTAAAAATGGGTGTGACATGGGGGGGGGGTTAAAACTGCTCTCGCTCTTAATGCCTGTAATGGGAAAATTAACAATCCAGCTTTTCAGCTAATTGCTATTGAAAATACTGCTGATGCACCAGTTGTTATTGATAACCTTGTAGGTACACTTCTTGTTGTAGAGAATGTGCCCCCTGCAGTTACACCAGTTGTCATATGAAATGTGCCTTCTGTTGCAATACCAATTGCTACTGACAGTGTGAACAATATTAAGTCAGGACTTTTGTCTGAGCAGTCTGAAACCCCAGTACCTTTGGAAAATGAACTCAAACAGATAAATCCTGATCATGTTTTCTGACCATTCAAGAAATGGAAATCCTGGGCAGGCAGCGACGCATGTAGGAGAAGGGTAGTATTGCATGGGGCTGTACCAGTGCAGGCAGAGCTGTGTGTTTACACACCAGCAAAAAAACCTATCTGTAATGGTACATGATCCCACAAAAACAGGGATTGTCCTGCGCAGCAATGGAGCCATCTGCAATGCTGCCCTTGCTGTTTGCACTGCCTGACTTGCACTGTTGTAACTCTTCTGCACCTCTCACAATGGTGCAGATCAAGCCATGTAAACAGGCCTTAAATAACTAAAACTAATATAAAAGAGACTGACAATACTTCAGTTAACCACACCAACCTAAACAGAAATAAAATGAGAAATCACAGACCACAGATATAAAATAATTAACAACAAAAACTGAGGAAAATAAATTAGAGATATCTGCTACACACAGACTAGTGCTTTCAGTAAAAAAGGTTCAGTCACTGATCTTTCTGGGCTGCCTTTGCAAACTGAAACACTTCCCTTTCCCCATGCAGCAGTGCTTCACTACAGACAAAAGAAAACAACTACTTTAAATAATCAGCAAAAACATAAGCAAACAACACTAATTTAGCAACACAAGGCCCTCTAAAGCTATTTATGAGAGATTTGGTTTCAAAAGACTTCATTTTTTGATTGATTTTAAAGGTTTTTTTTTGCTCAGACAAGCAGGCACCGACTTCTTTCCAACTCTCTCTCTTCAGACAAGATTGTACTCAACACTGCCTCTGCATGGCATACTGCTAATTTCAGTACCATGTGCCCTCCAATCCAATAGTACATTGCAAACTTCGACTATGAGTCCCACTTTGCTGGGTTAGTTACCAAATGTGTAATTCGCCAAGTTATCCCTATATTGCGAATTGGCACTTTGCAAAGCAAATTAGTTTAATAAATTGCAGTGAATTCATGAAGCAACATTTTCCAGCTTTGCACATCACTACTGGTGAGCTGTCGGAGGCTCAGGGTGAGTCCACCTGTGGTGCCTGCCAGCTCCGACTGAAACTGATGCTGCAGGCTAACTAAAAAGGAATGAAGCCCAAATAATCCATGCTCTGTGCCACTGACGAAAGGGGTGCTCTTGTGCCTGAGTAGGACTGAATGGATCGCCGTTGATGTTATTGACATAAATCGGACTGCAAATGTAAATGGCTAACTGTAAAAAGCAAAGTAATGCAGTGTCTGGAACACCAAAACTGTGTGAAAGCAGCTGGTGCTAAAAGTATGTAAACAACATGGACGTCACCATCTTGACATTCCTTGACCTCAGGGAATCTGACGGTCCCTGCAGTCATCCTGAAGCATTCTGGGAGCCAGAGTGGCAGAAAACTTGGTGACTTTTCCACAAGTAGGGGAACCAGAACTGTGAATGACAGCCAAGTCAGACACTCGGAAGATGGGAGTGTTTGTGTGCTGCACTGGATCCTTCCCATCTGCAAGAAGGAGTTTCAGACAGTCTTGCTCAGGCATTCAGAGGAGTAAGATTTGCTTAGGAGGTGACCTGAGGTCCTAGTCAGACTCAGAGCCAGAAGTGATTGGTTGTTCCTGTTGAAAACTGCTGGAGTTCAATCCAAACTGATTGTTGTTGTTGTTGTTGTATGAGTTCCTGCAAAAGCTGCAGTAAAGAACTGTTGCAAAGCCAGAGGAGCTACTGATATCAGAGTTGGGAAAAGCCATTTTCTACCCCGTCTGGTGGTGACTGAATGAAGAACAAAGTCAGGAGGTTAGTCTCCAGGTACTTTGGTATCCTCGGCTATGAGTACACACAAGGGGGGGAGGGGTGGCAAGGATCCTTCCAAACTAGGCCTCACTTGGACCTCAACCACTGTCATGCTGATGGGGAGGGTTTTTTTTTGGCCATAATATTTTTTATTGATTTTTAAACATATCCATAAAACATTTTACATTTATGAACAATAAAGAGTAGTAACATCAAACAACCAACCATTGAAAATCAGATCTATGTAATGTCAAACAACTGAAATGATGAGCGCATTATGTAAGTGACTTCATTACCAAACTAGGGTCCATGGAGTTACCTATAACTGTCAATATTTCTGAAAATAGTCATATAATACAATAAAAAGGTTTGTAAGGTCTTATACAAATTGATGTAAATACCAAATGTGTTTTCTCCTAAGTCAGGTTCCAAAAGGGTGACCACATTTTATATAAAATATCTAATTTATCCAACAGGGAGAAGCAAATTATTTCATTGTTATACAAATACACCATCTGACTATACCATTTACTGATAGAAGGGGATAGAGCACTACTCCATTTCTGCAGTATTAACCGCTTAATACTAAGGGCTGGATATAAAACCCATGTTTCTTGAAATCTATCTAAACCCAAAGATTCTGGGAATATTCCCACGATAAAAATCAGCGGTGTAAAAGGAATGATTTGCTTTGTCACATTAATACAAATGGTTTGAACACCTTTCCAAATGTCTAGAAGTATTGGACAGCCCCACATCATATGTGCAAGCCCTGCGTTAGGTTGATTACATCTCCAACGGTCAGAGCTGTTTAAGTATCCCATCGCATGCAATTTGTCTGGACTGTAATAATATCCATGCAGAATTTTAAATTGAATTAACCGACCTTGAAGTTCTTTGCAGTTCTTGTTGGCTAATTCCCAAGCCATGCCCCATTCCTCATCAGATATGCTGAGACCCAGTTTTTCTTCCCATTTCCTTTTGACCTTAATGGTCAAACAAGTAGAGGTTGAACTACTAGTCAGTATTTTGTATATGATTCCTGCCCCCTTTTTTTAGTAATGAAATGTGTATCAGTTGGTCCCATCCTTCAGATATTGGCAAATAGAAATAATTATTTGGTATATTAGATCTATTAAGGGTTTCTCTTAACTGCAAATAATAATGGAATTGGTAACTCTGAATTTTGTATTTCTCCTTAAGTTATTGAAATGCATACAAAACTCTGATCTTTGTATCTACTAAATGAACCAGTCTGGTAATGCCTCGTTTGGACCATTCTGTATTTAAATAGTCTTGTTTCCCTCCAGCTAATCTTGTATTACCACATAATGGCATTAAATCTAAGGGGGTCCCTTTGGGGTGGATATTACCATTGATTTTTCTGATCATCAGCACAGCACCTAGAATACAGGGATTATCTGAAAAGCTAGGCTGTTGTGGGATGTATTAAAAATAAAAAAAGAGAGCTGGGTGCAAGAATATCTCTTTCCATAGCTAGCCATAAAGGCTGAGGTTCTCCACTTGGGTTTACATGTGGGTTTTCAAAGTGATTTAAAGCATATTTAAAAATGAAGGCTAGCTGATATCGTTCCCACCAGGGCAAAGCAAAGACTCCAGAGGTACATGGTGCCCTCAATTTAGAAATTCCTAATCTGGGTGGTTTTCCTTGTCACAGAAAATTTCTTATAATCCAATCAAGCCATTTAAAGATTGCACCCCCCACCAGGATAGGCAGATTTTGGAATAAATAAAAAAGTCTGAAAGCAATATTTATTTTAATTGTGTTTATTTTCCCCCAAGTGATAAATTAAGTTTCCTCCATCTAGACAGATCTAATTCTATGTATTTTATTAAGGGGTCATTATTAAGTCCTTTACACTCTTTTAGATTGGTGGAGATCTGTAGTTCAAAATACATAATGCTTGATTTAAACCAGCTTTTGTTAAGAAGATTTTCCATATGGTTTTTTGTTTTGGACATCAAGCCATTATGTAACACCTGAGTTTTTTCCCAATTTAATTTAAGCCTTGAAATACTTTTGAAAGCTGCTAGAGTTGCTTTCAAGCATTGACATGAATGTACTGGGTTTCCAAGTGATAACAGAAGGTCATCCACAAAGGATTTATGTTCTCCTTTTCCAAACTGTATGCCTTTGATCCCATTATGGTTATTAATTGTCTGTATCTGGGAGTTCAAATGCCAGAATAAAAAGATAGGGGGAGAGTGGACATCCTTGTCTTGTCCCACAAGATAGTTTAATTTTGGGAGACAACACACCTTTAGTCAACAGTTGCGTCTCAGGTCTGTCATAAAGCATAGCTACCCACTCAGAAAATTCTGATCCACTCCCGAATTCCAATAAGGCCCCTGACATAAAGGTCCAATCTATTGAGTCGAACACTTTAAGTATATCAAGTGACAATATAGCATAGGGAGTTTTGTCTTTGTTGACTGACCCTATCAACTCAAGTAATCTACGAATACCATCTGCCCCGATCTATTCTTAATGAACACCACCTGCTCTTGACCTAATAATTTAGCTGTAACATTCTGCACATGCCTGGCTAAAATTTTTGCAAGGATTTTATAATCAGTGTTCATTAAAGAAACTGGTCTGTAGTTAGAGCAATTCAAATTGTCTTTATGTTTTGGGGGGTATCAAAGTAAAAAGGCCTGCCTCACAGAAGGAGGGAGTGATTTACTCTCCCATGCCTCCAACAATGTCATATGCAAATGTGGCAGTATTGAGGGAGCAAGCTTTTTATAATACTCACTAGGAATCCATCAGAACTGGGTGTTTTGCCTGAAGGCTAACTCTGCATGGCTAAACGTATTTCTGAGGAAATGTTTTGCCCGAAGCCTCCTCTCCTTTTATGATAGAGTCGGAAGTTTAAGATTTGTAAAAAATGTATCTAGATTATCATGTGAATAGTGTCCTTTCTCTGAATAAATGTTTTGAAAGTATTCATAAAACTCAGTATTTATTTCTTTGTTTTTAGTATGTGTTCTCCCATATTTATTTTGAATGCCTGTTATAATGGTTTGTTGTTGAAATCGTTTCAGACTTAGGGCAAGGAGTCTTCCTGCCTTTTCCCCAGCTTCTCAGTATTTTTGCTTTGTTCTAAAAAGTGCATACTCTGCTTTCTGTCAAAGCGTTGTATTAATTTCCCCTTTAAGCACTGTCATTTTATGCAAAGTTCCTCCTTTGGTGTCTTAGAATTTTTGGATAAAAAATAAATTTTTGCCAATTCTTTTTCTTTTTCTTCAAGTGTCCTATTTTTCCCCTCTTCTTGTTTGCTGAATAACTTCTAATTTTACCCCTAATAAATGCTTTATATGCTTCCCAGATGAATATATGTGATGTCTCAACATTATTATTAATTTCAAAATACTCAGTTGTTTGTTTCGTAACCCAAGTCAGGAATTCCTTGTCCTTTAAGAGGCATGCATTAAGCCTCCACCTACTGTATGTGATTTCTCTCTAGTATCCCCAAGTACCAAATCAAGACTTAGCATGGCATGCTCAAATATTATAATATTATCTTTTTTTGCCTCTAGAATATTTGATATTTTAGAATTAGGTATTAAGATATAATCTATTCAACTGTACATTAAGTGCCTGTTAGAATAGAAAGAATAGTCTCTGGAAGTTGGATTAACAATCCTCCAAGAATCTGAAAGCACTAAATCAACTGATAGTTTTGTAAAGAAGTCCCTTGATTTTGTGGAGAACTATATTCTACTAGTGGAGGATCTGTCTAGAATAAGATCCATTATGCTCATTGAAATCCCCACCAATAATGATTTCATAGGCAGTGAAGGCACTAAGAGTTATTGTTAGAGAGTTAAAAAATTCACACCGCCCAGAGTTAGGGGCATACACATTGCATAATGTTATGTTCTGCCAATCCAGTATACTGGTTAGAATCTGATATTGTCCTTCAGGATCAGAAAAATTATTATGTTTATTAAAATGTATTCCTTTTCTGATTATTATAAAAGTACCACTTTTTTTGAGGAGAAAAATGCACTCTCGGCAAGACCCACCCAGGATCTTTGTAATTTAAGTGCCTTTTCATGTGTCAGGTGTGTCTCCTGAATAAGAGCAATTTCAGCTTTTTTCCTGCTTAAATAATTAAGAACCTTTTTTCTTTTAACCGGGGACCCCAAACCATTAACATTCCAGGATGCAGTCCTATAATGTGACATCTTAGATCCTAAATAGAACTTCAAAAAATCAAAAAAACAGAAGGGTGTTCCCCTAGACCCTTAAGGACTACACAATAAGTTTAAGTTTAGTGCAACGGTGCTAACTAAACAAAATTAAAACTAAATTTTAACAAAGACAACAACTGAATGCTTAAACAAGATAATTAATAACCAAAAAAGGGGGTAAAATAGCAAAAATAACCCCTCTCCAAAAAAAAAGAAATCAGTGTGTCTTTAAATACTCAAAGTAGGCTGTGATTCTACTTTTGCTGCCCAACACATGCTTAGACGTAATCCAAGGCACTGGGTTATGTTGGTGTACATGGAGCCGGAGTGAACACCCCCCCAACTCTGGCATAAGTGAGCATATTGTTAATTCTGTAGTGCGTTTATCGAATGATAAATCAGTCCATCTTATTAGTTAATAATTATGCCCATATAGAACATATATACACAACAGCAATACAGTGGGTCGGGTGTAAGAAAGGAGTAGGAAAGCATAAGAATAGGAAAAAGATGTATGAGCCATTATAAGGAGGCAGTTCAATCTTGATGGCCTTTTTTCCAAGCCACTCGCTCTGCTTCCCATGATGCCACAGCCTTCTGCTCTCCAACCCTGATAACTTCCAAAATTATATTCAACAATTTGTTAAATGAAATTGAAAGAAGGGTACAGAAATTTTGTAGAAAATAGTTGGGCACTGGAGGTTCTGTTATGCACAAGGATAGTGACCTGGTTCCCAACTTACCTGTGAAGCAAACTACCAGTTTCTATTTCAACGTGATAGCCCATTTGACAGTAAAGAAAGGGTGAGGTTAGAGGGTTAGGTAAGGCATAGAATTGCTGCAATTGTATACTTCCATGTGCTTTAAACCATTAGACCCTCATTTCAACAAAGCACTACAATAGCAATATCAATATGTTTATGTTTATGTTAGTCAACCTCTTGTTTTTAATAGACTAAGATATTTCAAAAGGATATACCTAAAGAGTATATAAAGGTAATTATAACGAATACGTGAATCTAACAATTAGACCACTCTGGTTGCCCATTCATTAGTAATTATAATCCTGCACATAAGGCGATCTATCAACGTGTGGAGCAGCATAGTGTAGAATTATATCACTGTTTTGTGCAACATAGTAAATTAAATTAGCATTCAAAAAATAGCTATGCTTTAGCTTTATTCAGAGAAAAACTGTAAGATGATAGTGCTTTCACTATAAAGAGCATTAATTTGACTGTTAATTTCTTTGTGATATTTCTACGTGCATAAATTACAAGTCTCAACAGGTATGCCGCGTGTTCAGTGACTTTTTGACATCGAGGTCCCCTACAGTGACTACAGTACCATGTTGCTGTAGGGAACCCGCTAGACCAGCACCCTCTGTCAGGGGGTCCTGCACCCCAATCAGCTCCAACTCTGAATTGAGAATCCTAAGTGGGGGTGCAGGCGCAGCCCCAATGAGGATTAGGGCAAAGCCCCTGAAGAAAAACTACTTTTTGTGTCTAAAACCAGCAGCTGACTGCAAAATGTGGTCAACCTGCTGGTTTCGCTATCTGGTCATTCGACAAAATTTTTGTAGACGTCCAATCATGGATCCATCTCAACAGAATGTCAGAGCAGCAAGTGCAGGAATGCTGATCCCCTTTTTCTTTTTCCCTGCATTGATTTCTATATATTGCCCCGTGAGTGCTGACATTCAGACTGCTATGAAGAGTATCTCTCGTCAAGATCAAACAAACTATTACCTCCTACCTTAGGCATAGAGAGAGGACAGTCAGACAATAAATACCAGATTTCAGAAGTCCAGTGCAAACATCAAATTTAGAGAAACGAGGTAATATAAGTGAAGTGTGAGTAACTTCCATTTCACCCCACCAGATGCAGAGACCAATCACAGGGAGACTCTTAGAAAATCAGGTCAAAGGGTATCTCAGGTTTCCTCTTGCGCAATCATCAACGGATAGCATGCATACTGATGACTCTAGGGGTTTCTTTCTTTTGGTGGTGGCATTATAGAGAGGGAGCCAGACGATCTTGCACTGCTTCTGCCCCTCAATCTACTCCTCATTCTCCTATTACTGGCTCGAGCGATTGGCAAATTACTTTTTTTGATTGGTGTTCTCATCTTTCAGGAGATGGTTGAGGTATGACAAACTTCTTCTATAGGTTCTTTCTGTGCAATCAGGGAGTAAAGGTGAGGAGTCATCTCTTTAGGGCCTTAACATCAGGGCTTCCATTTGATTGAGTTCTTGGCGTTACCATGGCAGGGCGTCTCAGATTGGAATACTGGTCGTGAGGCGAAGAGGGTGCCTGAGAGGAATGTGCATTTATGTCCAAGCACTGTTTTTTTGAAAGATGAGAGTCACTGGGTTTATTTCTTTGAGTACCTCTGACTGAAAGTTCACAATTAATCACATAGGCCATAGCCTCTCTAGCATTTGTAAACACAAGCACATTACCATTGGGTTCTGCTATATTTAGACTGGCAGGATATTTGAAGTAATACAACAATCCCAATTTTGTAAGCCTTTATTTAACATCAATAAAGTTCTTTCTTTTTTCCATAACCAGTGAGGAGAAGTCCTGAAAATTAATATTCTGTTGCCCCTCCACACCAACTGCCTTTTCTCCCTTGAGAGTCTTAAGATCTGCTTTTTAACAGAAAACTGTAAAAAATATATCAGTATGGGCCTGGGTCTCTGACCTGCTTGTGGACGCAGATCCAAAGCTTGGTGAGCTCTCTCTATGTCTAAGAAGAAGAATCAGCATTTATATAGTGCTTTTCATACACAGTATCCCAAAGTGCTATACAAGCAACGCTAGACTGGTAGTGAAGTGACTGAACGTGTGGTGGTGGCCATATCGCACATCATCACCCACACACAGCCTGGATAATTGCATGAACTGGTTTATGGGAAGGGGAATGTAGGCTAGGACACCGGGAATGTTCCCTGCTCTTTACAAAGAGTACCCTGGGTTCTTTTACTTCCACCTGGACACCCACCAGGACAACACCAGGATGGGCAGAAGGGACCTCAGTTTAACGTCTCATCCAAAGGACGGCACACCCCAGCAGTACAGCACCCCCCCAATACTGCACTCGGATGACAGCGATTTTTAGGTGCAAGTCCATCCCGGTGTGGGACGAGAACCCACGACCTTCTGGTCCAGAGGCGGATGTGCTACCAACTGAGCCACACTGACACCTAATGCCCGATGTCTAATGCCCAGGGCAATTGGAAGTCTAATATACTGGGTTAAAACTGCTGTAGAAACTCAATAATATTGTTCTATTCAAGTCCCTCAGGCACCCCCAGGACCCTCAAATGATTCATTCTCCCATGATTTTCAAGATTGCCTATTTTTTCAATTAATTGGTGTATTTGTTTACCTTGTGTATGGATTTGATCCTCTAAACTGTCTATGATATCTTTAAAATTCTCAATTTGGTCTTCAGAGTAATCTAAGCACTTGGTTGTGATGATGGAGTCATTTTTTTAAATCTGGTACTAAGTGTTTAATTGTCACTATCTCCAGTTTTATATCATTAAGCTTTTCCATCAGGGATTGAATGTCCATTTTATCCACGACTGTAGATCGTTCAAGTATCAGAGCAATAGGGCCAACTGACATCGTGAATCCGTCAGGTATTTTTAAACTTGTAAAAATGGACTTATTTCCAAAACCGGGCTGCCATATTTTTTGATGGATACAACTGGAATGTATACCGCAATTGTTTAGCCAAAAAAAATTAATGCGGACTGATCGGTATTTTTATAGAAATATATAAATAATAATCCAAAGTTGAGGAGCTATGCTTTCAAGCTGCTACCATACTCAGCACTGGGTCGCACCCCCTCTGCTGGGCAGTTTGTGAAGAATGCCATGCAAAGGTGACCTGACCAGGCCAAAACCTAGGCTTGCAACAAATTCACTTGTTTGCTGCCTGTGCAGAATCATTGGTGCCTGCCTTCACCTGAGACCTGCTTGAAGGACAGCTTCATGAGTCTGCTGCACGGAGTACTGGCCTAACCAGCAAGAGTTCTGTAACAGAGTCTCTTAATTGCATGACAGTTTTTCTTGGATGTGAGTTCTCTTTTGGAATACACCGTTTGCCTTTTTAAAGTGGTAGCCAAAAAGTCAGTTAGGTGGGGCATTCGTTTGCAAGCGTGCATCTTTTTTTTTTTTTTTCGCAGCTTTTTCACTTCACTTGTTCAGCCCCATCCTCGCTCCCCATGACCGCCTCTCTCGGCCCAGGTGCCTAAGTCCACTATGGATTTCCACCATGTCCAGGCTAGAGCAGAAAGGGCCATCCCCCCCCCATGCACAACCCAGACGTGCCTGAGTCATTGAGTGGTGGCGTGGGATGAGGGAGAGTGGGTGGGGCTTCAATAAGCTTGCCTCACTCTATTTTCCATTTTCCTCCGTTACCTGGCTGCAGCGGAATGCAAGTGCACACACATGGAAGAGCACATGAACTGTGGAACCACTGCCCCACCCACTGACTCACTCTGAGCCTGCACTACTCCAGGGCCTCCACCTGATGGCAGTCAGACTCACAAGGGCTGAGACAGGTTAGCCACCTTTCCCATGGAGAGAAGAGCAGTCCCTGGGACGTTCAGTCCTCTCCCCCCCCAGATGACCCCTAGCAATCCAAGGTCATTTCTGAAGCACAAGCAGCTGCACCACTGGGCTGACTCACGTGCATCTTTAATTAAGTGTACCAGTGCCTCCTCATTTCCTCCCCAGCACTCCATCCATATATTCAGTCTGGTTTGGGGGCCTGTACGCCCCCCCACCCTATGAGCCTCCCCTTTTCTGTCGCTACTAAACCGATACAGATTCCAAATTCCATCTTCCCCCCCTTTAGGGGGCAGTCTTCTGTGGCATTTATACTGTTCTATATGTACAGACCCACACCCCCTGCCCTGCACCCTGTTTGCTCTGAAATGAGACCCAATACAGTTGTAAACTTCCATAAGATTCTGAGAATCCCTACACCATTTCAGGGAATGTCATGAAATACTAGATAATCCTGTGAAACTGGTATCTGACAGTTCCACACAGCCCTATACAGTCACCTTTATCCACCTTACAGAAAGGTCTCCCCACCCTCTTCCTCTCTGCAGTAGTCTGTAACAGACCTTTCTTTCCTAACCCTCTGTTTTGATCCAGTCATTGAAGTACTAGGTGAGGATCTGAGCCTCTAACTGCCATCAGTATGACAGTCTCTTTTCTATTTAAATCCACCAGCCTGGCATGACATCACCCCCGTGACTCCATGCCAGCTGAAAAGCCCGCAAAAATGAAAATTCAACAGTTTGGGAATACAGTTAGCTTGGATTACAGAGTTGTACTATGCAGGCTGGGGCCCACACACATTGCTTTACACAACAGTCACCAACATTCCCCCCCCCTTCTCTCCGGTCAGCCCCCATCTTCTCAACCTTGCCATAGTGCTATCACCCTGGCATCCCCTGGGTCTTACCTGGCCTCACAGTGTTCCTCTGGAGCATCCCCCATTTGGCAGGGGGCAGTGTGGCCCCCCCAATGCCTCTATCACACAAGGATCCTGTCACAGGCGGCAGTGCCCCCAAGTGGCCAGGTGCAAGTCCTGCAGGAAGATCGGCTTCGTCAAGCTGCTCAGGGGGAATTTTTCATGTTTTCTTCCCTATTCCCCAGGATGCTGATGCAAGGGTCCACCAAGAATACATGCATGCAAGTGTGTGTGGTGCAGAGCCCATCAATGTCCTCCTGCCTACAATCTGCTCCAGCTGCACTGCCATGTATGGCCAACCAAGTGGCAGTATAGCAGCAGAGACGGCCACCCTCTCTCTCTCTCTCTCTCTCTGGAGAAGGAGAGTGCCCTCTTGTGGGTCTCAATCCTCCTCTCCTGGCTGGACCCCAACAAATCGAATCCATTCCTGAAATTGGGCTGCTGGCATCGTTATGGTAGAGATACCGCTGCATCAATGGGTCAGCTCAGTCACCAACATTTCTACTTTTTATTTACTTCACTCTGGTTCTAGAGGATAGCATTTACTTTTTTGTTTTCTTGGCTTACCCTTGCCAATTGTCCCAGTAGTCAAGCCCAGAAAACCAAACAGAAACTCTCAAAGCTTCATACGATGCTCCAATTTTCCCTCTTTGTTAATTTTGTGGCTTTAGTTCCTCACTCGTACTCAGTCAATTTTAAGAAAATGAGTCAAGCCTTACCAGTAACAAGCACCAGTACTTCCCCCTTTGACCTCCAAATATCTAACGGTTCTTTTTTTTTTTTCTTTCATTATTGCTTTTATAGCTGAAATCCTAATTGTTCTATTTTGTGGGCTTTCAGCCATCATCATAACCCTTTAGAATGCAATCGGCCAATCAGCATGC
The DNA here is from genome assembly GCA_016271365.2 of Neoceratodus forsteri. Classification (NCBI taxonomy): domain Eukaryota; kingdom Metazoa; phylum Chordata; order Ceratodontiformes; family Ceratodontidae; genus Neoceratodus; species Neoceratodus forsteri. The sequence goes on from CM028136.1 coordinate 958,738,726, forward strand.
TTCCCTTCCTGTCATCGTTATATAATGCAGATATCCTGTTTTGGAGAAACATTAGGAAGCATTAATACACACAGAGGATTGTTAACTTGTGGCATAGTTGACCAATGACCTGTTTAGGTTTTGGAAGCTAGCAATGTTCCAGCTTTCAAATCAGAACAAGACAGCTGTCTGATGAAAATGGTTCTGCGGGTTACAGAGCAATGAGTTAGTGGCAGCATTCCGGTGATCAGCTTAATAAAGACTGGGAGGCATTTGAGGTAGTGTTTAAGAGTACTGAACTGCGACCTGGGGAGCTGAGTTTGAATCCCACAGCCACCACTTGCATGCTGTGTGATTATCACTCCACCACCACCTCGCTTCTTCGCCTCACCAACTCCATTCTTACAGGTATGGACAAAGGGGAAATCACTGCAGCTATCTTTATTGACTTGGCCAAAGCCTTCGACATGGTCTCGCATCCCCTGCTGCTGGATAAACTTGTTCAAGCTGGACTGTCTGCACCTGCAATTAAGTGGTTCCATTCCTACCTGGAAGGTAGGACCCAATCAGTCTGGGTTGGCTTGGCTACTTCCTCTTCTCTCCCAGTCACCTGTGGAGTCCCCCAAGGGTCCATTCTTGGCCCTCTGCTGTTCTCTATCTTTCTCAATGACTTGCCTGATGCATGCCCACATACCACCGTCCACATGTACGCTGACGACATGGTGTTGTTCACCTCTGGCCCGTCCCCGGAGGTGGTTTCATCCTGTCTGTAGAAGGACTTCAACTCCATCCAACGTTGGTTCCAAGCAAATCAGTTATTTTTAAATGCAAATAAAACAGTCTCCCTCACCTTCGGTACTCAGGCTAAACTAACCCGCCTTCCTGCCCCCCCCCCCATGATTTACACTCTGGATGGCTCCCCACTGAAGACCTGCACTTCCTATAGATATCTCGGTTGTCTGGTTAGATCAATACCTCGTCTTTTCTCGCACATAGATGCCTTCACAAAAAACTGTATCCCATGCTGGTTGCCCTTACATAACAAAAGTGCATCCCTCTGCCAACACACAGTAGTCAAAAAAAATGGTCCTCCCAATTATGGATTACGGTGATGTAGTCTCTGATTAAGCCCCACAAACTTCCTTATCCAGGCTTGACCCTCTTCAACTCCTTCTGCAGGTTCGGTTTGGACCGGCCTCCTAACACTCATCACTGTGTCCTCTACCAGTCAGGGGATCTCCCCTCTCTCCATAACCGGCGACTACTACACTGTGCTAGAACTGCAGCCAAGTTCTGGACTCAGTCTCTCCCCTCCTACCTGATGTCCTCCCTAACAGCCCTCCCCCCACCAGCTTACGCTCTCAGAAACATCTACTCTCGGCTCCTTCTAATCCTGCACAGATCCACCCAGTCTGGCCAATCCACTTTCAGCATCAGGTTGCCCAAATTATGGAACTCCCTTACCTCAGACATTAGACATGCCACCAGCTCCCTGCTCCAGAATGCCCTTCTTAATACTCACTTCGCTACATCCTGCTCCTGTTTTCCTGCTCCTCCCCCTAGTTTCCCTCACTACCTAACTTCCAGCTTCTAATCTTCGATCTGGGTATACCTTTTGTACTGGGTAATATATATCTTCTTCTTGTCCAGTGTTGCAGAATATATATTTTCTTCTTATCCATTGTTGCAGAATTTATACCCGTATATTGTAAGTATGTCTACTCTCACCAACTGTCTTGTACCACACTTATAGTTATGTTGCTTTTGTACACCTTATCATTTGTACTTATGTTGCTTTTGCTCACCTTATCATTTGTAACACCCCTCAGGGCGCATCTGGAATCGAGCAGTACTCTACTCAGTATGCTTTCCTGGTAAAACTCTTAAATAAATAAATAAATGAGCAAATCACTTTACTTCTCTGTGCTCCCAGGATGTACCTGGAAACAAGCCTGGCTTTGTGTGTCTTTCCTGGCCAAAACTTGTAAAATAAATAAATAAAATAAGATGTGGCCATACTCCATATGGTTATTATCACTGGCCATGCAGCAGGAGAGGCAGACAAGATGGGCTCTCTGCCCATTATGTCACTACAGTTCTATGTTACTATATTACAACACCATGTTACCATGGTTATCATGAAGACTGACATGTGAAGGAAATCATTTGTAACTAGAAGGAATAAAAATGTTAACTATCATAACATAAAACCTTTACAGAACTTACAATTTTCAAAATCAATTTTTGTGCTCCAGCGCCCACTGCTTTGTATTTTATTACGATGTCTAGAAGTCATATTTCACATATGTAGTTTTAGAACTCTGAATTATGAGTATCTGATGTCAGAACTCCAACATTTTATGGGCAGCTTTTTTCATGACTAGTTATGGAAGATGAGACTGCATCAATGGGCTTTGAGTAAGATACTTCTGCAATCAACGACAATAAATCAAAATCTGTTGATTGTCTACATCTTTTAACTCCAGCATCTATTTTTTTTTTAAGATCAGATGGGTTGGCTAAAACCTTTTTTTTCCGAAAGGGATGTTATTGTCATGACTGTCAAGTTGCAGTGCCAAGTCGATAATTTTAGTCACGTCCTGTTTGTAATTTTGCAGAGTTTTCGGCATTAGTGCTGGGAGTTGAGATTATGTCTGTGGCTTTGGTTTCTATTTTTATCTGACTGGGTTCGGTGTGTGAGTGTATGTGTGTGGTCAGATTATGCGGCTAATAGAACAGGATATCTGACGTGATGAAATAAGCTCAAGGAATTAGAAATCTTTCCCCAGAGGGCTGGGCTTCATTCATAAGAGCAGACTGCAGTGAGGGAACCCAAGTCAAAAGAACAGAAGTTTACATAGTAATATGAAGACACATATGTTGTCTATCAAAGAAACAAAAAAAATACGTTTTGTACGAGTTTATAAGTAACCACAGTCAACAGATATAATTTACTAATAGAAATTGTCTTATTGACTAGTTAAAGGGAAACAAAGGCCTACCCCAAAGCAGTGTAATTGAAGTGGCATGTCCTGAATCCCAAACAACACATTCACCAGTAAATAATTATTTTAAACTTTTATTTTCTGATGAATATAGTCTTATCTGGTGAATCCAGCTACACACCTCCCTGTCTACCATGGCAATGTGCAAACAGTCACATACGCCTCCACGACTGACACATATAGAACGTGAGGGTAGGTGAAAGCCACTGGGCCTACCCAGTCTGCCCAACTGTGTTCTTTTCTTTATTATTATTATTTCCCAGATCCTGCTTAATCCACGTCACAATCTCTGCTCCCCTCTATCCTACCCCCATGATTCCCTTGTACCTATCCTCAGCATTTGTAACCCATTTACTGTTTTCATCCCCACTACCTCCTCTGGAAGGCTATTCTAGATATCCACCACCCTTCCTGTGAAAAAGTACTTCCTCACATCCCTCCTGAATTTGCCCCCCCAGCTACATGTCATGTCTCCTTGTTATTCAGCACCTTTGTATGCAAAACATGCTCTCCTCGTGTACCTTATTGACCCCTGAAAGATATTTAAAGGTTTCTATTATATCATCTCCCTCCTCTCCTCCAAGGTGTACATATTTAGCTTCTTTAGTCTTTCCTCATAGAGCTTTTGTTGCAGTCCCTGCACCATTTTGAGAGCCCTCCTCTGGACCGCCTCTCCTCTTGGCCTGAGTCCTTTCTGAGGTGCAGGCTCCAAAACTGTACACAGTACTCACAGTGGGGTCTCTCCAGTGATTTGTATGGGGGCAGAACCACCTGGGTATTACACTGGTATTATACTGGGTATTTAGACACAAGAAAGCTTGGTTTCCATCATGTCTGTCTATCCACATCAGCAGATCCAACTTCTCCCTCCATTAAGTAAATGTTTGTCTATTCTCTCTTCCTGCTGGAGATACCCCTCCCTATGTACCCCAGCATACCACTAGCTTTTCTGACTGCCTTATCACACTGCTTGGCCACCTTTAGGTCATCATATATGATGATTATCCCTGGATCTCTTTCCCATTTCATCGTTGTCAGTTTCACACCACCCATCTTGTACTCTACTCCTGGGTTCCGATGGCTTAGATGCATCATTTTGCACTTTTTAAAATTATTTTTATTTAGTTTTTGTTGACCAGGTAAGTGCACTAGACAAATCCTGCCTATTTTCAGGCACGACCCGGGGGAGGGGGATACAGATGAATGCCAACTGACCTTGAACCAGATTAGTCTGTTGGTGGTATTTTTAGTGAATGAGGGAAATTTGGCCAGGACACCAGGAAAATTACCCTACTCTTTTCGATAAGTGCCATGGGATCTTTAACATCCACCAGAACTACCACCAGTCCAGCCAGATGGGACCTCGGTTTAGCGTCTCATCTGAAAGATGGCACCTCAGAACTGCAGCACCCCTCTCATGCTGCACTACAGTGTCAGTACTGGGATATTAACCCAAGTGTCAGATGTGGGAACTGGACCCACAGCAGCTGTCATACCATTGACCACTCTTCCAGTCTCTTTAGATCCCTGTACCTTCTATCCCCGCCCCCCCAAGTGTGTCCACTCTGTTACAGATCTTGGTGTCATCCACAAAGAGGCAGATTTTCTCTTTCTAGTTATTTTGCTATGTTGCTTATAAAGATATTGAAGAGAACTGATCCCAGCACTGATGCCTGAGGTACCCCACTAGTCACCCTCCCTTCCTTGAACACCACAGACTGCATCAGCCCAGTCGAACTTTGATAATAACTGCCGGTAGATAAGATATACTGCCAGGTTTTATGCTTCTGATAGTGCCAATACAGCTTTTTCTCCCTGTGGTAAGTGCTGTGTGGTGTTTCAGAAAATACAACCAAAAATCTCGGGTTTTGTATAGGAATTAATAGCAAAGTCTAAGAATGGGAGCAATCCCATAACAGTCACCAAAGAATAATGTTGTAAGTAATGATAAGTGCTCTGTGCTGCACTCCACATCCCTTGTTATGATTCATAGTTATTTTTGCCTCCTCTTGTTGCTGCTGGCATATTCTGTTCCTACTGGTGTGGTCTGACTTTGTAAATATTTTATGCCATTGTACATTGTGCTGTTGTGCTCTTTTCTCCCTTTGTAACCTCCCAGGTCATGCCTGAAAAAAGACAGCTTCTGTCTAGTGCACCTACCTGGTTAATAAAAAACTAAATAAATAAATAAGATGTTTCTGTTGAACCCCCATAAGGCGCTTTTACATACAGGTGAATACAATGGAATGACCATTACCTGTGTGCCACCGTTGTACTCTGTTCCATTTGGGGTTCACTTTACACTGAAGGTATTCTGTCAACCCCCCCCCCATCTCCATTTTCAATAGTTTGTGTTTCAGCTCCCCCATGGAGTGTGGTGCACTATGGCTATTCTTGCACTGCTGCCGAAATGGCTGTTTTACACAGCCAGATGAAACAGAACACATTGGGATGAACCGAGGAAGGTAGAGATTGTAGTTCAGGTGAAAGTTCACCAGGGGAACGAAACAGATGCATTTTACACACAGACGGTGTAACGGTATACTATTTCTGTAACTGTCATTCCGTTATAGAAACATGTGTGTAAAAGCGTCTTTAGTGTGTAAGCAGAGAATATTCTGCCTATTACAACATAGACAAATGATGTATACCAGAAACCAGCACTGAAGGAAGAAAGGTGTTGCTGGTTTTAAATACAGTAGTGCCTTTCACAGAAGTTGCATCCCAAAATGCTTTACAATCCAGGAGAGGGAAGGGAGCAAATGCTTCTGCCATTTCAGATATGCAGGGAGATTCAAAGAGCACAGAGATATAAGTTATAGATTGAGGAAGTACTCCAGACCAGTCGGAGCACTCGTTTTCTATATGCATGAGACACTCGTATTCTATGAAGAGCGTCTCAGGCACAGCTGCCACAGAAACAAGCATATTTCAGTATTTTTTTTTAAATGAATATATTATGGATCAAGTTTGATCAGTAACATATTAATACCACCACTGAGACCACTCTTACAGTTGTGAGAGTAGTGTGACTTACATCCTTAGATCACCACTGAGGGAACCCCCTGTGTGGGGCAATGCATAGATTTGCCAGGTTTCAGCATTCTGTTTTAGACCAGTAATATGAGGCCAGGAGATCAGAGGGCTGTGGGTTCAGTTCCCACATCTGGCACTTGGGTTAATGTCAGTGTCATGGGCTCAGCAGGTAGCACACTCGCCTCTGAGGCTGGGAGATCAGAGGGCTGTGGGTTCAGTTCCCACATCTGGCACTTGGGTTAATATCCCAATACTGACACTGTAGTGCAGCATGAGAGGGGTGCTGCACTTCTGAGGTGCCGTCTTTCGGATGAGACGTTAAACCGAGGTCCCATCTGCCTGGATTGGTGGTAGTTCAGGTGGATGTTAAAGATCCCATGGCACTTCTCGAAAAGAGTAGGGGTATGTTTATTTAAAAACAAAGCATATATACAGACTTTTAGCACAAAAAACAATTACACCAGTACTTCAAAATCCTCAAATGTGAAAAATTCAAAAGTCAGCAAAGGTCTTAAGGAAAAAAAAAACAATTTGAAAGGAAAAACATTCCATAAGTAACTAAAAGTAAGTAAAAAAACTCCAATAATGCTCCCACATATTCGTTTTGAGAATTTTCCTTTCTCCTTCTTTAAAGCAATCAATATAGGTTAATATTTTCGTAAATAATTCCTCAGGAGTAAGATAACGTTGCTGAAATAAAAACCAACATCTGACCTGCCATACCCAATACAATATTACAATTGCGACAATATGTAAAGTACTATAGTTACATGCTGACCAAGCGTCTGGAAAAAGGCCAAAAAAAAGAGCTCTCTGATCCCATTGACGCCAGACTTTACTCCAAAAATGACGGTGCCACAAAAACCAAAATCAAAGGATGAAAGGACAAGAGAAATATAAGTGAGACATCGTTTCTATAGAGTCTGTACAAGAATCTCGGAAACAATATCTCTCCAATATTTGTTTGTGTTTCAGATTGCCACGTACATTTATTCTACCATGTACCCCTAACCAAGCAATATCCCACATTGTTACAGGGATACGTGGATCAACTAAACGATTACCAATCTGTTTCTTTTCTATTGGTGTAAAATCTGGAAAAACGTCTTCTGTAAATTGGGACACAACTATTTTTGTATATAATTGTTTTCTTGTTAAGGTTTTGATCATCTGTACCGTTACATGCCATGTCTTCAACATGTCAAACACTATTGCCCAATCCGTGGATAAAACATATCGTCTTTTATTTTTATGAAGAAAGACGCCTACACTCCATTCTTGTAAGATCCTATTAAGGGACATATGTACAAAAGGAATCCAAAGCTGCATAGATTCTGTAACTAAAGGTTTCAAATTAGTGGTAAAAAATTGAGTAAAAAACACTATTGGGTGAATCATGGTTACACCTCTCTGTCGGTAAGACTGTAGTAAAATATTAAACAGATTAGATTAAGGCAAGCTGCTCCAAAAACAAGAAAGAAAAAGACTGAGAAGAGACACAAAAACATCTAGGTAGTGGAAAATATGTAACATGTAAAAATAATGGTAATAAACAGGTTTTGATTAAAAAAATATGTTTCTTTTTGCTCAAATACCACTTATTCCATTTACATACCCTATCCCTGCCCTTATTCAGGCATAGTTCCCAATTATATTTAGCCATGTCCGGAACACCAAAATAAAGTCCTAATAATTTGTGCGGAGAGTCCACTACCCTAATACCAGCAATCGAGAAAGCACTCTCTAAAGACACAGTCAAATTAAAACATACACTCTTTTGCAAATTTAAACTAGAACCAATAACTGACAAAAAGACCTGTAATACTTTACATAATAATCGGCCTACCAAGACAGTAGGTACTGAAACACATAAGTCATCTGCATAACAAATTACTTTTTGAATATTATAGTCAGGACTCGAAAGACCTAGGAGTCTAGGAGATTTAGAAAGGAGCCTAATTATGGGGTCTAAAGCAATAACAAATAATAAAGGACTTAAAGAACAGCCCTGTCTCACTCCCCAATGAATATAACAAGGAGAACCAACTCTACCATTAATATATGGTCTAACATAGGCTAAAGAATAACATAAAATGAGCCAATTAACAAAAATTTGTGGGAACCCATAGGCTTTGAGAGTTAACCAGATAAATTCCTGAGAAATTCCATCAAAGGCTTTAGAGAGGTCAAAATTAAATAAATAGCCCTGAAGAGCTCCCTGTTGACCTTGAGAAAACAATTCTCTAATTAGAAGTAAAGCATCTTGGATGGATCTGCCAGTAACTGAACAATATTGGAATGGGGAAAGCAAAGATGGTAAAAGCTTTGAAATCCGATTCCCCAACAATTTAGAAAAAATCTTGTAATCAGTATTAAGTAGGCTGATCGGCCTCCAATTTTTTCAAGTCCCTTCTATCACCTTTCTTATAGAGAAATAGCATCAGCCCTTCATACATTTGGTCTGTCAGCCGATCTTCCTGCAGAAAGGCATTAAAAAATAGCCAGTAACTGATTTGGCATAAATTGCCATAGAGACTTATAAATTTCTGCTGAGAGACCATCTGATCCAGGAGCCACTCTATCCTTAAAACTAAAAATAACCTGCTTTACTTCCTCAGAAGTAAAGGGTGCTAGAATGTCATGCTTTTGTGATGCCATTAAGGTAGGTACATTCAATGCCTGTAAGAGAAGTGTCATGTCAGATGATTCGACAGCTGGAGTTTCAAAAGTTTTTTTAACAAAATCCGTCACATATTCCATGAGTTTTCCTTGTCCAGTAACTATATGTTGTTGATCATCCTGTAATTGATACATTTGTTTACCATTAAACTTTTCTTTATTAACATCAAAAGGGTTGAATTGACGTTGTGTCCCGGTGGTACGAAATTTTTGTTCAAAAAGAATAGATCTTTGTCTATCATACTGTTCTTTAGCTAGAGCAATTTTAACCTCTTTTATACGGGCAGAACAATCAATTTTATACAAGTGGGATTTAGAGAATAATTCCAATAACTCTGCTCGTAAAAGGCTAGAAGTATGGTGTCTGGTATCAGCTAAAAGTCTAGCATAATATTTAAAATAAGATACCATATATAATTTAGTATCGGTCCACCATTCTATCATGGAATCATAAAGGACCACTACAGAGATACGATCTACAATCAAGTCCAGGAATCCTTTATGAAACTCAGGAAGCAATATTAAGGATGAATTAACTCTCCAAATCCCAGGACCCTGTGCTAAAACTTCCCTCAACGGAATCCGCAATCCTATTAAATGGTGATCTGAGGTAGCCATAGGTATAGTAATACCCGTCACAGCCCCGATAGTTCGAGAACAAAACCAAAAGTCTATTCTGGAAGTGAGTTTTCCTTTTGTGAAAGTAGGTAACAGGGATTGGGCTAGTACATCAATTAAATTCGTCTCCCTAATAATATTACGTAAAGCAGAAGTATCACAATAAATTTTCTTATTAGGGGTATCTAGGCTGGTATTAAAATCCCCACCCCATAAAATGATCCGATTAGTTAATAGAAATGGTTGAATCAAACGGAGAAGCTGAACTCTGGCAGCTTTTTGTTGTGGTGCATAAATATTAATAAGTCTATAAGGTAAATCATACCATAAAAGGTCTAATAACAATACCCTTCCTGGTACTAAATCCACTATTTTTTGTAAAAGAAAGTTAGAGGAGCTAAAACAAAATCCTATACCGGAACAGAGATCCTGCCCTAAGGACCAATAGGAAGGTCCCAATCCCCAATTCCGTGAGGTTGTTGTGGCTTCCTCAGCTGTATATAATCTAACATCTTGTAACAAATAAACATCATAAGCTAAACTTTGTAGTGCTGAAAAGGTTGCAGTATGTCTGTACTGTGACTGAATACTATTAACATTTAAGCTGGCTAAGCGTAAAAAGGATATAACCAAAAGAAAAGAAAAAAACACTGAAAAAAATAACCACCTCATTTCTTTTTGTTCGTCCTAACAGATTTTTTTCTTACAGGGATCCCAGAAGTATTAGCTAATGATAGTGATACTGAAGTAGCCATAGAAGAAGGAGAAAGAAAGGGGTCACCTAACTCTTCCTCTTCCATGGCATCACCCCAACTTTGTAAAGGTTCATATGGATTAGAAACCGGGTTGGGAGGTATAGATACTATGTCAGCCTGTTTGTTGGAACGGAGTCGGCGAGTCGCTGGTGGAGTGGGTTGTGATTTATCTCCTAATTCTACAACATCCCCTACCGGGAGAGATATTGTTTGTTCCAAAGTTTGGACTGAATCACTAGGAATGGTGGATGATGCAGCACACACCGGTGTCTCCATGGATTCAGGGGACCAGAGGGTAACTGAATGTGATAAAGTCTCAGAAGAATTAGGAATAATCAAGTCTTCTGAGAGGTAGATGAAAGGTTTTGTCCCTACTTCTGGTAAAATGCTCTGGGCCTTGGTGGGGGGGGGGGGGGCTTTGCAGCAGCTGACGATTTAGCTATATAAGAATCATGTTCAGTATAATCTGTTGTATTATGGGCTGCCCATGGACATGCTTCAAAAATGTGTGAAAGATCACCACATAAATTACAAGTGGTAGGGACCTTGCAAGATAATACCGAATGACCCAACATACCACATGATGCACATTTCAATTGATCACAATCAGAACTTAAATGAGATAATGAACCACATCTGTAACAGGAATGTGGTTGACCTGGATAAAACAATACACCACGATCCCTACCCAAGTAGAAACAATTAGGGAGATGCTGCACCCCAGCCTCAGTAATTTTAAGCTGTACATTAAATTTCCACCCTCCCGTCCAAAACCCATTATCATCTATTAAAGCATGTGGTACTCCAGTGACTGTACAACATTGCTCCAACCAATACAAAATGTCCAGTACATTGACTCCTTCATTTCGAAAAAGAACAGTTATAATTTTGGCCGTTGGTCTGGTAAGAGGAATGACCACAAAATGCTTCCAAACTGGGTCTATTCGAGCAGTGTAGTAAGCTGCCCAAAATTTATCCAATAGCGCAGCAGTTCTAAAGGAAACATCAAAATTATAATCCCCAGAAGAATGGATAAAAGCATATACGTCTGCAGGATGAATTCCTAAGGAATTTATTATTAAAGTTTTGCCCACATAATGACGGTCAGGGGGAAGTTCCATACCCCCTTTGTAATGGATGCGGGCGACAAAACGTTTTCTGACCGGAACGTCTGAACTTTTAAAAAGGGAAGCATAACTAACTTGTTTAGTTGATTGTACCAGTGGAAGATTGTGTGAAATAGTACCTGAGGAACTAGCAGTGTTGTTTCCTTGTATTGGGTACCGACCTTGCATCGATGATGCCGGTGTAGGGTCCACAGTAACAACAGGTGTTGATGCCTCTTTGACTCCAGTCTCTAAATCGTCCTGTTCCCGATTCTGAATTTCCATCCTCGGTTGCAACAAAACTGGACTCCGGGGTTCAGTAGGAGAAGGCGGAAGTGATGCGTCTTTCCGGTCCGTCTCCAAAAGCTGTCCCTTCACCGATGACTGTTCAGGTAAACGTTCCGCCTGAGCTTTTGATCCTGTTCCCGGTAATGGAACTAGGGGATCCAGTATCCAAGCTTCGGGAGTCCTAATCCAACCTGCCTCCTGTAGCGCTCTCTCTGGTGACCAGGAAGCATAACGAGCTGAAAAGGGGAAAGAGTCCCCCTCCATCTCTGAAACTGGGACTTCATTAGTTACGTCCATCTGGTCAGCATTATTCTGCTTAGAACTTTTTTTTGCCATGCCAGGAAAAACTACTTGCCCGTTTTCCGTACGTTTTCTTTTTTTGTCTTCTTCTGCTGCCATATTCGAGTGTTCAATGTTCCATTCCTGGCTATCTGCACTGGCCGACTGAACCACCTCCCTCACGGTAGGTACCGCCGGAACAGGATTGTACCATAGTAACTGAATCAGATGCAACCTCCTCGCTGTAATAGACTCCATAAGACCATCGCCCACCACCTCTGCTCACCACCGACTGAGACATTCTGAACCTAGTCCAGACGTCTCATGGGAAGGGTTCCCCACCCCTCAGAGTAGGGGAATTTTCCCGGTGTCCTGGCCAAATTTCCCTCATTCACTAAAAATACCACCAACAGCTTAATCTGGTTCAAGGTCAGTTGGCATTCATCTGTATCCCCCTCCTCCGGGTCGTGCCTGAAAATAGGCAGGATTTGTCTAGTGCACTTACCTGGTCAACAAAAACTAAATATAAAAAAAAAAAAAAAAATAATAAATAAAAAAAAATAAAATATACTCTTGGACCTAACTTGGTGTGTGCACAGCTTTTCTTTCTTATTCAATGGCCAATTTTCAATGCATGCGGGACAGTCAGAGACAGTATCAGACCATCTTTTAGATTCTTAAATTGGTTACTCCCATGTCCAGATGCTTGCTGTTGAAAAGTAGTTCCAGAGGCCTCTCTGTTTTCTAGGAATGTATATGCAAATGAGCTTTGGCTGAGTATGAATTTCTAAGCTAAAAAAAAATTCTAAAAGAAAAAATGAGTAAATGAATAACCGAAACAAGTTGGCTAGACCTCTGAAAATAGCCCTATGAATCCAAGTCTTGCTTGACGACTTGGGTAGCTGATGTTGCATTAGAAAGAGATGAACTGTAACATACTCATCCTGTAAGTTATTGCTCCCCTACCAGTCTCAGAGTGCCAGCTCCTCAGTGGTTTCTGTCAGATTCATTTTTCTGCAAAATGCGAAATGATATTCCACCGATTACACAATCTGCTGAATACGTAGAAATGCATTTCTGAAGTCTGAGGAATTAAAAAAAAAAAGAAATTCCGAAAGCATTTTGGAAGCAGAATTGCCATGGCAAGTGAGTTCTGCCACTGCAACCCCACACTCTGCTCAACATTACTTCAGTGTATGGTTTCCATTTTGCCTCTTAAGTGGTTACACTCTCTGGACTCAGTTATCAGGTACAAGGGACTGGCAGTAAACTACTAGGAGATGACTTAAAGCCACTCATTTGCTGGAGGCTTATTTGGGCTATGCTCGGTGGGGGTCAAGGAGCCCTTCCATGCCAGAGCACATCAATGTCCGCTGTTGTGCAGAAGGGAGCAGAGTTGGAATATAAATGGTATGCAGCAGCAATGACCACTGGCCACGCAGGGGCAGCCCTTTTGTGCATCCTGTACCATAAGAAAAGCCTGGTGATGAGGGGTTAAGAGTGCTGGACCCTGTGTGTGCTCACATTGCCAGACACATTTTGTTGAGGAACAGGATGGGTAAGATCCATGTGTATGTGACGAGGAGTAGGGAGGGGGATCCAGTAGATCACCAGGGACTGTAATGCTTTTTAATTTGGGTTGGGAGTCACTTGTACCATAAGGGATAACTACAAGATGTACAGATACCACACTAATCGCTGGGCCATAAGCTTCCCAAAGGCACAGACTCAGGAGCTGGAGCAAGGGGCAGTTCTATGAAGCACACCACACATGTGTATCTGCATGCCACTGTGCCATGCATGCATACAGCTGTAATCAGTGCAGTTACTGGGTGGGATATTCAGAACGAGCCAGGCAGGGGTGCAAGCCTGGGCACAGCGCAACTGGGCTGCGCCAGGGCATGGACCAGGCAATATTCAATGGTGCTGTGCCATGACTCAGCACCGTTGAATATGGCACTGGGAATGCCTGCACTGCGCATGGTGCAGTGGCACTGCACCAGCGCAAGTGGTAGGTGAGGAGCAGGGGGGCTGCGCCAGCACAAGTGCAGCTGTGCTAGGTGCAGCAAGAGTGATATTCAGACGTGTGCATGCAAATGAGACCATGATGAATGCAAGGCACAAATGGGTCCATTTGCATGTCATTAATGCCCCATTTGCATGCAGGTGCACTGATCCCCGGTGACTTGCGCCTGGTGCCCTGCCAGGCTGCAGCCATCGGGGACCGATGCCCCCTGTCCCTTGCCCGATCATGGGCCATGGGTAGATACTAATTCCCTGGTAGTCCAGTGGACCCTACCCCAATGCCCAATCGCAGGCAAAGAAAGAACTTAAATCCCTGGTGCTTCAATGGACCTGCTCCCCTGCCTGATCACAGTCTTGATAAATATATCTACTCCCTGGTGGTCCCAGTGGACCTGCTCCCACGCCTGATTGTGGGCTTTCAAAATGGAATTATTCCCTGGTGGTCCAGTGGACCCAAACCCCAGCCCGATCGTGGGCTTTAGAAGTATTTTTTTTTATTTTTTTTTATTTTACTTGTTTAACCAGGTATAGCACACTAAGCTGAAAGCTTTTTTACAGGAGCGACCTGGGAGCACTAGGAGGTTAAGTGACTTGCTCAGGGTCACACAGTATGCAAGTGGAAGCTGTGGGATTCAAACCCAGGTCTGGTCTGCTGGATGTCACCAGATTTGCAGCTCAGAGCCTTAGACCACTGCGCTATACTGCCTCTGCCCTTCTGGGCCATCGGTACCCACTCCCCACCCTACCACTCAGACCCACCACCCTGCTAGCCCCGGTCAGCAGCAGGTGGCAGCTCCCCTCCCGCAAGCTGCCTGCCGACTGACAGTGTACAGTACAGGTGTACGCCCATTGGTCCCCTGTGTGGGCCAATGGGTGTGCAGACCATACTGTACTACACAGACCTGAAATATGAATGAACCATTCATATTTCAGGACTGTGTAGTACAGTACAGTCTGCACGCCCATTGGCCCATGCAGGGGAACAATGGGCATACAGCCATACTGTATGCTGTCAGTCGGCGGGTGGCTGGGTGGCTTGCAGGAGGAGAGCTGCCACCACTGCAGACTGGGGGGAGCGGGGTGGCTGGTCTGAGTGGGCGGGTAGGGAGGAGGGTACCGATGGCCCACCGGGGTTTTTATGTACTTCTAATGCCCACAATCAGGCTGGAGTTCGGGTCCACTGGACCATCAGGGAATAATTCCATTTTGAAAACCTGCAATAGGGCATGGGAGCAGGTTCACTGGACCACCAGGGATTTGTTTTATCTATCAAGCCCATGATCAGGCATGGGAGCAGGTCCACTGGACCACCAGGGAGTACTTTTATCTATCAAGCCCACAATCGGGCTGGGGAGTGGGTTCACTGGAACACAAGGGACAGTATACATTCATTTGCCCTCGATCAGGCATGGGGGTAGAGTCCACTGGACCACCAGGGATATTGATTCATTACAACCGAGTTTGGGCTGGGGGGGGCATGACGCCTGTGTCTGGGGTAGGCGGGTGGCCACCCGCGGCTGCCATGTTGCACCCTGCAATATGGCAGCTCACCTGTGGGTGGCCAGGACTTGTGCCTGCTTTTCAGGGGCAGATCTTTGTGCCCCCTGTGAGGCGCAAAGCGGGTTTGTGCCTGTATATGTGCCGCACATCCCGGGCTGAATATCGGGATGTGCCGGATATGCATGGGCACACCCCCCCACACTTGCACCGCATACATTACTGGTGCAAACCGGTGCATCGGGAATTGCACAGCGCAACATCCCTGTTTGAATATCGCACCGGGGTGCATCAGTAGGTTGTGCATGGCGAAACACTGTTGAGCCATGCGCAACCCCTTTGAATATCCCACCCTCTGTGTACAAAACATGCTTGTGCACAGTAACATCTGGGCACCTTAATTTGAATATTAGAATCTGCACTGGGTGGCATAGGGAAAGGAAAGGGGAAGTTGTTTAACCAGTAAAGGCACATTAAGCCAAAGCTTGTTTCCAGGTGCGACCTGGAAGCACAAGGAAGTTAAGTGACTTGATCATGATCACACAGTATGCAAGGTGGGGCTGAGAGGATTCAAACTCAGGTCTCCAGCTCACTGCCCTTAACCACCATGCTATACACACAGGCTGCATATAATTCATTCTCAGAATAGCAATTTTTTGAATCAACTCAATGGGATGCCCTTTTTAGCCCCATTTTCTAGAAAAAGAAACTGTAATTGAAGACTGAACCCCCTGTTTTTAAGCTTACTGGACATTCTATGATGTCATTTTACTTTGTTGCACAATGTGTAAGGGGATTTTCCATGACACTGGGCCCCATATCTAAGTGTGAGATTTGCCACCGATTAAGATATTGATGATGAATTAAAAAATGCTGTTCACACTGTTCCTCTCAAAGATGTACTCATTATCTCATTGGTTCTGCCTTTCCTGAACTAGCATTTTAAAACTAGCACCACTTGTTACATCCCAGAACCTCCTGCAGCTAATGTCAGCGACAGCTTAATGCCACCGGAGATTCTATGATGGGCAAAGTGTTTAGGTTTCTCACACTTCCAATCCTCCAGTCAGTGACACTACTGACCTTTTGAGGCTAAGCATATACAGATACTGAGACACAGGAGGTCAGCATGACCAGTAGCCAGTGGATTGAAAGTGTAGGAAACTTGTAAATACTTTGCCTGCCATAGAATCTCTTGCAGTCGCAGCCCATGGCTGACATCAGCTGTGTGAGATTCTGGGACGTGCCAAAGTAGCACCAGTTTTAAAATACCAGATCGGGGAATACAAGATCAATCAGATACTGAATACATTTTGTAGAGGCACAGTAAAGAAAAAAATTGTAATTTATTGTCAGTCTCTGAATTGGGGGCACCCCCATACTAAGGGCACTTAATTTACAAAGTGTCCTGGGATACGCATGATTTGCACATATTCTGGCCTCATGCCTTCATGCTCCAATGCCCATCGACACTATATACCATCAATATAGAATCCACAGCTCCTGCCCATCACTGCCTGTGAGTGCAGCATGTGCCCTGAGGGCAAGCGGCATTCCAGGGCAGAGCTGAGATGGACACTGGGTGTCCAATCAGATGCAGGCTGCAGGAACTCAACATGTACTCCCTGGGGCCAGCCCACCAGTGCAGCAGCAAGGCATCTGCTTGGGGTGCTGACATCCCGGGTTCAGTGACGGACTCAGGAGTCAGAGGGCCAGCTGGGGGGAGAAGGATTGAGCATCCCAAGGGCTGCTCTCCTTCTCCGGGGGAAGGAGACAGAGTGTCTGGCACTTTGCGGACCCCTGGCTGAGGCTGGGGGTACCACTGCAGTTGGTGCTGTAACCTTAGGGGGGTAGGGCAGATGCTGGATGTCCTTGCACATCCCCTCCCACAGGGGTCCAGCATTTGAAAAATATGTCCTCCAATGAATGACATCAGCATTGTTCCCATATCGTTGATCGGTTCCTGTCTCCACCCAGACTGTTGTAGCACTGCTGGGCAGCCAGCAGCCCCACCCTTGGGGGCAATCCGGGGTATGGAAAACCCTCCCCCACCAGTACTGCTGAAGATTCACTGGGAAGCTGGTGACTCCACCCCCCTGGTGGGGTAATCCAGGGGTACTTGGGGGTAGGTGGCTGGAGTGGGTACTCCGTGGAGGCAGAACGGGACTGGCAACCTGCTGATGGGGTCGGGTCTGGACAACAACAACAACAACAAAGTAAAACATGTACTCCCTGGAAGAGAAGAGAAGAGAACGAGAAGGGATGTGATTGAATCCTACAGTACAAGTACCTCACAGGAGAGAAAAAAAGTGCAAGTGGAGGGTCTGTTTCAGAAAATGGAAGGCACTAAAACAAGAGGGCATGAAATGAAGTTAAGAGAGGGGAAAGTTTAAGAGAGATGTGTGGAGATACTTCTTCACGAAAAGGGTGGTGGATGTCTGGAACAACCTGTCACAGGAGTTGGGGGGAAAAGACTGTAGGGAGCTTCAAGTATGTGGGGGATAGGCACAAGAGCATATTAGGTAGAGGAACAAAGGAGGGAGTGACATCTATGACCAACTAGGGTCAGTGTTGATGGCAGAGTCAGGGACAAGGGGCAGACTGGATGGGCCTACAGGTCCTTTTCTGCTGGCAAAATCTATGTTTCTATGTTTCTAACTCAACATAGGCTGTAAGAAGGCCATTTAGAAAGCTGGAAAAGCAAATGGGCCCAAGGACAGAGCCCTGGGGGACATCAGAGTTTATGAGGAGGGGATAAGGTGTCTCCAACTTGACCTGACTGATGTTGCTATAAAAGATAGGAGTGGAACGATTTTGACTGAAAAATCAGATAGTCCCGGCCCCCACAACTGATCTAGGAGGAGGGGGTTGGTCACTGTATCAAATGTCTTTGCAAGGTCAATAAAGATAGCAGTGGTAAGATGACCCTGATCCTTCCTGTTCAAAATGGAGTCTGCAATTTGGAGGAGTGAGGAGACAGTGAAGTGTGCCTTACAAAAAACAGACTGGAAGGGGAGAGTAATTTGGAAAAGTCCAAGAAAGAGGTGAGCTAAGAGACAAGTTTTTCTTGGAGTTTGACCAGGACAAGGAGGAGAGAAATAGGGTGGTAGTCTCTGGGAGCAGTAGGCAAGAGGAGGTTATACTGCCCTTGTACAGGTCACTGGCAAGGCCACATCTAGAATATGGAGTAAAGTACAGGTGCCTACACCTTACAAAGTACTTTAACCTGCTGGAGATGGTCCAGAGGAGGGCAATGAAGATGATCACAGGTCATCGGGGTAAAGCATACGAGGAGAGGTTAGGGGCCCAGAACATGTACTCCCTGGAGGAGAGAGAGAGACAGAGAGAGAGAGAGAGATAGAGAGAGGACATGACTGAGACCTTCAAGTACTTGAAAAGGATAAATTAGGTGGATTAGGAGGGTCTTTTTAAGCTAAGTGGCAACCAAAATATGAAGGGGCATAGTCTCAAGTTGTAGGTGGGAGGTTTAGGAGGGAGGTTAGGAAGCACTTCTTCACAGAAAGGGTGATGGTCAGTTGGAATGCGCTGCTGGAAGAGGTGGTCTGATTGAAGATGGTGGGCATCTTCAAGAGAGGCTGGACTAGACACAAGGGGAAAGTAAGGGTCATGGGAGGGGAGGATAGAAAAGATAGGGGATTGGGGTGGGGAGCAGGGTCAGTAGCTTAAAGTGTGGACCCTACAATATGAGCAGACTAGCTAGACCAAATGGCCTTATTCTGCTGTTTTTTTTGCATGTTCATATGGTGGTAGTAGTAAGTTACCCTCTTTGTCAAGGGTGAGGGCCTTAGACATCTTCCATACATAGGAAACAGACCTGAGTTAATAAGTAACACAAACCATTTTCACAAGGAAAAGAAACTGCAAGCTCATATGAGTAGGCTGAATATGATTACAAGAAGGAAATGAGGAATCATTTGAATATAAAATAATAAAATAGTTTCATATCATCTTTAAAGGCCATTTATGTTTTGCAGTGTTTACAAGACATACACTCTCCTCAGCATATCCTACATGATGGTGAAGGCTTGTCACTTTCATAAAGGTACACAATCAGCAAACAGCACTGCAGAAGTTTCTCCTTGGAAGCATTTGCTTGCATTTAAGAAGACTGCTTTCGAAGGCTTGAGCTTTATTTGTAAAGTGTTTACTGTAAAGCATAGTCTAATAAACAGTGATGCCCACATATACCGCAATGTATGCAGTAGGTGAGCTTTTGAGAAAATGTAATGGCATACAATGGTGCTTCAGCCACAGAAGCTCTGAATTAATGGAACTTTACTTCCTTTAAAATCTCAAATTACGATAACCGGGCACTCATCCAAACAGTAATAGCAGCTCAGGTGTAGGACCCTTTAGCTAAGGATGTTGCATATCGGTTTTGTGTGTCCTTTTCAACTCTGTTTAAGATGTTTTGGAGCAGTAACAATTCCGAAATAGAAGGTCATAGTAGACACTATTCATTATCATTATAATAAACATAGAAGTGCATTGGAAAGTGGAATGCTGTTCATCAGTAAAGGACATTTTGTAAATTTACAAATGCATATCATGGAGAGCCAGGCAAGAATGTCAGCCTAATACTGAACTGTAACAAAAAAACAGTGAAGCATTTAAAGACTGCATACAATATTTTTATTTAATTTATTTAGTTTTTTTTAACCGGGTAAGTGCACTAGCCATAAAATGACTATTTTCAGGCATGACCCAGGAGAGTACAGGCATGCAGAAACTTAACAGGATAACAAATTATAAGTGCTTTACAAACAATGAGTTAAAGAGGATACAATATATCAGAACAAAGTAAAGCGCTTTACATTTAATGAGTTAAAGTGGATACAATGTATCAGAGACATACAGAGTAGACCATTCATAATTTCATAGGTGTCTACCTATGCAATGAATAGAGAGGACCTTGGACAATAAATTATCAGGTGACATAGCATATGAACAGAACAAGGTACACAAAAACAAAAATATGAAAGCTGTAAGGAAGCTGCGCCTGAGTGGAGGTCACGTGACCAACAACCAAGATGAATGCCTAAGTACCAAGCTGAGCTGGTCCCAATATTTAATCTAACTCTGTCCAATGTTGAATTCCTGATAATCATACCATGACAGATCTGTAATGATGCTACTGGACATCAGGAACAGGCACTCACAGCAGCTTTATCGTTGAAGACAGGTGTTTCTATTGCAAAATAGTGTTGTGCACCTTGACAGGGCTACATTTTCAGCTCAGCAATCATTGAGTGTCATGGAGGCAGGAAAAGTAGCTAACTCAGCAGATATAGAAACTCTAAAAGAAATGATGGGAGCATTATTGAAATACATGGGCAGCTTAAAAAGGTAGATTCAGTAAGCAGTATCTTCACACTGAAGTTGATTGGGTGAAGGAGGAAGAACTCAAAATCAATGCCAAGGGGAACACCACCACTCACACTGCAAAAGTGAAGAAGACCATGTCAGAATCCATCAGGATTTATGGGATAGAACTGAAAACCTTGACAACTGGGGCCGGTACAATAATGTGCACATTCTGGGCATCCCTGAGGGAGTTGACACCTGGGATATGATTATGTACCTGAATTCCTTTCTTCCAAAATTGCTTAAACAACCTTTTAAGCAACCATTGCATATTCTGAGAGTCTACAGGCCGGGGAAAGACAACCATTACCCTATGAATGCCCAAGAGTCATTATTAACTTCCTTTTGTTTCCATTAACTATTTTATTGATATTATAAGGTTGCATACAGCAAGATATGTTTGGTTACACAGCACAGTATAATTACATTCCTGGTGGTGACAATTAACGTACCAGTGCAACGAAATTAGGCAAACAATTTGACCCTACTTTTTTTTCTACCATACAAGATTCCAGGCATCTTCCAGTTTTATTTGGTGGTACAATTTTTGAGTTCCACCAAAACTTGAATATTTTATAAATGTTTTATTTCGGGGTTTTTTCTCAAGAAAAAAGATGGCTGCCATATTTGGCTTAAAAATAACATTGTAGACCTGGCAAGGAATAGAATTAGGAAAATAAAAAAACTCATTTACACAGCAAAGAAGGTACCTAGAACAATAGATTTGACTAGTATACTAATAATTTTATTAAGTGTCCCATGTTTAGGTTATCATGGAAAATACCCAGAAATAATAAGGCTGGAATTCTTGGAATTAAGATTTCTGTGACTTCTGAGCAAAAATTTAATATATTATGCCATAGAGATTGTATTTTAGGGCACCCCCACAGAATGTGAGTCATGTCAACATGTGGATTATTGTAGCTCCAGCCATGTTCTCCTTAGATCAACCCCATTTCATTAGTTTTTTGGGGAGAATGCAATAGAAGTGATTAATCAGTCAGCTTTATTTATGAAAAGGAGCTATTCCAGAGATCATAACACCCTAGCAATAAAATACAGAAATACACAGATGAAAACATCAATCATGCCAATACAGTATATTTCCTTAAATATTATCACAGAAGACCAGCCCAAACAAGTACATTTTTAATGCGATCTTGAAGCTCTCCACTGTCAGGCAGTTTTAAACTGAATCAGTTTTCCCAGTACTTCCCTACTACTTTTAACAACACTCTGCCACACTTCCTCCCATTGTTTGGTCAACTTTCTTGAGATGACAGTCAAAGAAGACCTTCTCCACCTTGCAAGAGAAAAAGGTTTCTTGCTCTGGATTGGTACAAGGGTATACCTGTATCAGGATTACTAGAACTTTGTTGTAGCTAGTCACAGAGGTGGAGCTGGGTGGAATCTGCACATAAATTCATAGAAATTCCTTGAACTTTCACAAATTTCACAGAATTTCCAAAATTCTGACTTTGACAAAATCTGAATCTTCCTAATGTGTCCACGAACTTTTCTGGCTAAACTGAAGAATAATACACATGAACTACAGAATGACAGTTCTGATTAATTTCTTTCCAAACTTTAATACATCAATCTGCAATACATGCAATCATTTCGCAGTTCAGTGATCAGTTCTGCAAAATTTCTTCTTGCAGTATAAAACATTAATCAGCAATTCATAGATACATTCTGCAGTTCAGTGATTTACTGAGATGTGGATTGAATGTGTAAATTGCAGATTAATGTATTAAAGTATGGAAGGAAATTCCACAGAAATGATCACTGACTGTGAACAGTTCTGCTGAATTTCTTTCTGCAATTTAACACATTAATCTGCAGTTTGTATATTCAGTCCATAGTTCTAAGTCAGAATGTTCAAGAAAGCTGCAAAAGTGCATTCTGAAATTTCACAGAAGCAAAATTCCAACTTTCATGGTAATTCTGCTGGTGAAATTTAATTTTCACACAGCACTAACATAAATTAAATCCCACTGTGAAAAGTATTGCAGCTAGCCAACATTAGATTCACCTTTTAATCCCTTACAGACTTTATCAACTCCATACACTTCTTTTTTCCCATTAAATATGTTATTAGTATTATAAGGTTGCATACACTGAAGATATATTTGCTTACACAGTGCAGTATAGTTACATTCCTAGCGGTGGCAATTAGAGTTCACTATAGTAACACATTAATTAGTGTAATGTAGCTTAACCTTGCATTAGGATACATAACATGCAGTGTACTTTGCATTACAGTAAATTAATGTGAAATGTAACTATGTCTTTATACTAGTCATATCTGTATGGCTAGGTGTGTCTCTGTCTCTGTAGCAAGGGTGACCATATTGCTTGGAACAGGTCTTCTTTGCATAGCAAGAGGTGGCTTATTCTTTTATTATTCGCTGTTTAACTCGTATGCTTGACCCACTCATTGATATTCAGAACTGTAGATTTCCAGTGCCTTACTAATGTTCTTTTAACTCTTAGGAAGCTTTCAAGGACCTATAGCTTTTGGTAGTGTCCCATGTTCAGGCTGTCATGGAAAATATTCAGAAGTACTAGGGACGGATTTCTTGGAATTTAGATGTTTGTGACTTCTGACACCATTGCAACATAGATTTGGTATTTTAGGGCAGCCCCACAGAATGTGAGTCATGTCAGCATGTGGATTATTGCATCTCCAGCCATGTTCTCCTGAGCTCATCCCCATTTCCGCTAGTTTTTTTGGGGAGTGCAATAAAAGTGATGCAACATTTTGACCTGAATCCGTTTTCCTTCTACTTCCCTGTTACTTTGAACAGCACTCTGCCACTTTCTCTCATTGTTTGTCTGTTATTGTGATTTTTATTTCATTTTCCCATTTGGATTTGACTACTTCTGAAGTAGACCGATTCTCTCTTGTTAGAATTTTACATATCACACTTGCTCCATATCTTCTTGTTGCACATCTGGGGAAGATCTTGAAGCTGATCTGGATCCAGACGTAGAGTGACTTTCTCTGCCGCCTGTCCTACCACACTTCTCAGGGTTCTTGTGAATGGGGTTTGCTGTTTGCCAAGTAAGTTCTGGCTTACTTTTCCTAGAAGTGGTTGAGGAATTTGGCTCACTGGGGTTGCATTTGCTTTTTGTGATTGTGGTGGCATAAGAGGAATGTGGAGGAGGAAAGTCAGGATGTTTCTGTGAGCGTTTCAAAGTAGTGTTCGCATAGGATTGCTCAGTGTTCTGGCTGTCATTCTGGTTGGAACCTTGTATGGCAGTGTCTTGTTGGGGGTACTAGTGCAGTGTTGGCTAGGCTGTCGTGATCTAAATATAACTGTGAACTCCTTTCCAAATTCCCTTTCAGGTGTTTGTTAACAAATGTCCTAGCTTGTTCAGGGATATAAGAAAAAACTGAGGGTTTTCCACTGGACTGAATCACTAACACAGCAGGATATTTCAGAAGGTATGCCATGTTGTAGATCTGAGCAAGAAGAATGCAGCACTCACTGGTGCAAGTGGGGTGCCATCTGTGGGTTTGGCTAACCCTAACAACCCAAAACATCCAAAGGACAGTTGCACTCCAGAGGTCTGTGTGTATGATCAAGCAGGCAATGATACACCAAATGGCTTTTGAATTATTTCTTGCGCATAGTAATACACAAAGAGGCTCCCATGATGAAGCTCTAATGAGAGAAGCACTGAGGCATCTGGGTACTGGTTCCCAGCTGTGGTTTACTTGGTGTATCCGATCAGAATTTTGTATATTACTATGCATTATAAATAATTCAAAAGCTGCTTGGTGTATCATTGCCTGCTTGATCATACACGCAGATCTCTGGAGTGCAACTGACCTTTGGATGTTTCACGCCATATTGCAGTCCTGAAGCACCTTTTTAATCTCACTAAAGCATGGGTTCATAAGAGAAATCTTAGAAAATGTATACTGTTTCCAATCTCCCCTCTCCAGAACAACTGCCTCCTATTCCAGGCTATCTGTATAATTTCCTCCTCGACTGAATATGTGAGGAAATTTGTGATTATGGTTCTTGATCTGGCTCTATTCTGAAGGTGAGGGGTAAGGGATCAATGTGCCCTCTCTGTTTCTATTGGCTATGACCACTGAAAATTAAAAATCTCTGGTAAGCATTGCTGTAAAAATTGAATAATATGATTGCCCTCCACTCCCACAGGGATTCCCATGATGCAGCTGTTATTCTGCCTCTCCCTATTTTCAGTGTCATCCAATTTATTTAAAGGACACTGTATCTGCTTATCCTCATATTCCATTTTTTCTTCAAGCAGATACACAGTATCCTCCAGAAGTGCCAATTTGTTCTCCGCCTCATCCACCATATGACTGTTGGCTTAAATTAGTTTCTGATTTTATTCTTGGAGTCTTTCAGTCCCCCAATATCTATTTTGACTTCCGCCAACATTTCTTTAATCTGCTGTATATCTGACTTACTGCTGTGTGCTATAGTTGCTTTTGCTGCTGTACCCGTGGTCCTGCTTGCCATGCTCCTCCTGCTGTCACTGTGCCTGACGGCTGGCAATGCCATTATGGAGGACTTGCTGGTTTCTGTTGATGAGAAAATTAGGAAAGTAGTTAATACCAGTGAACTGAAATTATATTTTGTTTCCGGATATGTTCACCTAGTGAACAAAGTGATTTTTGGTCTTAGATTGAAAGTATGAGCTTTGTTCTGAATAAATATTTAGCAGGCATAAAAGCAACTTTTCTTCTAAGCTGCCATTGTTGTCAGTGCTGGTGCATCCCCCCCCACACACACACACACACTTTTCACACCCCTACAGATGCTCTTACTTTCATAATGGAGACCCTTGCCTGAATTACATCCTGTACTTTCTCAGCTTTGAGGCCCCTACAAACAATGAGCAGTCCTGTCATAAGAGATGGAGGTCAACCCACATTCTGGCCTTGCCTATAGAAGACAGAGCATTAGAAACTTGGGACAAATGATGAGTAATGTAAAATACACACTCTTAGGTTATGGTACTCTAGCAAAGATAACATTATTGAACCATGGTCAACCATGGTTCAACCTCAGGTTGACCATGGCCAAACCATGGTGAACCATGCTTTTGACCATGCTTGGTTATGGTTAACCATGGTTGTGAAGTGGCACCACAAGCAGCCATGGTCATCCATGGCCAGAACATGCCATTAGCAATGACCATGATCAATTATTGTAAACAACAGTCAAAACAAGACCTCAGAATGTTAAATAACCATGGACATTCATGGTCAACAATAGTTACTGCAAGTCCTTACAGGGCTGAATAGGCATGGTTGTCCGATTCAGATGTTTCCTGCATAATAAAACCACTTTCAACACAGCTCAGGTTATTTTAATTTTTTCAACAACCTTAATATCCTGTAATACGTACATATTATATGCACATAGTTTTGAACTGGCTTTTATTAGCTCACCCATTTCTATTGCTGTTCATTTTTCAAAAGGTGTCCCTCCTCATTCATAGCAAATAGAATGGCCTTATTGCTAGTCATACCACCTTAAATCTAAACTCTTTCAAGGTGTGGTGATTTCTCATATAATTTGTTTATGCTCCAGTAATTAATTTCATTGTGTAAAACTCATTTGTTCTTCATGACCTGCAAATAATGTTATATTGTGATTATTTATTTAAGTGTAAAGTGTCAAATTCTGCATTCTGAAATGCAAATAAATTATGAAATTGTGGTTGCTAGCCCATGGTGTGTCCAGAACATTCGCAAATCATGCTACAACAGGCTACAATATATTATATTGATGAAATAAACAAAGCAGAAATTTTTGGGCAATGTTCTTCATTTTAATCTAGTAAAATATTAAAATGAAGGTGTTCCGATAGTTAGACCAATGGCTGCAGAATGATCATGGTTAAGCATGGTCAGTTATGGATAAAAAAATGATATTGGTTAAGCTTACTCTGACCATACTAGACTGACAATGGTTTTAACCATGGTGATCAACCACAGTCAAAGCATGGTCAGAACACTGTCAATCATTTTCAGCCATGGTTGAACAAGGTACCATGGTAAAACCCCTGCCTGGGTAGACACGTAGAGAAAGAGGTTTTGCAAAAACAACTCCCAGATAGACTGGCTGGCTAAGGCAGGAACCAAGTGCTCAAGAAATTACATTTCTGTACCTACCTCAGTAGTAGCTAACTCCATTCTTACAAACACAGTACACAAGGAAATCGGTGTAAGGTAAAAGTCCCTTGTGGGGTTTTGTTAGGTGCTTTTGTTATTTTGCATAAGTGTAAGTGGGATGTATTGAATGGATGGGTGATACATCCTCTTGCTGACAACTAATTTAGTTTTTGCAGTGCTCATTTTTAGTGCCGGCTAGGGCAGGTACTTGTAGCAGGAGTAGAGGTAGCAGGGCCTCCACAGAGACATCTAGCTTATCCCAATTAAAATCCAGAGGATTCAGAGTAGCGGTGGCCGAATCACCCCAAGGAAACGCTAATGAATGGATACACCAATGGAACCTTGACCAAACAGTGGAAGGAGAGCAAGAGACATTTTGCACTGTGACACTTCCAGACCCTGCAATCTGACTACCCCAGATGCACTACAACCACTGAATCCTCAGGGTCTATCACAAGAGACCAGTATAATAACTGAAAGGGTAAACTTAATAGGTTTAAGGGCCCCTGTTGCTTTCACTGGATGGATCTGTTGTCACCAGAGATCTTAAAGAACAGTCACAAACACAATGACGATACTCTCCATGACTGCCCACTTTATTCTTTGCAATTTAGGGCACGAAGGCTAGGATTCATTCTAAACTGCCACGGTCCAGCAATCCACGGACTCCAGAGGGGGATGGCAACTTTGATCAGCATAAGATGGGCATTGCAAATTATTTTTATTGTTACACAACTACTTAAGTTGAAGGCTTAGGGTTTGTATAGGAAAGCCATGCCAGTTTATAAAGGTCACTGGTCTCAGTGGTGGAGGGGCACCAGACTACATCCAGCATGGAGTGGGAGAAGCTAGGCTGAAAAATCAACAGCCTGTTGCATATTAACAGGTTTTGTGGGTACTGGTAAGCACTATACAGTATATGCCAGAATACTGAAGAAAGTGCTATACATGCTGATTAAAGTGGAACAGCGCTATATCCCTTATGTCCATTCACCCTGTTGGAAGAGTACTGGGTAGCCAACGTGGCCCCCTTGCTGTTTTATGCAGGGGACTTGTATTGATGTTATGTCCCTCCCTGCAAGTGAAATGAGATGGATTGAACATGGATCCCCTTATCCCCACTCCACAGCAGAAGTCTATTGTTACAGGTGCCGCTTCCCCCTAGATATCAGAACACTCCTGTTGAACAGCATATGCAAATAGGGTGGAGGTGAATGTCAAATGACACTATCTGCCTTAGAAATGCTCACTAAACATCACAGATTACTAGGTTTGTTGTGCTGAAATGTTTGTAAAGTACTAGTTTGTTGCTGTAATGTGTGTACTGGTTTTAAAACAGGAGGAAAGGGTACAAAAATAGAACATTTTAAGGTTCCCACCTTTGGTACACTGGCACCTTCAGGCATCCAGGTACCCCTTGGGTTACGTGTTAGTAAGGCACATTTTTACAGGATGGGAGGGTAAAAAATATATTCTGCACTGGCACTGACACCTAGGGACTTAGAGCATGGTAGTCGCATGAAATACCTGCCAGAAATCTGATACAAAGGAACAACATTATCCTCCAGCTGAGTTCTGGGAAAAAAACGCAGCAACATAACTAGAGTTCAGGCAGCCCTGTAGAAAATATTTTTAGTAATTCAAGAAAAAACAAACAAGTAAATTGGCCAATAGGATAAATCTAGGACATGGGGAAGGGCAAGTCAAATGGGAAGCAACAAAGCAAAAGTATGGTCTCACCAACTATAACCGAGAGTGAGGGTATAGAATGGGCTGATGTGGTTTCTATCATAAGATATATAAAATAAAATATTATTGTGGCATATCACTATTGTCGTCACCAGGGGAGACAATTATTTGCAAGGCTATGGCCTGGGGTTTGGTAGGGCACTGAGTGCCACTTGCCACACATGCCCCAGGGCTATTTAAGGGTGTATCCTCAAGTTTCCTTTGGAAAATCATTTTCTTTGCTGCGGTTCTATGGCTGAGATTGCTGTAGTCTTGTTGCCGATGCTCCTTGTTCACCCCTGCCTGCTTCCCTCTGTGCTTCTGCCATATCTGTTTGTTGTAGTCTGGCTGCTGAAGCTTCATGCTCACCCTGCCTGCTTCCCTCTGTGCTTCTGCTGTGTCTGGTTGCTGTAGTCCTGCTGCTGAGACTCCATGCCCACCCTGCCTGCTTCCCTCTGTGCTTCTGCTGTGTCTTATTGCTGTAATCCTGCTGCTGAAGCTCCATGCCCACCCTGCCTGCTTCCCTCTGTGCTTCTGCTGTGTCTTATTGCTGTAATCCTGCTGCTGAGACTCCAAGCCCACCCTGCCTGCTTCCCTCTGTGCTTCTGCTGTGTCTTATTGCTGTAATCCTGCTGCTGAGACTCCATGCCCACCCTGCCTGCTTCCCCCTGTGCTTCTGCTGTGTCTGGTTGCTGTAGTCCTGCTGCTGAGACTCCATGCCCACCCTGCCTGCTTCTCCCTGTGCTTCTTCTATGTCTGGTTGCTGTAAACCTGCTGCTGAGACTCCATCCCCGCCCTGCCTGCTTCCCTCTGTGCTTCTGCCGTGTCTGGTTGCTGTAGTCCTGCTGCTGAGACTCCATGCCCACCCTGCCTGCTTCCCCCTGTGCTTCTGCTGTGTCTGGTTGCTGTAGTCCTGCTATTGAGGCTCTATGCCCACCCTGCCTGCTTCCCTCTGTGCTTCTGCTGTGTCTGGTTGCTGTAGTCCTGCTGTTGAGGCTCCATGCCAATCCTTACAGACTCCCACTGTGCTTCTGCTGTGGCTGGTAATTTTACTCTTAGACTTCTGTGTGGCCTTTTAGTATGTTTCTGCTGCCTTCAGCAGGTCGCATGGGTCACTATTATTTTTTTGCTCCTTTATACAGTAATTGTACCTGTAGTAACAGCTGCACTAACATGCTCTGTTTATTTCTGTCACCTCTATTTAACATTACATTTTACTTTTACAGTATAGTTCACAGTAAACTTATTGTGCAATTAACATTTGAGTCAACATGTGAGGTGTTAAGGCTTTGCACAGGAAATCTCTTAATCACTGATATCTGGCTATTTTTTTTTTTTTATTTTAGTCTTTGGTAACCGGGTAAGGCCTACTAGGCACAAGTGCCTGTTTTCAGGGGCGACCTGGGAGCACTGAGGAGGTTAAGTGACTTGTTCAGAGTCACACAGTATGCAAGCAGAGGTTGTGGGACTCAAACTCAGATCTGATGGATGTACCAAGCTCTTTCACAGCTCATTACTCTAACCGCTAGGTTATACTGCCAGCCCCAGCTGGTTTTTGCAGTGCACTGAATAAGTTACCTGAATACTTTCAGTTGAAAGACTCATTCTAGTGGTGTGCAAATGCCTTATTTTGAATATCCACCGAGTATTCATATTTGGGGCTCCTATTATCTGTTAACTGTGCTTTCTCTCATACATGAGATCATCAAGCATGATTTGTCTCTGGAAAAAATGTATTTCCAAATCTCTTCTTGGGCACAGAGCTACAAACTTAGAAAAAATGAGCTCAATTCTCAAAGTTTGACACGTGACTTGCACAAGCCCTGCATCAGACCCTACGCTGTGCCAAATACGTTGATGCACCTTGCGCCCCATTTTCGAAGGTCACTCACATTTGTGACACTGTACCCTTTTAATGGTGGCTTGTGCCAAACATTTGGCGCAAATGCTCTTGAAAGGTCCCAGGAATGGTGCAAAGTTAGACCAGTTAAAGCAGGTCTAACTCGCGGCACGCGGCGCAAGGGATCAAGAATCCCAATTGCTGGCCAGGGAAGGCCACAAGCCCCATGCGCCGTGTGTTTGATGCACTTGGAGTTTGCAGCATTCCAATTGTTTTGAGAATCGATCCCAATGTCTTGAGTGCACAGCCCTGGACTGCATACATACAGAATAGAAAAGCAGTTAACCGAAGTGGTGGCCAGTGGGAGTCAGCTGACTAATCCCACCCTGCCAGATACCGTGTGCACTTGCACTTGCTTAGGTGGCCGTGGAGAATCCCAAGCCTGAGCTCCTCACAGGAAGATTTCTGATATGAAATTTAAATCAAATGTATTCTGAACTCAAGTCACTGCAGCAATGCTGAGCTGACAAGTCTCACTGATTGTCAGCTAATAATAGTCAAGCCTGATTTTTCTCAGGAAAAAATATTTTTTTAAATCTATTCTTAGGCACAAAGTCAAGCCACTAGCAACAGAAAAAATGTCCCTAAGCAAAACTGCATTTTAGTTAGACTACTTGCCTTGTTCTTTATTGCAGGTAATAATGACGTTACAAAAACCTTACATTTCTAATCGAAATAAACCCCTACAAAACCTTCCTCATTTAAGCTGTTAGTCTTCTTCACTACAGCACTGGTTTAAATCTCATTTAGTCCACACACACAGCCTGTGTGTGTGTGTGTGTGTGTGTGTGTCCTATTGTGGCCTGCCTGCCTCTCTCTCTCGCTCTCTCATCAAACACTAGTAAACAGCCCTATGATTTTCCCTTTCTTAATAGCCTACGCGTTCACCCTACAGTGGAAAAATATTGACCATCTCAAACTTGGGATTTAGAGAAGGAACAAGAAATAAATTTCAAGATTTCAATTTTGTTTGTGACCGCTGATGTACATGCCCGGAGTCACAACTTCAGATTTCAGCTTTGCATATGTGTATGTTTCAGCGTATATTTTCATTCCTAAAATAGTTTGCTAAGCTCAGGGGACTGATGGCATTATTTATTTATTTTTATTTATTGAAATCTTGGATTAACACCTTTGAGCAGAAGCTCTTTACATAGGTTCCACATCAGAAGATAACATCATCGGGAAAACAATTACAATTGGATGGTTACAATGAAAGTGTCACCAGTCCTAAGTACATCTCAAAGTAAATTAATAAACAAATGGCATAGGTTCAGGGGAAACACAGACTGTAGTTGGATGGGGCATGAGATAACAGGTATACAGAGGACAGCATCTAGGGGAAACAGAGAACACCACACATACGTCAAAGGCATTGTACGATGTATGGCTGAGTCAACTAAATTGCTGTCTACTACAGGCAAAAGTGCAGGAGCCCATCCACAGAGAGGGAGGGGAAGGGTGTTAAGGGGGAAAGAGAGGGGTATGGAAGAAACAAGGGGGGAGGTAGAGCAGGAAATGAGTAAGTGCGAATAAATGCTGGGAGCAAAAGGGAAGTGCTAGCAGAAAATGGCTGCCAATTATAGAAGAGGTACGGAGTAGGTTGGGAGACCTAGTGGTAGCAGTCGCATGCTGCCTCAGTGATTAGGTGCTGCTGGAGCAGATGTTTGAAGGAGCCCAGTTTGGTAGCACTGGATATATTGGATTGCAGCAAGTTGATCCAGTGCGGGGCTCTAAATGCAAACGCTCACTGCCCAAGAGCAGTACGACATCGAGGGGTTCTGAACATCTTGCTGCTGGTGCTGGATCTTCTGGTAGCATGCTGGTTTAGCAGTGGAGTCACGAGGGTTTGGACACCTGGAGGCATCATACCAAGGGTGGCTTTTTTTGCAATCAGGCAGGTTGCAGGTTTGGTATCTGAGTGTGCTGTCAAATTGTAACCAGTAGGCCTGGGTGTATAGATCAAATGTGTGGGTCAGTCGATCAGCCCCAGTGAGAAGATGGCAAGCTTTATTTAAGGCAATATGAATGCGTTGGAGAGCTGTGCTGGTGGCAGATCCATAAATGACAATGCCATAATTGGCAAGTGTGATTACTGAGCTATGGATGGCAGGGTGCAGGGCATCAGGGGTTAGATTGTGCTTATGCTGATACAGCATTCCTAGTCACATGTTCTTTGCCTTTGCGGTGTTGTTGATGTGCTGGATGTAGGACAAGGTAGAGTCAATGGTTATGCCCAAATACTTAAATTGTTGGACTAACTCGAGGGGTGAACCTTTGTTGCTATTGATGGTCAGGGGAAAGTCCTTGTGCTTACTGTGATAACTGGTGAACATCATGGTCTTGGTTTTCTTATAGTTAAGAATGAGCTTGTGATCTGTGAACCATTTTTCAGCGGATGCAGCGTTTTGCTGGAGCCGGATCTGGAGGTGCTCAGGTTGAGGGTGACTAGTGAAGATAATGGCATCATCCGCATATAGCAGGATGTGGCCATGACAGGAGTTTGGAAGTTTATATAAAAAGATACTAAATAGGAGTGGGCCTAGTATGGAGCCTTGGGTGACCTCAGGGTGCACTGGCATACTTCCTGAGTGAACCTCTCTGTTTTTTACTTGCTGCGATCGATTGTTTAAGTAGTTAGAGAACCATGCAGTGGTTCCTGGGGAATGTCTGATGCTGGCGAGCTGACCAATGAGGAGTGCGTGGTTTACAGTATCAAAGGCCTTGGTTACGTCTATGAAAGTTGCACCAACCAAGAGCCCATGTTCCAGCGAGTTACGGATGAATCCCGTAAATTCTAATAAGGCTGACACAGTGCTATGCCCATGTCGAAACCCACGCTGTTGGGTGCATTGCAACTGGTAGAGCTCCAGGTATTCCACAAGTTGGTCAGCCACGATGTACTCCAAAGCCTTGGGGAAAGGGAAAGGGAACATTGTTTAACCAGGAGTAGCACACTAAGCCAAAGCTTGTTTCCAGATGCAACCTGGGAGCACAAGGAAGTTAAGTGACTTGTTCATGATCACACAGTATGCACCTAGATGACTGTGGGATTCAAACCCAGGTCTCCAGATCTGCAGCTTAGAGCCTTAACCCACTGCGCTATACTGCCTCCTAGAAATTACAGAAATAAAATCACATATAGTAAGTTATATGAACTACTCATGCATGCATGAGTTTCTCAGCTCCAGAAGCTGACACTGTCCCTTTAAATTTGTTAAAACTAATCTGTGGACAAGCCTGCTGGCACTTCTGTGTCATTGTAAGTATGTGAGCACACATGAATTTTGGGTGGCTGCAGATAAGAGCAGTCCACCAGTGTTTTAAACTTCATGGAAAAGGAAACAAAATATTTCACTATTGGACATCCTAAGCAGGTATTTATATTTTAAGGCCGTTAAGAAGACTACAGGGGGTGCAGACACTTTTTCTATAATGGGACAAAAAAAGTCAGTATTCAGCTGACAGTGTCCCTTTAACAAGTAGGTGGAAGTAGTTTCTCTCTCTGCAGCAGCTTGACTCATTCTGTCTCTCCTGCCTGAAGCTTCTGTGAGTGATTGGTCACGTGACCTGCCTTCAGTGAGCATCCAAGATAGCCTCTGATTGGAAAGGAAGACTCAGGAGCCGATATCTATCCTCCCAGTGGCTAGGGCCATTGTCCATTTTCTCCTGCTCCCTTCAAATGTCATATACCATGTTGTCATGGTGTATATATACAAGGCTTCCAGCACCAATGTCTATGATGTCTGCTCCCTCCCTCGGCCCTCTGTCAGTACAACTTGACACCCAGGTGGCAGTGCTGTGACAAAAAACAGAACCTTCTTGCCCCAGAGGAAGAAAGCATCCCCTGGGATGCTCAGTCTTCCTCCAGCTGGCTGGCCCCCAATGACTGAGGCTTGTTCCAAATCCTGGGTCGCCTATGTCATGAGTGGTAGCCCTGGCACTCTGACAATGGGCCAGCCCCAAATCTTAGTTTTAATGCATTTTCCTGTTTCTTGTATAACTGTTTTTAAGTTTTGTCCTACTTTCCACTTTGGTGGTTAGTCACATGCTTAGGTAAGGAACCTGAAACTCCGCAGTTCATTTATACACATTCAGAATCATCTTGTCCTTTTGTCTTGAGTTTGCATTTTTGGTAACAATATAATTAAATCAAAGTCACATTAGTAGGGATGGTGACATAAGGCCTTGGATCACCAGAAGCTTACTCCAGAAGGGCTTTCCCCTCTCCTCCATGCTTAAGGTCACAGAATAAATTCTTGTACAAACGGCTTTGAAATTAGAGAAATTCCACCTGTTTGGGACTGACTGGTGTCTCATTCATACTGCTCATCATAAGCCATTCCCTCTCTTCTTACGGGATTTCATTCCTCAGTCAGTGAACATTTAAATCTTGCCTTTGGCTCTGATATTTTGGGTTCATTCCCTAAGGTACCTTTAGCTTAGAGGAACCTTGTTCCTGCATCACCTCTTGGGGTGGAACCCCTTCTCAAGAGGGTTCCTGTGTCTTCCTGGTACCTCAAAAGGGTGGAAGTCCCAATCCAGGGCAGAGAGCACAAACGTCCATAACTGTGCTGCATAACCTTCAAATAAATTCCTGTCATACAGACATCTACAATTACAAGTATCCTACCATAATGCTGTATATACTGTACTATGTTGCGCAATCACAATTTCATCTACCCATGCTCAGTTGCTCGCCGACCCATTGAACCGAGCATAACCTAACCTATGGGTAAGTCAGTCAAACTAATAACTGGGGACATCAAATGAGGCAACAACCCCACAAAGTGAGTAAGAATTTTAAAACATCTAGGTAGGTTACCATCTGACATAGCCCTGCTGCCGGACTCACATCTATAATAATAATAATAATAATATGCTTTATTTATAATGCGCCTTTCAAATTTCAAAATCTAACAGACATAGAGAATAAAAAGCCAAAATGTGGGTGGTGGAAAAATCATTGTATGTTTCTTTTATGTCCCATGCCTGGGGGATAGTCATACAGATACTTAAAAATGTGCCCTCAGAGGTGTAAAAGGTACTCAAAGGGGAATTCTGCAAGCTGGTGGCCATGGAAGGAATGAGAAGTGGGGTCCCGATCACCATGATAAATCTGTGTGGTCCCAACGTCGAAGACACTAAATTTTTCCAATGTGCCATGTTACAGTTTGCAGATCTAACTAGTCCCAGCTGTTGGAAAAGGAATTTGACTATGTACTGGACTCAATTCTAGATAGATTATCCACCAGGTAATGTTCCTTCACTAAAGAAGCCACATGGCTTAAACATGGACTACCTGCCCTAAAGCTAACAGATGTTTGGCACCTCACCCACCCAAGGGATCATGAATACTCATTTTACTCCACACCATGTGATTCTCACACAAGAATCAACACCATTTACCTACAACAAACCTTACTATCTACCATTAAACACAGAGAATACTGAATGAGCAACCATGCACAATCAGTGTGTTCTGCCACAGAGGGGTTCTGATTGCCCATCCAGGATTTTTTAGAGTGTACCGTGCCCCCCCCAGATCATTTAAATACACAGTGAAGCACTTTTTTATCTTTAAAATCTTAAAAGAAATTGATCACTGCCACATCTTATTCCTGGGGTTAGAAATGGTTCTATGTGACAAGGGCAAAAAAAGATTAGCGAGGAGCACATCGACGAAAACAAAATGCCGAACACAAAGACAGCCCAAGCCCACAGCAACTTTCACAACCATCATAACCATGATGTCCCACCTCTGACACTATATGATATGCAGGGGTCTTCGCCCTGCACCCCCCCTAACTATTTATAACTAACTCCGAGACCGCACAATACCTGGGCAGGGTCGCGGTCCTCATGCAAGCTGTTTTGCCACTGTATCCTTTTTGCAGGTGCTCAGACTGAGTCACTGTTATTGAGTCACTCAATTTGGGTCACCCATATCATGGGTTACTGTAAGAGATTGCAGCTAGGGTGAGTTGTGTGATTGCTAGGGACCAGATGTCCCTATGTTTGTAACCCACACTTCTATTAGTTGTTGATTGTGTGTGGGTGGGATTTTCAAGAAAAAAAAAGGCAGCTATAATTTTCACTTGGCGAGAATAGCTGGACTGTGAGGAGCCAACTTTTATTTCATAAGTATTTTTAAATATCTGGTTGATCCTGCATTTTTCCCTGTATCTGGTTGATCTGTGTCTGATCACGCTGTCACCATGTCCTTGCATCTGGTTGATCTTGCATTTTTCCCTGTATCTGGTTGATCTGTGAGTGTCTGATCATGCCGTCACCATGTCCTTGCATCTGGTTGATCCTGCAGTTTCTGTTGCCACAGCAGTTTTTAAATGTGAGTGGGTCGAGTGCTTTCCAAATCTACTGGAATGCTGTTCTACCACAGCAGAATTTAACAGTGTACCATGACCTTTCAACTGTGATACAACAGCATTTCAGTAGAGATGGAAATCATGTTACAACAACATTTCACTATACACTATCATGTGTGGGCAATCCCAGACCCCTTACCCCATTACTAAAGCTGGACTTAATCCCTCAGCCTGCCAGACCTAGGCCATGGTAACTCAGTTGAGCTCTGCTGTCTGACCACACCTTTGAAACAGAGGTTGCTAAGCACATCACTGATTTGCTAACTAGCAACAGTAGTATAGTAGCCTCTAGACTAACCTTATAGGATGAATTGTAAGCCTTCCCCAGAGGGTTTATTATTACCTACACAGCCAAAAAGTAAGTTTCTACTCAGTCATGCAGCTGGGCTATCCTTCTGGGAAAAGAGAGGTCCTACTGATGTACATCAAAGATGGCCTGAAGTATGGTATATAAGTTAATGAGTCTGGCTAGAGGAGCTCTTATGGATATGAGTGTCACTTCATGTGTTCTTAGGACCAGAGAATTGCGAACCAAAGGTGAGCAGTTCTGTGGCCCCAAGGATGCAGAAGGCAATGAATCACAAACTTAGTTTTCGTTGTTGTTGTAATAGGTGAAATTAATGTAAATCTAAAAATGCTAACATGCCTGTTATTGATGAGTTTGTAAAACTCTGATGTATTGTTTTGTATTTTTCTATAACTTGTATTGTTATAAATATATAGTTGTAATAATTTTGCATAATGTAAACATGTAAGCCTTGTGAACAGGGATTTTCTGAACCCTAATGGCTATATCACTGTATAAATAAAATTTTACCATACCATACCATACCATACCATACCATACATTTATTTCCCTATAAAGGCTCTCCAAACAGACCCAGAAAATTATTATAGATCACTTATTTTTAAAAATAAAAATATCCTTTTTTTCTTTGAAATAATGATGGCTAGTGCTGTGTGGAATGTGGAATTCCACTGGCAAAATGAACATGGAATGACCATTCCTCCGGTGGAATTTCTGCCAGAATTTCACTGGTTCTTGTGTGGAATTCCACCTACTGTGATGTGTGGAATAATATTACGCGGAACAGCATTATTTCTGCAGAAAAATCAATCCACAACCATTTTCTGCTGCAGAATTCCACCATTCAATTTCCAGTGAAATTTGGAGGAATTTCAGCAGAATTTCAAAAATTCCATGAAATTTCATTCCACTAGAATTTGAAAATTCTGCAGATGGGGCAAGTGGTCAGTGAGAATCCTGTTGCAGTGGCTCTGGGTATAAGCCATTCTTATGATAACAAGAATGTTCACATGCAAATAAGGAAAGTGCTGTGATTGGAGGGGGATGCTCCCATGATCTGTAATATGGATTGTAAACCAGGTGTCGTACATCAACCTGATCAACTACCAGAGATTTTGACAGCAAAAATTTCCCTAGGCTCCAAGAACCTATAAATCAGCTACCTCTAAAGACCTCTAAACATTCCTAAAACCTCGCTCTTTTGAACCATGGACCTGCTTCCATCATGACCCACCAATGGGGAGACTTTACTACTGAGAGAATGTAATGTGAATTGGAATAATACACTAGACACAACAAGAAAATGATAAGCTGAGCATCACATCATCCAATTGATAGCATCCAACACTTGGCACACCACCATTAGGAAGGGTGGGACATGTATTAACTTGATACTTGCAAAAAGCTAGAAAGAATTTTAAATTCTGGTATCTACTCATGAGTGATTGCTGTCCAAACTTCTGTATTTGGAGATAGAAACATAGAAACACAGAATCTGATGGCAGATAAGGACCGCTTGGCCCATTTTCCTACCTAATAGATAAGCTACAGATCCTAGTTAACCTACAGCCTACTGTGACATAGACAGCCAGCTCTGAGTGCTTGAGTGTTGCATTAATTTTTTTATTACATATAAAATATGTGATGGGAAAACTCAGTTTGAGGAAACTACTGTCTTACTGGAACTGACACATCAAGACCCCCCAGGGATAAGTTCAAAGGACAGGAGGTATTTTAAACTGCAGAGATCTGGGGTGCAATTACCTTGTCAATTTGCTTTCATCCCAGGAAATAAGATTAGCCATTCATAATGCCCTCAGGGAGCTCCTTTGACTTGCATATTTGCCAGGAAGGACTTGTGGGGAGGAGTGTCGAGAGAGGCAAGAATGGACATTGAAGAGGTTTGATGTCTGAGCCAGGGATAGGACCCAGATGGATTTGGAAGGTCCAAAATACATTCCTGGGGAACCCTTGAATTACATCAGAAAGACCTGAGGTGTAGATTCCAAGGTCCAGATGAGATTAAAGAGGCCAATACACTTTTGTTTTGAACACAGTGATTTAGATCAAAGAAAACTTTTGAGATGTATGTGTAGCAGAGCAAAAAACAGTTATAACCAGTTAACCTGTGGAGAGGAAAGTCAGTGAGGTCATCTCATATGTTTTTTTAATATTTTATTGGAGACCCTGTATTGTAAAATATAGAGTTTGATACATCAAGGTGGAGTTAGTGACCTCATGAGAAGGCTGGCTCAGAAGTGTGTTTAAGTGCTGAAAGAACCTGACAGAGATGCACAAGAAAATATTTCTGACTGACACAAGAGAATATT
The DNA here is from genome assembly GCA_016271365.2 of Neoceratodus forsteri. Taxonomy (NCBI): domain Eukaryota; kingdom Metazoa; phylum Chordata; order Ceratodontiformes; family Ceratodontidae; genus Neoceratodus; species Neoceratodus forsteri. Next base: position 958,778,195 of record CM028136.1, read on the forward strand.
ATCTGACTGAGGGAGAATCATCACAGCACTGAAAAAGAGTAAGATTAGAGCAGTCTAAATGTATGTATAGTAGGAGCTGTACTTTTTCCTGTTTGTTTTAAGGCTGTATGTGTTGGGATATATATATTTTGTTCTGTAATTATTGTTCTGTTTTGATATTTTCACAGTAAAGATATTTTTTTACAAACAAAACTGCTGGAGTGCCTTGACAATTCTTTTTATTTTAAGTGGAGCTTTTAAAGGTTTTTAAGTACACTGTGTATGGGCTTATTGTATACCAACCTGGGAAATGGATAAAGTTCTCTAAAAGTCTTGCATAGAGTTCTAGGGGTTCATTTGAAAGACCTGGTTGGGTGCCCGAAGGCAAAGATATCGGGCTCCCTGAAGACAGAATTATCTGAGCTTGATAATTGGGTATGCTAACTAGAGGTTATCAGTTTGAATCCTTCCAGAGCTTAAGACTAAGGTGACTTGAACCCACAAAACAGACAAGAGGGGTTACCTTGTCTGTTTACTGTACACAAATCATATGCTCAGAGGTTGGCACTTTGAAAGTAGAGGGTTGACCGGCTGAGCGAGTTTGTGACACCTACTTCCTCCTACCCACCGCTAGAATTGCCTTACGTCTGCCCCATGCATTCTTGAATTCCCCCAGTGTTTTTGACTCCACGACCACCTCAGGAAGGCCATTCCATGTATCCACAACCCTCTTTGTGAAAAAATACTTCCTCACATTGCCTCTAAGCCATCCTCCCTCTGTCTTCAAATTGTGCCCCCTTGTTCTTGCATGTCTCTTTTTTCTGAAAGATGCTACCCTCTTGAACTTCCCTGAGTCCCTTGAGGTACTTGAAAGTTTCTATCATGTCCCTTCTCTCCCTCCTTTCCTCGAAGGTATACATTTTAAGCTCCTTTACTCTCTCTTTGTATGTTTTCTAGTGCAGACCTGCACCATTTTAGTTGCCCTCCACTGGACAGCCTCCATCCTGTCTATGTCCTTGTGGAGATGGGGTTTCCAGAACTGCATGCAATACTCCAGATGGGGTCTCACCAACTGTCTGTACAGAGGGATAACAACTTCCTGTTTTCTACTGATGATGCCTCTCCCTATGCATCCCAGTATCCCCCAGCCTTCCTTACTGCCTTCTCACATTGCTTGCCCACCTTTAGGTCATCTGATATGATTACCCCCAGGTAGATGTAAAACAAGTACACCTCCTCCTCCTGCCCACTTTATTAAGGTCACATCATTCAGGTTTCTATGACATAAACCAAATTTGTGCAGAACAAGACCAAATTTACTGAGACCGACTAAACCATTTTCCAGATACAGAATCTTCTTGGATGTACTCTGCATCAAAACTAAAATCCATATGCTACAAATTACTTCTTACAAAACATGTGAGAGTGCAAGTTGGTCAGCACAATTAGATCATGCCGGAGCTATTAGACTACAACAGATCAAAAGACAAGACTTGTGCCAAATATAAAGCCTCCATCGATGACTAAGGTTGGAATTGTATATGTGGCTTAGGGATCTAGCCGTTGCTATGACAAGGAAGTTATCCTACTATGCCAGTTACTGGGATGTTAACAACTACAAAACAAGAAATCTCCAGTCTGTAATCAACTCCCTTCTTGGCAAAGACCAAACTGCACCAGTAACCCACCTCATTTACAATGCTACCTTAACCACAGGAAATGCTGATGTTGCAAAGGTTTTGAATGTTCACTCTACTAATCTTACCATTTCTCCTCCTGTTCCATCTTATCCCACCAATCTTGCTTTATCTGACAGTAAGGAAGGCTACACTCCTCTTTCACCCTTGGTGCCTGATTTCTCCACTTTCACAGAGACTGACCAAAGAGAAGTACTCATACAATTACAAGGGCTAGCACAACTACTGAAAGTTCCTGCAATTCAAATATCAGCCCTCATCACAACTCTCTTTAAGTTATTCCTTTGTACAGGTTCTATCTTCACAGACAGGAAAACTGTTATTGTCATCCCACTACCCAAGTCAGGACCACGTTCGGATCTGAATGACTACTTCCCTGTAGAGTTGTGTGAAATTTTCAAATTCCACTGGAAGAAAATTTCACAGAATTTTTGAAATTCTGCTGAACGTCTGCTGAATTTCATCGAAAACAGAATGGTAGAATTCCATGGCAGAAAATGGTTGCGGAATGATTTTCTGTGGATAAAAATCTGTTCTGTGGAATAATGTTATCTGTGGAAATGGTAGCAGAATGATTTTCTGAGGAAGCATGCTGTTCTGTGGAGATAACAGCAGACAGAATTCCACAGAAGAACCAGAGAAATTACAGCGGAACTTCCACCAGCAGAATGATCATTCCGCACTAATTTCGATGGCAGAATTCAATATCCTGCGCAGCACTACTACCCTGCATTTGTGCTACCTGTACCTGTTCTCATTAAGTTTTTAGAAAAGCTTGTAGATAAACAGATAATGAACTATCTTTCAAAATGGGCTACTCACAGAAGCACAATTTGGATTCTAACAGAGTCACTCAATGTGTACCACACTCAAAAGAAAAAATTGATCTGGCAGCTACTCTCAGCTCTGACACTCATACTTGAGCAATATTCATTGACCTCACCCACAAATTTGACACGGTAGAAAAAACATCCTCTTTCGGAAAATGTACAGACTAATTTTGGATCAGAACACAATATCTTGGCTAGAACTGTATCTTACCAGGTTGAAAATTGTAAAAGTCAATGGTGAGGTCTTCACTCCAAACCACCTCACCCTTAGAGTCTCTCAAGGCTCCATTCTGGGGTTATCCTTGTTCAGCATCTTTGTGATGACCCCCCTCAGTATGCTGTGGCCGCAATGCTTAACTACACCACTGTGTGAATAATACCATTGTCAGCACAGAATCAGACACCGACAAGGACCTTGCATGATGCTGCAAACAGTTTTTGACAAGGCACAACTCTAGTTAGTTGCAATCAATCTACACCTGGCCAGCCCACTAGTGCACCAGAAGCACCACCACTTGTGGTGCCGATTACCCTGGTCCTGGAATGAGTCCAGAGTGTCAGAGGGTCGGCCAGTGGTAGGAGGATTGAGAATCCAAGGGACAGCTCTCCTCCTCTCGGGAGGTAGGGTTTTGGGGCCCAACAACAGTCTGACCCCTATCAATGGCTGGAGGTCAGTACACCAGGGGCAGAAACAACTACTGGGATTGCTGGAGCAGCGGACATCAGCATGTCAGATGCGGAAGCACATCCAACACTGCCAGAGATGTTACTGCATGTTTGCTTCACCAGATGAAACAACTAATGCTGAAAAAACTCTGAGACTGTGTACAATAATGCTGGACCCCTACCAACTCTGCGGTGGTGGAACTTGGGCTAGTCACTTGGTTGGAGGGTAATCTCCATCTTTCCCCCTCCCCCAGGGTGAGCCCCACTGTGGAGGAGGGGCACGGTCTACTGGGTGGCAAGCTAGGACCTGTGGGAGTGAGCCACAGAGGGTGGGAGGTGTCTTGACAATGGCAGATATGGGATACACCTCCAATGACAGCAGAAGCATAAACAGACTGCAAAAAAAAAAAAAAACTACACCTTAACTGCAGCAATGTAAGATCAAAGTTATTACCTTCAGAAAATTTCCTCTCTCCATCCAGTATAGATATAACCACACTCGGGACCACCTTTAGTAACAGTTCAGATGTTTAAATAACTAGATTTATCACTGGACACAAAACAAAGCTTCAGTGACCACATAACATGCATTTCCAGACGAACACTTTAGAAACGCAGAGCTCTCTACTGAATCCAGAATTCTCTACTGAATCCAGCATTGCACAAAGGAACTAATAGTAAAACCATTGTTACTTCCTGCACTGGAATATAGTAGCAAAGTTTATAGGATGGCTGCAACAACAACTCTCCTAAAAACTGCAACAGCATGCAGTATAATATCATTTATGTTTGCACAGGTTTTGACAGAGGCACTCATCACTGTCTTCCTTACAGCAATCTTGGCTTACTTTCACCTCAAAGGAGAGAGCAGCTGAGATTATTAGCTCTGATCTAGTGTGTAATTGGTCAATACCAAGCTTACCTCAATTGCCCCCTTAAAATCCTAATCTCTTTTACAGGCTAAGGTCACAATCCACATTGATCCTACCTGTCCTGAGAGCTTGCAGACTACCAGGAACAAAAGCCTTCACCATAGCCACCCCAACACCTAGGACAACCTACCTTCAGGCACAAAAGAAGCAGCCAACAATATTGCTGTCAAAACTGCAATGTCTTCCCAGCTTACCACCCCCTTAACTGTGTCATTCCCAAAACCCTTGATGCACCTCTTAAGTAACCACAAACCTTTGCGCTTAGCAGCTGATCTCTCATCTTTCATCGCATACTCCGCACATCTAAGGAACTGCCTGTGAACTTTACTCCATGGATATATGTATATAATGTAAACAATATTTCTATTTTTAATAATATCTGGTTTTATTAGGGTGTTCACATATGTTGCATGTGTATAACCAACTACTGTTGTAAACAACCTGCTGTTGTAACTGATGTCCACGTGGAATACTTGAGTACTAAGCTCTTCAGGCTACATGTGGATTCCCAATGTACAAAATGCTAACTAAAATAATAAGATAATAATCAATGCTTCATGAATCAACAATGTCCATGAGGGTGGCATCTTTCAGAAAAAGAGATGTGCAGAAACAAGGGGGCACAATTTGAAGATGGGGACGGCTCAGAGGTAATTTAAGGAAGCATTTCTTCACAGAGAGGGTTGTGGATACATGGAACAGCCTTCCTGAGGAGCAGTAGCGGCTCTAGCCACAAATGGTTACCAGGGCACAGATGGGGCACAACAGATGGCAGCCAAGGCACTGATATATTGTTACTATGGGGGAAGCTCTGCACCATATGGGGCACCAACTAGGGCACAGCATTTTTTTACCGGTCACGTGTCCTGGTGGGCCCTGGTGTCGAGCAGCCACTGCGGAGGAGGTCGTAGAGTCAAAAACAGTGGAAGAATTCAAGAATGCATGGGACAGACATAAGGCAATTCTAGTGGGGGGGGTAGGAGGAAGTAGGCTGTTGGTTAACTAGGATCTGCAGCTTATCCGTTAGGTAGAGAAATGGGCAGACTGGGTGGGCCAAGCGATCCTAATCTGCCGTCAAATTCTATGTTTCTATGATATTGTATTGGAGTTATGCAGCAGTCTAACCAGAACAGTGGAGTTAAACAGCTAAAAGCTTTAGAAAAAAAGTTAATTTGAAGAATCTGGATTTGAAAATGTGTGGTACTGCATAAACCAGACGTGAAATAGTTCAACAAAGAATACGAATGAATTAATTTATCTTTACAATTAGATGTTTTTTGGGACAGTAAGCAATTTAAATCACAAATTGTAGCAAGGAAGAAATAATGTGACCTACTGGAAACTGAACTCAGGCCTACAGAATACCATTCCAGTGTGCTAATCGTTGAGCTACAGGCTCACAGGGTTGTAACTGGGGTTCCTGGAAACATTTCCTTTGTCTGGTTGCAGCATTACTGTGGTTAATACTGCACCAAAAAAACGTATATTTGTCATCTTGAATATTCCTAGTTGCAGGATATGCAATACCAGAGAAAGGAAATGTGGCCGGGGAACATCAGGTCCAACCATGTTAGCCTGTAGCTCAGTGGTTAGAACAGCGGTTAGAATATTAGTTATGGTATTCTGGAGGCCTGGGTTCAATTCCCAATAGATCACATTATTTATTTCTCACCACAATTTGTGATTTAATTAATTTATTTAGTTTTTATTGACTGAGAAAAGAGAGCTGGGAAATACTTCCTTTATTCAACCTCTTCCTGGGGGTGGGGTAACACAAACACAAACCAACTGATATTGAACTTCACTAAGCTGTTGTATAAATAACTTTATAAAAATGGGTAAAGGAATCTTCATCTAGTGGTTGGTTGAAACACATCACATGACCGTGTATATATCAGAGCACGACCACACACCTGCACTTTTAACCCCTTCCAAAACAATTTTGACATTTTGTAAGATAGATAAATCACTCTGAGGTGTGTGGTCACACTCTGATATACGTGCACCTTGGGTGGTTGGCGCACTTGGCGCACCAAGGTGTGCGTATATCAGAAATGAACCACACACCTCAAGAATTTATCTATATATAACCCGTCCTACTTATAACTCTGAACACCAGTTCTTCCTAACACCCAAATGCAGAACATCCCAAGGACAAAGGTCCTTTGCTTACCGAGCACCACTCTGGTTTAACTCCCTACATGATAACATTGCTAACCTACCCATGCTTAGTGCCTTTAAACTGAGTCTCAAGCATCAGATGGTACTGAACTCCCAATGTGACTGCCTACATCTTGATCTGCATCGTCTACCACCACTCAATCCTCTCTCTCTCTTTCTCTCTCTCCCTATCTCTATGCTTCTTGCCACCTTGACCCTCCGGTGCCCACTTACGCTTTCCTCCTATAATACAATCGGGGCCCTCTTCCCCTGAGCACCCAACTTTCAAGTGTTTTTCTTATTATTACTGTCCTTGAACTGGATTGACAAGTACATAGTAACCCTTCATAACCTTGTTTCTATTTTGCTCGACGTGCTGTTATGCTCCCTTATCTTGTTATTTTATCCTGTATTAACGTTATCTCCCTCTGTAACTGTTCACATTATTTATTGTTTTCTGTTTTTTTTTCTTTACTGCACACGACGTGGAACCTATGCAAAGAGCTTCCAGCTCAAATTGTATTCTGAGACTGTAATAAATAAATACAAATAAACAAAATATGCCGGTTATCATTTGTGAGGGGGCAGGGATTTCATAACTCACTCAGGGCGCATTGTACTCCTGCCTCCTAACTCATGAAGAAAAACAGTACATTCTGAATCAGGCTATTGCATATTACCTGTATTTATAAAATAGATAAATGAATTATAGCAATTTAAGAATCTAAAGAGGTCATACATTCATTACTGCTAAAACAAAAATGTTCCTGGCCAACCAGCCATGTTGCTTTAAAGTAATTCGTTATATCTCATATCGAAGAGGAGAGATGTTTCTGAGTGGCAGCTGAGATATATTAAAGAAATATCCAGACATTTTTTCCACAGCTCATGTTTGAACTCAGTTGCCAGATGCAGCAAATAGAAAAGGAAATAATATGTCAGTGAAGCCGTTCCTGTGCTTACATCATGTACATTTCTTACACTGGAAAGATAACCATAAGCTAATGCACACCATGTTTCAGGAAAAACACTGATCTTGTAGTATTATAAAACATGATCCCAGCTGACTTGCTGTCCATGACCTGATGGACTTTACAGACTGTCTATGAAATGTCTTGAATCACTTTCAACCTTTTATTTACTTATGAAAAGAACAGCCGATGCCTCCAGGAGAAGTTCAAACATACGATATTTAGACACAATTAGGCCAATATTTCATAGGAGTTCTGTATTTTACCTCCTTACTATGCATCCCTGTGGTGATCTGAGTGAAAACAGGATCTGTGTTCCTCAAGCAGGATTTTTGTTCCTTCAGAGTTCATCTGCTTCCATTGCTTATTCCTTATGTGTTGGGGGGGAGCGACCCCAAAAAGTGAGGACCGCAGACATGGAAGGCAGCATCTGCAGGTACATCCACAGGCAGTCCACAGGTCTGCAGGGACTCTGCCTGCCAAACCTTAGTTCTGAGGTAGGATTTACCTGGATTATACCCATCTAGGGTTAACTATTCTGTTGTTTATGTTCATAATGCAACTGTATGGGTTCTGGGGGACCCCACCTTGGGGTATATATGGTAGATAAACGCTGAGGAATGTGGCATCACAGAGTAAGATTTTATTACTGTGGGTAGCCTTCAGATATAGTTCTGTATCTAGGGTAGGCTGATGAAGTACCCCCAGACACTGGAGGCAGTATCTAAACAGTGTGTCGTACTCCCTCTCTGGTGAGACAGTAAGCTGTGTAGAATTCCGTACAGCTGTCTTCTGGTGTGTGCTCTGCGCGATGGGAGGGTGCCTGGTTTGAAGATGGCTGGGGTTTCCACAGAACTAAACCACATCAGGTCTGAGCTCAAGCACCTAAGGGGTGGGCCTGTCCACTGGGTACTGGGGACCAGAGCAACACTATCCCAGTGGTCTCATAGGGTTTTGGAGGGAAGATGGTACATGGTGAGGAAGGAGGGCATTTGGGATGGGACAGGGAAGGACCCATTCCCCACAGTGGTAACAAGGAATTGCTATCAACCTTTGGAGGATTTGGCATGGGGTCACGATGTCACCAATGAAAACAGCATGGCAATAAATGCAGCAAACAGCACAGCGTGCCCTGAAATACATAGAAACATAGAATTTGACAGCAGATAAGGACCGCTTAGCCCACCCAGTCTGCCCATTTCCCTACCTAATGGATAAGCTGCAGGTCCTAGTTAACCAGCAGCCTACTTCTTCCTACCCACACCCCCTAGAATTGCCTTATGACTGTCCCATGCATGTTTGAATTCCACCACTGTTTTTGACTCCACAACCTCCTCCGGAAGGCCATTCCATGCATCCATAACCCTCTCCGTGAAAAATACTTCCTTAAATTACCTCTGAGCTGCCCCCCATCTTCAAATTGTGCCCCTTGTTCTTGCACACCTCTTTTGAAAGATGCTACCCTCTTGGACTTTGTTTATTCCCTTGAGGTACTTGAAAGTTTCTATCATGTCCCTCCTCTCCCTCTTTCCTTGAGGCTATACACATTAAGCTCCTTAAGTCTCTCTTCATATGTCTTCCAGTGCAGACCCTGCACCATTTTAGTTGCCCTCCTCTGGACAGTTTCCATCCTGTCTATGTCTTTGCGGAGATTGGGTCTCCAGAACTGCACACAGTACTCCAGATGGGGTCTCACCAGCTGTCTGTACAGAGGGATAACAACTTCCTGTTTTGTACTGGTGATGCCTCTCCCGATGCAAATAAGGTTGGGAAAAACACCTACCACAACACAAACAGCACGCCCCATTTAAATAATGGGACTTTCTTTTTGGGGGGTATCCTGCCCTTAAAAAGCTCTCCCTTTCAGGAGTCAGGCAGTTAGTTGAAGACTGTGGGGACTGGGGCGAAGTACTGGTCTCTGGTGTATAATCTGCAGTATCATTGATAGTTTCCATGTGTGTGGTCCAGGGCCATGGCTACCACTGTCGCTAACCATGAGCTCCTTAGCCAGTATGGTGTTATGAGGATCATTGTTGCACCTGATCGCCTAATTTTGTTGTGCACCTGTGGAGTTCCACCTATACAGGGCACCAGCGGCAGTGTGCCTGGTCATTAAGGTGCTACGTCCCAATGCTGTCATCCCCTCTATTTGAGGGGGGGGTGCGCCCACCATGCTTCCCCTTTCTAAATATTCTAAATCTGGGGGTGGACCTTGGGGAAGGGGTGGTGAATTCCACAATATGACTGGCATCTGTCTTTATGCTTATGTCTATACAGGGATCCAGTGGTAACCCTTTGGTTAGGTTGGGGCAACTGGTCTACCAGACCAGCAATCATCATCTCACTGAGTTGCTCATGCTGAACTGAATGGAGAGGTCATGGTGCGCCAGTGACCGCTGTCATATATATGATAGTAGAAGGGGTTTCATGTTCTAAAGTATCCATGGTATCAGGTCTATGCAGGAGGCCATAAGGCCTAGCACCTGTGACACCTCATGAAGCATTGGTTTGGTGTTAGATGCCAGCTTCTGAGTGTAGCTCATTAAGGACTCTACTCACTTGTCCAATGGTCTCACCATGCCTGCACTGGTATTTATCAGGGCTCCCAAGGTACTCAATAGTCTGGTTGGGTGATAAGGTGCTCTTTTCTCTGTTTATGACCAATCCATAGGCCTCCAGGTAGAGGATCACTGCATCTGTCTCCCTGCAAGCCTGGGTTAGGGTTCTGGACCATATCAGCCAGTGGTCCAAGTACAGGATCACCTGAATACCTTGTTCCTGCCAGGACTATCAAAATTTTGGTGAAGACCCTTGGAGCTGAGGCAAGGCCAAATGGTAGGGCAGTGTATTGAAAGTATTGCCCCAGTATGTGGAAATGCAGGTATTTGTGATGGGATGGCCTTATTGGGATATGTAGGTAGGTGTTTTTGAGGCCTATGGGTGTTAAGTAGTCCCCTGGCCTTAAGGCTCTGATGATTGAGTGTGTTGTCTCCATTTTTTTATTTTATTTTTATTTTTTTTATTTTATTTTAGTCTTTTGGTAACTGGGTAAGGCCCGCTAGGCACAAGTGCCTGTTTTCAGGGGCGACCTGGGAGCACTGGGCGGTTAAGTGACTGGCTCAGAGTCACACAGCATGCAAGTGGAGGTTGTGAGAATCAAACTCAGGTCTGGTCTGCTGGATGTATCAAGCTCATTCACACCTCGTTCCTCTAACCTCTAGGCTATACTGCCAGCCCATTTTGAAGCACTTCTGGTGGATGAAGAGTTTTAAGAATTTTAAATCTAGCACAGGATCAAGACAGAAACATAGAAGTTGATGGCAGATAAGGACCGCAAGGCCCATCCAGATCTCCCATTTTCCTTGGGACCATAAGGAATATTGAATAGATCCCAGTGATTTGTTCCTATCTGGGGACTCTTGTGATTGCTCTGGCTTCAAGCAGGTCTTCCATTATTCTTTGAACCTGTTGTAGGGAGGCCCTCCTTTTCAATACTGGTGATGTTTTCAGTCAGTTCCTTTGTGGTATTTCTGTCAGCTGTATTGAGTAGCCCTTTTGTACCACTTCTCTCACCCTCTTGTCTGTTGTCACCTTCTTCCAGGTGTTCGCGAACTGTAAGAGACGGGCTCCTATGGGAGGATAGCCATTCCTCTGATTTCCTGTCTGTAGTCATTGCTTGTTTTGTTTGGGTTTCAAAGAGCTGGTTGTTCAACCCCTGCTGGAGTTGTATCTGTTGTGGGGCTTGTCCTGAAAATTTGTTGGGCTGTAGTCAGAAGTCCTGATTCCTGCTGGCATTGTAGTTTGCCTGTCTGTCACGAAAATTGCAGTTTTTATATGGCCTTGCCCTGAAGGGCAGATATATGTTGCCTGGGTCCCTGTCTTTGACCATCTCTTTACCCTCTTTCTTTCCCTTGATATATCTCTCCATTCCTTCACCGAATAACAGTGAGCCCTTGAAGGGAAATTTGAGCAGTATGTCCTTGGACTAGGGATCGGTGTCCTAAAGTTTCATTCAGATATGTTTCCTTGTCCTGTTGGTTATGGCCGCTGATCTGGCATTAATTTACAAGGAGTCTACTACCATATCGACCAGGTATTTAGTCAACTGGATGGCTTGTTCCATCAGTGTGACCTCTGGTGTGTTGGGCGTCAATGTCTTCTGGATGTCTTACAACCAGAGTATTTGAGCTCAAGTGGCATATATAGCTGTTGTGGCGGCTCTAATTCCTAGTCCTGCCAGCTTGAAATTCTTTTTGAGCAGGTCCTCCACATTCTTATCTGTTGGATCCTTCAGGCAGTGGCCCTTTCTGTGGGGAGTACCATCTGTCATGTGCCCTTGGCCCCCAAAGCAGAGCAGCCCAGCAGGACCACCTGTTTGCAGAGAGGATCCGCTTTTTAAGAACTCGTGAGCAGGAGCAAGGGTTCAGGAAGACTTTCCAGCCTTTCTTTTCCCAGTAGGAGGGAGGATTCTTTAGTTTGCAAGTTCCCTTGACTCTGCACTACTTTCAATATTTGAATCCCACCTCGGCCACTGGCTACATCTTGCCTAGGTAGTTTTATATAATGGCCGAGTGATTCTGTCTTTTTAGGCACACGGTCTTTTCAAATCCCTTGTTTAAAATCTTAAATCACACAACCAGACCCCAGGTAGAGTTGATAAGAAAATCATACTTAACATAAAAGCAATACACAAAAGTCTACAGTTTGGAAGAACTTGGAAATGCAGACAATAACAAAAGTAAAACTCAATGGTTTGCAGAAAACACTAGATACTGTGATCTAAACTATACCTTGTTTTGATATTAAAGTTCAGACAAGATTTCAAATGTCCTTGTAGAGTTAACAGTTCGTTAGACAATAGAATTTGTAACAAATCCTGGATCCAAGTCTCTGGATGTCTTTTTAAAAGGCCCCAGGTGCTCCTACATTAAAAAGTCTTGGTTTTCCAAAATTCTGACTTAAAATCAGAATTTTCTGTTCAGTATGTGACAAGTAAAACTTTCCACACACTCAGGTCTGGTTTTAGAGATTTTTCCAGGCCTACACATATACTTCTGGTCTACAAGTATATGCCAGCTGGAACAGATGATCTGCCTTCCAACTAAACTGGTTTTCAACTGCTCTGCATTTGAAGTGTGTTTCTGATCATATACTTGAGGGTTATTTTAGGACACATCCACCTTATTTTTTTCCTCAGGGGTGGGGTTAATCATTCCAGGACAATACAGATATTAGGGTGCAACAGTTTACCTTTCCCTGAAGGTGTCACTGTGGTTCCATGTCAATCCCAGTGACATCTGGTCCATGCATTTGGCTTAACACTGACTCCTAGGTCATTTCATCACCCTTCCCTAGCCATAGTGGGATGTTTTATGTCTTCCTAGGGCCATATACCTGTCTCCCTTATCTTGAGATATAACAGATCCACACTAGCCTTTATAGAAATAACAGTTATTTTGTAGTCACCTGTTAAAGGGACAATGTCTTAATTCTAAAGTACATTACAGCATATACAATATGAACCCACATAAATGGATCTAGGCCTATCATGCGACACCATCCTTTTATTTAAGGGTGTGATTTGGGGGTCTACAAGTGGCACAGAGCACCAAAGCTTGAGCTTGCCCTCCTGGAGTGGGTACATTTTATCAAATGACCTATGCTCTGGAATTCAGGTAGGTTCAGTAACACTCCATTCTTTGATGACCACTTCCTCTACTTATTTGCACACTGGGAATATGTTAGAGATCTTGGGTGCAGTTTTTAGTGAAGGCATGAGCTTAGAATGTGGTGCAAGCAGGGCTTCCTTGAACCCCATTTTGGACCTGATGGCTTTTACTAGATTGGGGACCTGGTCAGGGAAGCAGTACTTGGCAGTCAGGGACTGAAGATTTTGCTCCATGGGCTCTTGTTCACCCTCTGTCTCTTTGTGTGAGTCATTGCCCAATTCATCCAGATTATTCAGGGGAGGGGTGGGAGGGGTCCACAGGTGATCTGATTGGTGCCAGCTGTGGGTTGGTTGGAACATGGGGACTGGTCATTTCCTCCAGCTTCTGCATTATGGCAGACATAAATTGTTGTTATGCCTGGATGAGTGTATTGGAACCTGCTGGTTTTAGAAGAGTAGGGTTGCTGTGTTGAGCTGTGATGCATTGTCCTTGGTCAGGGTGCTGTTCCTTGTGAGGTGGTGCCTTGCTCAAGTTTGGAGTGGTTAGAGTGCTCCACAATTCATTTGCTAGGCAGCTGGGGCACAGTTGGCCTGGGATGGATGGTAATAGTGGAACCTTGCAAGATTAGCACACCTTCATCTTCACCATGTTGTTAACCTGGGGAGACATAAATGGAGAAGGTTCCCTTAGTGGCCATGTTCTTATCCCACATGAAAATGTGTGTAGCATAGAGTAATTGAGAGGAGTCCTGGTGTTAATAGGAAGGATAAGACTAGCAAGATGGCTGCCAGAAGTGACACAAGTTGGGCCACCTGGGACTTGCAAGTACTGTATCTTGCTAGGCTGTTAGAGTGTTGTACAAATATGGCAGGTTCCAGTGTCAATGTCTGGAGGGTAGTAAGTGGAGAAAGTAGGTGTAATGACATTGTCCACCAGAACCATGGCTGGGCATAACTGGACTGTGGTGTTTATGAAAAAGGCAGGAAAAATGTGCCCCTAGAATAACCCTCAACTGCATAATGCATTTTTCTGCTTAGGTAGAGTGGGTGAAGGAGGTGGCGAAGGACCGTGAGCACCGTACCCAAGATGGCGTCATTAGTCATGCATGCACGATATGCACACCAGGGAAGGACTTTGGGAGTGCCGTGACCAACATGGCGCCATAGATCATACATATGCAAGACCCATATAATGTGAGGATACTGTGTGTGCCGTGATCAACATGGCCTCGAGGTTACTCAAGCACGACATCTGTCCAGCATGATCGCACTGGTTGGAGAAAAGCCTGCGAAAAGGATGAAAGAGAAAAGGGGAAGGTCAATCGCAGAATATGTTGGCAGCCAACTCCCATGGCCTGCGAGCTACAGAGGGCCAGCTGCAAGGCAACACTGGGAGGGCAACTGACTGAGGTCAGTGACAGTTGGAAGCCCCAGATGTGGGAATATGGAGTGGAGAGGTACCAAAGGCACCTGCATGTGAAGTGTTGCAGTCAATGAGAGGGTCAATATCAGAAGTGCATCCAGGAGTAACAGGTCAAAACAGGCAGCATTGCACTTTGTTTTCCAGGTAAACACTCTCTCACAGTGTTGATCTCTGGGCTGTAGAGAGTCACTGGCTACATTTGTTTGTATTGTCTGGTTCTCCTCCCCGGGCATCATATCTGACACCTCCTAATGTGCACCTGAGGTGGGGTAGGTGGACCCTCCTGTAGCCACTAGCAGGGGCTACAGGAGACACCCGAAGTGTGTTTATCAACAAGAGGACCCCGCTAGCGGGGGTTGCTCTGGTAGCCATGCCGAAGGCGTGCAGTGCCTGTGGTTTCTGCCATAGAGACCATAGGGGGTACTCAGCCATGTGGTCGTCAGGGAGCAGTGCCAGGAAATCAGCTGACAGAACTGCTGGCATGAGCTTTAATTGAGATTGGGGAGTGTACTAGTTCAGTTGAGGGAATGACTTAATAAATAACAACAAACTACTTCCAACTTATCTTGCACTGAATTCTGACATACCATGCATAGCTGGCCCCCACTAGTAGAAGGGAGCCAGCAGAGATGTAGAGAAGGTGATTTAAAAGGCACAAAGTCAGGGGACAGAAGCCTAAATCTGAAGATAGATGGTAGCCATGCAAAATCAGTCAAATTTACCTTGAAATGGTGATATCTAGTTAAGAGGTTGGTCTCTAGATATCAGGAGTCAGGAGCTCAATCCTGTGTTGCAGCTTGGCCATATGCACATGAAGAACTGACCACAAATGGCCTGAGGAGGGGCTATACAGGGGCTGGACTTATCTTTGAAGTCACATGTGCATCAATAGCCTATCAGGTAACCATGAGACCCAGCCTGTAAGTTTTGGAGTGCCTCAGAGATTACGTCCCACAATTGCGTGTTTGTGAAGGATGACCTTCATTTGAGTAGAGGGAGTACCAGCGAGCTAGCTAAGAAACTAGATGGGTTCATGAGGCAGCATTTAATCTTGTCAAGGGGAGGCCTGCATTGGGGCACAGTGCCAAAGGCAGCATCGATGATGGAGCCAAATGACCCTCCTCCAAGAATGAGACTGAACTAGACAGCTATAAGGGCAGGGAGGGAGAATATGAAGGGGAAAAACACAGGACTGACAAAGGGACATCATGGACCCTGGAAGGCAGTGGTAGGGCAAATAACAGCCAGCATGCAGAAACCAAACAAGAAAAAGTGGAGGAGGGCAGACCAGAGCTAAATGGTAATACAGATTTCCTGGAAAGTCATATGCATAAATGCTAGGAGCTTGGGGAACAAAAATGCATGGCCTTCAAGCAGTAGTGACAGAAATCAAGCTAGACTGGGTGTCCACTTCTGAAACATAGGCAACTCTACACCACGACTGGAATCTAACAATTTCTGGATATGTCTTCAAAAAGGATAGGGGTAAGGGTAGAGTGGGGGAGTGGCCCTGTATGTTAGGAAATGGATTAAGGCAAATGAAGTCAGGACCATCAGGGAGGGTGCTAATGAACCCAAATCAGAGTGGATTCAGTTGGTGGTAGGTAGAGGGAGAGTCATAAAAATGTGAGTGGTTTACAGGCAGCCGGTCAAAATATTCTGCTGGGTCGATACCAGGGGGCACAGAGAAACATAAAATGTTGTTCACAGAAAACTTACCAGGAACAACAGAGGGTGGGATAATCGACAACAGAAAAGCTAAATTTGAATCCAGATTTATGCTAACCCTCAGATCAACAATGGAGCCATAATGTCTTTGAAAATAATTGTTCTATTTGAAACTGAAACAATGTTTCAAAATATCTGTGTTGCTAAACACGGTAATCACCGCCTTCCAGAAAGAGTAGCAGTACAACAATTCTGTAAGTAAAAAATGTAGCAATCCAACCATCTGATCGGGGGGGGGGGGGATATTGTGCATACCGATGAAACACAAGAGCAAAATTACGCATGCCTTCCCAAAGAGCCAACACATTCTTATTTGTTCGAACTGTGTGAATTGGTGGGCAATGCCTTTGAGCAGAAATGGATTATGGGGGAAGAAGCTGCCATCGTAAAAGTAGAATTCCCAATAGTGCCAACATTGTATGCTCTGTCCAAGATCCATATAGACTCCCTAGACACTCCAGTCTGACTGATAGTCTCTGGTGTGGGATCTGTGACCCAAACGTTATCCACATCTCTGGATTTCTTTTTACATGCCTTTGTTACGGCTCTCAAATCCCGCATCAGAGCCACTATGGACATTTTTAATAAGTTGCAGTCCTTTATGTGAAACAGAACTATTACTGGATCACCATAGATGTGACCTGCTTATACACATGCGCTGAACACACTGCAGGCATGCAGGCTGTGAAACACTTTCTGGATAAATCACACTGTAGTGATGTTGTTCCAAAAACCTTGCTCACACGGCCTTTGAATTTGTATTGAACGGGAACTATCTGACGTGCAACAGAGAAATTTTTATGCAAAAATATGGCATGGCTATTGGGGCCTCCATGGCTCCCTCCTATGCCAATCTATTCACGGGCTTGTGGGAGGAAAGGTATATGTACAACACTGCACAGAATATATAGCACAACAAGGTGGTATTGTGATATCACTGTATAAACGATATAGTCTGTCTCGGGGGGGCACTGAGGAGGAGATTCATGAGTTCTTAATTGTACAGATAAAAGCTTGAAAATATCTATGAATGTAATAAAAGTAAAATTAACTTTTTGGATGTCCTTTTTAGTGCTGCTCCAAACACAGAGGTCATCTGGCTATAGGAAGCCCACAGCAACAAACTCGGTACTCCAGGCCCATAGTGCACATCCTTGTAAACTCCTAGAATCCATTCCGTACAGTCACTGTATTAGACTCAGACAGAATTGTTCTGAAATGAGTGACTTTCAGTCACAGGCTAAAGAAATGACATAAAGATTCAGAAGCAGGGGTTACAGTGAAACATTACTATCAGATACTTACCATTAAGCTAAAGGAGCTAATAAAGAACATTACTAGTACCAAAATCCCCAAATCAAAACAAATTACACAGACTTCCCTATAACATTTTCAACTGAATTTAATACTATAGCAAGGAGGGTAGGCAATGTAGTATATGTAAATACTGGGGAATAAATAGTGACCAAACTGGTCTAGGGGAAAGGACAATGGGGGGGGGGCACAAAGTGTGAAACCACCATGACAGAAAAGCAACTAAAAGGATCAGGGAAGAAAAGGCAAGAACATCAAGCAAATAGGAAAAATGTTTCGGGTGTTAGATGGAAGGAGTCTGCTTTAACACTAGGAGCCTGGCTTACAAAATCAGCAGGCTTGGGGCAATGATGGCAGACACTGAGCTGGACCTTATGGCCATCACAGAAACTTGGGCCTCAGAAAATAAAGACTGGGACCTGACTCTCCCTGGGTACTCAGTGCTCAGGAGGAAAAGAGGAAAAGGTAGATGGAGAGGCATAGTCCTTTATGACAAGGATAGCATTGAGGATGTAGAAGATGGGAGTATCAGGGGTAATAAGAAGGAGATGGAGTCACTGTGGGTGCAACTCATGGTGGACTCAGGCAAGAAGCTACACTTAGGGGTGATATAGAGACCACCAGGACAAGGGGAAGAGAGGAACATGGGGAAGAACTAGAAAGGGGAATGGCAAAGAGTGAAGTAGTGGTAGTGGGGGATCTGAACCTGCCAGACATTGATTGGGATGTTCCAGTGGCCAGGAGCGCCACACGTCAAGCCTTATTGGACACATTCCAGGACTATCTACTGGTACAGCTAGGTAAGGAACCCACCAGGAAGGAGGCCATTCTTAATGTGCTGCTTACCAACTCATAGGTGGTAGGAGCTGTGAGAGTTGGGGAGCCACTGGGGAACAGCGACCACAACTCCATTTGGTTGGAACTGGCCCTTGAGAGTGTAAAACCCCAATAAAGAGCTGAGGTCTTTGATTTCAGAAGAGTGGACTTCAACAGGTTGAGGGAGTTGGAGGAGTAGAAGGGAGATAGAGGGCAATGAAGAGGGTCATTCTCAAAGCATCTAAGTTATGCATGAGAACAGCAACCAAAAGGAACAAGTTCAAGAGACCATTATGGTTCTCGGCTAAGTTAAGGGATGCAGTGAGGGCCAAGAAAAAGGCCTTCAACAGGTACAAAGAAAAGCAAGTGGAGAAAGAATGAGGAGAATATTTACTAAGAAATAAGGAGGCAAAGAGGGTGGTTAGTGAAGCAAAAGCAGACATGGAGCTACGTACTGCAGAGCGGGTCAAGGGCAGGGGAAAACATTCTTTCTGGTATATTAGGGAAAAAGGAAGTAGGTGGGGAATCATTAAATTATTGGCGGTGGTGGGGGTAGGGAAATAGAGGAGGATGGACAAAAGGCTGTTATCCTATATGATTACTTTTCTCTGTCTTCTCTTGGGAAGATGGCGGGCCCTTGCCAGAGACTGGCATCAAAGCAGCCGCAAAGGGGTCCAGGAGAAGAAGCAGTCATTATTTACAAATGAAAACATTCTGAAAGGGCTAGCGGCCCTAAATGAATATAAGGCCCTGGGACCAGAAGGGATTCACCTGAGAGTGCTCAGGGAAGTGGCAGTGGAACTGGCTGAACCCCTGGTAGGGCTATTCAATAGCTCATTACATACAGGGGTGGTACTGAAGGACTGGAGGGTGAATGACATAGGATGTGTTTTAGTTGTGTTAAAATAGGTCAAGAACTACATTGCCACAATGCATCTGTGTACTATAATAATTGCTTGCACTAGTGTCACTTTTACCCAATTGTTCATTTCAGTTCCCTTTGTTTTTGTATTGTATTGTTATGCTTTGTTGCAACTCACTGCACAGTCTATTTCAAGTTCTTGAGTTGTTTTGCCTTGTTTGTGCCATCTTTATGGCACAGGTCATGACTGAAAATGGTCCCTGGTATCAGTGCACCCACCTGGTTAGCAAATAAATACATAAATATAAAAAGGGGACAAGGAAAAGGCAGAGAACAACAGACCTGTCAGTCTTGCCTCAGTTGTAGGGAAACTGATGGAGTCACTGGTCAAAGAGGACCTTGTGGACTTTCTGGAGAGCAATGCTCTCCAGGACAGTAAACAGTATAGTTTTGTGGCTGGGAGGTTTTGTTAAACTAACCCTATAGTCTTCTTCAACTGGTAGATGAGGGCATTGGATAGGGGCCACGTTGTGGATTTACTCTACGTCGACTTCAGTGAGGCATTCAGCTTGGTGCTTCATAGATGATTGCTGAAGAAGATGGATGATCTGGGCACAGCTAGGGACATAGAAAGATAGGTAAGTAACTGGCTAAGGTGGAGGTGGCAGAGAGTTGTGGTGAATGGAGTCTGGTCAGCAAAGGGGGAGTTCATGAGTGGAGTACCACATGGATCTGTCCAGGGCCTGGTCCTCTTCAAAATGTTCATCAGCAACATTGAGAGTGAATTATGGGCAGGCTATGTCTCTTCGCAGATGACACAAAGCTCTGTAGGAGGGTAGATAGTAATGAGGGAGTTAGGAAAATGTAGAGTGACCTGCAAAGTCTAGAGACATGGTCTAAGATGTGGCAGTTGAAATTTAACACCAAAAAGTGCAAGGTGATGCATCTAGGGAACAAGAACCCCAGGACTGATTACTGGATGGGTGGGGTAAGACTCAGCACTGTGGCTGAAGAACAGGACCTAGGAGTTATCATCAGTGACTCCCTCAAACAATCAAGCCAGTGCAACAAGGCCAATAGTAGGGCAACTAGGATGTTGGGATTATGGGGAGGGGTATTGACAGCAGACAAAAAGAGATAGCACTACCTCTTTTTAGATCATTGGTGAGTCCACACCTGGAGTACTGTGCCCAGTTCTGCAGTCCTCGGTTCAGGAAAGATAAGGACAGGCTGGAGATAGTTCAGTGAAGGCTGACAAAGATGAATCAGGGTCAGCAGGACAGATCTTATGGGGATTGCCTCAAGGCACTGAACATGTACTCGCTGAAGACCAGACAGGAGAGGGGAGATATGATAGAAACCTTCAAGCTCTTGAACGGACTAAACAAGATGAACTGTGGGGAAATATTCAGTGTGAGTAAAAGTCCAAGGTCATGAGGGCACAAGGGGAAACTGACAGCAGGGAGGTTCAAGAGGGATATGAGAAAGTTTTACTTTATAGAAAGGGTGGTGAAACAGTCTACCAGTCAAGGTGGTAGGTGCCAAAGCCATTTGTGATTTCAAACACAGTTGGGACAAAGTGAAAGGTATAGTAGTTACCTATGGCATCAGTAACAGGGAGGGGAATAGGGGAGTGGATAAGAAAGGCTAGAACCCTATATGAACAATAGGCCCTGGGGTTAGATAGTGAACCAAGAGCAAACCGGATGGACCATTGGTCTTTTTCTGCAATCATTGTCTATGTTTCTTTTGTTTTTTTATTTATTTTTATTTAAGTTTCAGAGTTACACCTTTGAGCCAACAGGCTCTTTTACAAAGGTTCCACGTTATAGAGAACAGTAACATGCGATAACAGGACAGGTAAACAAATAATTACCCAGTTATTAACCAAAAGAGCAAAAACAGGGAAATTGTTTAGAAAAATTAATATTGCAAGAGGTAACAGAAAAACACGAGCTGCAGAGGCGTTGTCAATTATAGGCAGGGTCAGGGGACAAAAGGATGGTGGAGAAGTCAGAAACAGGCGAGGCTGCAGGGTATCGGAGGTTGAGAGAGAGAGGGGAGGCTACAAATTAGGGTGGGGTTTCCCCAGGGAGCAGGGTTTTTAGAAGGAGCAGTCACAAATAGCACCAGCCACCAAGTACTGATGAAGTTTGTGCTTAAAGGGGCTTAGATTTGAGGTGCTAACGATGTCCTGCAGAAGTGAGTTGTGTCAGTTTGGGGCCCTAGCTTTGAAAGAGCGCTGCCCTTGAGAGGTCCGAAAGCTGGGAAAAGAGAAGGCTAAGTTTACAGAACTCCTAATTGGACAAGTGGGGCAATCAGATGACAATAATGACTGAACACCAGGGAGCAGGAGGCCCAAGTACGCCTTCTTTGCAAGAATGCAGGTTTGATACTTTGGGCCAGATATTCAAAACTGTGCTCCAGGGCTAAAGTAGCACTGCCAGGCAGGCAAACATAGCCCGGAGCAAAAAGCAAGCTATATTCAAAAGGAATAGCCCGGAACAAAACCTGCTGAATATAGCAAGCAAAGGAAGTTGGGCAAACAGGGCCAGGAGTGCAGGGCAAAAATAGCCCAGGAATAAGACAGCACTGAATATAGCAACAGGGAAGTGCACACTGCCACTGCAGCCCATAGACCCTGGAGAAAGCTAGTGTTGCAGGTGGAAAGCATTGTGGTGGTCCCCAGCATACCTCTCAACTGTCCCTAATTTTCAGGGACGTCCCTGATTTTGCCTTAGACTTGTCCTTTGTCCCTCATAGGATCTGTGCTGTTTTGACAGAACAGTGAGGATTACAACCACACAACAATGTCAAACATTAAAGTTACAGACTTGTTGTTCTTCAGAAAATGTATCTTAATGCAAATTCCCTTATTCTATCAGCTTTCTGCGTGAATAGTACCATTTCTTAGGATATGTCCCTGATTTTCATTGTTTGTCCCCGATTTCTTTAATCCTTGTCCCTGAGTCATTGGGTAAGAGGTTGAGAGGTATGCTCCACAGCATGTTTCCCGACACCCCTTACATGTTTAAGATAGTATTTATCCTGGTAATCTAGTGGTGCCCCCCCACCGTCCAACACATTTCCTGACCCCCATTCCCCACAGAATTTAATAATTACCTTGGTAGTCTAGTGGTGCCCCCCACTCTACAGCACATTTCTCAACCCCCCGATCCCTGTAATATAACATATTTCCCTGGTAGTCTAGCGGTCCTCCCATCCGGTAGTGCTGCCCCGCACATCCCAACCGTCAGCCATGAATCAACCCAGCGACCGGCTCAGCCCTAGTACACCACCACAGCCAGCTGCCGACTGAGGAATGAATGAACTGTACTGTAATGAATGCAGTACAGCTCATTCATTCCTCAATCAACCCAACCATGGTAGTGCTGAGGAAGAGCTGGGCTGATTGTCGGCTTCGATCGTGGCTGATAGGTGAACAATACTGGTGGGGGACACTAGATCTAGGAGAATATGTTGTATTACGGGGATCGGGGGTTGGGAAATGTGCTGGGGGGTAGGGGCATCACTAAACTACCAGGGTAATTTTTAAATTCTATGGAGAACAGCAAATGTGCTGGAGGGTGGGGGCACCACTAGACTTCCAGGGTAATTATGTGTTTCTATGGGGAACAGGGGTCGGGATAGGTGCTGGGAGGGGAAACCACTAAACTACCAGGGTAATTATCCTGGGAGGGTACCTCCATTATTAGCACTGCCTTAAAAGCAGCTTTTCTTCAGCAGTAACTAGCGCCGTGCTACAGTTCACGCTAATGCCCGTAGGGCGGTGCTTCTTTTGAATAGCAATTGTGCCAGCATTCAGAACCCTCCTCTCTGTCCCACCCCTGCATTCATTTTGGTTTAGCGTTGGCGCTAACACCTAGCACTGGCGCTAAAGGTGCATTTCAATACTGCAGTCAGGCATGAGATCGGTGCTAGTCCAGTACAATGGCTTTGCGCCCGGCGCCGAGCTCTGAATATCTGGCCCTTTATGTGGAAACCCTTTCTTCCTTCCCACCATTTTTTATCCACCTCCCACCCATGACCCTTTTTGAAGCCATTTCTTTTTCCATTGTTTTTCCTCCCACCCAAAAATATTCTAATCATCCAAGAGATGAACATTTTGCATATGATATTGTAAATATACTATGAAATGAGATGAGGGGATTGTGCTAGGCTTAATATGCAGTCATGGGATTCTTTAGCTTCATCTTCACATTGTATATTCTAAGTGCACTGCTTATTTTAACTGTGAGTACATTTTGTATATACTGAGTGCACTGCTTATTTAAACTGAGCGTATAAAAGCACTGTGGTAACTATTTTGGGATGACCCCCTGATGAAGACCAATTCCAGGTCAAAGTGCCAGGGTACAGAGTCCTGCAGTTTGTGAAATAAATTTGCTTGGATGTGCTATTAAGCACTAAGCAATTACATTTTGCTCCTGAGTGCAGTTCTTTTGCTGCTTTTGCTTTTACTAAAATGCCAACAGAGTAGGCCTCATGGTCCATCAAGTCTGCTTGAGAATCAGCATCCGTGTCGGACACCAATGCTGCCTTTCTCGCCACCCCGTGGATCCCCCCTCCCACCCCCCGGCTGAAATTCCCCTCCAGTTTTGGCATTACTAAGCTTCACCCTCCTGCTAAACCTGTTCCATCCTTGCTTGAACTCCTCCACAGAATCCATATTCACCAGTTCCTCAGGCAGTGTATGCCAGGGTTCCACCACCCTCCTAGTGAAGTAATGCCTCCTTCTCTCTCCCCTGAGTCTCCCATCCCCAGCCTCAATTTGTGCCCACTGGTGGCCCCTCCCTCTGCTGGAACACCCTATGTGGGCTTACCCTATTTACCTCCTTTAGATATTTGAAGACCTCACTCATATCCCCTCTGACTCTCCTCTCCTCCAGGGAGTACAGGTTGAGCTCCTCAAGTCTCTCCACATAAGACTGTTCTCCTAGATCCCGTATCATTCCAGTTGCTCTCCTCTGGATCCTCTCCAGGAGTGCAATGTCCTTTTTTAAGTGTGGACGCTAAAACTGCATGCAGCATTCAAGGTGCGGTCTAACCAGGCAGTTATACAGAGGGAGAAGCACATCCCGGTTTCTTGAGGTTATTCTCCTGGTGATGCAACCCAGCATTTTATTTGCCTTAGCTGAAGCCCTCCTACAGTGCTCAGAGTTGTTCATTTTGGCATCCTCCACCCTTCCCAGGTCCCTCTCCCCACTCGAAGCCTGCAGTGTATCCCCTCCCAGGCTGTACACATGAGCTGGTTCCTAAGCTCCAGGTGGAGAACCCTGCAGTTCCCCATATTAAATTTCAGTTTCCAGGTACATGGCCACCTCTCCAGAGTCTCTAGGTCCTCCTGTAGGGCTACTCTACTCTACTCTTTTTGTGTGGGTCTGGCCACCTCAGGCTGGTCCATTACACCTTCAGTAGTAGTGGGGGGGGGACAGGAGCAGTGTTCAAAGGTGACAAAACTGGTCTATTTGAGAAATTCTCAATATCACAGCAAGGTTCATTAAACAAGTGTGGACTTTCATTCTGTTGGCTTCTTGGAAGGGGGGGTAAGTTCATTAGTACATCAAGGAACTGGAGACATTCTGTCTCAGTGGCATCCAAAAACATACATTCAGATGGTAAACAATCTATGATAGAAAGTTGGGTCCCAGAGACACTAAGGACAGATAATATCACAAGGTAGGCATCACCCAAAATTCCAGGCCTGAAGCAGTTTCAGCCAATCGGATGAACCTGGGCACATGAAAGTTTCATCAGCCTCACTTGACCAAGACAACAGGGAGAGACAGAGAGACAGACAGACAGACAGACAGGGGAGAAGGCATAAATGCTTCAACCAAGATAGTTTCTCCCTCTTTTCACTGGGATTTCTGTGTGTCCAAGAAAGGAGCCAGATTGTGTGTCTACAGAAAGAGGCTAAGGTAACAAAGCTAGTGTACAGTCACTATATGCTGCTACATCACCATATTCAGACAGGTAATGCACTCTGGTCAGAGCACAATAACTCTTGTAATATCGGTCAAAGCCAGCTGTGAATCTGGCCAGATCTGAATGGGGGCCATAGTTTTTTCTTTTTTTTACCCAACCCTATGATCAAGACAGGTAGAAATTTTCAAATCCCATCCAAAAGATGATTTCACATAGTAAATGTAAAAACATGTTTTGGTAGTTGATTTGAAAATTGACACCTGTCATGTTTATCGGGGGGAGGGGTATGAAATGGGCTATGTTGTACATTTAGGCCCAAAATATGTAAAAATCACAAAGCTACAAGTAAACATTGAAAAAATTAAATGTTTCCTCATAACTTCATTGTTTTTTGACATTATGACCCCAAATTTTCAACACAGACTTTTTTTGACCCCCACCATATGATCAAGATGTGGAATTTTTCAAATACAATTCAAGAAGTGATTTCGTGGAGCAATTGTGGAAACATGTTTTGTTTTTGTTGGGATTTGAAAAATGATACCAGACATGTCTGTGAAGTGGGGTAACATGAGGGCTACGTTGAAAAATTTGGGCCCAAAATCTACAAAAATCACACTTATGAGTAAACATTAATTCAATATTTCCTTGTAACTTTGTTGTTTTTTGCCATTTTGTCCCCAAATTTTCGATATAGCCTTTCTGTGACCCCATCTCGTGAACCAGGTAGGTGAGATTATTTGATATCCCATCCCAAATGTGATTTCACAGAGTGACTGCAAAAACACATTTCAAGGAGGAGGATTTGAAACCTACCTGGCTCATGAGGTGAGGTAAAAAAAAGGCAATGTTGAAAATTTGGAGCAACAATCTTTAACAATGACAAAATTATGAGTAATAGTCAAAAATGCATTAAAAAGCCATTAACTAAACTTGTTTTCAGTTAGTTTGCGGTCATTGTTGGAAGCAGTTGGATGCTGGCATCATCAGAGGAGTTCATCGGATAGATAAGTAAGGAGTGCGGTGGGTGGGAGGTGTACTGAGAGAGGAATCAGGATGGGGGGCTGTAGGGTGTGGGGGAAGAAAACTTTGAGGGACTTTTTTTTTTTTTACAAGTGTTGTGTGGGACAGGGTTAGAAGGGTAGGGGCAGAAGACCACCCAATGGGAGGGTGCGGGAATGATTCGTACAGCTACATAGCTCCCCAGCCCCGGTGTAGGAAGCAGGGTCAGGAGCGGAGATAAGTAGGTGCCGCCATTACTTGCCCCCTGACCTCAGGGCAGGCAGTGGGGTTGTGAGCAAGAGGCGGCAGCACTGGAACCTCTGAAGAGGAAAGGAAAAAGTGTGATGGGATAGAGAGTAAGACACAGAAAGAAAGTGCACTGATTTTTGTATATTTGTTATATGCTTCAACTCCACTGGGCAGAACAAACATTATGTGATGCATTTGGTGTCCGGTCACACTCTTCGAGACCCTTTGTATTCTCTCCTTCTCCATTAACAATATGCCAGCATAGCACTCACTCTGCAGCTGTAAAAAAATCACAGTTGATTTCAGAAGAACTCAGTTTTAAAAAATAAATGATTTTCAAGCCCTTTTCTCTTTAGCACTGTGGCAATCTACATGAAAATACCGTATATCTCTGTCCTTACAGTTCAGTTACAGATGGTGCTTATTTCACAGCTGGAATCATAATCCCCTGTTTATAACATCACAGTCCGTTGCTGTGGAAATGGCTGTTATGTCACACACTGGTCATTATGATTTCCACTCCAGAATAAGCTTCAGGTGTGGATAAACTGTAACAGGCTATTTAGCTTCTATTTTTATCTGAATACCCTTAGTAATCATGAATGGGTTGACTTCACATGCCAGTTTTGTGGAATGTACTGTAGTCTAGCTGGAGGACCCATCCGACCCCCCCCCCGTAACTTCAGTGAGCTTCAGCCCCTCTTAGCTATAGAATGAGTAGAAACATGATGCCCAGATAGACCCATGACCCAAATCTCTGAAAGAAAAACACATGACTATTGGCATAGGTTATGGCAGAAAAGGCCGAAATTTTTATTTCAACATGATTATCAACTGTCAATGCTCAAAATTCGCTTCATAAATAAAAACTGGTTACAATATACAGCTTAAGAAATACATCACAACAACATTCCTCATGCAAAATATTGTACAGTATTTCCCTGGGGCAGCAGATGACCTTGGCTACAAATACACATCCATGAATCGAGCCAGCCTATAGCCAAAGAAGACCCAGCAAACCCCCACTGGGTCAGCCAGCTTCCCTGACAGACTGCTCCCACGGACCCATACCGCTAGTCCACAGACAAACCGTTGAGTCCTCACCGGGCGTCAACAGCCTGACCATCGCCCCCGCAGTAGCAGGCTCCACCCAATACTGTGCATATGTCTCTTCCGGACTGTGCCCTCACCGGACCACCCCCAATCACATCTTTTTCTCAAATCCAGTATAATTTTTTAGCCTATAATCACTAGTCGCCTGCCCCAGTGGCCTGAACTGCCTGGAAACCCCTTTGTCCGTAACCTGTTTGCTCTGGGGAGGGAGGGTGGGTGTTTAGTGTTCCTCACTGCTGTGTCGGGATGGAAGAGTAAGATCCTATGCAGTCAGACCTTATGATCCTGGCCTCTGCCCCTCCTAGCTGCAGACTACTCCTAGCCTTACACTTCTGGGGCAGAGGCCATTAGTCACCACCCTCCTGCTCTTTGCACCTAGGAAGGTGGTGACCAGGGATTGGCTCATCGCCACTGGGCAATTACCCTACCAGAAATTCCAGGACAGACTCTTCCTGTGGTAATGAGATATTCCATCTTGTCTTGACTATCCTGGGTAAATAAATTGCTCTCTGGACTGCAAAATAAGTAGAAGTAAAATGTTCACTGATAACAATATATTCCATTTTATCTAGGCTATCCTGGATAAACAGATTGCCCTCTGGGCTGTAGAATGAGCAGAAACAGGATTTCCACTGATATCAAGATATGCCATCTCATTGTAGCCATTCTGGGACAATAAACCATGAAAAGATAAAGGTGTTACTAAAGAAGAGAGAAGAGCACACAACAATAATGGACCCAGAACCATCTGGTCAGGAGGCCCACACAGTGGCAAGAGCACAGGACAGTGCAAAGCCCAGAACCACTACAAGCTGGATAGAAAGAAATGTGCTTTTCCCACTTACAGATTTCTAAACACTACCTAGAATCAGGCTGTCTGCCAAGCTGAAGTGATCCAGGATCAGTTTGCCAGCCAACCTGATCTGAAATCAGTTTACCATGAGAATATTTTACTTCAAGAACTAGTCTTTCTTGCACTTCACTTCTTTTACTGTAGATCTCTTATTTTAACACCAAACCATCATGGATCACCTCTCTAATGACATTTTAAGGGAAATGAAAACATTTAATATTATGGCTTTGCTGGGATTCCAGCCCAGATTTCCTATCTCACAGCAATGTACCCTAACCACTGTGGTATTTTGGCTGCAGTCTGGCACACTTATGAATAGAACCGCTCTGATACAAACTGATCCCAGATCAGCTTGGTTGGTAAACTGATCCTGGGTCAGTTTGGCTCGCCTGGTGAAATGACCTTGGATCAGTCTGACTAGGAAATGGATCCTGAAGGAGCTGTTAAGGCCACAGACTACCTGTTAGAAGGGGAGAAAGCATAGGGCAAGAGCTGACTAAGAATCAGTTGTGTACGATGATCTATGGACAGTGAATTGACTAAACAGAAGTGGGATGTGTGGCGGCAGACCTGAAAGAATTTGGTGGTTTAAGATGAGATCTGTGGAGAATATTTATTTATTTATATTATTTATAACTTTTGACCAGAAAAAGCACACTGAGCTGTGACAGCTTGATTCCAGATGTGTCCCGGGGGGATGGGTTACATGGACTTGTTTTATTGATGGGGAAATGTTGGCCATGACAATGGGGAAAATCCTCTGCTCTTACAATGAGCGTCATGGTGGGATCTTTAGCTTCCACATGGTTAGCCTCCAGAGATGAACAGAAGGGACCACGGTTGAATGTCTCACCTGCAGGCATGGCCCCACAAAGGTTCAGCATTCCCTTAGTGCTGCACTACTGTGTCAGTATTGGGTAACAGTCTGGCAAACCCAGATTTTGAGTAATGCTAAAAGATTCTGGGAGAATGTCTCAAAACTCTTTACTAAGGGTGACAAAGCCTCAACAAAAATGCTCATGGTTGACTGGCATGAGGTACCTGATCCCACCGAAATTGTCAGCAAATTGAACATTACCGTCACTGACCTTTTATTTATTTTTTTATTTTATTTATTGAAATGTTTCACCGCTGGCTAGCCTGGTGGCATTGAGGGTTGAGGCACTGGACTCCATACCTCACTCCACACTTGTGACCTGGGTTCGAGAACGAGCCCGGGTCGTTGGGGATCAACAAGGAGGTCCAGGATCGGCGTCCAGTGACATCTCTCTGGTCACCAGGGTAAAGGGGTGGGTACACGCCCGTGCTGTGGTGGTCCCTGGGGATGCCCGGAAGAACTGCAGTGGCATGGGTGTTCTGTAGGGTGGGAGCACAGCAGACATCTGCATGCTAGTGCGCGGACGTCATTGCATGTCCATGCTCCCATTGGGAGAACAGAGAAAAAGCAGCATGATCCGTGGCAGCTTGATGGCCGCTTGCTTCACCAGCCGACGATGCCTGAAATAGGCGTGCACCGGTAGTGGATCCTCGCTGGGCACGGGGGCTGAAGGGGGATCCCCTCTCGACGGTTGTAGCTGACTATGCCAGCTGGGCACGTCGGCTTCGGGGTTGGAGATGAAGGTTGGAGCGGTGGCTGGATGTATGGCAGGACTTTGGCTGCAGGTAAGAAATAGAGTAGTGATAAAAAAATAAATGTTTCACTGACAAAGGCATGGTGAGCATCAATTTGCTCATCTCCCTGTGCGTCCGGGGGGGGGAGGGGAGATAAGGAGAAGATTTAATCTACAACACAGTACTAAAATTCAACATAGTACAATTACGTGCAGTAGCATTCAACACAGTACAGTAATGTGCAGTACCAGTTTATGCACTGTAATACAGATATTGTCAGCAGTTTATATAAATGCAGGGCAGTAAACAGTAACCTTAGCTCCACGGACTTCCGGTGGTGCCATGGAGGGCTAAGCAGCATTTCTAGAGAGCTCTCTCCCACTGATATACATTACAGCCCTTTTTTCTTACCTTAAAAACTCCCTAGCTCTGGGCATCGATTTTTCAACACTACTGGAGACTTGCCTGAATACATGCAATCCTGCAGTAACCGATTCTGGATATTCAACATGGCTCCATTCCAGAATGACCGGCACAATTCCTCAGACAGCAAAATGACTAGCCAGGAGGACTCTAAACAAAGGTGCCACCAAAACAAAAATCTCTCTGGGAAATCAGCACCTACCCAGGCATCGGAGCTGATCCTCCTTGCAATTAAAGAGTTGCGAATGGAAGTTAAAGAAATATTGCAAGATCTCTGATTGGATCTGAGTAGCCTGAGAACCTGTGTTGATGAGGCAGACGCCCAGATCACAGTAAACTCTGAGTGACTGGAGATGCTTGAAACCTCTGTGCAAGAACTGGCTAGCAATCATTAAGAGACAGGAGGACTCCGAGAACAGAGCTCGGAGAAAGAACTTATGTTTTTATGGGATCCCAGACGGCTTGGAGGGCAGAACATCCAGGCTTCCCTTGACCATCTCCTCCGGGCCACGTTGAACTTGGGCCCTGACTTTCCAATTGATATTAAATGGGCCCATCGTGCCCTGAGTCCAAAACCTCCACCACTGTCTCACCTGAGGTCCATTGTGGCATGATTCCTTAATTACTCGGTAAAAGAAATCCTCTTGCAAAAAGCATGGGCTCAGAAGGTGCTCACATATGAGAATAAACAGTTTTTCATGGACAACGACTATGCACCCACAACTCAGTGCCTCCAGTGTGAATACACCCCACTCTTTCCATGCTTAAGGACCAATCAGTTGAAATTTAAAGCACCTTACCCTGCAAAGCTGGTGGTCACTTTCTCTACCGTTTCTGATACCTATACGACACCGCAGGAGGCTAGGATGGACTTGCTATCCAGGGGCCTATTGAAGGAGCAGGAAGCTCGGGGCACGACTAGGTCAGCCCATATCTTGGAGAGGCCTCTTAAAGCTACAGGACCATTGGATGGAACGCCAGACCTCCTTTGCTTCCAGCACCTGGAGGACACTTTGAACAGCATTAGACAATTCAGAAGCACCACTTCTAATATGGAATATTACTGGATAATTCTCGGGGGTTTAAGCAGGTGGGTGCATTCACTGTGGCCCATGGGTTGCCATTGGGAGGGGTGGTGGGACAATTATTTCAGAAGTCCACAGACCAGGTTGATCAAGTGAGACAAGACTAACAGGTGAGGCTAATGGAGCCAATATAATACAATAAACTACAATCCAATAAAACGGCTCACTGCCTACCTCCCCAGACATTAGGCATAACAGGGAGGTTTCTTGATGGCAGGTAATGGCCAGGCTGAGAGCCTCCTCAAAAAAAAACAAATAAATAAATAGACAAACAGAACCTTGCACTTAGGTGATCCCAGTCAGGGGCCCCAAGTGTCTTACCCCTGTACCGTGGCTCCTGTCAGACCCGGCGGATTCCCCCTGTGGCCATACCCCCAATTCTGTGGTGACTCTGTGGAAAGAAACCCCCCTGGGTCCTCTGTTCTATTTTTGAGAATCCAAGGGGCCTATCTCAGGTTGATCGGTGGTGAAATCCAGGGGATTAATGAGAGATGGCCTATGCAAAGGAGTTCTGACTTATTTAGTGAACCTATAACCCAGCATCTGGTGGTTATTTTATTCTAGCCAGCCAGTGCACTTAGTAGAAAGCACAATGGGGACTGTGAACTCCTTGTTTGAGACTCCTTCACCCTAGCGGAATACGGAGGGAGGGGCGGGCCACATTGTAAAACCCTTTTTTTCCTTTCTCAACACAGAAGCATAGAAACATAGAAGTTGATGGCAGATAAGGACCTCAAGGCCCATCCAGTCTGCCCATTTTTTTTCAACCTTATAAATCTGCTATCGGCCTTTGCTCTGTCAATGGCCTATCTATTCATACTCATCTGTATTGCTCCCTTATGTCTATCCCTTGCCTGTTTGAAGCCCTGCACTGTATTCATATCCACCACTTCCTGAAGTAGGCCGTTCCATGCATCCACCACCCTTTCTGTGAAAAATATCTTCCTCACATTACCTCTTAATCGGCCTCCCTCTACTCTCATGCTGTGTCCTCTTGTCCTGCTATTTTTCTTATATTGAAACATGTTAGACTCTTTCACCTTGTTAATGCCCTTAAGGTGTTTGAATGTTTCGATCATATCACCTCTCTCCCTCCTTTGCTGTAGGGTATACATATTGAGCTCCATTAATCTGTCCTCATATGTTTTCTGATGCAGTCCCTGCACCGTTTTGGTTGCCTTCTCGGGACTGCCTCAATTTGGTTGATGACCTTGTGAAGGTGTGGTCTCAAGTACTGCATACAATACTCCAGATCAGGCCTAACCAGTGTCTTGTAAAGAGGGATTATTACCTCCCTCTTCCGACTTGTGATACCCCTACTAATACACCCCAACATCTCCCTAGCCTTACCTACTGCTTTAGTGGTCTGCTTGGATGATTTCAGGTCATCGGTTCTTTTCCATATTTTATGGTCAGATTTCCTCCCGCAGGGAAGTCTATAACTGTTTAAAATTTAATGTATTTAAGGATGTAGGCAAGAGATCTCGATCATTGTAGGGGGATTTCAGGAGTAATGTGGGCCTGTTGGAGGTGATGACTATCATTACAGATGGGCTTATGGCCCAAAGGGGCTTGCCCATGTCAGGGGGACCCCAGGGATGGGAGGCGACAGCCACCTTTGGAGATTACCTCCCGATTGGTCCCTGTGGACACATATAGATTACTTAAAGGGTAATGGACCAAGGCCCCATGCAAGTGAAGTTCATGACCTGCAATTGTGTTGCCCCCCTGCCCCTTCCTTTGTCCCATGACTGTGGCTACTAAGCAGCAGATAGCAGGGGGAGGGGTTCACTATTGAAACTTCCATAGGATGCTGCTTTGCCTAACCCAGCTCACCTTACTTGTTATGTTCCTTCACCATCAGCACATACCAGTTCTTCAGGGGGTTGACAGGGCCACACCCAGGCCCCTTACCCTCTTGTCAAGGGACACTCCCTCTGTGGAGTACTTCCTGGGGCCCTTTCAAAGGTGGATAAGTACTTTCACCTCTGTATTGGAAGCCAACTTGTGTATAGTTTCCCCAATAATGTGTTATCCTGGGCAGCTTTTCCCAGAACTAATGGTAACCATTTCCTTTATTGGCTTCTCAGGTTGCAGAGGAGGTAGTCATTCCAGGAGGAAAGGGTTTTCCCTTCCAAGTTTTATCCCTACTGGTGAAGCTCTGTCTAAGCTTGCAGCTCTTCACACTGAAGGCACTTTTCACCCACTCTACCCTGTTATTAAGGCCATAATAGGCCCTACATTTAGTGTTTGGAGTTACAATTCAGAAAAAAAAGAAAACAAAAAGACACACACACCAATGCTTTGAAACTGCTTTATTATAATATGCCAATAATGCTGCTATACCTTTATGTGTTGGTGAAAGATGGCAGTTAACTGGTGAAAATCTTCTCGATGAATGTAAATGGACTTCACAGCACAACTAAAAGATCTTGCCTAATGCGATACTTAAATAGGCAGGTGGCAGACCTCTTCTTCCTTCAAGAGACCCACTTACCTGACTCAGAACATCAGAAGTTAAAATGGGGTCAGTGCTATGAAGTTTACTCATCCTCTCACCCTAGTGCCTGTCATCGTGGGACAGCTATTTTGGTCCCTGCTTCCACCCCTCTGGAGGTCCGGGATATAATTGCGGACACTCAGAGCAGATACGTTATTCTTACCGGAATACTTTACTCTCAAGGGGTGACTCTGGTAAACTCTTATCTACCCCCCCCAATCATCATCAGGGGTAACTCGGGCCTTCCTACAGAAGGTCCTTACAGTGCACCAGGGTATTTTAATAATGGGGGGGTGATTTTAATTTAGCTCTCTCACCCCAATAAGACACCTCTTCTCCCCTGGCCTATAGATCTTTTGCTGCCCTTAAGTACCTTAGATCAACACTTTCTCACTTGGGAATAGAGGACACATGAAGGTGGCTCTTTCCCTCAGACCCCATATTAACTTACTACTCACCCCTTTTCCAAACCTATTCTTGCCTTGATTACTTCTTTGTCTCGTGCGAGCATTTCTCCCTCATTCAAGATCCCACCTTGAGCCTGAGGATTCTCTCCAACCACCACCCACTAACTCTGAAAATAAACTTGGGTAAACCTCCAAAATTAAAACTTTCGTGATTTAATCCAGCCTTGTTAAAAGACCCTGAATATATTAGAGTATATCAACACTAGACTCCCGCAGTTTCTAAGGGAAAATGCTGTTGGGGAGATCTCGGACCCAATGATAAGGGATGCTCTAAAAGCTACTATAAGAGGAGAGACAATTGCTTATGCATTGCACAAGAGACGGGGGACTGTGGCCCTATACAAGTTCTATAGAGAACAATAACAAGCCCACTAAATGTTATACAGTAAGGAGCGATAAATAATACAGCAGAAAATCTGAGAAATTAAAAAAGAGATACTAAACATAATGGACTCTAAGATATTTCAAACCTTGATCTAGTTAAAACAGTCCAACTACAAGGGGGGGGGCCAGAGTGACTCATCTTTTAGTCAGGAAACTAAGAAATAGAAAATGCTCAGCTACAATTCTTAAAATTAGGCACCCAGTAACCAATCAACTCTCTCATTCAGATGAACACATCGGAGCGTATTTTTGCAACTTCTATTGAGCCCTGTACACACATTCAAGTACCTCAGAGGATTCAGAGTCCCCTTCAGAATTCCTTACCAAACTAACCTTCCCGAAGCTATCTGAATTCCAATGTGCTGCTGTTGTTGCCCCATCAGTGTGGACAAGATCCAAACCCACACAAAAGCTCTGAAATCTTTTAAGTGTCTGGTCCCTGATGGGTTCACGGCAGAAAGGTACAAAAAGTTTGCTGGCTCACTACTCCCTGCACTCCTGTCCTCTTATAGAGCAGTGGCAGAGGGGAAGGCCCCACCACCCTCTTGGCAATATACACTTCTCACTCCCCTTCCTAAACCTAATAAGGATCCATTGGATCCAGCTTCATACCGACCAATTTCTATTCTTAATGTGGATTATGAGATATATATGGCAATCTGGGCTTCACGATTAGAGACACTTCTACCTTCCCTTATTCACCCCAACCAAGTCAGCTTTATTAAGCACTGCAATACCACTGACAACATCAGGTGCACCATGCTCCTCTTGGAACACATACATGCTAGACAAATCCCATCAGCTCTTCTCAGCTTTGACGCTGAGAAGGCATTCGACAGGGTCGCCTGGAAGTTCCCATAGGATACCCTAAAGAGCTTCTTATTTCCTGACCAATTTCTCCTCTAGCTCAAAAAAATATATTCCCAACCAATAGCTTACATACATTTAAATGTGGCGATGTCACCTCCTATAACTTCACAACATACCCCTCAAGGTTGTCTGCTCTCCCCCTATTTATTTGCGCTTAATATGGAACCCTTAGCTATGACCATAAGAAATGCCCCTTGAATAGAAGGCATCCCCTAGGCCAAAAGGCATACAACATTTCTCTGTTTGCAGACGACATTCTCCTAACAGTCTTTTCATCTGACATCTCGATTCCAACAATTTGGGAAACTCTTCAGAATTACCAGAAGGTGACAAATTTTAAGTTAAAGAATACTAAAACAGAAACTTTGATGTTATACATCAGACCTTTGCAAAACCTGAAAGACTTCCTACCCTTAAAATGGCGTTGCACTAAGTTTAAGTACTTGGGAATCCAACTCCCATTAAATTTGGAGCTTCTCAAATAAGTTAACTACGAGTCGATTTCTTATTTATTTATTTATTTAGGAAAGCAGAATTACAACCCTTTGAGTCATAGACTTGTTTCCAAAGGCTCCACATCAGAACAAAACATAGACATTCATACAGTACATACATAGAATAAATATGGGTGAGCAATCACACAGAGTATAAGTACAATGAGCACGGGTTAATGCCTATACATTTGGTACCTAAAACAGGGCAGCGCTATTGACATATTTACCTAATGAGCGGTTAAGACCTATACGATTGGTAGCTAAAGCAATGCATGATGTGAGTTGGTAGTAAGTCGCCTCAGGGAGGCCTTGTCTTATACATAATACAATGCATTCATAGTCCAGTGCAACTGTTTGGTAACCGAGGGAGGTGAGGAACCAGTAAGCTAGAAATAGTGAGGGCTCTCCACACATACAAGATGACCTATCCAGATGGAGTAGTTTGAAGTTGTCACTTTTCCAATGCATAGAATCTATTTGAATGAATATACCCCCAGACTACTATATCTGTTTCAAAATATCCTGATTTTCCCGTCAAATTTCTACTTTAAGTCCTGGAACAGGATGATCTCCTCTTTTATCTGGAACAACCAGAGACTGGGGATTCGTCGCACGGTATTGTCTCTCCCTTGGACCAGGGAGGGGAAAATCTACCAGATTTAAAAATGTGTGCAAAAGCAGCCTTTCTAAAAATGTTCTTCCCTTGGCTTTCTCCTACAAATATGCCGGCTTGGAAAGAGATAAAACTCTTAATCAATGATCTTCACGATATAGGAAAAATTACTCTCTCTTCTTTAGGCAGGTCCTCGCCTCTCAGAGATTTCTCCATCTATATGGCCCAAACTTTACGCATCTGGAATAACCTCAAAAATAAAAAAAACTTTTAAACAAAGCATTTTCTTTTTTACTCTGATCTCAGGGGATGAGAACTTTCTGCTGGTGCAATATGATACCTCGTTTGGGGCCTGGTTAAGATTACGGCTTAACTATTATTACCAACGTACAGAAAACTCAGGGGTCCTCCCATTCCCAGTCTTGCAACAAAACTATGCTCTTCCTGATGGGGATGGATATCGCTACATCCAGGTGAGGAACTATATACTATGACAAAGAGAATTCCTCACCTGTCATCCTTTTCCCTTGCCCCCACTCTAGACCCTACTTAGGGATACCCTCGAGGGAAGACCATGGGAACATTTAATTGGCCAATTTTATAGAATTATTAGGGACAACTTGGGTGATTCATCACTCTCGATACTGGAAGCCTGGAACAAGGACCTCAACTTAGCTATCCCCTTTCCAGTATGGATGCAAACAACCTTGAAAGCAATCAAAATCACCTCTTCAGCTATCTGGAGAGAATTCGCGTGGAAGACCCGCTCCAGATATTTTCATTCCCCAGCAATCCTAGCAAAATATATACCGGCTTTGTACAGCAACTGCTGGAGAAAATGCAATTGTTCATCAGCTGACCAGGGACACATATTTTGGCACTGCCTGGCCCTAATGCCCTTTTGGTGCACTTTACAACTAGAATTGGGGAGATGCTTGGGGGAGGTGGTGGAGTTGACGGAAGAGATGTTGTTGTTATCCATCTTTCCTCCCCGTAGTCCTAGGTGGACTACCACCTTGGTCTCTCTTTTCTACTATTAGCTAAGAAGGCCACTACATGAAAATGGATGACCACAGAACCCCCATCAGTCATAGAGTGGCACCCAATAGTTTGCGACATCTGTAGACTTGAATCCCTAACAGCTAAGCTTCATAACATGCAGGACAAGTTTATGAGGAAGTAGCAGGGATGGATTCTATATTATTCCCAGACTGATCTGGACTTTGTCCCCTAGGGCGGGGATGCAGGAGGTGGACCATGGTTATTCCCCCCGTCCTCATTAATTTCACTGTCTTGAGGACGTGCGGGGGTGCCCCAATGGGTCCTTCCCTCCTTTTTTTTCTCTTTAAAGTAAAAGCTGAGTGGGATGTTAGGTCCGTTCACCTGCCTAGGTTGACCCGGTGGTTGCCCCATGGTCTTTCCATAGCTGACCTGCATGATATGGGTGTGTTGAAAATCTGAATTGTTGCTTTATTAAATGCAGCAGTTCTGATTTGGCAGATCGACAATGTTGCAATATACATTTATGTATACTCATTATGAATCGGATATGTTGACTCTATATGTACAAGATGTCTCACTGAATAAAAATTAAATTTAAAAAAAAGTAACCTTAGCTCCATCATTCCTGCTGAGACAGCCCAGCCTTCCTGCAGAGGTCTTAGTCCTGTAGAAACCAAACCGCTGGACCCTGAGCCTGGTTATCCTAAATTCTATTTTAAACCTGTCTCAGTTAAGGACATCTCTAATGATATCAGACAGGTGCTTATTAAAACCAGAATCACGGTGATTTGATTGATATGAGGCTATTTTCCTTGGTTGTTGAGAAACTCTCTACCCCATTTCCAAAATTTTTAACTACTCTCTGTGCTACTCTCTCAGTTCCCTGAAAAGTGAAAAGTTGCACAGGTTACACCAGTTTTTAAAAGCACTGACCATTATGACCTGGCCAATCACAAACCAACTTTCTATTCTCTCCCCCTGTCCAAAGCCCTAGAGATAACTGTGTCCAATCAGCTGGTCTCGTATCTTGAGAAATACAAAATACAGTGCCCCTAACGACATGGAGTTCAGATAAAACAGCACCAATGCGGCATTAATTGAGTATTCCAACTTCATCCTTGAGGCCCTGAGACAAGACTGGTGCCATCTATATCTAAAAACTTTGACTAGGTCCACTCCTTCTCAGCAAACTCCTTGATCTTGGCCTATCGGTAGACATAGTGATCTGGTTACAGAGTTATCTCACTAATCACACTTAGAAACACAGAAACATCGACAATGGCATCAGAAAAAGACCAGCGGACAATCCAGTCTCTCCAAGTTCCCTATAATATCTAGAACCTGCTGTTCCTTCAGGGTACTAACCCTCCCCATCATTTCTCTATTCTCCTCCCTGGTCCCATTGCCCCCGGTCACCACTATTCCGTTCATTATGTCCCAGCCCTGCTTGAATCCCCTGACTGTTTTTGCACCCACCACCTAAGCCAACAGACTGTTCCAAGGATCCACCACCCTTTCTGTAAAGTAGTAGTTCCTCACATCCCTCCTGAACCTACGTCCTGTTAATTTCCATTCGTGTCCATGTGACCGCGAATTGGTACTCAGGCTAAATAATTCTAGCAGTTAAATTTGTTAGTTCCTTTAAGGAACTTGAAGATCTCTGTCATATCCCCATCTCCCTTCTGGTCTCCAGTGAGTACATATCAAAGGATCTGCCCTGCTGGCCCTGAGTCATTTTGTTACTATGTGCTGCACTGTCTCCAATCTATCCTTATCATTTCACTTAAAGCATGAAGATAAGAGCAGTCCTTCTCAAATGTTAGGATTGTATCCATTGGCATCCCACAGGGCTCCATTCTGGACTCCCAGTTTTTGCCGTATTCATTAAACACCTGCCTGATGTCTGTCAGTCTGCAAAGGTACTCCTGTATCCAACAATGTTATTGTCTAGTCCAGGAACCTTGACCATAGTAGCCTCCCCCCCCCCGTCCTTCAGGGTATTTTTGGGGCCCTTGAAAGATGGTTCTCCAATAACAAACTGGTTCTAAATTACAAAAAACAAAAAAAACAAAGACCATGTTGTTCACAAGCCTGCAAATGAAGAAAACTGTCCACCACCCCACCCTTGTCATCCACAATGAACTAGGACATGACCTTGAACAGGTGGAAACCTTTAAATACCTTACGGTAATCCTAGACAATACCATATCTTTTGTTCAGCATGTTGCCCACCTAGTGTCAATGATAAACAAAAGGCTGGGAGTGTTGTATCATAACTAAATCAACCTCACTGCTGATGCTAGATGCCTCATGGTGGCACGTTCAGTACTGTCACTGCTCAGCTATGGACCCCCCCGCT
Organism: Neoceratodus forsteri; assembly: GCA_016271365.2. Lineage (NCBI taxonomy): Eukaryota > Metazoa > Chordata > Ceratodontiformes > Ceratodontidae > Neoceratodus > Neoceratodus forsteri. The sequence goes on from CM028136.1 coordinate 958,818,215, forward strand.
CTACACAACCGTCTGTGTCTTGGTTCTCAGCAGAATACAGATGATCTGTAACAAGGCATGCCACTTTCTGCTTGAGGTAGGCAAGCACACCTAGAGCTGCACCCTCGACACCCTAACAAATTTGATATTCATAACTAGCAGAATTAAGTTCCAGACATGTCTGTTCGCCAGGAAGGTGCTTCTGGGCCTAACCTCCCCCACCCTCACTCATTGCTTCTGCCCTGTCACCAACCTTTACAACACCAGGAGCATGGTTTGGAACCCTATTTAATCTACCTAAATTTGACCAGTTCAGGAGATCATTACAGGCAACCCCAACACTTCAATGCAACTGTAACCTCAAATCTTTCTAACTGTGCTCCTCTTGGTGCAAAGTTTGAACTGTGTCAGACTCAAGCTTTGTAGATGCATACCGTTATTATGCCTATTTTACATGGTCTTCTTATCTTATTGAAAAAATGTATATAATTGATCTATCTAGTTTGTTAATACATTCCCACTGGAATATGCTTTTTTTGTAAGTGTTACGCTACCATGCAGTCTCTTGTACTGATATGGAACCTTTGTAAATCAGCACCTGTGCTCAAAGGTATTCTCCAAAATTTTCAATAAATGAATCGCCAGCAAGCTTGATGTGATCTAATCAAAGCATTCGATTTAGTCGACAATTTCCTTCTTATTAGAAGATTGTAAGGTCTTGGTTGCCTGTTTTATTTTAGAATGCAAATTCAATACAGAATCTTAATATTACCCTATCTTCTGAGTTCTTTGGGATACAGAGTTGGCTATGTGGTACCAGTTTAGTCTTAAACAGAAATAAAACTAAAGTATGCTATGTGGCACGATGGAAAGACTAAAATAAGATCAGAACTGTTTCACTGTACTGTTCCCATTTGGAGGGTGTTCCAACTGTTAGATATCTAGGTGTCGTCCTTAATCCAGCTCGCTCTTTGTTTTTCCCATATCTATCTGGTGACCTCAAAAGCTCATAGTAAATTAATCACACTTTATAGAGTGATTAAATTTCCTACACATAATAATAATAATAAACTTTATTTATCTGCGCCTTTCTAAAACCAAGGTGCATTACAATAAATTACAAATAAAATCATTCTAAAACTATACAGTACTTTATATATCTAAAATTGACAACGGGCAATTAAACTACATCAACATTAACTGAGAATGCCTTGTTCCACAAAAAGGACTTTAAGCCCTTTTTGAAACCCTCCACCGTCATGCACTCTCGAATCCAATGTGGTAGAGAATTCCAGAGGGTAGGTGCCACAAACATAAAAGTCTAAGGCACGAAGGATTTTAAACTAACCTCGGATCTCTAGCAACCCCTTGGTGGAGCCGGGTGACGATTGGTCGGCAAGGCACCAGGAGCTCTTTCAGATAGTCAGGCCCAACCCGTGTAGGGCTTTATAAGTCAGAAGACCTACTTTAAAGGTGATCCGCCATAACTTCATTAGCCAGTGCAGATCTCGGAGCACGGTGTGATATAAGAGGAACAAGAAGTCCCGTTAACAACCTGGCAGCCGAGTTCTGCACTAGCTGCAAGCGGCGGATATCTACCCCAAACAGCCCAAAGTAAAAGGAATTGCAGTAGTCCAGACGAGAGGTCACAAAGGCGTGGATCAGCGTAGGTAGGTCGCCAGATGGAATAAGGTGCTTGATCCTGGTGATGTTCCTAAGATGGTAGAAGGATGTCTTAATGACTGCTGATACTTGCGCATGCAGAGTCAGCTGATAGTCCAGAATCACCCCCAGATCTCGCACCCTTTTGGAGGTTGGGAGCTCCACACCTCCCAAGAGTAATCCGGAGGCTAAGCATCCACCCAACCCCTTAATCCGGTGACCGGGATCCACAACCAACACCTCAGTCTTCCCAGAGTTCAACTTCAGCCAGCTGGACCTCATCCAATCCTGGATCTCCCTGAGACAGTTGTTAAACACTGAGATAGTTCTATTCTGGTCAGGTACAAAAGATAGATAGAGCTGGGTGTCATCGGCATAGCAATGAAACTCCAGCCCATATCTTCTTACAATGTCTCCGAGGGGAAGCATGTACATCACAAACAACATGGGGGAAAGCACAGAGCCCTGAGGCACCCCACAGGTTAGGGCAGTGGGCTCAGAAGAAAAAAATTCCCGATACCACTCTCTGGGTTCTACCTGTGAGGAAGGAGGTAAACCATCTGAGGACCAAACCCGTTAGCCCACAGATGTATCTCAGGCGCTCAAGCAACACCCCATGGTCTACGGTGTCAAAAGCTGCTGACAGGTCCAAAAGGACCAAAATGGACCATTTTTTCTGGTCTCTCGCCATCAAGAGATCATTGAAGACCCGAACCAGTGCAGTCTCAGTGCTGTGTCTCTTACGAAAACCTGATTGAAGAGGATCGTAGATATTATGGATGGTAAGATGGTTGTCTAACTGGGCAGCTACCACTTTCTCAATAACCTTCCCAACAAAGGGGAGGTTCGAGATAGGTCTGTAGTTTGCCAGGGAGTCGGGGTCCAAAGATGTCTTTTTCAACACTGGTGTCACTACCGCCTCCTTCAAGGAGCGGGGGGATATTCACCAGTGTCTAAGGAACACCCGACTATCCTGGTAAGAACTGGGATGATGATATCCCCACAGCCCACGATCAGGCCTGTGGGACCTGGGTCTAAACTACAGCTAGTGGTGCATATACCAAGGACAATCCTCATAATATCCTCGATTTCCGGCCTTGAGAAGGAACTCCAGGTGGACAAGGTGCTTGCAACCATAGGCTGGTCCACGGTAACTCCCATGGAGGAGGCGGCGCAAATCTCGGCCCTAAAATAAAACTAACATAAAACTAGAATGGTAATCACTACCCAACATTTACTTCCTACTTTAAGTTACGGGAGTTTTGCTACTGATCTAGTTTCAGCCAGAACTTTCCAAAGGAAGTCACCCTTACTACCTACAATTGTGAGATTTGGCCCAAGGGGAACATCATTTTACTCACCACTGTGATATATTATCAAAATTAAAATTAGTTGCTAGTTCAACAGAATTTCAGTGTTGCATTGTCGAAATTAGTGTACAAAACTTTGAAAACTCAATGTCCAGATTGTCTACGTGAACAGCTTTCTGTATACAGGAACAACTGTAACTCATGTTCCACAGACCAATGTAATTTGTTGTTACCAAGGTTTAGATCTGTGGCAGGGGGAATGCTCACTAGTTTTTAGTTTTGCTTCATTGTGGAATTCATTGCCTTCAATGATCAGAAGACTATCTAATATTAATTTGTTTTCTGCTGCTGTCGATTTATATTACAGGGCTCAACATTTTTGTACATGTTACACTTGATCTATGGATCGTGACCCAATGGCTTGATGTATACACATCTATGTTTTCATTTTATCTTTTTTTATTTTACTAATGTATATATGTGGCATACATATTGTATATTTTATGTCTATGTTCTTTGCATATTGACCCCAGGTTGCTTCTGAAAATGGAATATATGTTCCAGTGTTTTTATACAATTACCAAGTAAGTGAAATAATCCATTGTGATGTTTGGCTCACATGGATTCATAAGTTAAATAAGATCTATCACGTCACCCAAACCACTGTCAAGGGATGGCGATCCCAGCATCAAATAAATCATCAGTGATGGCTACACACGTGTACGCCACTTCCTCGTTGACTACAACATGTTTGGCTGCCAGTGGACAGCAGCTGTCTTAATTATTACTTCAGTTCAATCAGTATGAAAAACTGCCTCTTTACAAGGCCCAGGTTAAGCCCCAAAAGGTGTTCTGGACTACCCAATACAAAAAGGACATTGAGGCAGTCAAGAGGGTGCGAGGCAGGATCACCAAAATGATAAAAGGTACGGATGACAAAAGCTATAAAGAGAGACTGGTGGCAAGTAACATGTTCATGCTGGCAAAAAGGAGACTGAGAGGGGACATAATCACACTTTTCCCCATGCTCGAGTGCATCAAAAAGATCTAACAGAGAGTGATGTTTGAGCTGGTGCCCTCTGACAGGACATGGGGACATGCAGTGAAGCTCAAAAGGTTTACATCCAGTGGAACTGCTAGGAAGCACATATTCTCCCAGAGGGGTGGTGAACCAATGGAACAGCCTACTGGTGGAGATAGTGGACATGAAGACAGTACAGGCCTTCAGGGTAAGTCTGGACCAATTTCTACTTACTAAAGGAGTCAGTGGCTACCCTGGGTAGTAGACTGTATAGGGGACCCCTTTATGTTTGTATGTGTTTACACAGCATACTTATGGAGCTATGCCAGATGCCATTCTGAACCTGTATGAGCTCAGTGTCTCAGATATGTTAACCTAACAGAAAAATCCTCACAAGTACCAATGAACCTGTGGTAGCATAGACTGCACCCAGTATGGGATGATCAATTTGGAATACTGTGTTAACCTCAAGGCCCCCCCCTCCCATGATTAAGCCTTTGGAGGTGAGATTTCAGGATTTAAGGTGGTCATGGATTACTGAATAAAGATTTGTTTAAGAACCTAGCAGTGATCGAATCACATCCATACTTAACCATCTGACACAGAATGCTTGTTCATTCCTGCTGATGAAGCAAGGAGGCAGACCTAGAGTCTTCTAATCTTACATGAATATGTTACAATGTAAGGACAGAGGTTCCACGTGTGTGTGTGTGTGTGTGTGTGTGTGTGTGTGTGTGCAGCGTGCACACTGGGTAAGAAAGGAATGGCCTAGAATCAAATGGAGTGGTTACCTTTTAAGCATATCTCAACAGTTAAAAAAGGCCAGGGGCCCAATTTTCAAAGGGTGATGCATGACTTCCATGAAGCCCTGTGTCAAACCCTTTTTTTGGCAGAGCTGCACCAAATACCTTTGCCCCAACTGTGCCCGATCTTGATATGTCAGGTGCAGGTGTGACACTTTACCTGATTTATGGAAGCCTGTGATAAACATTTGGTACAAGCCCCACAGAAAGGATACCCAGGATTGCTGCAAGCTAGACCAGAAAACGTTGGTCAGACTCACAGCAATCAGCACACGGGATAGAAAATCGCAATCACCAACCAGGAAAATGGCGCAGTCCCTGTGTGCTGGAGGTTCGGTGCACCCAGAGCTTGTGGCATTCTCAGCCCTTTGAAAATCAGACCCCAGAAGTATGCAGGGAAATCAAATAGGATGTGGGGGTGCATGGGGGGGGTTGCTATCAAAAGGATGGAAGTGAATATGCCTTAGTACAGTTCCTTGGAGGTAGACTGACTTGGAAACAAAAAAGTAATAGAGTGTAACAACAGCAAAAAAGTCCTAATCCCGAGGCATGCCTAGAGTTCATTGTACTGGACCTGGCAGGCAGACAACACTATAACAGATCTGGCAGTGTTTGTTTCATTCTCTAAACCAAGAATGCACGCCTCCGTAAATTATAAATATTTATTTGGGCTGCTGCACTTTCGAGGGATGTTGTGCAAACATCCTAATTATCCACTGTCTGACTGAAGCCATACAACTGTCACTGGTTAATTATCCGGCAATCTGATACTGCAGCAAACTTGCTGGGGTCTTGTCATACTCACACAGAAAGCAATCTAATGGCATGGATAAGTATAATTTATGCCACTATCTTTCCTTTTTCCATCTCTATATTTTTCTTCATAGTTTCTACTTTTATTGTCTTTTCAACATGAACACAGGACAGTGGACACTCCTGAGTTACTATCATACCTCTCAACCTCCTGCCTCACAAATCAGGGACAAGACTTAAAAAAATCAGGGACAAAGGACCAAAATCAGGGACACATCTTCAAAATTAGAGATATCAACTCAGGAAGCTGGTAGAATAAGGGGTTTAGTGTAAAAAGCATTTTCTAAGGAGGAACAAGTCTGCAACTTTAATGTTTGACATTATTTTGTGCTTACAAATTCCACTGTTTGGTCACGGAAACACAATTTTTAGGAGGAACAGAGTACAATTTTGAGGCAAAATCAGGGACGTCCCTGAAAATCAGGGACAGTTGAGAGGTATGGTTACTATCTGCCTGCCCAGCACTGCTAAAGCTCTAATATAAATGGCTCACTTGATTCCAAGTTCCGTCTCCCCACTCCGTCCATCTCAGTAAGTGAGGAGATACCAAGCCAGTATTTCTGTGCTGCACTACTCGCTCCCATGTCAGGAAACTGCCTGGTCCTTCATACATACACAGACACTCACAGAGGCCTTCACTCATCAGGCCCTCACTGTGCTGTGCCTGTCACTCTGGGTCTGGGACTCTCCTCACATCTGATCCAAGTTTAGACTTGAAAGCTGAGCTTAAATTGCAGTTTGAGCCTTGGACCTATAACTTACTTACTCCCTTGTTTTTTTTTTGCTAAACTTGTCTCTGCCCTCCCTCTGTCTTTCACTTTTTGGCAAGAGCAAACATCAAGCAATCAGCAAATTAGCATATCAGCTCTCTTTCTCTCTGCTGCTCCATGACAGTGCTGACAGATTCCTGCTTCAAGCTATGTCCTGTTGTCCCAACATGCATAGCAGTGCTGCGGCTAATGCTAGCCACTGGGAAAAGTTGGAAACTGATTCTGTACTATACGGGCAGTTGGCCAACACAACGAAATATGAGATAAAAGGCGATCCATATTGATTCAATATGGGACAGGAAATATTTTATCTAAATACGGGATTTACCTTAAAATACGGGACTGTTGGCAACCCTAATTCTGAGAAGAAACATGATAGAGACCTTTAAGTACCTATTGAGCATTAGTTCAGTAGACAGCAGTGCCCTGTTCACAGAATGTGAGGGCAAGGTAAGAGGTATCCATGAATGGAAACTGGCGGGGGAAGTTTTAGGAGGAAAGTATGGAGGTTCCTCCTCACAGAAAGAGTTGTGGAGTAGCGGAATGCATTGTTAAAAGAACTGGTCAATGCAGAGTCCATTACCAGCTTCACAGACAAGTGGGATAGGCACAGATGAATAGTTCTAACCAGAAGAGGGCATTTGGGTGGGCAGCTGAGGCAAGGTAATAGGTGGACTAGGGAAGAGGGTCTTAAAAAACATTCAGAGCCATCAGTAGACCATCTTTGATTCAGCATTAGGATGGTGTGGATGCAGGCAGGTATTGGGCCCATTTTTATTTATTTATTTTATTTATTTAAATCTTGGATTACAATACCTTTGAGCTAAAAACTCATTTACAAAGGTTCCACATCAATAAATGAAAGGAAGATATATTCAGTACACACAGGGACTAGATGCATAACAATTGATAAAGAAACAACAACAATATTTAAGAGCAGTTAAATAACAGTGTACAGCAAACGTTTGAAGAAACAGTTCTTGTCAAGAGTAAGTTCTTGTCATGAGTGCATCATAAATGGAGCAAAACAGGAGACATGTTATGTAATCAGCTCTTGTTAAAGTACTGTATCAGTTTAAAAAAATTGTGAACAAAATTTTGATTACGAGGGTGGACGAGCTGGGAGCTGAGGGAGGAATTAAGTAGAGGCAGAGAATTATGGTCTTAGGTAGATTACATGGCAAGAATACAAGGCAGTTAAGTAGGCAGAAGATGAGGAGATGGGAGCTGGGTACTGACGCCAATTCCAGTTTGATTGGGCATAGTGGAAGGAACAAATCGAAAGCAGAACTAGGGCAGAAGAATTCAATTAGGGGTACAGTTTGTGGTGGGGATGGGAGATAGTTAGACAGAGGGTGGGGGGGAAGAACCTTAATTCTAAGAGTGGCAAAACTGGATAGTGAGTTGGAGAGGTGGTATAGGCTAGAATTAGCAGAGTAGGGGGTAGAGGGATAACAATCAAGTGAGAGGAAAGGAGGAGGTAGCAGAGATAGGAAATCAAGAGCAACGTGTGGTGGAGGGTGGAATTGTTATTGTACGTTAGTGGTTAGATCCCACATTCACATATATTCTTTGCCACGGACATCGATGGGTCCAATTCCAAGACACATGGCACAACTCATGGGCATATGCGAGTTGTGTCATGCAGCGCTATGCCGGGGACCCTGGGCCATATTCCAAGACAGGCAGGGTCCCCGGCACCTACGTCCTGCGACTTGCGGCAGATACAGGCTAGCAGCATGAGCATGGCACAATGGACCTGGATGCCACAAGTCTCAGCCGACTGAGAACTGCCCCCCCAGAGCCCCTCTCTCTGGAGCACTGCCGCATGCACCAGAGGGCATAGAGGGTCTGGACAGGTGGCACTGGCATTCAGGGGTACTTTGGGGAATAGACCCCAGGGGTCCCTGACATTCAGGGGGTAGGGGCATGTCTGTGTTGGGGGCATGGGGAGCACAGCTGTGTACTTTGTGTGGTGCTGCAGAGTGGGCATCCATTGATTGGCATGGACAGATGCCCCTTAGACCATTTCCCTGATGGTCTAACTCTGCTGCGCCATTGTGGCTTCTGGAATAATGTATGTGAGTTATGGCCGCTGCCCTTTTGGAATAGGGCAGAGTTGCTGTCAAAACCCACCCTTGTGCCATGCTGTTGTGGGTTGTGGGCATAGAGGGTGGTGTAACCCACCTTTGGTGCAACCTGCATATGATGTGGCACAGGTCATGACTTGGAATCGCGACTTGCGTATCTCATGGCACAACTTGCGATTTATGCGTAAATCACCTTGCACTATGCACAAGTCATCTTGGAATCGGGCCACATGTTTCCACATTACATTACATAGGACAAGGGCAATTAGTACACATGGAGGTAGTGTTTACTCATATACTATATATATATGTTTGAACTGGAAGGGCATACTGAGATGAGAACTACTTGTCACCCAGGCAAATTGGGTTGTGAAGAGGAAACCGGTTCTTCTTCATGGGCCCAAGTGCCACCCCAAGTATGTGTTACGGTGAGGGGACCCTGTCGGATTCTAGGAGGCTAAATGCAGGCACCCAGCAAGGAGAGGCAGGAGTCATATTCCAAGTCAAAATGAAACAGGAATTTATTTAGTAAGGAGATGGCAAAGGTCAGAGATGCAGACTTTCAGCTAACAATACAGCAGTATGGAAGGCAATAAGGAACTGTAACCATCAATGAGAAATCAGTAAATGTATAAGCGAAGGAGTTGCTCCTCTGCAATACTGTACTGCAAGGCTACACAACAATCTGTTATGGACTATGTGCCCTGCAACTGTCTGCTCCTTCCAGAGCTCAGGAACCATTACAGGAAAGTAAAGATGGGCGAGGTCCGAAACACTTGCTGACCACAAATTTTGCAAATTTCACTGTGAAGCACGGGATTTCACCCTCGACTTTCACGTTTCACAGCGGAGTTCCACACTTCACTGTGAAATTTGTGCAATTCATGATGGAGCTGAAGTTCCTCATGTGCAGAGAAGCTTCATGAAGCTCTGCAGAGCGCACATTTTGGCACTTCGCACGAAATTCGGCGGCAATGTTTTACTTCGCCTCAGCTCTACAGGAATGTGAACATTTCCCAGTGAAAGGTAAGTTATTAATTTAGGGGGGGTTCAAAAAATATAAATAAAATTGTGCTTTGGTATTCTGTTTCAGCAGGAGACAGGGAATGAAGTGTTGTGGGGCTAATTGCCCATAGAGAATTGACGTGCTCCCATACTGCAGTTGCAACTATCCTGTGGCACCGCTTTTACCTAGTCAACCAGTACTATACCTACACTCTATGCATGTAAATCTAATTATTGAAGTTGTAGGAAATGAGAACAAGCATTCAAGTCACTCAAGGGTCTATGTCAGGACACTGAGGAGGATGAGGTGCAGAAACAAGACTTGAGAGGGGTAACTGGATCAGAAGGACAGCAACTGCTACAAAGTAACTGATGCGTCAGCAAGAGGCCTCGATTTGGCCACTAGGACTTAGAGTGACTTTGTAAACAGACCATTGAGTCATCAGCAGAAACCTTTTCTTGGGCTGCTGAAACAAGAAAGGACAGGATTGCAAGTTGTAGAAAATTCTTCTGCACAGACCCTGCCTTGGGCTGCCGGGACAAGAGGAATCGATTTGCAACTTGCAGAAGATTCTTTGGCACAAACCCTCCCTTGGGCTTTCAGGACAAGAAAAGCAGGTGACAAACTGCTGACGAGGAAAGTAGAATTTCAGGTCCTGGTCCAAGGAGCTGGTCTTCAGAGGATGCTTGTGGAGACAGGTGTCTGGATGGTGAAGCCGGATGCTGGTCCTCAAAGAGAACCCTCCCACCCCTTCATCCCACTATATGATGGAAGCCCTCGCTAGTGAGCTGGTGCATCTCCTACTCTTTCTTCACTTCCTAGCAGGATAAAAGCATAGCCTGGCAAATTGGCAGAGGGACCTGTCCTGACTGTCACCCTAACATAAACTGGTCAACTGCCCTGAATTGTAATCCACAAGGAGATGCGTGTCACCAGCAGGGATACAGAGCCAGTTTTTATTAAGGTGACACAAGGCAGTCTTTAAATATTTGCAGAACACAGGTTGCCACAAACAAAAGCAGAGGAATGCTCACTGATTCAAACAATTCTTCAAGCTGATGAGCACAGAAATTTTAAGGTGATATGATAGCTAATGGGCATCAAATAGTCAAGCAATTCGCTAAGCAAATGGGCACACAAATACTCCTTGTGGAACATTTGGTTTAATCCCACACTGGGTGTTTTTTTACCTTGGGTCCTTGCTTGCCCCACCTTAGTTCCAGTGAAGTAAGCCATTACACCACCTCTGTGGGTGGCCCTGACATGTGGGACACCCTCCCACCCATGTAGCCTCAGCCATTTCACTAGGCACCTCTTGGTGCAGATTTTATAATAAAATACATATTTTCTTTATTTCCTGGTGGTCTACACAACCTACATGTGATGCTGCCACACTCATCACCCCGATCTGGAACTGAGACTGAAGAAGTCTTCAGGAGAGATGCTGCTCCCATGATGCTGCTGCCCTGGGGGAAGGGAGAAGAGGTGCTGAGGGAGGAGATCTGGAGGTGGGAGATGCGTGAACGCACTAAGGAAAGAGATGCCAAGAAGGGAAATTGCTGCTACTGCTGGCGCCGGACTGCTCATGGTCACCACCTGGACTGAGCCCAACCACTGGATGCCAACCAGAGGAGAGGTACACCAGCAGAGCTGATGGAACCATCTTTAACCATCTAGGTAAGCCAACTTCTGATACTCGTTACTCTCTGTGTGCTGCTCTGTCCCTGGCTCACATGAATCTGACCAAGTTAGCCTGAGGTTCTAACGAAGCTTCTGGGTTCTAAATCTCAACCCCCCAAGCTTGAGCTGTAACCGCTCCTTGCAGTTTGAAATCACACATGCACTGGGCAAGGACAGCAGTCACAGTACGTGGCTACCCCTGCCTTGGGTTGCCTGCTTGGGGCAGGATCTGAGAGCAGGCAGTGCACTAAAAAAAAAAAAAAGCTTTACTTTTTTTTATTAAAGTCTAGTCCTGACTTTGCTTTCAATGCAGGCTGCAGGAGGGAGATATTTTTGGCAGGGGAGAAATACTAGCTGCTGCAATGGATGGGATGCTGCAAGGGAACACTGGGGCCCTGGCCGTGGGAGCACCACCACAGAAATATAGCTAGGTACACTGGTTGTTGCTGGAGTTACTGCATGGATCAAACTGCTGTGGGGGGGGGGTAGTGCTGACTGAGGCTGGGAGGTGCAGCGGTAATTCCAGTGGGCAAAGTGCCCAAACAAAAAAAATTTCTAGTCCCCCAATAGCCCATACTATTCACCCTGGGGCCCCTAGTATGCACAAAATGTTTCTCCCTGAGCTTCCTAATGGGCCTAAATGGGTCCTTAGCTGCTTTTTTATGTTCCCCAGGGGTCGCTGGTTGCTTTTTTGTAGGGCTCCCAACTATGGGGCACTATATACTCTTTTCCAGAAGGATTCCGAGGGAAGGGTACATGGTGGAGCAAAGCACACACAGCAAACCGCCATGTAATTGCAATACAAACACTGATGAAATACAATATTCTAGGCAGTAATAAAAAAAACACGATGGAAAAATAATCTTATACTAGTCTATCAGCAAAATCATAGCCTTACACTAGAGGTAACATTATGGGGATCAGCTGTAGGTGCAGACATGGGGCAGAGGCAGCATGTGACAGCAGCAGTGCTTTTAGGGTAGGGGAGGTGTAGCAGAGCAGACGGAAGGGGGAGGTTTCGCCAGAGATGAAGTAGTTGCTGTGAGAAACCTGACATACAAGAAAAGGTATTCACACAGCCCTACTGGTAAATTTGGCCAAATTTTCTTTGTTCAGCAACCAAATATTCAGGTATTCACTATTCTGGTATTCGACTTCTTTAAATGAAAAAGAACCATCTCCCTACCCTCACAGCGCCCTCCCTTCCATCTCTGAGCATTTAATAAATCTTTACTTCCCCCCACCCTCGTGCTACCCAACGCAACCCTGAGGACATCTGAATAAGAATCCACCCGTCCCACTATTTTACAAGTCCTGACCAACTGTCCTACCCCAGCTGAACCCACTAAATAAAAAAACACACCATTCCCCACCCTCTAAGCAGCCCCCGCTCCTCCCACTCATCCCCCCAGTGCCCGCAGTTAGTCATTTGAGGTCCCGCAGTAGATGAACGGCACAACCCACCTTCCTTCATGGCCTGCTGCCATCTAATAAGTGCGTGCTTGAGGTAAGTAAAAAAAAAAAAGCTGATTCTGAACCATGCAAATAAAATGTCACCTGAGTCGCACCCCTGCTAAACAGCATCCTGATGTCCTCACACACACACACACACACACACCCCCATACACACGCACTCTCATTTAGTTATTTTTCAGGTACTGCGGTGGGTGACTGGTCTTCACTTGAAATCAGAAGGCTTGGGAATCTAAATTATTGGTCCTTTAAAGTGATGCAGAATTCCCACCAACATAAATATCTTGTCTCCCTCCCAGATCCATGGGGTTATACAATCTAAGAAAGCACAGTGCTATCATGCTTCATGTCCCTGGGCACTTTTCAAAATATGGTAAGATGGGCTTTAACTGGGTTGCCTAAATGGCTTGGAATGCCCCCAAGAATCACTTAAAGTGAACTCACTAGTTAGTCCACTTTTTTTCAGGCCCTCCTTGGTCAATTCTCTGTTGACGAATGTGTTTGCTACTAGAACATTACATGAACTATGTATTACAATTTACGAAACATTGGAATTCATTCTATTTTTCCCTGCTGCCAAAGCTATATCCTACTGCTCCTCTTGTGCTAGTCTTTGTATTAGAGTATCCCTGCTCACATATATTTTGAACTAATTTTAACTCTGTATTATGGGCCACATATTCAGGTGATATGCATGGTGCATCACTGGAAGCGCCAGGCATCTCTGAACTTGTGTGGGCCATCAGGGGCGTGGCCATATTCAAAGGCCATCGATACACCCCGCAACCCCGACTGTGCCACCGTGCACAATACTGTGATGTGCCTATGCAAATGAGGGGTCCCCCATGCATAAGCCATGCATAACAATATTGAGAACCCCCAAAGTGTAACTATGTAATAGTCAGCGCATAATTATGCTTTAAACCCTACTTTAATTTTTTCACCGGGCAGGTTGGTGCCCCGTGCACAGTCGAGAGCCAGGTACACAGTCCCCCCTCCCCAGCCCTAATCACAGTGATCATAATAAAATGACTCTATCCTCTTTCCCTGGTAGTCTAGTGTACCCCCCTCCCCAGCCCCAGTAACAGTGATCATAAAATAATATCCTGAACCCCATTTCCTGGTAGTCTCATGTCCTCCCCCCATCCAACCCTGATTACAGTGATCATAAAATATATCCCAAACCCTATTCCCAGGTAGTTTAGTGCCCCTCCCAGCCCTGATAACAGTGATCGCAAAATAATAACCTGAACCCTATTCCCTAGTAGTCTAGTGTCCCCCCTTCCCAGCCCCAATAACAGTGATCATAAAATAATAGCCCAAACCCCTTTCCCTGGTAGTCAAGCGGCCCCCCCACCCCATTAGCCAGTGACCCACCACCCCAGTCCTCCACAAACCGACCGGAGTCAGCATTCGTCATTTCGTCTCCACCACATATTGGCTGTTGCTGACTGAACTGCATTAGATCTGCATATCATATAGTACACCCCATTGGCTGACTGGTCAACCAATGGGCATGTACTATATGATGCACAGCACTCCTGTACAGTTCAGACAGTGGCTGGCTGGTGTGGTGTGAGGTGGGCTGTGCCAATCACTGGCTCTGGTCGGGTTGAGGGGAGCGGAGTGATGGGTTACTTGCTAATGGGGTAGGGGGCCACTTGACTACCAGGGAATGGGATTCAGGTTATTATTTTATGATCACTATTATCAAGGCTAGGAAGGGGAGGACAGTAGATTACCTGGCAGTGGGGTTTGAGATATTATTTTATGATCACTGTTATTGGAACTGGGGAGGGGGGACACTATATTAGCAAGGGAAGGGGTTCTAGTTATTTTAGTATGATCACTGTTATTTGGGGCTGGGGGGGGCACTAGACTACCAGGACGAGCAAGGAGTTTTCCTTATTTCTATGGAGATCGGGACTGGGGTGGCGGGCCTGAAGCGGTACAGCCATGCAAATGAGCCCATAATGGGCATGCAAATGGCCCCTTTGTGCCATGCATGCCCAATGGACTTATTTGCATGTTTGGGCTGAATACCACCCATGGGGTCTGAGGCACATATAGGTATGCGCCACGCATTCCCCTATGGGCAGTCCTCAGCCCTGCACCCAGGATGCACTGCACGGCACTTGGCGACTCTCTGATATGCTCCGTGCATCCAGGGTCTGATATTCAAACAGATTGCATGATCTGTTTGGATCACGCACTCTGTTTGAATATGGCACAGAGCCAGCTGGCCCATCTTTTTCGTGAGGCACATCGTTTTGTGCGTGCATCCATCTGGTTCTAAATATGGGGCCCTTTACATACTGTATCTTGTATACTGTGTATTGTCATTTCATCTTCTGTGTTGTAATCTGTCCTAAACAGGACCTCCTTGTAAATGAGCATTGCTCAATGGAGCTTTTTCCCCTGGTTAAATAAATAAATACAAAAATACAAAAACAGATAACTCACCTGCCTCCATGGGCAGTCACCATCTAATGAATGAAAGCAGTCACTCAATTGCAGTATTGTAAAACCAGCTGACCACCAAGCTTTGGCAACAGATGACCACAAAGAGTTCCAGTATACTGGAAAGGCAGTTCTCAAAATGACAAGAGTTCCACCAAACCGGGTGGCTTGGGGTGGGGGGGCAAGCTGTATCAGAAAGTGCAATGATATGTCAGAACCTTGAAATCAGTACACCCAGCAGCTCGTACAGTAGGCTATACGATTGGGTAGACATGCTGTAGGTCAACAACCTGGAGTGAGAAGGAATGTGTGCAGTTGCTTTCTCTGGCAAGTTGAGTTCATTCTATGAAGTTTTTGGCAAATACTTATTAGCAATAAATTCCAATAATCCAATATGAAAGGGGCTAAATAAATGAAATATGATCACTCCTATTTTAAGATCAAAATGCATCTTTGTGACATGTGTGCTTGCCAAAGCATTGAACATTAGGTCACCCTGAGAGCAAACAAACAAAAAAACAAAAAAATATCATCCTAAACCAGTTGCAAACAATAATGTGCTATCGCTAATGCTTGATTCGTTAAGGTAAACGCTGTGGTCTCAGATATGTTCATGCACTTAAGAAACTCCCCAAAGGCATTGATGTGAGATTGCTCTGAATACTGTAATTTTATATTTTTATTTCCAGAGAGCCATCTGCTACTTGTACAGAGGACCATAAATAATCCTGATGCAGATAGTATTTATCGCCTGCACTAGCAGGAGCAGGGGCATAACTCTGAAATGAATTCCACCAGTATTATTAAACAGTAGAAACTGTGATCACGGCGAAAACCGGGGTTCGTAACTGAAAGATGTTAGCAACAAAGACCACTGCATTGCAACATATTTAGCTGAGCTCTAAACATTAGAGATAGGGCGCCCATATCTGAAGATTATTCTGCAATGAGTCAAATGTTAAGGGCATAGTGTGTACAAGACAACAGAATACATACTGGAAACTGTGTACTAAAACTCTGTCCTTCGCTAACAGGTTTCCACTAAAACTTAGAAACATAGACTTTGATGGCAGATAAGGACCGCTTGGCCCATCTAGTCTGCCCATTTCCCTACCTAATGGATAAGCTGCAGATCCTAGTTAACCAACAGCCTACTTCCTCCTACCCCCCACTAGAATTGCCTAATGTCTGTCCTATGCATCCTTGAATTCCCCCACTGTTTTTGACTCTATGACCTCCTCAGGAAGGCCGTTCCAAGCATCTACAACCCTCTCTGTGAAGAAATACTTCCTCACATTACCTCTGAGCCGTCTCCTCTATCTTCAAATTGTGTCCCTTTTTTCTTGCACATCTCTTTTTCTGAAAGATGCTACTCTCTTGGACGTTGTTGATTCCCTTGAGGTAGTTCAAAGTTTCTATCATGTCTCCCCTCTCCCTCCTTTCCTCAAGGCTATACATCTTAAGCTCCTTTAGTTGTTCTTCCTTCTATTAGCACCTGGCAAAGTCCGAACCTTCATGTAAGCACAAACCACAGTGATGATCCTTGCCATAAGCATCACTTCATAGTAAGCAAGTCATCATAGCACTGGATGGAGGTATTCAGGGGTGAACATGGACCTCTGTCACCCACTAAGAATGCCATATACAAGCTGGTACCACTGACTGCAGGGGAAGATTTTCCTTGTGCTGGCAGGGCTGAATGTAATGATGTCACTGTTAGTAGTTGCATATATGTAGATTGTACGACCATTAACATGTCTAAAGTGTGACAGTCGTGGAAGTCGACCTATGGCATGGAACCAGGAGCATGGCACCATGCCAGGCACTCAACACTTCTGCTGATATTATCCCCCCCAATCACCTTGCTCTGTATCCCATGTTGATGATTTCCAGCACTCAAAATGTGGATCACCCCCCCAGCCCCATTTCTGAGAGCTGCCTGACCCTTTACTCTGCCAAGCAAACATTTTATTTATTTTATTTTTATTTTGAAAAGATTCACCAGGAAAGGCACACTGAGCTACAGTAGTTCATTTCCAGATGCGTCCTGGAGGAAAGGGAAAAGGGGATACAATATTGAATACAGATTCAAAATAAAAATTAAAATATACATAGAGGTAAGCCTGTACATAAAACATTAAGGCAAAATACCAAACATTCATATGGGATAGGCAGGCAATACTTGTCATCATATATAGACTGAATGCATATACCCTCTCAGTTATCACTTACACACGTACTGACTCAGTGCACATGAACGTAATCATAAACGTACACGTAATACACATCTAACACATATATATTATACTTTAAACAACTGGTAGTTGAAAGACTTTCATAGAGTAGGGAGATGGGGAAGAAGGATTGGCTAGCCAGTAGGCCTGTACCCCTCGGGGATGTAAACCCTGCAGAGGGATTAGCAGGGGGGAGTTATAAGGGAAAGATTGGTCAACACTCCTCCAGGATGAAAATGCCTACAAGGGGACTGGCGGGGAGAACAAAAAGGGGGTTAGGCCTAAATTCCAGACTGCAAGTCAATGACTCCTTGTAGAACTGCTTTCTAGTACGGGGGTTGGTGCACCATGATACTGGGGAGCTGCTGTGCATAGCATGGCACCCTGACTTCTGTGCATATCAGCACCCTCATCAACTCAGCTTCCCCTTGTCCCTTTCCTCGTGCTGGAAAACTGACCTGTCTGCTAGTGGAGGGAAAGACTCACAACCCCCTTTTGTATTGTACAAAGGGTGCAGCACAGTAATGTGCTGAAAAGTGGCCCTTCTGACCCCTTTGCAGCACAAACATGTGATTGTGTATGGGGCCCAAGTTCTTCATTAATACTCTTCTTTCCTGTCTATATGACCAAGCAGGAAGATCATGTCAGATGAATCTAATCAATTTCTTTGACTGGGTGGCCAAAGTAGTAGAAAAGGGAGGGGCTGTGGACATGGCCTACCTAGACTTTAGCCAGGCATTTGACACAGTTCCACACAAAAGATTAATAAACAAATTAACCAGCCTGAGAGTGGTTCCCAGGGTGGTAGCCTGGGTAAAACATTGGCTGGACAACAGGACACTGAAGGTAATTGTAAACGGAGTCTACTCTGAAGAAAGGGGGGTTTAGTGGGGCAACTCAGGGTTCAGTACTGGGTCCAGTCCTTTTTAATGTCTTTGTAAGGGACATTGCAGAGGGACTGGAAGGAAAAGTATGCCTCTTTGCAGATGACACAAAGATCTGCAACAGGTTGATATACAAGGAGGAGTGGAAAGGATGAGAAGGGACTTGGCAAGGTTGGAGGAATGGTCAGAAGTGTGGCAGCTTGGATTCAATGCAAAGAATTGCAAAATAATGCACCTGGGAAACAAAAACCCAGGGGAAGAGTACACCATTGGGGGGGTAGTCACAACAACAAAAATTAAAAGGGACCTGGAGGTAATCATAGCAGATGACATTAAGGTTGGCAAGCAATGTGAGAAGGTAGTAGGGAGGGCAGGGGAGATACTGGGATGTATAGGGAGAGGCATCACCAGCAGAAAACAGGAAGTTGTTATCCCTCTGTACAGACAGTTGATGAGACCTCATGTGGAGTACTGCATCCAGTTCTGGAGACCCATCTCCACAAGGACATAGACAGGATGGAGGCAGTCCAGAGGAGGGCAATTAAAATGGTGCAGGATCTGCAAGAGAAGCCATACGAGGAGAGACTAAAGGAGTTTAATACCCTTGAGGAAAGGAGGGAGAGGGAGGACATGATGGAAACTTTTAAGTACCTCAGTGGAATCAACAAAGTCCAAGAGGACAGCATCTTTCTGAAAAAGAGATGTGCAAGTAGAAGGGGAAATAATTTGAAGACAGAGGGGGGATGGCTCGGGGCAATGTGAGAAAATCTTTTCGAAGAAGGGGTGGTGAATGCATGGAACAGCCTTCCTGAGGAGGTTGTGGGGTCTAAAACTGTGGGAGAATTCAAGAATGTATGAGACAGACATAAGGCAATTCTTGTGGGGGTAGAAGAAATAGGCTGTTGGTTAACTAGGATCTGCAGCTTATCCTGTAGGTAGGGAAACGGGTAGACTAGATGTGTCAAGCGGTCCTTATCTGCCATCAAAGTCTATGTTTCTATGTAATCATAGCCATTACATTTTGTGTTTTTCTTTATATGGACTGTTATACTTCTGACCTCTTATACTGTGTTAGTTGTGTACTCCCTAGATGTACACTACGCTATGATTTCTATTTCTCATGTCAGTGAGTCCCAGGTCTATTGCTGATTTATCATTGTATGCGACAGAATAGGCAGGGAACATCTGGACAGAATGGGTGGGCCAAGCAGTCCTTTTCTGCTAGCAAATTCTATGTTTTTGTGTTAATACAAAGATGGATAAGGGTTCACCTGTTGTGCTTCTATGGTCCAGTAATGAACTGGGCTGCATTAGATATGACAGACATGCTCAGACTATGACAAAATATGCAATACTTTTCTTTCATCTTAATATTTCCAGCGGGTGGAACATTTATTTTAAAATGCATCTTTTTCCCAGCACAGAACTGTATTTGATTTCTTGACATTAACAGTCAATAATTGGTCAGATCTGAAAACAAGAAAAACAATTATACATAAAATAAGAAAACAAACAGTTAAAACAAGTCCAATGCTTTGCATGCCACAAAATAAAATGTAATCTGCCCGTTAATAATCATAATAATGAGAACTATTACGATTTAGGACTGATATGGATCATTTACAGAAAGAAAGTGTGCACAAACAAAATTCTTTATATGTGAATCCACACTCACTTAAAGGGTTTTCTTTTGAGTTGACATAAATAGCAAATGACATTTGGGTATACTTAACATGAAGAAATGAGAAAGACATTTTGATGAGCACTATATCCTGGACTGAGTAAGCAATACAACAATGGTTATAAATTTGAAAGCAACTGTGGATACATTGATTTACTAGAAATTGTAGGAAATCCTTTATACAAAAAGGCTGTATGATGAAAATTAGAATTATTTTCTCATTTAAAAGAAGTTTTTTTTTAAGATAACTATCTTGCCTCCATTAGCAGATCATTTGGCTTGTTTTAAAAGATAAAATACATATTTTTAGATTTCTTTCTCATTTTTAGAGGGCCATTTTTTGCAATGTAAAGTATGAAGAAGCCTTAGTTTTCCAACCCCCATACCACAAGCATTGGCACCCTTAAATAGTGATGGGTGGGTAGTGTACATTATGGCTAATATGTCCACCCATGTGTGCCCCCAGTAGACCCCATTGCCTCCGCACACACATTTGTTGTGCTGACTACAGCCTGGGCATGGCTCTTTGCTAATTTCTGTAGTAAACTGATAGTTCCTGAAGACACGTGGGCAGGATATTTGAAGGGCTTCAGCAATCACAAATCAGTTAGCAACTTGCTAACACCAGTTTACACCCCCAAAGCAGGGAAGGATTGCAAAATTCCATATTGGATGGCATGGTTAGTGAGTCACTAACCTGTCTGTGACTTGCCCTAAATCATGGCGGTGCACCTATTGAAGGCAGCTGATGTTGCCTTGCACCCTGGCATGCTGGTAAGTTTGGGTAGGCAGTAACTAGCTGTTGCTGTTAGGGCCATGCTAATTATCACCTCCCCAAACCAGGTCCTCTGGCATGCTTCCTTTAAATGCTGCCTCCCAATCACCCCGTTGGCAATGTTATTGCACTCCCCTGGTATCTAGTGCCCCCCCCACCCTACATTTGAATCCTCCAACCCTGCCTGCCCGCTCAGTACCCGCCATTACCACCACTCCCCTGGCCTCCTGCTTACAGTAGCCACACAGCCTCACAGTAACCAGCACAGACCCTCTGCTCACCCTGCGACCGGCCACTGACTGACAATTAAAGATCATGTGCCTTCTGTAGAAAGGGGTGTTTACAGTAGGCCCATGACTGCAAACTGTAAGTCAGCGGCAGGCCACAGAGGTGAGAGGAGGGTCTGTGCTAGTCGCTGTCAAAGGAAGTGTGGATACTGGCCGTGGGAGGTCAGGCGGGGGTGATGGTAGTTGTGGGTGCTCAACAGGGGGATGGGATGGGCTATTCAAACATATGGGGTGGTGGACACCAGGGTGGGTTAAAACAACATCAGCAGGACAATTGGGGGTGGGGGACCACTGGACACCAGGGCAGGTTAAAATATTACTGGCAGGATGATTGGGGTGAGGGGGACCACTGGACACCAGGGGAGGAAAAGAAATTACCAGCAAGATGTTCCGAGGGGGTGAGGGGACAACTTAACACCAAGGATGGGCACTCATGTACACGGTTGGCAGCCTTGGAACATGCCTTTAGCACCCCAAAGTGCCTAGGCATGTTCTAAAATATCCATAGTTTGCTCTGAGTGCTAACTTGCTCCAGATGGAAACATTTAGCAGGCACAGTCTAGGGTCTTGAATATACTGGCCGTGTGGAGATCTGTAAGCTTTTATACTGAAACATACATATTGAGCCAGTACAAAGTATCACACATGCCACCCACTGTGTCTGTCTGTCAGTCTGTCTGTGCAATGACCAATGCTACTCCTATGAAAATAAACATGTTTTTCTACATCATCCTTTGATGTCCTACTGAGTCTTAAAACCAAATGCAGTAGATTTAAAATGACAAGCACCAAAATATGGTGCAAGCACAAGCAGATGCATTCATGACAGATGTAAACCAGGCTTCCACTGGAGGAGAAAGGGAAAAATACATTTCTCAAAAACTGGTGACTCGTAGAACTGCGTGAGTGAACATGCAAAAGCATTTTCCATACAGTCAAGCTACAATAACATTTATTTTAATAACGTCTAACCCCTCTTTCACCTCCCTTTTGCTCTGTGCAAACCTTCGGCTCTGGTAAGTGATTTATTTGTACAAGCTGTTAGTATCAGTTTTAAATGTTCCATGAAAAGGCTGCATTTCTTTTTGTTTGGGTAGGTCTCAAAAAATGTTTTTAACACAGATGCCTCTTCAGTAACTTTGAACACAAGTCATTTAAAAAAAAAATCCCTCTGACAGTTTAGTTCTTACTTTGAAACTAATTTGTCAAGTAATTGGGGGTGCCTATTTTGTAGGTGTTCTACATGGCAGCGAGACAAACGTTACAGTTCATTTGCACTGTATAGAAGTGTTCTGTAAAAACTGGAGTGATTTACATATGAAAGGTCAGCGAAGCGAACAAAATCACACAGGCATACCAAGTAAATTATTTTATGAACAAAAAACTTAAGAGCATGTCAGAGAGAACACAGTTACAGCAAGAGCACTGTGACACAAAGTGCAAAGTAAATTTAGGAGCACAAATCTAATTACTTCACACAGAGGGTAATAGGAATGTGGGGGAGCTTGCCGCAGGAGGCTGTCAAGGCCTATGTAGTACAAGGCTTGGATTTGATATTATTTGCAGTAAGTGCATCCCCCATAACTGGAAGTTTAAAGTGCGTACATCACCTATATGTAATAAAAAACACAAAACAAACAGAATTATACATATATTTGTAAATATTACTTAAAAGAACATTTCTATATATGTGTATGACATTGCTTAAAGGGACACTGTCAATCATTTTTGCGTCACATTATTTTTAGTTGAAAACCCACCACATTTTATGATTGCTTAGCGTCTCTAAAATTCATCGATGTTGCTGGTTGTTTTATTTGCTCCCTTTCTTAGTAGAGCTGAAATGAATGCTAACTCTGTACTTAAACCCAACCTTGTTTTGTGTTACATCCTTGATCTACTCTCGTTACATACTTCCTGAACATTAGGGACACCCCAAATAATGCAGCCACTCATGATGCTATAGTCTCCGCTCCTCCCACTGCATCATGAGTGACTAGACTTTGTTGAGGTGTTCCCATGTCCAGGAAAGATGCAGTAGGAGTTGATCAAGGACTGTAAACAATCATGTTTTTGTATGGTAACACCAGTATGGTGGGCAGTCTGTTTTTCACTTTCAAAAATAAGAGGAATAAGAAACTGCCAGCTACATCAGCAGTCTCCACAGAATGTAACTAATCATAACGTGTTTTTAAACCAGAGGCATTTTAAAGCCTAAGGGTTTTGACAGTGTCCCTTTAACTCATGTTACTAAGTTATGGTCAATCTACTGTAAAGTAATACATTATAAATAGCACAATTAGTAGAAGTATTCTGTTATTACATGTTACTGATTTACTGAGTGGGTTATTAACCCTTGCTGTGCCGCCAGCATGTATACACATGCTAAAAACCTATACATTATCAATTTTCTGGCAGCCTAAAGGGCAATTGTTCTGTTTTGCTCTCTGGGTAAAACCGAGTGGGTCTTTAGAACCACATGATGTAAATAGATTTGAAAAGAGGTTAGGAAACAGAAAACATACCCTACAGCTGGCAGTATAGCCTAGAGGCTAGAGTAACAAGCTGTGAATGAGCTTGGTACATCAAAAAAAAACAAAAGTCATGCTTTTCGCCAGTTATCAAAACAGAAATAGGCATACTCCACTCGTCATAAAAACCTCTCTTGGAAATACACTAGAACAAGTGAACACCTTCAAATACCTTGGTATCACTTTTGACGAATGTCTTACTTTTGCAGCCCATATTGAAAACACTGCAAAAACAGTGCACCAACGCATTGGAACTTTGTACCAGAACCGGCAATTTTTCAACCAAGCTGCCTTGAGGATTGCTGTTCAAAGCTCCACCATCTCAATCATAGACTATGGTCTAACTGTCTATGGCTCAGCTACTACCACTGCAATAAAGCGCATCTCAACAGCACTAAACAAAACCTGTCGACTCCTCACTGGAGCATAGAGACGGACCCACACTTGTGACCTCTACACGGAAGCCGGTTGGTTACATCTCTCCAATCGCCTCATGTATCTCACCTGCGTGATGGCAAAAAAATCAATCTTGGGACTCACTCCTCCATGTATCCAGGACCTGCTCTGCCTGAACAATGACTCTCATACCACCAGAAGCTCTGACCACCAACCTTTCCTTGTCCTTAGATGCCGGACTACTCAGTGACAAAGATCTTTTGCACACCATGCCACTACCTGGTACAACGCCTTTAACCTGCCCTTCCTATCTTCCACGACATTGAGAGCTTTCAAATCCATACTATACGCTCACCTCACAGCTTCCAGCTCCTGTGACTGCTTTGACTAAAGTATCATCCCACTGAGTGCACTTACATTTGTTTCACTCAACCACCATGGTCTCCTCTTTGACAAAAACAACCTGAGTACCACTAACCTGGTTCTGTCTGCTTCTAAACTTCTTATTTCTCCCTCTCTTCACCCTCAAGCTCTCCATCCTTATTCCTTGCCCTTGACACTGCCTCTGAGTTCCTTTTTCTTTTCCGTACATAAATGTTACTGTTTAAGTTGTGGCCTTGTTAAACGGCTTACTGATTGTTTGTAACACTGTCTACTATGTTTTTGTACTTAACCACGTGGAACCTTTGTAAAAGAGCCTTGGCTCAAAGGCATTAATTCCTAGAACAATAAACAAACATCCAGCAGACCTGGGTTTGATTCCCACAACTTCCACTTGCATATTGTGTGACTCTGAGCAAGTCATTTAACCACCCCAGTGCTCCCGGGTCACCCCTGAAAACAAGCGCACTCACATGACCTGCAGAGGGAGGGGGAAGAGACAGAGAACAAAAGGGAGGGGGAGAGAGATGCTGAAATGGCTTGTCATTTTTAATTTTTTTTTAGGTATGGCTGACTATTTTAGACAGACTGTACTCCTCTGTGAAGCCATGTCCGATGGCAAATGGTATGTGTTTTTCTTAGTGTGAAGGTGTTTTGAAGCACAGTGTATCATGAGCAGCTGTGTGAATCATAAGGCACCTTTACAAGACAAGCTCTGTAACACAAGCCTTACAGAACTACTATAACATAACATTACCTGATTAGCACAGGAAAAGATAGAAACTGTTAACAAAATGGCCAAAGGTTACAGCATACCAGAAATAAACAACGAAAATAATTCTAGGTTTTTTTTGGGGGGGGGGGCACAACACACAGTTGCTTTAAAAGGAAAGGGATTAGATAGGAACACGTGTGTGTGTGTGTGTGTGTGTGTGTGTGTGTGTGTGTGTGTGTGTGTTTTGCATGTTATTGTAGTAATGTATCTGTTACTGTTTCCAGGCATTGGCTAATTGCAATAGATAAGCTGCTGATAACCTTTCTGTCTTACAAATGTAGGAGAGAGAGAGAGAGAGAGGGAGAAAGCTGGAGATAAATTAAGCCTAGTAGAAAAGGACATCTATGATGTAATGTTACACCTGCAATTGGAATGTTTTGCAGTTCTTTACACTAAGTTCCTGGCTTCATATGCTCCAATTATATGTAGTTAAAGCGTTTTTCTATTAAAAATAAGACATTTTTAAATATAGTACTGTATCTGGCACAATTCAACAGATATTGTATTCATCTTCTAATTTATATTCCTTCATCCTTCATTACTGAGGACATTTACATGAAAACAAAGATCTTTGTCCTCTCTCAGACATCTCATCTTCATGCTGTTCCCCCACTGATGTCATCATTCTGTTTGTCACATCACAATCTGTTGCCATGGAAATCATTCTGATCTCATAAACCGTGCATAATAACTTGAGCAGCGATGAGACAAGACTATTTTTAAGGTGCCTTTTCCAGAGGCCCAGGGTGTCATACAGGGATATGGACACAGCAAAATAACACAGTTTACGGTAATAAACAATATATGAAAAGTAAATAACTCCAATAACATATAGAATAATGCACGGGGTGGTGTGTGTAATAAGAATTTTACACACACCCAATGTGTTGGATGCTACATAAACCCCCGAGAGTGCGTAAAATCTGAGTTTCCACTCCACCCCATATTTATTTTATATAATTGCTGGTGTTGCGTTTGTTCCCCACAGCAATTATATAAAATATCTGTGGTAGTTAGTTGGTGCAGTAATCTGAACCATACCTCTCAACCTCTCAGCATTAGAAATCATAGCATTGGCCTTCAAAAATCATCGCAACGGGTCAGAATGTGTAGCACTTTCTTATTTTAAACAATAATATATATACAAATAGTGGGCCTTATACACTTAGGGATAAGGAATGTTTCTGTCACCTTATTTCAATGATTTAGTTTAGTTTAGTGTTCTAGGAATTACTACCTTTGAGCCAGAGGCTCTTTTACAAAGGTTCCACGTCAATTAGGTACAGTACAAAAGGTTACATAGATAACACAACAATTTGTGTTGTGTCAAGAGCAAGAAAACATATACAAATACATATCAAATCATTTGTGCAAAAGGACATGAGATGTCAATAATCACATTATTATTACAAGAAAGAGGTCATGCCAGATTAGGAGAAACAAATAGGGAAAAAGTCCAGAACAGAGAGGGTAAGTTAAAGGTGTGGGGAGCAGACAATAGCAGGAGAAAAGGTTTCCCAAACATGTCTTTGTCAAATAACGGGACAGGGTGGGTAGTGAGAAAATAGGAGGTTTAATCAGGGCAGTCACAGGAGCTGGAGGTGGCAAGGTGAGAGAAAAGCCTTGATTTGAAAATACCTAGAGAGTGGAGGCAGTAATATGAGTGCTGAGGGCATTTAGCCAGCTGGGGCACGATAGGCAAATGATCTTTGTCCCTGAGAAGTCCGCATCAGGGACTTGGAGAGGCTGGTGTTCTGATCTTCTGGTAAAGCGGGTCTAGCGCTCGGGCATAACAGGTCTTGGATACAGGGTGGAGTGAGGCCCAGAGTGGATTTGTTAACCATCAGGCAGGTAAGGTACTTTATCCGGTTTGAGAGTTGCAACCAACCTGAGTCAGCATAGAGTTCACATGTGTGAGTACGTCGGTGTGCACCAGTGAGCAACTGACAGGCCTTATTTAAGGATGTTGTAATGCGACTAAGTGCTGTAGTAGTGGCAGATCCATATATAACTAAGCCATAATCAACTACTGAGATGATAGAGGATTGGATGGCAGTCCTCAGTGCAGAATGGGTAAGAAGCTGTCGGTTCCGATACAGAATCCCAATTCGCTGATTAATAGTTTTTGCTGTACTATCAATGTGAGTTGCAAAGGTTAGGCCTTGATCAAAGTTGATTCCAAGATATTTGAAAATTGGCACTTGTTCAAGGGTATTTCCTAGGTATGTATTAATGGTGAGTGGGACTTTAATAATTTGTGTGCCCAAATATAGCTCTAGCATTATTAAGAACATCAGTAAACCTAAGCGGAGCAAGGGTAAATTTGAGTGTGAAAATCATAGCGCTATGAGAAATTCATAGCAGTTGAGAGGTATGATCTGAACATTAGGCTGTTTTGTAAAAGATTAAGTAATTTATTTTGAACACTTTAAGTT
Organism: Neoceratodus forsteri; assembly: GCA_016271365.2. NCBI lineage: Eukaryota > Metazoa > Chordata > Ceratodontiformes > Ceratodontidae > Neoceratodus > Neoceratodus forsteri. Next base: position 958,845,661 of record CM028136.1, read on the forward strand.
AACATTTAAACAGGAGTCAAACACTTTTAAAATATTTCAACAAGGAAACTGGAAGTAGAAAAGTAGTACTGCTGAAAGGCTCTCTGTTCCTATGGTCCCCTTCATTTGCCATGGCGATTCTTCTCACATGACCTGCAGAGGGAGGGGAAAGAAACAGAGAACAAAAGGGAGGGGGAGAGAGATGCTGAAATGGCTTGTCATTTTTAATTTTTTTTAGGTATGGCTGACTATTTTAGACAGACTGTACTCCTCTGTGAAGCCATGTCCGATGTCAAATGGTATGTGTTTTTCTTAGTGTGAAGGTGTTTTGAAGCACAGTGTATCATGAGCAGCTGTGTGAATCATAAGGCACCTTTACAAGACAAGCTCTGTAACACAAGTCTTACAGAACAACTATAACATAACATTTTGGGCATGTAAAGGCAAGCGGCAATGCAACACAAGTGAGCATTCACTTGCCAGGCGATCACTGTTTTCCAGGGTTTGCCGTTGCATTCCGTTGCTTTCTGTGCCATTTCACTGCCAAGTGCCACTGTGTAATCCTGTTGTTGTGGCTGCATAGGTCCCAGAGAGTGTCTTGTGAGACTCTTCAGGATCTCTGTTGCTTGGGAATACCGACTTCCTTATGGTGGGTCCCTCATCTGGTGCAAACAGTATTGGTCCTGAGTTCAGCTACATATATTGTCTGATACTACAAAGAAAGCTGAACTCAGACAAAAAAGCAGTTTTTGGAAACAGGTGCTAAAACTGCTATAAATGGTTCCGAAAGTGATTCTGTGTTACTAGCCATGCACTTATGCATATTCATATTCTTTGGGATATTAATATGCATACACGCATGCACAATAACATGGAACCACTTTCGGAGCCATTTTATTGCACTTACCCTGTTTTCGGTGAACGGGCTTTTCTCAAAGGAAAAGCGGCATCTGTTTACCATTATAACCAGATGGTTATAACGACTAATTACCATCAGCTTTTCCTACGGGAAAAAACATGACCCAGTTATTATTGCATAATAATTAAAGTAACAGACATATTTAACTCAGATAGTAGGCTTATTGAAATAGGTGGAACTTTTGATCTCCCTTGAAGGCCTCCACTGAACATGCACAGTGAATATTAGCTTGTCCCTGAACTGTGTGATCGCAGATTCTCTCACTGTAAGTATTACCTGAGCAACCACTCCCGTCGTCACGGGGCAAAAACCACACCACTGGGTTTTGTCTTAACGTCGCTTTATTTGATCAAATCTCACACATGCATGTGGGACTTTCTACAAAGGAGATCGTCCCTGATTAAAGTTTACAGCAGCTTTTATAAGCTAGATTTTGCACGTCTTATCTTGAAAAATACTAACATTTCAGTATGAGCCAATCATAAAACAGCATAACAAGTTTTCAGCAATGTAACAGAAAAAAGAAAAACATGTCGATTTGTATGAGGTACTTTTCCACTGCAATTCATTCCTTTCCCATTACTGCTTGATACATATGCCTGGGTCAAGCTGACCTGAGAGAGACAATTAGTTTCACTCACACCATAGGAACGTACAGCTTATCTTCAATGCCACTACATGCTGTTATTATTATATTTTGCCCAGGCATGTTCCTATCTCTATATTTTGTCCAAGTCTGATTTTCAGGCTGGTACAACCAGTTCTGCTCAGTTTTATCTAGTTTTCTGTTTTCCCAAATGTACCTCAAGTAACCTCAGTACAAATTCTAAAACCCTTAAAAAGAAAACATGAACTCAGAAATTTCTACTACATTCATTATTACTTTGTTACAGCATGGCTTTTAAAGCAAGCATAACTTCAAGGCATATTATAGCAAATATAGCTTTAGGATATAAAAAGAAGCATATATAAAAATTCCCTCACAACTGCTTTAACCTGGACTGGGTAACTAGTGAGAAGCCAGTGTCAGTGGAGATGTGTGGAGTGGAGTGGAGTGAGCGGGCAGAAGTATGCAGAGGCAGGGGATTTGCAGGTAACTGCGACCCTGCGATGTAGGGCCTTGTATACCAACAAGCCAGTCCTGAAGCTGATGTGCTACCGAATCCACAGTCAGTGATGATCATTCAGCACAGCAGGAGAATGAGATGAAGTCTGAGACAAAAAAGATCCTTTTTTCATATAAATGTCTTCCATAATACAGAATGAGGGGAGATAAACACTGAACAGTAATGAAATATACAGACAGCTGCCTCTGAACGTCACACTATTAAACCTCTTCCTGAATACTGGAAATCAATTTAATCATTTGAGCCACAGAAAAAAGAAAAGATTTATAGTGTATGGCACAGTGTTGTTGTGTATGGAGATCCATACACTTAATAATAATAATAATAATAATTTTATTTATATAGCACCTTTCAACGTATCAAGGTGCTGAACATTATTAAAACAATTCAAACACTGAATAAAAACAGAACATATCCATGAAAATCAACATATCAACAAAATAAAATATTTATAATAAAATCCACACATTAATAACTAGCCTAATCATCTAAAAAAGCCATATTCCATAAATAAGTTTTCAAGTCTCTCTTAAAGAGCTCCACGGAGGTGCACTGGCGTAACTGACATGGTAGAGAGTTCCAAAGAGTGGGTGCTGCATATGAAAACGCTCTGCTGCGGAGGATTTTAAACTCACTCTTGGGATCTCTAACAACCCCATGTCGGCCGAGCGGAGAGATCGGTCGGGGCAGTAAGGAACCAGGAGGTCTTTCAGATAGGCTGGACCCTGATCTTGAACTTGAAATAGTAATTCTGCTGCAGTGGTGATGTAGCTACTAAAGCAGAATGCCATTTCGCTCTGCTTTAGTAGCTATGTCACAATGCAAGCATCCCCATCAGCGTTGGTGATAGGACAGCGGGTGGTTGAAGTGTCACGCGTGTGAACTGGCCGGCAGTCAGATGGTGGTAAAGTGCAGGCAGCAGAGCATAAATACTGATTGTAGTAAACTGAAAGTGGCAGTGCAACACCAGTATTTTAAACAATTAACATGGCTTTTGAACCTGACACCCAAATGTGGGGGTTTATTTTGCTTCCCAGTGGTGCCTGAGCACAAACTTTTGATAACAAGATAAAATAGTGTATAGTAGGCCAAATAGACATCACTCTTCTTACACCTTGCGGTTACCATGACGACAGAGGGATCCTTGTTGTCATGGTAAACACTCAGTGTGAGAATAGTATTGTTGTGTGGGTTACCATGCGCTTTTCTATATATGTTTTCCAGTTGCCATTTGAAGTGTAAACTTGTGCAGCTCAAAATGGTGTCCTGCATGTCAGGGCATTTTTATAGCCTAATACCATCATCTACCTTGTGCTAATCAGCAGCTGGTTACAATATTTCTATTTGCAGTAATAGTACTCATGCTTCCAAAGGATCCATATTTAACTGTACCTGAGTAAACACGTATGTTAAAAAGTGTGCTTTGTACTATTCTGTTTTTATTTATAACATTCTAAAAGTTCTCTTTAGGGACCCAGTAATTTGGAGTTTTTTTTACTGTGCCATACTGTAGTTTGTGTACAAAATGCTAAGTATAACTTGCTAACCTCTCAGAACAACGTGCAGAGTTCTGTGCACAACCACGGCATAGAGAAAACTCCAAATTACTGGTTCAGTGATGAGAGGTATAAAGACTGCTGCCGACAATTACAGTACAATGCAATGTATAGTTTTTTGCACATCACCTTGTAGTCTGTTACAGTTAAATAAGATCATTTTGTGGTATGAATATTATTTCTGAAACTAAGAACCTTACATAGAGAATACTGGATGGGCAACCATACAGAACCAGTGTGTTCTGCCACAGAGGGGTTTGAATTCCAGTGACCTCTAGAGCAAAGCTTGAGAGGTACAAGGAATCAAACCCCAAAGTGGCAGAAGACACTGGTTCTGCATTGGGTTGCCCATCCTGTATTTTGTATACTGTGTGGTGCCCCTTGTATCATAGTTTAGGTTTTCTAACTAAATGTTTTCATTGAAAAATAAACTGTAGTCTCCCATTTCGTATTTAGGGAGCTACGGCTTGTTCTTGCCAAGTTGTGTGGTTGCTAGGGACTGGACATCCCTATGTTAACAGTGCACACTCCAATTGGTTGCCACTGTAGTGTGGGTGGATTTTCAAAGGAAAAAAAACATGGCGGGCAGATGTCTCACTTAGCAAGCTTAAAAAACGCCACGCACAGCTTCCATGTTTGAAGCCGATTACACTGCTGTCAATGTGCAGCATTTTTTTATGGTAGCTTTTACACAGGGCTTGAGCTTTTCATGCTGAATGAATGGAATGCTGTTCTGCATGTACAGTCAGTACAGCATTCCAGTCATTGTTGAGTGTGTGGCTGAACAGCATTTCAGTATGGTGGAATTTCCAGTTAGAACAGCATTCCACCATACACTATAAACAGCTACCAATTAGAAACAAATTCCTGTCCTCTCTAAAAACTATCAGAGAAATACCTGTGAGAAATCAAATCAATGACTCACTTCTTACATAAGTGTGAATATTGCAGGGCTGGGCAGGATGTAGCATTGTGCCATCGGAATTGGAGTGGCATGGGAATTCTGCTTCTGAAATGCTTTTCAGGATTTCATTTTAAATTCCGCAGAATTCCGTAAAGTATTACAGTGTAAATGCAAAATCATTTTCCTTGAATCATGTAAACTGCGGAATATTATTCCTCTGATTGTAGAAAAAGAATCCATAGTTTATGTAGAAATGCAGATTTTTAATCTGTGAAAATCATTCCGAATGAAAAATGTCAGAATTCTGCTCTCAACGGAATTCCGCTGAATTTTCTGAAATTCTGCAGAGTTCTGTCAGAATTTCTCTTTTTTTGGGGGGATCTATTTTTTTGCTTCCCCATTTCTGGCTTTGGCAATGGCTGTACTGTTGCTCAGCACTGACATTGCTTGACGGCCCATGAGGCAAGGTGGTGATGGGTTTTATCCTTTTTGTCATTCCCCCCTTGTTCCCATCCCCAGAGCGTGGAGGCGTGGTTGCAATGAAGCCGCTGGTGGTGCCACACACACTTCCATGTGTAGCACACTGGGAGTCTGCTATGATCCTCCTCCACCCTCCATGTGTGGTCCGGTAATGATCCCCAGCCACCACTAGGGGTTAGGCATGCATCGAATACTGCAATCCTCCCCCAGAGGAGGACAGCAGACCATGGGTTGCTCAATCCTCCTCTCCCCTGGTCAGTCCTCCAGTGACCCAGGCTCATTCAATCAATGCTATAATTAATGAAGATTCTAGCTGTTTCCTTAAAGAATATCTCTCTCAATTATTCCCTTAGGTATTTGCCTAACTGTAAACATAGCCTTTATTAGTGCTTACTGGATAAGTCCTCACCTCTAGAGAGGGGATTAGCCTTCAAACCCTGAGGGAAGTGGGAAACAGACTGGGGGAAGGATTTAGGAGGAGCAGAGGGAGGATGGAAACATATGGTACCCGGGAGGGGGTCAATAAAAAGGAGCAGGGACAAGGGTTGGGTGGTGGTGTTAGTTAATGCCAGGAGCTTAGGAAACAAGTTGCCAGAGTTCCAGTCCATGCTGTTTCGGAGGTGGGGTGGGGTGGATGTGGCGGTGGTCATGGAAACATGGGCCAACACAAACTATGTTTGGGACCTAAACGTGAAGGGGTATACTATGCTTAGGAAGGATAGAAAGGAGGGCAGAGGGGGAGGAGTGGCTATGTACATTAGAGATAGCATAGAAATTACTATGGTAGAAGAGGCAGAGGGAAGTTTGGAGGCCTTATGGGTCACCTTGCGTACCCCTGCAGGAGGTAAAATCAAGCTGGGAGTAATATAGGCCTTCTGGGATGGGGGATGTACTGGAGGATGGGTTGCTAGACAACAGTAGTGCCCAGTGTGGACCAACAGGTGAGGGAGTGATGTTGATGGGGGACCTTAATATGCCAGGTACAAATTGGGGAACCATGTCCTCTAAGGTGACCAAGGAACAGAGGCTGCTGGACAGCTTTCAGGTTGTGTTCTTAACCCAGCACGTGATGGAGCCCACAAGGGATGGGCATGTCCTGGATGTGGTTCTGGCAGATGGGGATCTGGTAAGGGATCTGATTATAGAGGATCCCCTGGCTGGGAGTGACCACGATACTGTCTGGTTTCAAATAAACATTGGGGAGGGGGACAGCTCAAGGACATTGGCTGTGGATTTCAGGGAGCAGATTTTATGGACATGGGTAACATTTTAAAGGATCGCTTGTTGGGGATTACATCAATGACAGATGTGGAAAAGAGATTGGAGGTCATTAAATGGGGACTTCATGAGGCTGTCAGAACCTGTGCAAAGGTGAAGCATAAGGGAGCAACATCACATAAACTGTGCTGGTGGTCTAGTAAGGTTCAGGAAGTGGTCAGGGAAAAGAAGGCCACCTACAAGAAATATAAAACAAGGAGAGGAAAAGGGAAATGGAAACGCACCATCTGGCCTCTGGAAAAGTCACCAGGATAGTGAGGGGGGCAATGTCTAGTACAGAGCAGCAGTTGGCACAGGGGATATGGGAGGAGAAAAGAGGTTCTTCAGGTACATTAGAGAGTGGAGAAAAAACAAGGGACAGCTTGGCAGATTGAGAATAGAAGGTGGGTGGGTGGAAAAGGCAAGGGACCAGACGGAGGTATTAAACGAGTATTTTGCCTCTGTGTTCACTAGGGAGGGGAATGGGATATTTACAAAGCAGGATAAGATGGGGATAGAAGGGGAAGTGTGTGGGATCAGGGGAGCAACAGGAATGGAACAGGAGTGAGGGAGAGGTACCCCAAGGGTGACACATCAGGATAAGGATAAAAAGGCCAGTATGGTGGGGGGGATGGATGATGCTTTCCCCACTGAATGGGTGTGGAAATCCCTAAAGAAGGATAAATCTCCCAGTCAGGATGGCACTCGGACAGCTGGTTCTGATTAATCTATGCTTTTTGTAATATAAAAATGTGGTATTGAATGTCTCTCTTGAGACATGCTGTGTTGTTGGATAACACCCCCCGGCCCCAGGTTCAACTACAGGCTGTTATCCTAAAAGCCAGGAGATAATTACAGGCTAGAAGAGACTTAAATTAAGGATCTTCTGTTTATCTAGCTTAATTGTAGCTGCCAGCTGCTAGGCTGGAAATCATAAACTTTTATGATGTTTAGAGGAAGAATACAGGTTATGTCACTTAGGTGCTATGTCATAAATGCTCTTTGATGTCTGTGAAGAACAGAATGCTGCTCATGGATAAAAGAAAGAACTTGGAAAATTACAGACTTACTTGGGAAGTCATATGGGAAAACAAGTTTTTTTTGCTGATGTCACCTATTAATTTACCTCCTGACACAAGACATCCTGATTGCATAATTTTTAATAAACAGAGGAGGAGCTGGGTGACATCATGGAGAAGACAGGCTCAAGACAGTTGTTTTCATTATGCTGTGACTGTCCTTTACACACACACACACATGTTTGGACACTGAAGCTACAACATCTTTCAGCACTGTAAGAATATAAGAATACATTAGCTAGGCAAGGCTAAGTGTATGGTTGGTAGGAAATTGCACTTTAAACCTGTTTTTTTTTTTAAGTGATTGTAATGTTTTGTGATATATGGTTCTGTGTTTTACATTTTTATCTATTTTTAAGTAAACATCTCATTTTAAGAGACTACTTGGTGTGCCTTTGAAATTCTCTTTTTTTGACAAGTGAAGCATATGGTTAAAGCTGACACTGTGCAAAGCTTACTGTAATACCAAACTGGAAAAAGGTAAGAGTTTATTCTGGGGTCTTTCATAGAGGATTTAAGGGTTCATTTTGTACACCTGGTTAGGTGCCTGTAAGCGAAAGATTTCTGGCATCCCCCGAAGAGCAGAATTATCTGAGCATGTACGTTGGGTACGCTAGCAAGAGGTTCATAGTTTGAATCCCTCCAGAAACTTGAGCTCAAAAGTTGATTCGAACCCACAAAACAGACAGGGTGGTTACCCTGTTTCTGTTTCCTGTTCACAAGACTGTGCTCGGAGGTTGGCACTGTGGGAGCAGAGGGCCTGACCTTCTGAGTGGGTTTGTGACAGATTGGTTGACAGCGGTGTGCATAAGTTTGGTATTACAAGTTTTTATTGTTCAGTGTGTCAGTTTGAGACTGTCAGCTCACTTGCAAAAAAAGAAAAAGTCAGTGATTTATTTTTAAAAGGAAACAGAACTATATCACTTGGCTTGCAGTTCAAATTCCTACCCATTTTATTTTTTTTTCTAAAGTGAAAGTCAGAGTAGCTGTAGTTAGGGAAGAAGATGGTTTCCAATTACAGTGGGCACACTGTAGACTACTTAAAGCAGCAGTGCAGTGACAGAGGAGTCCCAGTCAAGGTGAAAGCCACCAAGCAGAACCTTGTGGATGCCCTGGTGGTAGTAGTAGATACCCAGAGCACCGAGTCACAGATAGTGACTGTAAGGGACTGAACCTTGAATGTGGAAGGGCTAGTGACCAGTGCAGTGTCCAGATCCGATGGGAAGGGCAGCAGGGCCACTGTCAGCGAAGGGCCACAGCAACAGGGAAAGGTCACCAGCATCCTGCAACCAGAAGTACTCAGGCTGCAGACTGAGTTGCATCGAATGGAGCTGGAGTTCCAGGAGAAGAGCGAGCGAGAACAGTGAGAGTCAGAATGAGAGAGATGAGCGGCAGAGTAAGAACAATGAGCTGCAGGGGAGAAGAGGGAACAAGAACAGAGGGAGGCAGAGAGAGAAAGCTGAGAGGCAGAGTGAGAACAGTGAGATGCTGACCTTGAGGATCATGGGCGCCAGAAGCAACATGAACTGGAGAAGCTACGACTCCAACCAGCGGCACCAGAGCAGGTAAGTGGCTTGAGTGTAACTGGGACAACAGGACTGGGTTACAAATTGAATTTCAAAATGATAGCTGAATTTAAAGAGAGGGAGGATATGGATACCTTTTTAAATTCTTTTGAAAAAGTCTGTATTCATGCGAAAATTCCTAGGGAGTCCTGGAGCTTCCAGCTATCCCCGCTACTTACCGGGAAAGCTCAGGATGCATTGGGTCAAATGGACAATTAGAATAGTGATGATTACAGCAAACTTAAAGCTGCACTGTTAAAGAAATTTGAATTAACTGCTGAATAATACATAACTAAATTCTGTACGCTCAGGAGAAGCCCTGACATGAGCTACGAGGAACTAGCCATGAAACAACATCAGTTTTTAAAATGTTGGTGGGAAGGAACTGAAGCAAACTCCGTTGATCAAATTGAAAGTGTGATTTTGTTAGAACAGTTTTTCTGGGTATGCCCAGCAGAGCTGAAAACCTGGCTGGAGGACCGAGATCCCAAAACAGTGCAAGAGGTGGCTGAAGTCTCGGACCGCTATGCCATCAGCAGATCTTCTCTGAGAGCGAATGGGGTGGGAGTGGTAGCACAGAAAGGGAAAAGCGTGCCTTCAGGGCAGCTAAAACCCTCACTGTCTCCACCAAAACCAGTTAGCCCCAGGTTTCAGAGAAACGATTTCTCTGAGAAAAGAAATGAATGTTGGTTGTGTAAAGAAACTGGGCATAATGCCAGACAGTGTCCAAAAAGGATGAACAATAGTACGCAAGGTGGTGCTAGGAAGGAAGTGGGTTGTTTGTGTGTTCGTAGAAGCATGCCTGTGAATATGAAGGAAGACATGCACCCAGTCATGGTGAATGGTGTACAGACGCAAGGGTTAAGGGACACAGGGGCATCCCTGACATTGGTAAAAGGGGATTTAGTAGAGCCTATTCAGCTTATACCTAACAAATACGTTACTGTGCAGGACTTTACTGGTGAAGAGAAAACACTGCCCCTTACTAGTGTTCTCCTAAACTGGGGTAAAACAGGGGGAACTGTGCAACAGGTGGCTGTAGCCAAAACCTTAGCAGTGGATGTGATCCTGGGCAACAATCTCAAACAAGGGATGTTTGTGCAGTTATTTGTAACCAAGTGGCAAGGGAACACTGTAGTTCCCTGGACCCCACAGAAGCCATGGTGAAAACCACTGGGAGGCTGGTTCCCCAGCCTGTGTCTCCAGATGGGGAGACTAATGAAAAGGGGGTAGAAATTTCCCCAGTATCAGTTAACTACACAGCTACAGAGGGTTGCTCCAAGGAGGGAGGGGTGGTCCATTGTCAGAGGGTTGGGATTGACAGTGATCCTGAGTGCCCTGACGCTAGTGATAGGGACCTTAGTTTAGCAACTAAAGGGGACCTGTCCCATGCCTTGGGAATGTGTGAGGAGTTTGCAGCTGCTCAGAGAAGTGACCCTAGTCTAGAGAAGCTGAGGGCTTTGGCAGACTCTGACTATATATGTATTATGGCCTCACCCATAGTCTTTGTGCCCAAGCCAGATGGCTCTACTCATTTCTGTGTGGACTATCATGGACTGAATGCAGTCACGAAGTTAGACACACACCCAATGCCCCAGACAGATGAACTCCTGGACAAGTTGGGGGCGACCTACCTTACGACCATTGATCTGACCAAGGGGTATTGGCAGGTAGAGCTGACAGACAGAGCTTGGGAGAGGTCGGCCTTCATCACTCCAATAGGCTTATTTGAATTTAAAATAATGCCTTTTGGAATGAAGAATCCCTGGCCACTTTCCAAAGGTTGGTGAACCAGGTGTTTAATGGTGCTGAGAAGTACACCGTGGCATACCTGGATGACACTGCCACCTTTAGTGCCAGCTGGGAGGAACACCTGTCCCACCTTAGGGAAGTGCTGGGCAGGATACAGAGTGCCAGGCTCACTGTTAAAGCCGGGAAGTGCCAGGTGGCCATGGGAGAAGTGGCATACCTTGGGCATATGGTAGGCCAAGGACATCTCCATCCTAACCAAATACAAATAGAGGTAATCCAGGCATGTCCCAGACCAGAAATGCAGAAGCAGGTCAGGAGTTTTCTTGGGACAGCAGGATACTATAGAAAATTTGTACCCAATTACAGTGCCCTGACTGCTCCCCTCTCTGACCTGGTAAAGAAAAGGATGCCAAAGAAAATTACCTGGGAACCAGGCTGTGAAGAAGCCTTTACCAGATTGAAGGAGGCACTGTGCAGTGCTCCTGTTTTGACAAAACCTGACTATAGCAAACCCTTTATAGTTCAGACTGATGCCTCAGACGTAGGTATTGGGACAGTACTGAGTCAGACATCCAGCTAAGAGAAAGATCACCCTGTAGCATATCTGAGTAAAAAGTTACTTCCCAAGGAGCAGGCATACTCCACTGTGGAAAAGGAGTGTCTTGCCATAGTGTAGGCCCTAAAGAAGTTACAGCCATACTTATATGGGCCGCATTTTATGGTACAGACCGACCACAACCCCCTGGTTTGGCTGACGCAAATGGGGAAAAATAATGGTAGATTGTTAAGATGGAGTCTTGCTTTGCAAGGGTATGATATGACAATTCTACATAGGGCTGGAGTGAACAATCAGCCTTGTTTGTGTATGCTTGCTCATACACAATATTTTATAGTGTGTGGGCAAGCATAATCAGTGCTCCGTGATCCCCCAAACAAGTCTACCTCTTAAAATAAGGCTTACTTCGGGATGTGTAGCAGCACGCAGACTTCCGCATTGCCGTTGCGGCTACTCAATTTACATGAAACATTTGTTTGCTGCACCGATGACATACTTGCAGCACAACAAGATAGTGATACACTAAGAAGCACAACAACGCTGTTGGGAGCATGGATTTCCATGCTCAACAACGTTCTACCATACACTGTAGTGCAATTCCCTACAGCAGTCTCTGTGGTGGAGTTTAAAAAAAGACCTGTAAGGTTTCAGAGGTGACTGCTGCATACATTTCTTGCACTAAGGTGTGGAGGCTTGATAAATGCATCATGGATTGGAAACAAAGGGTGAATAATTTATTTATTGATTTAAAAATGTGCTAACTGAGACAGACACACTGAGGCCCAGGCTTGTTTGCAGATGCAACCTGGGGGAGGGGATATAGGGAAAGGGGAAATTGTTTACCAGGAAAGACACACTAAGATGAAGCTTATTTCTAGGTGTAACCCAGGAACAAGAATCCAAAGTTCCAATATTCACAGCAAAAGCAAGCACTCGCAAGATGTCCCAATTCATTAAAAATTTATTTAACTCTTAGCAGGAGCCAGACCTGGGAGCACAAGGAAGTTAAGTGACTTGCTCAGGGTCACACAGTATGCAAGTGGGGGGTTGTGGGATTCAAACCCAGATCTCCATATTTGCAGTTCAGTGCTCTTAACCACTACACTATACTTCTTCCTAACATATAACAGGAGTGAAACAGCAATAGTAAAGTGACAACAGTAGGTGTAGGAACAGGTACAATAAAATCAAAGTACAAGTAATGAATTTCAGAGAAAGACAAAAACAATGTAAAAAGTGTGCATGTACGTTGGTTGTGTAATTGTCAGGTTGAGAGCTAAAGGATTGTGCCCCCAATGTCAGATAAGACATTTGTACAGAACCAATAAGGCATAAAATTCAGATTACAGAGTATATTGAGTTGTAAGCTATACAACTGAGTAGGCAAAAAATGGACAAAACAGGTACAATTGCAGAGGGGTATGGATAGGACATGGGTGGTTGTAATGTGGAGAGGAGAGGAAGATGCATACAATAACTACAGGTACATTCTTTTCTGAACAGTGTTAGTAAGGGAGCAACAAATGGAGAAAGGGGGCCTTATACAGTATGTACAGTAGAATGCTTGGAAAGAAAATAGTACAGCACAATAGGGAAGGTTGTTTTCTAGGCAAACCAAGTTCACAATCAAACTGAGTGAGACTAATTCCTCTGGAAAATTATCCTGCATTTTCTGCACTGTCATGGTAGAGGGCAAAGCCAACAGAGTAATAGTTTTTGTAGATGGGCTTTTCATATTACTGTTGAGAAGTGTGTAAACATACCCTATAATTGGGTGGGTTGATTTTAGAAGGACTTTAGTTTGATTCCAGGAGCTCAAGTTTCATCACTTTGAGTGCAGACATAAATCACAGTTTAGTGTGAAATTGTCACACAAATTAGCTTCGTGGTGTGACTTTGCAGCATAGGTTAAGATAAACCAGAGTTCAGCATCTTCAACTATGGGAAGTCCTGATATGTGATGCGATCAGGGAGTTCAGTAACTGTAGTAGAACTGCGATAAAATGCATTGCGGGCCAGTGAGCCAACAAAATTAAGCCATACATGGGGTGGGGCACTGACTTATGGGGATATTGCTTATGGAGATGATCTGGTTATGCAGACATGTTCTGAGGGACACATGTATAGTTACCAATTGGAATGAATGACTAAATATACTAGTCAGTAGGGAAGGGTGGATAAAGGGAATGATTTGTTTGCTGCTGTGCTGATCCAGTTAACAGGTTTCTTAGTTCTACTGTACTCACCTACGCACTGTATATTCCAGGGCAATGTCATGTCAGTAAGGGCAGTCAGCATCTTAGAACTTCTTTCCTCTTTACACTTTAATAAGTCAGGCCATGTATACTCTTAGCATTGTGCAGTTTGACATAGTGGTTAACATACAGAGCTCTGAGCCGGGAAACCATGGTGTCATCCCATAACTGCCACTCACTCACTGTGAAACCCTGAGCAAGTGACTTAGGGCTGTATTTTCAGAAGCCCTGCCACAGACACAGGTCCACAGTTTGCTGTGCACCCATAGACGGATAAATGAAGCAAAACATTTGAATGCTGTTCTCAAATGGTTTGCCACATTTAATACAATTGCAGCACCTTTCCAGTAAAGTAAGGACACATACATCATGGATTAGTGCAGGCGTCATGATAGGGAGCCTGTACTGCTGCATGCTTGTTTATGTATGTACTGTATGTATGTATGCATGCATGCATGTATATATGTATGTATTTATTTATTTTAACTTATTTCAAATATTTTACCAGGAAAAACATACTGAGCTGGTGGCAGTTCCTTTCCAGATGCGTCCTGGGGGGGGAGCGGGGGCAGAAGGGAGAGTACAGTGCTAGCAATTACAAAATAGAATGTTCAAAGAATGCTTTAACATGTAAATAAGTACAACAAGCTGAGCAATTCACAGGCAATGCTTCTAAGCAGGAAATATGCAATACAATACAAGTGCAGAAGAAGAACCACATCAACAGCATGTTGCATGTTGTAGCAGATGCTTATGATAAACCACCTTTTTAGTGGACTAAGATGTTGGGTCAAGTGTCGGGGAAGTAGCACAATCCTTCCAACACAAAGTGATTTTTCAGCACCTCTGCTATACCCTCTGCCTTGCTTAATAGTTCCTCTCCATCTTAATGATCAACAGCTCCACCTCATCCCTAACTCTCCTTGTGCTCCCAATGTGTTGAAAAACACTTTTATTTTTCCCTTGATCCCCTGAACAATCCTGTCTACCAGACCAGCCTTGCTATGAGCAAAATCCACAGTGCACAGCAGAAAATCTATCCTTTAACCTCCACATGCTTGACCTCAGTATAATCTTTCTCTAATTAGTCTCTGCACTGTTTGTGGCTAAACGGTCACCAAATACCAGCAATATTCTCTTCCCTTCCCGGATTTCAAAGTGCTTTAGGATACAGTTTGTATGAAACGCACTCTATAAAACAACATTTCTTTCCATCCTTTTTATTTTATGCCACAATTTGCTCCTGATCCCTTACCCAGTTCATATGGTGCCCAGCTTTAGCGATGAGGGGAGACGGCAGTGACCTCATAGAAAGCTCAGCCATGTTCTGCTCTGAGCATGACCTCAGGGGGTGTTGGAAAATGAAGTGGCTCGACCCTTCCTCTTTGGACAGTGAATATATAATATGCCGGCCTTCCATTGGCCTACAATTTGACCTGGGGGGGGGGGACAAGGGGAACATGCACCTCCCCAGTTGCCCCAATCTAACTCGTGGTGTTCCTTTGCCATTTGTACTCTCTGTGGGAGACCCAGAGAGATCATGGACAAGCTGAGCAACAAATGATGGCATAAATGTATGGGAACCCATACACAGCAAGGTTCTGTTTCAACTGAGGGGTTGAGATAACATCATATAGGGACCTCAGGAGTAAAGCTCAAGAGGTCCTCATGTCATTTCAGCCCTGAGATGGCAAAACAGCCTTGTTCTGTATGCTTGACCATGTATTATTTTATATAGGATATGGTTTAAGAAGTGTTTTTTTGACACAGTGCTCACTTGAGTGCTCAGCAAGTGAATGGCCACTAGCTTATCTCCCTCCACAAGCTCCATACTTCCCTCGCCCACTCGCTTGAATAAATGTAAAACAATTTCAGCATTTTAATTTTTCAAAAATCTCAACTACCTAAACAGACTTCTTGCTTCTTTTCAGATAGCCGCAATGTGGCTTTACAGAGCAACTCTGTCCAGCCACATCCAACACGCTGCTGACAGAACGTTGCATTAATGAGTCTTGTGGGTGGTTCAAAGCAGAAAAATTGATGTAGTATCATTGTGATGTCAGAATGATACTACAGCAACTTTTCATGACTTTTGGAGTGCCCTATATAACAGCTTTTAGACAACCGCTGAATTCCATACACAATAAGCCCTAACAATATACTATATTCAGATTTTGCAGTTGTAAACAAAGGCATACTGTGGTGGCTTATGATTGAGTGTCATGTGATCTCAGATCAGCAAGATGGGAAAAACTGAGAAGCTAGTTTTCCCTCTTCCTCAAATACCTGCTTCCTTGCCCCTACCCTGTCAGAATAGCAGTGGGTGGTGCTGAGAGCAGAATGGCACACTGCCTCCATAAATGTCAACTTGTAAGCTGGAGGGACCAGGGAAATAGTTTTATTAAGGATCTGCTGGCCAGCCTGCTCTGGTGCCGAGTCTCACTTTAGTAGGCTCACCGATCAATCAGCTACAATGTTGGAGATGATGTTAGCTATAGGACTGGAGGTGGAGTGCTTCTGGCAAGAAGGATGGGCAGATCACTGACTTTGAAAGCCTTGGCTCAGGCCACCTACTGCATGACCCAGACTGGGCAGACTAACCTGTCTTGTGAGAAAACCCACCCTAGCACCCCTCCTCCCCCAATCTGGGTCTCAGGGAGAGACACGACAGCAGTGGGTGGTGCTGCTGGAGTGGAATGGCCCCATAAAATCTTATGCTCCTCAGTCTGCTTGTCCCTCAGGCTTCTGTCCTTCATCACCTAGAAGGAGCTGCCTACATGCCTAATCTATGCTGCTTTTATTTTTTTACAAAGAGCCAACTTTTTCTGGCTTCCTTCCACCTAGTTTGGGTGTTTGATTTTCATTTGTTGCTAACTAAGAACCATTTGTTGACTGACTCTCTTCCCCTCCTCCCGGTTCCCAAACCTGGCTCCTAGGGCTGTGCAGAATGCGAAATTCGGTAATTGGAACTGCTGTGGAATGGTAAGTCTGCTTCCAAAATGCTTTGTGGAATTTCTTTTTAAATTGCACAGAAATTCAGAAAGCATTTCTGTGCAAACTGCTTAATAATTTTCCACCAATCGTAAACCATGGAATAATGTTCTGTGGATTGGGAAAAAAGAATCCACGGTTTAGGTAAACTGTGGGTAATTAATCTGCAAAAAACAATTCATATGCAGAATGTTAAAATTCTGCAAATGATGGAAAGCAGTGGAACTTTCCAAAATTCCGCGGAATTCTGTTCCATCAGAAATTCAGCATTCCACACAGCCCTTCTGGCTCCACCACTGTACTGACCAGATAAGAAAGAAACAAAAAGCTATCTGGAACACAGGCCTCCTCTGTGACAGCATACTGCCACTGTGTCAGCCTGTAGAGCTGTACAAAATGTTGCTTCCTCTAAAGTTTGTGAAATGCAGAAACCTTTTTATCAAATCCAACATTTTACAAAGCTGTCAATTCAAGATTTTGTTTTTCTGTGACTTGAAAGTTTCTCTGATGTCTTTAGTTTTTTTTTTTTACCATGACTTGAGAGCAGTGATTGGCAGCAAATATTTGAAATTTTTTCCAACGAGGAAGGAAAATATTGCCATGATTTGAGTTCTTTTTCACATTACTTTTTTTTTCTCACAACTTGAGGATTTGTCAATGGCAGAATTCCACAAAATTTTTCAAGTAGTCCATGAAATTCCATAACTGCAAATATGCACATAATTTGTAAACAAATTCTAGTTGTGGAAAACAATGTTCATACAGCTGTATCAACTAGCCTAAAGGACAAAAAGATATATAGTGGGCAAACAAACAAGTAAATAAAGTGTGCATTTGTGGATCCCATTATTAGCCCTGTTCTTAGGGAAAACAGCATTACTTTATCTTCTGTATGTTTTACTTAAATACTGCTAAATGTAGCCTTACTGTACGAGAGAAGAAAAGGAAAGTTTGCTTGAGAAGTTTAAATTACTATTAGTTAAAAGGGAACTCTCATCTCCCCTACACAAAAGTTGTGGGGCCTTTAGGTCCCATTAAGAAAATTACAACTAGAAAACATTTTTTGCTTTAATTACTTGCCAGTATTTTTATTTTATATTTTGTTGATCCTGCGACTCCCCCCCCCCCCAAAAAATACACCAAACTATATATCCTAGTATCTTCCGTGGCCAGACCTCTGATGATGCGAACGACGTGATGAGCCATTGGGGACGTCAATGTGCTGGAACATCCTGTTGAGTCATTAAGTGTTTACAAGCACGCATGAATGTGTTTATTCTGCCACACCCATCTCGTTAAGTTTAGTCTCAGCCGAGTGTGATCAGTACTGGCAGAATATGTGCATCATGGGTACTTGTAAACATGGGTGTAGCCAGGCATACTCCAAGTACTCCATGGTGTGCAATTTTATTTAAGGGGGGTAGCAAATAGGCTCTGAACTGCTTCCTTTTTCCATGAAAACTAACAGAGAAAATGCTGAACCTTTCTGTAATTTTATTTATAGGAATTGAAACTAGAAGGACTGGTCACTAATACTATCTTTGCATCCCGAGGACAATACAACTTTACAGGCTCTGGGCTGGTATGTGGGTGTCTTAGGGAGCAATGCATGGCATTTGTATTTACCCATGCATGGCACCAGCCATTGTCATGGAATACAAAAGTTGTATTTATTGTGCCAAATGAGGCAATAAACATGGTACTGGTGTACATTTATATATTGTCTGGCTTCACCCCAGGGAGGGGTAGCAGTGAGTCCACTTGGTGTGCAGATCTGAAATTCCTGGCTACACCCCTGCTTGTAAGCACTTAGTAAATCAGCAGGCTGCCTGCCACATAGACATCCTCTGTGGCTCGTCCTGTCAGTCACCTTATCAGAGGGCTGACTGCAGGGGATCCTGGGATATATAGTTTGGCAGCATGGTGGGCAGAGGGGAGTCGCAGGATTAACCAGCGATAAAAGGAAAAATACTGATGTAAGTAAAGCAAGAAATGATTTCTAGTGGCAGTTTTTTTAAAGGAGACCTAACGGTCCCATAGCTTTTCTTTAGAGGAGCTGAGAGTTCCCTTTTAATATGGCTTCTACTGGATGTCTCATATGCAATGCGAGACTCCAAGCCAGAGGTTCGGGTGAGCTGACTACAAAGCAAAGCTGAGTGGTTCTGGGTGCTCAAACCTCATGAGAGGAGTCTGTTATACCATAAGAGACACCTCACAGAGGCCTTATTAACAAATTATAAATAACTCATGTTAGCTACAGTAGAGGGATTTATTGTAAGTTTAAAATCAGTTTTTTTGTATTTTAAATTTGAATTTAGCCACCCTCCCACCTCCAGCTCTGAAGGTGGAGGGCCTTTTATGGGTATGAGTGTTGCCTTGCGCGTTCTTAGGTGCAGAGAACTGTGAACCTATGGTGAGCAGTTCTATGGTCCTATGGATGCAAGAGGCGACACTCTTATATCCATAAAAGGCCCTCCAAATGGACTCATAAAATTATTATTGATCGCTAACAGTATTAACTCAGTTTCACCAGGGCAGCCAATTTTGTGTCAGGTTAACCAATG
Source organism: Neoceratodus forsteri (assembly GCA_016271365.2). Classification (NCBI taxonomy): domain Eukaryota; kingdom Metazoa; phylum Chordata; order Ceratodontiformes; family Ceratodontidae; genus Neoceratodus; species Neoceratodus forsteri. Next base: position 958,864,645 of record CM028136.1, read on the forward strand.
GATGGTTCTGACTTCATATGGTGCTATTGGAGGTAATAAATAAAAACATATTTAAAAAAAAAGTTTAATACAGTTAACAGCATGAGCAGTCAGTGAGAAGACCATTACAGTGGCTCAGTATGTGAGGTACTCATATGGTAATAAGAGTACCTCACACACAACTGATGGGAGGGCTGTGATTGGTTGGGTACCTTCCCATGATCTATAATCTGAATAAGGGGTACAGTGGCTCTGTGCACTGGTTGTCTGAAATCTGATAAGTGATTTTAAATTGACATTAAATAATCAGTAACATGCATAAGCCTAAGCAGTCCACATTTTTTTTTTTCAAAATGAAAACTGGAAATGTCTAGAAGAATAATGATGACTTGAAAGCAGCATATTATGTCAAGTACATACAGAGATTATGACCTATAGAACTAGTAATTAACAAAAACAGGAAGCGGAAGATAAACTTTAATAACACTTGTCATCATACGTAGCATCTGCTGGCGCATTAAACAAATCCTGCCTATTTAAATCAACAATTTATGATAAATATCTCTGAATTGTTCTTCAGCAAAACCACACACAGAACCTAATTTCCCATTCTTTTTACTTTGAGAGATCTAACAGACAGCAATCATTGTTAAAATAAAAAAGCTAAATAAAAACAAGCCTCCATTTCCGTATTATAATGCCATGCCTTAGCTCAACACTGCCAAGTGGTTATTTTAGTGGTTTCTGAAACAAAAGACAATCGAGTACAGGATAACATTGTTGACCAATACGTTATTGAACTTGTTTGTCTCTGGGAAATGGGGCCAGCTGATCTCAATGGGCTTTTTGCTGGTTGCTTAGAGCATTTCACAATTAATGCCGAAGAGGTTTGCTCTGTGGTTCTCACCTCTTGTGGTCATGGCATTAAATAGATCTGAAATAGAGGGACACTTTCTCCAGTGTAGGTCTGGTGTAATTTTCTACTGAGTGGGCTCTCATGAGGAGAAGGAGAGGGGGTCACTGGATGGGATGGCATGCAACAAAACCCCTGATTGCACAGCCCTTTACCAGAACAAAACAATCCCTAACACTCTGCTTTATGAAAGCACAGCTGGCCACCACAATGCGTTTGGTTAGAGAACTAGAGAAACACACAGAGTAAGACTGGAACTGTTAGTCAAGCAATTGTCCCTCTTGGTTGGTTTCAAGTGCTGAAATGTGCAAGTGGTTGTGAACAGAGTCTCTAACATTACTTTGGTGAACACTGAATGGTCCAAAGAGTATGATAGCACTTGTTTGATCCAGTTTATAGAAAACACCTTTGTTGCAGGATGCATAGCATTACTTATAGCAGCTGCCTATAAGCTAGCTACGGGGTGCATTCACATGACAAAATGCATCTCAAACAGATTTTATTGGGGGGCATTGAGGGTGACATGCAAAAGGGAATGCATGATATCATAACACCAGTAAGGTGCTTTCTTATTTTATAATGTACAACATCAGCTGGAACACAGGTGATTCAATGTTACTGTTTCTACATCAAAAGTTTAGTCATGTCATGTCGATCTTAGTGGATGTAAATGCTGCCCTTATTAATTTTTCAATGATTTTCCTTTCTTTACTGTGTTTTAAATATGCAAGCAATAACTACCCAACAGGGTGAGTAGTATTGAACAATACCGGACTACCCAGGGGTGTAATGAGGCTTGACACTGCCAGCGAAGGGCATTATAGCCCCTGGAAGGTCCGGTATTGCCTATACCACCAAACCTGGAGGGTATAATTGCTCTTAGAAAATGGGCTACACGTCATATTTTCATTTAAGAAGTAGAAAGTGTCAAGACAATAGAAGATTATTTGTAGGAATGATTGTAAAGTTGTTTTTTACTGTAATATAGTTCCTCCACTGGCATATCTGGGAGTAGAGGGCACTGCAGTCTTTATTGCTTCCCTACTGAGACGCCCCCCCCAATCCACTGACTGTGTCTCAGAGTTGTCTCCCTTGTGAAACTGTACTGTCCCCCCTCCAGCCTGTGATCTTTTTTTTTTTTTGCTGACATCCCTTTGTTAGTACCCCCCCCGCCCAGACACACATACCCCGTGCTGCCAGAATCAGAAAGGGTAGAAGTGTCTAAAATCAGGCAACAAAGGAGAGATGTACCTTTTTTAAAGAAATGTTGAAACCACTTTGTTTTTGTGTGGTTTCATTCTTTTATCAGCAGCGGAAAGACAGGAGGGTGGTGGAGCGGGAGCCTCTCGGTAAGTAACAGAGCAGGTGGGTGGCGTCTAGAGAATCGGGCATGAGATCAAGGTCGGGAGACTGATACTGTCGATTGAAACTAAGCGCGGATATAGAAACACTCTGTCGCCAACCACAGAGAAAGTACTGGAGTTTTTTTGTTGTTCTTTTCCTTCATAAATATGTTCTGTTTATGGTTCATTTACATCTATTGGGTTTCGGTCAGAAGAGGAGCGTGTGAGAGGTGACCGAGCGGCATCAGAAGTAGTGCCGGTGATCAGTGTGGTGTGCTGTAAGATAGGCACAACTGAATTTTTTTTTAATAATTTTTTTTCTTCGTTTACTTAAATTAGGTGACTACCAAGTACAGTGACTGCTATTTCATGGTGCTGGTGGTGGGGGGAGATCTACTCACTCGCTAACTGGTATCAAAAAATGGCAGCAGTTTGAAATTGTGTGCCCAGTGCATCAGCCAATGAGGAAGCGGGCTGGGCACAGGAATATTTGGCTGGGCATGAGGTAGGTTTGGGCTGGCACTTTTTATTTGCTGGTCAGCTATTGAAAGTTAATGCACCCCTATGGAATGGATACCAGCCAATCAGATGTCAGCAAATAAAAGCCCATTTTCTAAAAATGTGTTAATTACAATGATTGTGAATGTAGTATAAATGTGTTAGTTACAATGACATTGAATGTTGTATCTTGTAGAAATCTTTAGTTTTTTATGCCTTATAATAGTTCATATTAACTTTTTAAAAGTGTTTTTGTAATCGTTACATTATAGCAGAAGCCACATGCCACACAGTAATAGTATTTATGCTTAAAACTTTACAACTAAAAACTCTATTGCTGAAAACTACAAGGGTGTTATTTTTTGTTTAAAGAGACGGTGCTCCTCTTGCTAACAGAATCAACAACAGAGGTCAACTAGGTCAGCCATTAATTTTCTATAGAGCTTCTTGGACGATCAAAAAAGAGTTTATTGCTGTGAGTAATTGGAGTGGTGTGCCTAACCTCTCTGAAGAAAATGATCCACCCTGAATGCATGCAGCTTGGCTTTCATGAGACCAGAGCTGAACTTTACTGGCTTGGCTCAGATCTCAGTTAATTTTTTTATACCTCCCCCAGCCTCCCAGCTTGTGTTCCTATCATGTGACAGGTTTAGCAGATTGAGGAGAGGTCAAAGGGTGCCCAAGGGGAGTGTCCATGGCATAGATACTCCGGATTGGAGAAGCTTGCAAGCCTGAGTATATGTGGCTCCAACCTCGGCACCATTCCACCTCAGCGAGCTGATTTTCATGTTCGCCACCATTCACCTGTAGCAGCGCTGAGCAGACCAAAGCAGAGAAGAAAATGGAGTGGGGAGTCAGGGACAGACAGGACAGGAGGAGAATTTTTTTCTAAGAAAACAAGAACATTTTACAAACCAGAAAAAGAAACACTGACTTGAGAGGAGACTATGGGGGTGGGGGGCAGAGCCAGAAAGCTTAACTTGAGAAAAAAAATATTAAGAAAGCAAATAAAGAAGAAGAGTGAAGAAGAAAGGAGGAAAAAAAAGATCCTGTGTGTGTGTGTGTGTTGGGGGGGGGCACTTTGTAACATACAGAAGAGATGAAGCTGTTATAAATGACTTGTTGTACCTATCTGTTCTTCTCTGGTCAGTTAATGTCTAGAAATCCGTAACTGCCTTAATTTCATTGCCCACTGTTGACCATATCCCTTGGGAACTGCTGCTACTTGGACTTGCTGATACTTGTACTGACAATGCTTCTGGGGAGCTGCTGATTTTTTGTGTTTTACCTCTTTGTACCTTGTCCTGTCCTAATCGACTAATGTCAATATGTACCTTTTTCTGGAGGAGCTTGGGGTATTCAAAGGACCCAGAATATCCATTCTCACCCTTTGGAATAGTTCCTCCACAACTGGCAAAGGAATCAAGGCAGCTTTGGCTTTGCTTCCCGCCTTCCCTATTTCCTGACACAGGTGACAGGACTGGCAGTACTCCGTCACCTGCTTGGTGAAATTTGGGCAATAGAAATTTTGGGCTAAGCACTTCATGGTACAAGCAATGCCCAGAAGTCCAGACATGGGAATGTCATGAGCCACCTTGAGCAATGACTCATGATGCCCCTGGGAAATGACAAGCTGCCTGCCCATAACCCCTCCCTCTGTCTTTATGTTCTGGGTATACAACAGCCCATTGTCCCAAAATACTCTCTATTTTCTGTCACCTCCCCGTGTCCCAGCAGACTCTGCTAAGGACCTCAGCTTCTCCAAGCTAGGGACAGTTCGCTGTGCTGCTGCTAACTCATTACACTTGTCCAAAGCATGGGGTATGCCCCCATCAGTTCCCAGATTAAGGCCCATAGCTATGGCAATAGGTGACTCGGTATCACAACCATCCCCCTCCCTCTGGCTATGTGTTACCCCTTCCTCTTTAGAGCAAACCTCAGTAGCAGTCTAGTGAACTGCCACTACGGGAAGTTTCATCCCTCTGTTAGCTCCGTTTCTTTCAAGAGACACAGGCTGGTTTGCCTGTCTCCTAACCTCTCCTGTAGGAATCTCTGTGGGGTCCTGAAAGTCCCAGGTGCCCCTAGCCATCTGACTCTGGGTGACAGTACATATCAACCGCTGTAGAACATCATTTCTTACAATAACATCCATAATGAGGGTGTCGGCTACAGCCACCTTCCCCTATTCCTTCACCTGCATCTCTCCAATCCAGGGTAGCACTGGCTAAGGGGTAGGTTGTACCCCAGTGAAATCCCTTACAACTACAAACTGATTTGGCAAGATTTGTTCGGGTCGCACCAAATCCCCTTTTACTAGGGTAAGAGATGCTCCAGTATCCCTTAACCCTTGAGTCTCTACCCCATTCACTGTGACTAGGTGAATGGACGTTCTCATATTCGCAGGAATAGCTTCAGGAATACAGTTTGTAACCAGGTCAGTTTGCACAGGCCCCTTTACATTTTGTAGAAGTCCATAAAAAACTAACAAGTCAGTGACCGGACTACTGGTAAAGCTGCTCACGTATTACACTGAATGCATATAAGTAAGAAAAAAAGTGGAACTAACATCAGCGTGAGCAAAAATCCCAAACACTTGGATATCAGATTCAAAGCATTTTATTGCACAAAAACAGGAGCCAAAACACTGCCACCAACAGCCAAACGTTTTCAAGTTCCACTGAACTCTTTCTCAAGGCTTAATTGCACATGTGTTACTCATCACCTTATATAGGGCAATATTTAAAAAGACAATACTACATTAATTAATTTTTAAATGAGACACTACATTCAATCTTATTCTCAATTATTTTATATCATTGCTAACCCATTCCAAAACTACTAAGTATAATTATTGCATCATAGTAGCTAAAAAGTGGTGGGATTCAAACAAATCCCAAGCTAAAAAACCTTAAACATACCTATAATAATCTATATTAATCTAAACTAATCTAAAAATGCATGAACACGTCTACTTATAAATCTTACGTTGACTATGTACGGCCATGTTATCTATAAAAAATCCAACAATATGAAATATTATAACTTATGATGTTATTATTCTTTCAACAATAAATACTTCAAAATATTCAGATACACATATCTCATGCAATGTACTGAACATGCTAATCATGAAATGTCCTGACTGTTACATATTATTTATTTAAATATGGTTTTAGTTGAAATTTATCATTTAGTCCCCCATGTTCTTTCTTTATGGATCCCAAGACATATTGACAATATGCTTCCTTTTTCAAAAGCATATTATCTCTATCACCTCCTCTGCATAGGGCCGAAACTCTGTCTATACCCTGGAATTTAAAAAGATGTTTTTTTCATATTCCATCACATATAGTGCTAAGGCATTAGTTATGTCCCTTTCTTCTATAGCCCTTAGATGTTCACTGATTCTAAGTTTTAATTTCCTGATGCTTTTACCAATATATATACTTTTACATTGACAAGTTGCCTTATATATAACATAAACAGTGTTACAATCTATGTAATGTCTGATGTCAAACAATTTAATCTGGCTACTATCTTGAAAATGTTTCCCTGTTTGTACATGTACACAAAATATGCAATTATTACATCTAAATGCCCCACATGGCAAATTTAATTGATTTGTTTCTTTACTGATAATGTTACTTCTAACCAATCTGTCACCTATATTTTCTCCTCTCCTATAGGTGACAACTGGATAGTTGTATGTCCAATTGTCCAATATCAGATCTAACTGTTATATGTGCCAATGTTTATGAATAATGTGCCTAATTTCATGCGACTGGGGAGAAAAAGTTGTAATAAAGTTCATTTTGAACCGCTCATTATTTGATTTCCGAGACTGTTTGATAGAGTTTAACATACATTCTCTTGGAATCCCTTGAACTTTATCTTTGCATTTTTTTAACTTATTCTCTGGATAACCTCTGTTTTTGAAGTGCTCGGTCATATATGTTGCTCCTTCTTTGTATGCATGTTTATCTGAGCAGTTCCTTTTAAGTCTCATGTACTGACTGTAAGGCAGATTATCTACTACGTGTCTTGGATGGCAGCTATTAAAATGCAAAATGGTGTTTCTGTCCATTTCTTTTCTGAACAGTTTTGTTTGTACTCCCATTTCCGCTGTTCCATCTTAAGTAATTCTTAGATCCCAAAAAATCAATTGTGTGTTGATCTGCTATAATGGAAAATCTTAAATTGTTATTACTAGCTTCCAGGTATGTTACAAATCGGTCCAGCTCTATTCTTGTTCCTTTCCATACCACAATAAGATTGTCTATGTAACGTCTATAAAGATCTATATATTCGTAGGAAGGATTTATGTTTCTATCACGTATGGTATCTTGTTCCCATTTAGCCATGTAGATATTGGCATAAGTGGGAGCAAAAACTGCCCCATTGCTGTACCTTTAATTTTATTTTTATTATTTATTACAGTATCAGAATTACAACCCTCTGAGTCAGAGACTCATTTACAAAGGCTCACCATCAAAACACAGAGTAGGACAGGGAAGGAGAAACATACAGTGAGTGTCGAACAGACCAAAACAGACAATAGTGCAGGTGCAGACATGGCAGACTATATACAATTTACAACTTGTACAAAATTGAATACAGGTGGAGAGGTCCATATCAGACCAAAACAGACAATAGTGCAGGTGCAGGCATGGCAGACTGTATACAATTTACAGTTTGTACAAAATTGAATACAGGTGGAGAGGTCCATATCAGCAGGAAAGAGGCCCCCTTCTTGCCGGATACAGGCCTATACAAGATGGTAGCTAGGCAAGAAGGAGTGAATCATTGGGCATATAAACTTAGAGGACAGTGGTAGTATATGGCGGGGGGTGGCACTGGGCACAAACACTGCAGGATTAGGCTTGTACATGATTGTAGCTCAGCATCGAGAGATATGTACACTGGAAGGGTAAATGAGCAGAGTGGTTGGTGAGGGATTAGTGGGTTGGATGCGGACATGTGGTGGAGCAATTATTTACAAATGCAGTGACAGGAGCTTAAGAGGTGGCTGCGTAGGGATGACTTGAAGGGACCAATTCTGAGCTCAGAGGAGGTATCAGGAGGAAGGGTGTTGAACCAGGAGGGAGCTCTGTATGAAAAGGATCTCTGCGTGAGGGATGTCCTAACCCTGGGGACTACTAGCAGGGTCTTAGTGGATCTACAGGTGTGGATAGGAGAGGTGGCCATGTTGATTAGTGCAGACAGACTGGGGGAGTTAGCCCAACACGGATTTTTTTGGGTGAGCAGGCAGGTCTGGTAGAGGTGCCATTCTTCAAGGGAGAGGATGTTGGACCAGGCATAAAGTGTACATGTATGTGTTTTCCTGTCAGCCCCAGTGAGTAGCCAACAGGCCTTGTTGATTGAGAGTTTGATTTTGCCCAGTGCTGTGTTGTCCGCAGCACCATAAATTAGGAGTCCATAGTCCACCAGGGACAGGACCAATGAGTCAATGGTGAGTCTTAGTGCTTCAGGGGGGAGACAGGTTCTGTGCCGATAAAGCAAGCCTATGCAGGAATTTAAGGCAGAGCAGAACGTAAAATTCCTGTTCAAACATGAAGGCATTATATTTAAGCACATATTCTGCTAGCATTAAAATGAATTCTGTATGCCTTCGGCTATGTTCTGTATTTTTTGTTAGAGATTCCCGCACAGCCTCCAAACCCTCATCATGGGGTATATTTGTATACAGCGCAGTGACTTCCAGTGTTACTAGCCACCACTCAGGTTCTATATACAAATCATCAAGTGTTTGCAGTATATGTATACTATCTCATATGTAGCTTGGCACTTAAGTTGCCAAGTGTTTTATCTGTTCCTCCACGAATTCTGCTAAAGGTTCTGTTAAAGATCCTATTGATGCTACAATTGGTCTTGCTTTACATTTTGTGTCTTTTTTAGGACACTGCCAAGAAATATGGCCTGGCTTTTTGCACAACCAGCACTCATCATTTTTTCTATTTTTTTCTATCCCCAAAATCCCTTTTAGGTACAGTGTACAGTGTAGGTACAGTGTGGTGACCTTCTTTTTGTAGAGGCAACATGGCTTTTGACTGTCCAAAAGGCACACCTTTCCCTTTTGGCCCTGTATTCCATGCTCCCCCATTTCCCTTGAGAGCAGGCCTGCTGTGAGCACAGCAGTCTGCCAGCTCTGCAGCCTGTTTTGCTGTCTGAAGATCTCGGTCCTCCAGCCAGGTTTTCAGCTCTGTTGAACCTGCCCAAAAGAATTGTTCTAACAGTACCACCTCTTCAATTTCTTCAACTGAATTAGCTTTCACCCCCTCCCATCAATGTTTCAGATACCGATGCTGTTTGGTGGCGAGTTCCTCAAAGCTCATTTCGGACCCCTTTCTAAGTTTCTGAAATTTTGCCCTGCAGGCCTCGGGGGTTTATATCATATTTTTTTTAACAATGCAGTTTTTAGCTTTTCATATTCTTGGCTATCCACATTTTATATCTGTCCCAATGCTTCACGCCCCTTTCCAGTAAGCAGTGGGGATAAATGAAAGCTCCAGGCCTCTTTGGATATTTTGGCCTGGATACCAACCATATCCTCCCCCTCTTTAAATTCAGCAATCAATTTTGAATTTAATTTATACCCTAGCGCTGGAGTCTCAGGTTCACCCCATCACTTACCTGCCCAGGTGCGGTTGTTTAGATTTTCAGCTTCTCCAGTTCAAATGCTCATTGGCACTGCTTTTCCTCCACCTTGGTCTCTCTTTGGCATTGCCTTTCCTCTGCCTCAGCCTCTCTTTGGCGCCATTTTTCCTCCATCTCCATTTTGAACCATTTCTGCTCCAGCTCCATGTTTTGCTGCTGGGCTTGCCGAGCAAGCTGTGCTTCCTGCAGTGCCACCTGGAGCCTCAGCCTCTCCAACTCCTTGTCTTCAGATGGCTCTCTCTGGACCTGTGGCTCCTGGTTCATCTCTGGCCCCCTCCACATTTGTGGTCTGGTCACTTTGAGGCACTGAATGTGACTCCACATTCTTTGTGGCTGCCTCTGCAACAGCCACCATGAGGGCTTCAGGGAGTTGCTTTTTATTTTGGCTCTCACTTGAAATTCCCCTTTTGTCACACAGCCACCTTAGCTGTTCCATATTGCAAGTGTTTTACTTGGAAGCCATATTTGTCCCCTATACTAACACTATTTATTGTTTCTCAGAAAAAAAATTAAACAGAGTAGGGTATTATTGTCTGCAAGCAATTTTTTTTTCCTTTTCCAAATTCTGCCCTCTATTATGTGGTGGTTTTGTATAGGCAGTTCAGAAATCCCATTAGCTGGCACCAAATCTGTCACAGGCTCACCCCTAGGCGCGGCCAGATTCCCTACTCCCAGAAGACCCTCCTTTGATGAACCCTGTGACTTTGACCATCAAGAAGGACAGCATCCTCTCCTTCTGTCCAATGAGGCTTTTTTCTCTAATATTTGGCAGTAGGAGAGTGGTTCTACTATGAGGTACACATAACAAAACCTTTCCCTTAAAATGTTATGCCACACAAATTAGACCCAGGTAGAGGTGATAAAAAAAATTATAAAAAGTTTACTTAAAGGAAAGAAAACACATTAAAATAGTCTACACAGTTTAGGGTACTGGGTTGCAGACAACGTTAAAAAAATGTGGAATTAAACAATAAACCTACACACTATGAATACTAAAATTTGCTACCTTATTGATGTTTGGAGTCCTAGGCATAAAAAGTACCTTCTGCTAGAAAACTTCTTCAAGTTTTCTAATAAGAGTTCTCAAACATTTCAGCAAGATAACAAGTCAGTCTCTGAGGCCAGGTTTCACAAAACAGATGCACCAGGTGCAAATGAGATGCACCAGCTCAAATAGGGTGAGCCCACCAAACACAGAGCGATGCACAACGGGATGCACCATGAGCAACCCCTCTGTGAATCATGCAGTAAGGGTATGGTGCAAGTGGAGAGCGGATGCACACAACCATCCAGGAGAGCAGAACAGTGAATACGGAGCAACCCAGCAAGGCATGTGGGAGCAACAGGGGACAATGTGGTGGGACAAAGGAAAGAGGGACACATGACCAAAGGGACAAACCAGAGTGGCCAAGGGCACAACAGTGGCTGAATCAGGCACAATCCCAAGACTGGATATACTGAACAACACCCAGAAGCACAGGGCACACCCCACACAGGCCCATGGCAGGCACACACAACAGGTACACTGTCACCAGTATAGTGCCACACAACAGCTGGGGAAAGCAAGCAGCAAGGTGGTGACCACTGGACCAGACCAACACCACAGGTGTCTAAGACTGTGGCCATGTGGGAAGCCACACAGGGTGACACAGTGGCATATACTGGGTGGCACACAGTACCACCACAGTGCAACACAGCCAGTCCAGACCCCCAACCACAGTACACCACACACAAGGCCACATACCAATAGTGCAGCAGTGCAATGTATGCATGCCACAAGCAGCACAACCAGACCGGGGGCAGAGACATGAGCAGCAGGACATGAGGCTCACCCACATGCCACAGGCAACAGTGGGTCCACATGGAGGCTGGGAGGGGCAGGGGGAAGCAGACCATACAAACACAGGAGCAGACAGGGGTATGGCAGCAAGAGGACAGTGAAGAGCTGAAGACAACAACAATCCCAGGTCCAAGGAACAGTGAAGGACCACAGACAATGTGTCAGATACGAAAATATTTAATAAAAAAACAATAACGGCAGCAACAACAACTATATATATATATATATATATACAAAGGTAAGCTAAACTATATACAGGACTATGTAGAACAAGGGATGGGGTGTGAGGGACTATGTAGAGCGCAAAAGGTGTGAAATGGGGGGAGCAGACAGGACGTGGGGATGGGCATAGGGGATGGGGACAGCAACATATGTAGGGAGGGAGGGAGGCTGGAAACACACTATATACAATATTTACAATTATGGGTGTCGCCAAGTGACACATCCAAGCACCCGCCGGTAGCCACGTGCCAACAGCAGTTGGACAACAGCTGCAATGGTTCACATCATCCACCTTGTTGACACATTATGGGCTGCAATGCCTCCCTGATGTCCCTCGGCACACCAGGCCCCACATCGTGGCATCGTCCCAGTGTCCGTCCATAACCTGCCACACCGTGACCATCCTGGGGACCTACAGCAGGAACACAGAGAACAGATACTAAGTGCCATTGAAGACATACAACCTCCACCGAGCAGAAGCCCACCCCACCCGACAGACACTACATGCACAAGATAGCCACCTACCTGTACTCATATGGCCACCACGCTATGCTCTGTCCATAGTCCCCTGCCTGCATTCTTCAGCAGCCTCCGTGGCCCACCGCCTGGCCTCCGGCCCTGCAGGATGCAAAATACAAAGACCAGCATGAGTAGACACAACATGCTACGAACACCACCCAACACCAGTGTGGACATGCAGTGATGGTGTAAATGGCCAGTGCAACACTGATGAATGGCCTGCCATTGTGCAGCTATGCACAGCACCCAGGCCTGAGCCCCCAAAGTGCCCACCATGGTTATACACTGCAAACGGTGGTCCCACCCTATGCATGATACAGTGTACCTGTCCTTCATGCACACCACTGCAGAGTGGCCCACCCCATGTAACATGCAACAGGGCACCACAGGGCAGCTGCAGCCACACACAAGTGTGCGTGTGCATGTTGTTTAGTGCCCATGTGAGTGTGATGTTGTGCTGTGCACCATCCCCACCCCACAAGCACCTGTGCCACACACGTATGCATGATATATACCTGGGGTGGCAGTGCACCCCTGCATGCATGGTCCCCTCAGCCTCTTCAGCCGCATACCGTCCCATCACCTGAGGTCACCATACTGGTGCCTGCACTGTTCCCCTGTGCGAGGAACACCTGTGCTGCTCACCAGCCACCACGCAATGTCAGCTCACACCTGTGCCCTGGGCACCAGCAGGTCTTCCTGCCCAAATAGCTGGCCCTTGACCTGCCATCACCAGGGCCACCAGGTGAAGCAGTTCCAGGTCTGACCAGTTCATGGCCCTCAGACCTGACCTCCTGTCTCTGGGCATGGCTATAGTACAGTGTTACAACAGTTCAGCATCTAAGGCCTGTGCTACTGAATTGCTTAATCATGCCACATGTGCCACTAGGCCATGTGCAGTCCCCTGCACACAGTGGCGTGATGCACGATCGGTCAGTCATACACCCATAGGTGCAATGCGCAATGTTAGGGTGGGAAAGTAGGGTCATGGGTCATGACTGGGTCACATGCTCAATACGTAGGTGTCCACCATGATATGTGTGTCATGCATCATTGCGCATGGCATATGTGATACGCGGTAGCACAATGCCACGCTATGGCATGTAACGTGTAATCGGCGCACAACCATGAACAGGTGGCATACTGTGCATCGCTCGTATGGATGTGCATGCGCATACAGATGGCACAGTGTGACGTGCACTATATGCATGTCTGCAATGCGACTGTCGGCCCAATCACGCATATGCGTTGTGGCACCATCCATACAACATACATAGTGCATGCACGCAGAATGATCCCATGCACTTGCGCCCCATTCAGGAAGATGCCCTGAATGCACCCGTGCACGCACGGGTAATGCATCATTTGGAAATGCACTCAACACAGCAGATGCACCATGCTGATTGGGATGAGCTGAAGGCAATTATGAAATTCACAGACAAAGTGCCCAAATCAGCCAATTAACGTATTCCGAGGCATCTCAGCTGTTTAGCATCTTATTATCACTGTCCCAGTCCTTGTTTGCAGGCTCTGACCTCCCAACTCAGCCCACACTGAGATTAGGTGACTGAGATGATTCACAGCCTTGAAGGTGAGTACTGTTTTACCATACCATTACCAGTGTAGCCAGTCCACACGATGCAGTGGTCAGTGGACAGCCTATTGCCATCCAGACATGTACAGGGACACCTGTAGCACATCATTCTGTGTCATACACTGTCCCACAGGCCACCATATGACAGGAGGGGGGATGCTGTCGGCTGCTGTTCATGCACAAGCAGTGAGGGGTGCATAGTGTCAGTGATGGCAAGGCCAGCTGCATGAGTATCTGGACATGGAACACTTGTGGCATGTCCACAAACGTGTAGCTGTCCATGGCATTGCAAATGACCATAGCTGACGCAGCACAAACTGCCCCAACAGAGCGTGCACCACAGCAGGCATGCACTGACTGCAGGCCTTTGTCAGGCGGTCGCTGTGGTGGAACACTGTGGCCACTGTATGGTGGTACTGGGCATACGGGAACCTGCATGTGCATGTATAATGTCTGTCTGTTCTCTCTCACAGAAGCCAGAATGTCTGGAGCAGACAGTGCTGCCAGTTGCAGGTGGCCAGACTTTACAAAGGATGAGGAGAGGGCCCTCATAGAGGTGTATAACCTGCGCCGGGATGTCCTGACTGGCAGGGGTGGAAGCCATGCAGCACGGGATGAGGGCTGGGAGGCAGTGACACCCCATGTCAATGCTGTAGGCAACTATAATCGGCCCCCCCGGAGTGTCAGAAACACCTCAATGATGGGAAGCAGAGGGCCAAGGAGAAGGTGTCCCACATTGAGGCCTCATTGTGCAGGATGGGGGTGGCCCACAGTCTGACATGCACCTCAGCCCAAATTAGGAGCTGCCAGTGGCCACCACTGCGGTCCACTGTGCAGGGTGTCCCTGGAGGGGGGGTTCCAGATGGGTGGCAGCCCATCACAGCACTGTTATTAGCCATGCCCATGACACGTGTCAGGCCATGTGTGTGTACCATGGCCGCCATGCCAGACCCAATGTGTGCTACTGTGTGCCTGTGGCCTGTGCCATGTGTAGCAGTGGCTCATATGTGGCCCATGCTGTGGTCAGCTATATCTGCCAATCCATGCCTGTGGTGGCTCATGTGCTGTACCAGTGCCAATCAAGCTAGTGAGACACTCCCACTGTTGGATGGGCATGGTTTTACACTGGCACACATGGTGCCATGTGGACATGTCCAGTCACCATGTAGCCACAGTCACAGCTGGTGCATGGCTACAGCAGCGTTACAGGCTTTGCACAGCCATGCCAGGGACTGTCGTGCGCAACCATGGCACAACACTGTGACACACTGTACATGTCTGTTTACCACTGTATTATCCATTGACACTGACCATGTTCTTCTTTCTTCTTTCCACAGCTCCATCACGCCTTACAGGTGCAGCCGTGTCCATGGCTGCATGGGATGCCTTAGTGGGTGATAATGCTGGCCCATCACACAGGACAATGGGCACGATGGGGGATGGTGCCATACCTGGACCATTCACTGCACCAGTGTCACCATCTGCATCGCCAGTGGTGGTGGGCCCATCAGACCCTTCAGTCATTGCTGCCACTGCTGGCAGGCATGTCACCTCATGGCTGGAGGGTCTACTGGGTTTGTCTGATGATGAACCAGCAGACGGAGTGGACAACACCAATGCCCTACTTGTGGTGGCATCAGGCATGCTGGGGGCATACAGTGATGTCCCTGAAGATGACAATGCCACACAGATACAGGGAGACACAGTCGACAGTGGGGCACACAGCACATGGCATGGCTGTGGAGAGACTGCACAGCTGCCCACTGTGGTGGGTGCTCTTCCCTCTGCATGCAGTCCTGGTGTGGCAGTGGGGTAATCCAGCACAGCACATCTGGGTGCTGTGGGACACATGCAGGTGCCATTGGCCTTTGACTCCACCAGTTGTGAACATGATATGGCCATGTTTGCTTATGCCCCGCCCATGCTGCAGCCTGCCGTGGTGCAACCACTGCCCGTGGATGCCCTGCAGCAGGCTGAATCACCACCCACCCATCAGTGACATCACCATGAGCCATCACCCACCAATGAGATTGAGGGCTATGCCTGCCTCCTGCAAGATACCATGGAAGGGCAAACATCCTAACGTGTGGAATTCGGGGGCCTCTGGTTGCTGATGGTCCTGGAGCATGAGTCTGCATTTGGATGGTGTGCACAGATGTTGGCAGAGGCACGTCTTCTGTGGGTGGGCATGACCATGGCTCTGTAGCAGATTGCAGCCACTGCTGAGGCAGCACGTGCATCAGGTGAACACCGTGGCTGTCAGGCCTCCGGCTGGACACCCAGGAGCACCTCCCGCGTGCCCAGGCAGCGGCATCAGGTGGACCCATTGCTGCTGACACTGTCGCCACACATCACAATGCCCAGCATCTCCAGCATAGACATGGCTTGTGGGGCCACCACACCAATTAGCACCCATTCACTGTCTCATTGCAGTACCCCTTCAGGGGTGTTGGCAACACCCCTTGTGGCTGGTGTTGCTGAGGCTGCATCCATCAGTCATGGCAGAGACCACCCATGTGTCCGTGGTGCCACCCTGTGATGTCCAGGTCCCCAATCCAATGGCCACTGCACTTGTCACCTCTGTGTCCCACTCACCTGGATATCAGTGCCTGGGGTGGCATGGGTGGCATGTGCCTGCCCCATTGCACCACAATCGTTGGCCCCCTGTACAGTGCCACCTGCATGTCTGTGTGCACCACTGTTGTGCTGTGTGGCATGGGTGTGATGAGTGTGGTCCAGTGTCTGCTGCACATGTGTGCCAGCAGCAGTGCACACTGATCCATGCCTTCCCTGGCACTGTCATTGTGGCACGTGTGTGTGTTGAGAGGTGTGTGAATGTGCATGTGTGTGTGTGTGTGTGTGTGTGTGTGTGTCTGTGTGTGTCTATGCCTCATGATCCCTGGCATGTCTGCAGTCCACTGCTGCCCTGCCACCACTGTGTGGCATGTGTTGTGTGTGTGCCTGTGTGGGACCATATGTGTGTTGTGCTGTGTCCGCCGTGCACTGCACACCTATGTTACTACCTGTGGTCGCTATTGTGCACCTCCACTATACAAGCTTGTGCTACTCACCTGCGGTTCCCAAAGTGCTCCTCCACCAGTGTGCTCCTGTGGTGCCATGTCCTCATGGCCAGATGTGGGTCACGCTGTGCCATTGGTGGTCCCATCTGCACACCCCGTGGCAGTGCGTCTTCCTCCCCACCCACCTCCACCTCCTCCTCCTCCTCCCAGGAACTGTTGCCCTCACTGGCCTCGACAGCTATTCCACGGTCAATGGCCATGTTGTGTAGTGTACAGCAGGCCAGGAATATGCCACAGGCCTTCGCAGGGCTGTACTGTAGGGCCCCACCTGACCTATCCAGGCACCAGAAGTGCATCTTCAGCATGCCGAAGATAAGCTCTATGATGGAGTGTAGTGGTGTGTGCCTTGTTGTACCACTGCTCCACCTCTGTTCCAGGTCATCAGATGGGGGAGAGGAGCCAGGGTCTCAGTGGATATGCTGTGTCACCTGTGGGGGGGGGCAAGGGTGGTTGTTAGTATACTGGTCACATGTGCAGCATGCCCCCCCATGCACTATGCTGCACAGCTGCGTGTGGTGTGTGTCCACTGCTGACTGTGTTTGTCCCTTCCCTGCCATCCTACCTCCCCTGTCCACCTGCTGTTGTCTGGCTCTGTTGCTGCTGTTGGTCCCAGGCCACACTTGCCATTGCATTCACATGTGCCCTGCACACCATTGTCCAGCCCAGTATGCATGGTGGCAGCACCTGCTGTCTGCATGTATTGTGCTAGGTCCCACCACACATGCCCCCCATGGCGCTGAACCCCACATTCCATGCATTGCATGTGTGCCACCCTGTACTGGTTGCTACCTGCTTGTGGCACTGTCTCCCCTCCGCTGTCCAATGTCTGCTGTACTCTCTGTGGTTTGTGCATCATGCTACCTGTACACCTGCATCCCCTTCCTATCCTGTGCCATAGTGTCCTGTTATGCAACAGGTTGCCATGTCCCATGCACCTACTAGGTGACCACTTGGTATGTCCTCTACCTTAAATCTGTGGCAGAGGGCAGACTGGTGCCATATGAAGGCATCATGTGTGCTCCCAGGGTGTGTGGCACAGACACTGCTGTTGCACCCTGTGGCATTGCACACCACCTGGCAGTTTATGGAGTGGTAGCCCTTGCAGTTTATGTTACCGCATCTTCGTCAGGTGGTGTGCGGATTGCCACATGGGTGCAGTCAATGGCCCCATGATGCCTGGCATGTGTGCCACCCTGTAGAACTGCTGCATGACTTCTTTCCACTCTGCCTGTGTGCTTGGGAAGTGGATGTATTCTGAAGCATCTGGTAGCAGTGCAGTGAGGAATTGTGTAAGAAGACAGGAGGTGGATGCCTGAGAGATGCCAATGGTGTCCCCAGATGGCCTCTGGAAGGTTCCCGTGGCAAGCAGGCACATTACTGTTGTCACCTTGGTCTCCACTGATATGGCATGACCTCATCCGGTGGGTGTCTGCATTTCCTCATGGCACCACTCCCAGAGCTGCCTCAGAATGGCCCTATTCAGACAGTCTGTTTCTTTTATACTTATCTTTCCATGGCGCATCTGGTGCTTGCATTGTGTTTGCTCTGTAGTTGCACCTTCCTTTGGCACTGTGAATTGCTTTGCACTGTGTATTCATGTGTATGCCCCCTCTAGTTGTACCACATATCATTTAAATGTGTCTACGGTGCATCCTGTTTGGCGCAGTACATCTGGGATGCGCTGGGGCATCTGCCCTATCTGAGAATCGTTCCATGGTGCATCTTTGGGATGCACCAGCGCATCTCATTTGTGCCCAACGCATCTCTTTTGTGAATCCTGCCCTGAATTTTCTTCTTCAGCAAAATTCAGGGTTTTTCAGAGAAAAGCTCCTTTCCCAAGGGGTTTTCTCTTTCTTCAGTGAGGCAAAGTTCTCCTCAATATCATTAGTTCTTTTCACAGCAAAACTACCCAAAGCTTACACTTGGAAAAGTTATACTAAAAGCACTGTTTTCTAGCTGTATTCCCTTTTATATACCTCAAGTGATGTCACTCCAGCCTACCATTTTGATTGGTTGGCTATTTCAGGCTGGGATGTTTCAGCAGTTCACCCTGTTTCCTGGAGGTGTCTCTATTGCTTCACCTTAGTTTCTAAAGAGTATAAAATACCAGAAAATCCTTCAAAATGTGATCTCTGTCCAAAATCCTAGCCCCCCCCATCATGGTTTAACAAGTTTAGTTTAGCATGTTGACCCCCTGCTGAACAGTTTCTGGTAAGAGACATGTCTGCCCTTTGATCTGAGGAAACATATGAACATACATACAAACATACAAAATTGCCAGCAGATAAAGACCTTATGATCTCTCAAGTTTGTTTGATTGTGCAGCTAGCAGCCCTTATACTGCAGCTGCCCCCTCCCCTCCCCCCTCCAGTGACTTTCCCCTTACCCTGTCCCTGTCCCATTCCCATTTGAAGCAGCCCACTGTTCTGTAGGATTCCACTTCCTCTGGCAATACGTTCCACCCAGACACCACCCTTTCCATAGAAAAGTGTCTCCTCATTTCACTCCTGGACCTTCTCCCTTCCAGTCTCAGATCATGCCCTTGAGTGTCCCACCCCCTCCTTAATTTGAAAAAACCCTCTGTGCCCATCTTATTCATTCCCTTCATGTACTTGAAGGTTTCAGTCATGCCCCCCCCCATCCCTCCTCTCCTCCGGGGAGTACATGTTCAACTCTCTCAGCTTGCTCTTATAGGGTAAGTCCCTTAGCCCCTGGATCATTTTGTTGCCCTGTATGCAACCCCTCCAGTAAACTAATGTCCTTCTTCAGGTATGGTCACCAGAACCGCATGCAGAACTCCAGGTGTGGTCTAACCAGTGATCTATATAGCGGCAGGATCACCTCCCCCCTCCTGGAGGATATGCCTCTAACAGTGCAACCCAGCATCCTGTTGGCCTTTGCAGCTGCCTTTCTACACCGTGCTGAGTCGTTATGGGGAGGGCCTGAGAAACCCACAACATAGAGTATAAAAGGGTACTAGACTCCCTATCACCATTCTCCTGGTTGTAAGGTCTGAACATTCAAATACAAATGAAATTTTAAATGATTCATTTAAGCCAGTTCCTGGCTTCCAGTCCTTTGATATGCAAGCCTTTCTGACAGCTAGATCCAGCACTCACTCTTTAAATCTTGCCCCATGTTTTTCCTCATAGAATGCTTAAAGGGCCAGTGGCTTAATTCTGAAACACAACCCATGTATATAAAGTATATCATATCTGAACAGTACATATATGTATGGGGATATCGTGTCACATGCGGACCACATCTGAGATAGGGATGAGATGCTCCCCAGCAGCATTCTATAATATATTGCTAGGGGTCTAGCAATTGATTGCAGGTGGTGTATTTCTTCCTCAACTAGGGAGCCTTGTAAGCCTAGTGGTCCTGCTAAAGGAGTACTGGCCATGGTAATCTGCTGTATTCTCAAACAGGCAAAGAAGTCACCAGGGTGGACCTGCCTTTCTATTTGGAGAGCATCAAACAGCCTTAACCCCCTTCCCGAACAGCTGAGCCACAATGTTGAGACTTTTTCCCCCATTGCAACAGTGCTTGATGTAGAGGCACATTATATGTTTAATGTCCTGAAAATGCTTCTGTTAAGAGGGAGTATGGGGACAGTCCAGGTTTTTGCCCCATGTATATGTGAGCTGCCACCCAGAAATGAGCTGTACACAATGTATACAGGTTGCCAGTTCTGGCCCCCCTCAGCTCTCCAAGCAGGGGGTCCAACAAATCCTCAGCCAACTCTACACCTCGTTCTTCTTCCTTCATACCAACCGAGGATAGTGGTTGTTCAGTTCAAGACGTGGGGAGAAAAGAGTTGCACTGCCCTTTAGTACAGCTGGAATTCTGGTTGTGCCCCCAAACGTCAGTGACAATCTCAAGATATCTCTTCAGATTTGCACTGTTTTCTACCTCAGTAGGAAGATATGCCGCAGGGCATGGATTCTCTTGAAAAAAAAACTTTATGGAGTCTTATGGGGAGCGCCTGAAGAAGGTGCAAACATTTTGGCAGGTATTCATTTTAATAACAGTGATTCTGCCTAGTAGTGTGAGGTTCAGAGACATCCTCTGCTCAATTCCTATACCGATTAGCAGTGGGGTGTAGTTGAGTTGCTCAGAACTGTGGGCTGGGCTGACATCTGCACCCCCTAGTATTTAGTAGCGATCACTACTTGTAAACCTAGGGGATCGTTAGTGAGGTTCTCCCCCTCCTGGTGTCCTGTGGGCAGACTCTCATTCTTAGTCCAATTCGCCTTGTGACCTGCAAGCTCCCCACATTCTGTGAGTAAGTCTTTGACTGGTTGTAGGCCATTCTGAAGGTCCTGCAAATACAGTAGCAGAGTGTCAGGAAATAGTGAGATTTTGTGTTCAGGACTACCAACTTTAAGTCCCTGAACATCATGATACTGATGTATGGCCTCGGCCAGGGGATCCAGGGACAAGGCGTGTAAGAGAGCGGAGAGGAGGCACCCCTAGTGAGTACCTTTAGTGAAATGAAATGGAGGCATGAGACTTCCATTAATGAGGATATGCACTACTGATTCGCAGTAGCGAGCCCTGATTCATTTTATCATACTATCCCCTAATCCAAAGATCAGAGTGTTTCAAACAAATAGTCTCACTCCATGCTGTCAAAGCCCTTTTCCGCATCCAGGCCAGGGCAAGGACTGCCACACTATGTCTCCCCACAGTTTTAGCCCATAAGTGAATGATGTTTAGGGTGTGTCTGATGCTATGTTTCCCCTGCTGTTCCTTAATAATTATAGCCTGATCTGAGTGTATGCAGTGGGGTAACACTCCTTTCAACCTTGCAGCAATGACTCAAGCTGCAACTTCATAATCTGAAGTCAGGAGTGAGACTGGGTGGCACAAGGTGTACTGAGCAGGTCCCCGCCTGGTTTGTGGGTACAGTAATAGTGGCAGACTATCTGGTGGGGGCATCTCTCCCTTGTCAAAGCTTTTGGTTATCATTTAAATGAGGGGTGTAACAGCTGCTCAGAAGAAGACTTGTAAAAGTCAATTAGTAACCTATCTGGGCCTGGTGCCCTACCACTTCTAAGATTCTTTATTGTCTCCCCCACTTCACTTCTATTAATGGTCCCATTCAGATCTGTCCTCATTTCAGATGACACTGGCCATATGGGGGCTTTCTCATGTGTGATCATCTTCTTTGGTATATAGTGAACTGCAGAAGCCACAAAATGCAGAACCAATCTCCTGCTGGGTGGTACTTCTGGAGCCATCAGAACCCTCAGTAGTAGCAATGTCCCTTGTAACCTCGCAGTGTCTTGACTGCAAGGCAATATTTTACCCTCGTTATCCCTGTGATAATATCGCCCCAACCTGACAAGTAGAATCCCTCTGTGAGTAAGTCTTTGGTTGTAGGCCATTCTCTTTACAGTACTCTTTAACTGCATGACTTAAGGTGCCGTATTCACACTTGAGTCATTCTATACGGTGGCAAAGTAGCTCTGATGGGACTGCCATGTGTGTCTTCTCACCTAGATCAATCTTTACGTTTAGTGCTCTGATGGTATTGAGATCACATTTTTGTTTAATTTTGCATAGGATGTAATTTGCCTTCTGAGAAACACCTTAAGTGCCTTACAGCATGTTGAATTTGAGGTGTCCCCTTTACTATTTAAAGTGAGGAATTCCTCTATGTCCTTCTGGACATGTTGTATGCCCTAAAGTCAGCCTTTGTGAGCTGTGTGAGATCTAACTTCCAGCTCCCCAGTGTAGTTGCTGTCATTAATTTGAGGAGTGCTGGAACATGGTTGATAAGAATTAGCTCTTGTTACACTTTACCCACCTTGGATAGGCAAGAGGCATGGACTAGTATTCTATTGATGTACTGTATAATTCTCATGCGAGTAAGAATAAAAGCTATATTCCCACCCCCCTGGGTGGTAGTGTCTCCATGTATCTATTAGCATAACGTGTCTGACGATATTTTGGGAACTTTCACACTGGTCACGAGGGGGATAACTGTGGCACTAGACCTATATAAAATCATGTCTAGGACACAATTATAATCATCCCCTCAGCAGCCATGGTCTTTGGAAGGGCACCAAGTCCAGCTCCAACTGACTATAGAAGTCACTCACTTCTACATTTGGGCCATATATTGAGCCCACAGCTATCACCTCTCCATCATTTAGCTGTAGCTGGGACAAGGCATACAACCCCCCAACCCCCGTCCAAATAGAGTGTAGTACTTCACCTGCAAAGTGAGGGCTGATCCAAACTGCAACTGTACCACAGCACCTCTCAATTTACTGGGAAAACAAGACCCTGGGTAAACAAGAAAAGCTGGTTCCACACGCCGATGTGCCACAAATAAATGAATTACTATGTGCTGCACTGAATAAGGGTACCATCCACCACATATAATATTCAAAAGCTGTGTTTTATTGCCAAATTTTTAACTGCAAAATAAAAATGGAGCAAAAAGTGCCATACAGGTGCAACCCACTCCTAAAAGGCCCAACCGGTTTCGCGCAAGCGCAGTTCCTCAGGGACGGCATTGCACCTCAAGTGAAACCATTAAATGCTGTTACATTTAAAGTGACAGTGTCACTTCATCAAACATATTACAATTCATGACATGAAATAATATTTATATTTGCCAATCAATGATTGTATTACCAACAATTAGTAACAGGCCAGAGTGTGGAAACTTTCACATCCTGTATAATATGGTGTCACGTCCCAACTGGTAATTACTGCAGGTGAAAGAAATAAGGGAAAAAATAAGGCAAAAACACAATAGTAAAAGACAAATTAGAATATATATATCGCTGCATGTCATTTTGATGGGACAGGGTCCCATGTTTCACTGTGTGACTTCATAGACATCTAGAACAGCAGGATTCAAACATTTCCATTTTAGTATGGGACAGAGTCCCAAATTTTTCTTACTAGATGTTTTTTCTTCAAAACCACATAATTTGATAAGGCACAATGATGAGGAGGAAGGCCAGGAACCCCAATTACCTGACATTGGCCCCCTTTTACATGAGGGTAATCCTACGGATCTTCCTAATATCCTGCCTTTCGAAAACCCTCCCCCCGAATCCACTGCCCGTGGTTCAGGCTTTGTTTTGGTACAGGGTAAGAAAGGGAAATCGGCTAAACTGAAAGGCAAACTGAGGAAACCTGAACTGGTGACCCCAGTGGAAGATACTAATAAATTCACTGTGTTGTCTGACATTTCTCAGGACCTAGACCCTGTGACTTTATCTGTTGCAGGAGTAATGGTGGCAAACTCCCAGGGGGATTGTCTGGATCCTGCTGTAATTCGACTCAGGGCCCAAAAAGTGGACGAGTAACAAGAGCCTCGAGTAAAGTAAAATGAAGAGCCCTGCCTGTTTAAATCTATGGATCCCTTTTCCTTTTGAGTGGCTTCTTTGAATGTTAACAGCATTCAATCTCTGAATAAAAGACAAAGTACTTTCTTTTATTTTTTGCATACTAACCTGGATTGTATTTTTTTTCAGGATGTCCGGTTACACTCAGCAGCTGAGAGGTCTGCAGCTTCGAATGCATGGCTTTGGAGGGATAACATTTGGTCCCAGGGGGAGGATCAGTGTTCAGGGATTGAGATATGTTTTTTTTTTCTTTTAAGGTTAAGGTTTTGCGTCATTTAGAGGTGCAGCCAGGCAGAGCTTTGATACTGGATATCCTATGGGCACACCAATTGATTAGACTTATAAATATTTATGCACCTCAAACGAAGTATGAGCGAGTACTGCTCTTTCGCTGTCTTTCTCCCTTATTGCAGACATCCCATTTGATAGTTTTAGGAGGGGATTTTAATGTTAATTTGGCCCAGTGTTCTACTCCTGTCCCAAATAAAAAAATATACTGTGATGCTCAGTGCCTGACTCACCTGATTAGCGATTCGGGCTTGATAGATGCCTTTGGTTCTCTTCCAATAACAGGGCGTTACACATATTTTTGTGGTCCATGGGCCTCTATAATTGATTATTTTTTTGTATCTGGTTTTATAAAAGTTGAAATGGCTCTCCTTCAAGATGTAGCTACTTCTGATCATAAGCAATTAACATTAGTCCTTAGGGATGTCCCTGAGGTAAGAAGGGGACCAGGGACCTGGAAATTGAATACTTCATTATTGTCTATTGCAGTAGTATGTGAAGGATTTTTAGCAGTTTTGCAAGCAAGAAAATCTGTGTTTTTTTTATATGATGATACTACTACTTGGTGGGAAGATGCAAAAGTGGAGATAGGTTCCTTTTTTCGTACAGTAGGGTGTATTAATGGGAAATTTAAATATGATGAAATAACCTTTTTGAAGAAAAATATTGCCTTCTGGATGCCTTTCCACCCTAATTTAGGAGCGGAGGACTTGCAGAAGATTAAATATCTAAAAACTTTACTGGCAAAGAAACAGCTTGAAGCCCTTAAATCGTTAGAATATCAGCAGAAGTATGGCACGAATGGTAAGAGGAAAGACACACTGCCATTTGACTTTATGCAACTTTTTCGTGATTGCCATAATCTGAAGTATTTGAATACCTCTTCTGGTAATACTGTGCATACAAAAGCAGATATTTTACATGAAATTACTATTCATTTCTCTCAGGTTTTTGATAGCCAGAATTTATGCGTAGGGAAAATGAGACAGTGGTTGAGTGAACTTAATTTATCCCAGTTACCTAAGGATGTTGGGAATCTTTTGACTGAACCTATTTAACAAACTGAACTAAAAAATGTAATTTGGTCACTTAAACCAGGTATTACACCTGGATCTGATGGCCTCCCACATGGAATTTATAAAAGTATTTGGGATGTTTTAGGACCTGAGTTTTGTATGTGTTTAAATGATGGCTTATCCCAACAGCAACTCCCTAAGAGTATGTTGGAAGGCCTTTTGCTCTTGATTTTTAAGGGAGGGAATCGGGGAGATATAAGACAATGGAGGCTGATTTCGCTTCTGAATACCGATTATAAAATTCTTATGAAAGTTCTTAGTAATAGATTGGCTAGTGTCATAGATCCGGTAGTGCATCTGTCCCAATATAGTAGCATCCGAGGAAAACGGATTCAGGATGCTTTAATTTTGATTTGGGAAATTCTACATAAGGGAGACAACTAGGAATTATTTGGTCATTTGGTATGTTTAGATCAATCTCAAGCCTTTGATCAGGTTGAATATAACTATTTGTGGGAAACATTACGGTCCTTTGGATTTCCATCTCCTTTTATCAGGTGGTTACAGATTTGTTATACAGGAATAAGTCTTATTCCTAGTGTTAATGGTTGGGTAGGTAATGCAGTTTCTGTTCACGGGGGGTGAGGCAAGGATGTCCTCTCAGCCCCTTATTATATGTCCTATCTGTTGATCCTTTACTGCATGCATTATATAGGGTGGAAGCAATAACCAGACTTTCAGTGGGATCAGAGGATAAGCAGGTGGTTGCTTTGGCATTTGCGGATGATCTGGAACTTGTTTTGGCAGACAAAGCTTCTGCAGTAGCCGCTCATGACCTCTTACATGACTCTACTAATCTTTCCAGATCTAGAATCAATACACAGAAGAGTGGGATCCTGCCCTTAGGGTATGATGCCAGTGATGTCTCCGTTGTTTGGGGAATTCCTATAGATTTGACCTATAGAAAAATATTTGGTGTTTATTTTGGTGGGGATGATCCCCAGCGGTATAATTGGGAACAACTTTTGATATCAGCTGCAGGAAAAGTAGCCCACTGGAATAAATGGCAGATGACTAAAGGGAAGCGTATCTTTTTATTGAAAACTTTTTTATTGTCCCATTTTGTGTATTTAGCCGCTGTTTTTCCCCCACTGTTAGATATGGAGGCCTCAGTTTATCGTGTTTTTTTTTCAATGTTTATGGGGTAGCAGGTTGAATCCTGTTAAGAGAGGGGTGACTTATTTACCTATAAAGGAGGGAGGCTTGGGTTTGTTAAACCCTGTAGTTTTCTTTTATGTAACTTTTATTTTTTTTAATTTTGTTCCATTACTGACAAATGCTGCAAAGGATTGGATCCCGTGGGTAGAGGATGTGATTGGACCCCTTTTTGATGATTGGGATCCGGCTATTCCTCTCCCTCGACAGACATGGGTGGCTCACTTCCCAGGACACTTCTTGAGTGTAATAAGTAAAATAAAAGCATGGAAACTTCAGAAAAATTCTCTTTGTATACTTTCAAAAAAAAAAACATGTATAATTGGATAATGGGAAACTTTTATTATGTCTCCCCAGGTATGTCACTTTATCGGCTACCCAACACTCTCTGATCAACCCCTTTTTATCCAGCAAAAGACGTCCATATTTTATGAGAGACTTTATTTGGTTATGTACCCACCAAAAATTGGGGTTCAGAGCAATTTAAAGTATAAAAAATAGACATCGTTATTTACAGGATTATTAAAGAGTCAGCAGGTGGCATTGTACAGAAACAATGCTGCATGCGCATGTGCTTCCAAATGTCATTTAATCAGTGAGCTCTAGCGGTTATCTGGCACATTGCAACAATTCAGGCTAGTGCACACTGATTATCCATGACTATTCTTCATGGTTCATCACTCAAGATGGTGACCTGTCACTTGGCACAACTATACTTTCATTATTGAGCCTCCTATGAATTCTACCTTGTCACTTTACCAGCATTTGCTTTCTTCTACAATTGCAACTCAAGTGCATAACTGGGCAAAATGCATGGACATGGCTTCAACAGAAGTATCACAATGTTCCACAATTTCACAGAAGCTCATAATATTCAATTTTTATTATTGATGTAATTTTGGAATCTTTGCTTACTTATAATTTGGCCAGCCTTTGAGCAAGAAATTATAAAGTTGACATACACAGACTCTTTTTCTATATTGTTTTTTTTTTCTCTTGTCCAGCAGCTCATCTGTTAGGGTATACCTTGTTCACAAGGATATGCCCTCATCAGGCTGAACCCAGACATCATTCAGTTGACTACCAGTTTTTTTCTCCAACATTTTCTTTCCCTCCCATCTCCCCTGGTGGGAGCAGTGCATGTGTCAGCTTTGCACAGCCACAGCTACTCCTGTGGCAGGAGCAAGATCCTTAGCCCAGCTGGAGGGGTCTTTGTGTTGGTGGATTTAACACCCAAACCTCCCCGTCTGAGAAGCACTGCCAAGCGACAGTTGTCTCAGCCATAGCCTTCCTCCCAACACAACTTCTTGGGTTCGCTTCTGAAGCCAGGTCACCAGCATGGCAATGAGATGCTCTGCTGCTGGGCCATGGGGGTGGCTTCAAAGCCTAATATTTAGGGCCAGTGACTGTAGCAAAATTGGTGATATTCAATTCTCTACTTGAAAGTTATAGGGGATTAAAAGTCCGCAGTTTACATAATTGTGAAATGCCATTTTAAAGTTTCTGAATGTTTGGGGGCTTCTAACTCAGTCATCTTTAAACACAGAGATATGAAACATGGTACACGTCTGTGTGGACCTCTGTACTATCAACATACAACACAAAGTGTACTTTAGAATAATACAGTGTAAATTAGAAGGAAATAACTGAAATCACAATTTTGGTGAAATTTCATGACATTTTCATGGAAATTTCACAGAAGCAAATTCGGACTTTTGCCAGAATTTTTCTGGTGGAAGATAAATTTCCCCCAGCCCTAGTGTTTGCTCAGCTGCTGTCATGTGGATTTTCTGTACCATAAGTATGTTCAAACTCAGCTTTAACTCTGGCACTCACCCCTTCCACTTAAATACATTTTTCATCCCAGAGATGTTCCAAGGCACAACAGTTATTAAGGCAGCCATAACCTTGCTTTAGGACTAATTCTGTCATTTTCTTTGCCAATCTTGTACTTCGTGGTCTTCCTACTGAGCTCTGTTTCACGCTTATCAAGAAATGGTGGGCATTTTGCTGTTCTGTAGTTAAATTACTCCAAACTTTTTTACCCTTCTTAAATCCCTGCCCATCCTCTCTTCTCCCTTCCCCCAACAATGACAATAACATCCGCTAACAATATACTTTCTCCATTCCCCAACTTCTCTTCTCTCAGGCCTTCCCTTCCCCAGTGTCACCCAGGATGAGAAGATCCTGGAATAAACTCCCAAGCAAACCACAGGCAGACATACTATGTTGCACATAGTAGACTCATTAATTTGATAAACAGAATAACAATTTACTTTGGAAATATTTGTCAAACACTGTTCCTAACTTAAATTCAAGAACCAAAAGGAAGGTCAAAATTAAGTCACATGCACTCTTCTTTTTTAACTGGTTGATTGCTTCAGGGCAAGCAAAGTTATCGATCATCGAGACATTCCAAGTCTTAGTTCAGGATATGTGGCCTCCACTGTACTCAGGGCTTCTTCACTGGCCCTCGTAAAGACTGTAGCCCCCCTCACCTCACTGGTACCCACTGCCCTAGCAGCAGTCAAGGCAGGAAAGTAGCTACATAAAATATTTTCCACTTAAGGCTCTCCAAGTCAATTATGTCATGGTAAATTGCAAAGAGAAAGTTGGCTGGCAGTAACTGCACAGCACTTGTTGTGGCTATGCACCCTCCCCATAATTGGCTGTCTTTCACCAGTCCCACTGCTGGCTCCAACATTCAAATATACATTAAGTTCAGTACTGAGTAGTGAGTATTGTGAGCAGCAGTTTCAAGAAAAACATTGCTCTAAGTCCACCATAGCCTGTTTCTGCTATGCATCAGTCCACTTTTAGCTCCACATCGCACAAGTGCTGCAGCTCCACTGAACCCCACATTGTTAGGCCAAGAGGGGGTGGGCAGATGGCACAAGGGTAGAAAGCTACTAATATGTGAATTTTAGCTGAGGATCCATGTGAGGGAGGGAGTGTAGCACACGAGTGTCAAAATCACTCTTGGTTTCCCATTGGTTGCATTATTAGACCAGATCTCACTAAAGCCTGAGTAGACTGCAATGTCTGCCACCCACCCACCCAAGAGACAGCACACTTTAACTTCAAACTTTCACTTCTCTCCCATTTCACTGTTACCCACTGCCCCTGCAACAGCTGAGATGAGAAAGTCACCAAACCATTTTACGTAATCCTTCTCTATGCTAAACAGAGTAGCCTCAATAAAAAGAAAGAAAGAAATTGCTACTGACCCTGAGGGTCACAAAGTGAAATACGCAGGCACACATTACTGGGATACTTGATTCTGCTCTGCTGTCACTGTGGTAGTATTGTGCACTTTATTTATTTATTTAGTTAGTTAGTTTTTGTTAACCGGGTAAGTGCACTAGCCAACAGGTGACTATTTTCAGACACGACCCGGGAGATATAAGACAAAACATAGTGAAGGTGATAACAAAAACAGTACAGTTGCATAGACAGTGAAGCAGGGTTACAGGTCAAAAGTACAATGAATATAACATTGTTCTACAGTGGTAGATAGCAGGAAAAAATGGGTACTGGTGCATGGACAGACCTAATTGATTGTTCCAGGCAGACATGGTGTAAGGAAGGAAGGTGGGGACGTGGTGGAGGAGGGGGGCTGAGGATCCGAGAGAGCAGGCTAGGACTAAGCTGAGAGAACCACTGTCTGCAGCTCCGAGCACAGAAATGATTTACGGCTTCAGCGGCTCAGGGTACTGTCATGCAGCCGGGCTCATGGTACTCCTGCTTGGGCATGAAACATGGCCGGCAGCCTCTGAGAAGTGGACCTATTGGGGACCTCTGAGGCTATACTTGGTTTGTCCATGCCTGGGCTGTGGCGGCAAGTTACGGCTTTCACGGTTGGAGGTAGGGACAAGCAGCCGGTCTCTTGGTTCCATGGCCGGGCATACTAGCGGCGTTCGGTCAGGGCTGTCCGGGCAGGGACATTACAGTAGTACATCAGTGACTCGGTGAAAAGTATGGATTAGCGGCAAGAAAGCATAGACAATCAAACAGCCACCTGGTCCCAAAGACAGGTATGGGAGCGGCAAGTTGACAGGGTTAGAGTTTTGAATAGGCATGATCTTGCGGCTTTAGCGGCAGGAAGCGGGGACTTGTAACCGGGCTCATGGGTCCGCTGTCTGGCTAGAGAGTGTCAGAAAGGCGGGGGTCATAGGTGTTTTACAGCAACCTTGTGGCTTTGGCAGCCAAAGTAAGGAAAGTGCCCGGGCTCATTGTTCTGTTACCGGGCATAGGAGCTGTACTTTGTCGGGTGCAGAGGGACTTTACGGATTTAGCGGCAGAAAGCGGGGATTTGTAACCGGGCTCATGGATCAGCTCACCGGCTTGAGAGTGTCAAAAGGCGGGGGTCGGATGTGTTTTACAGCAACTTTGCGGCTTCAGTGGCTGAAAGTGCGAAAAGTGCCCGGGCTCAAGGTTCTGATACCGGGTGTGGGAGCTGTACTCTGTCGGGGTACGGAGGGGCTTACGGCAATCCAATGGCTAGGGCAGCTGAAAGTAGGGACAAGTCACCTGTGTCAAGGATCTGTTGCAGGGCATAAGAGCAGCGCACAGACAGGTTTAAGAGGGAATTATAGGCAGGATTGGTGACTAAAACATAGGGAAGCGGAGCCAGGCGAGCAATCCCGGACAAACCCGGGGAGGTACATACATGGGTATGGAGGGGAGAGGCTAAGACCTTAGTTGTACCAGTACCCAAATTCAGAAAATTCAGTCCTGCTATATATACTGTGATACCCAGTACAAGTTAAAACAGCAGTTTACAAGCAGCAATGTGAAGGGCAAAAGGCAAAGTACAGACATTTTACACAGTACGTAATAGAGGCATAGTAGTAAGGGCTTATTTCATATAACACAGCATTGTATAGTACAATAGGCTACATAACTGAGTAGTTTTGATAAGGGGAATATAGGATATCAGCAGATAGATAGGGTAAGAGAAAACAGGCAGGGAGAGTGAGCATTTGGAGAGAGGGGACCTAGCATGGGGGGGAGGAAGATGAGGCAGGGAAAAAGGGGGAGTGGTAGGACAGGCTCAGGTAGGGTCATAGCAGGCACATTGGTCCGAGGTAGCTAGGTGGTTGCGTAGCCCATGCTTGAAGAGGTAGTGCGACAAGGCATGTCTTAGATCCAGTGGCAGCATGTTCCACATTTGGGGGGCAGTATGCCCGAATGCACCAGACCCTTTTGAGGTGTGGCAACGGGGGACTCTCAAGAGAGATTTATCAGATGATCTCAGTTCATGAGTAAAGGAAGCGGGATGTAGTAGCTCAGCTAGTGATGCTGGTCTGTCCAATCTGATGATGGAGTCGCAGAGACAGCCCAGATAGTATAGCCTGGTGGCGGAGGGAGAGAGCCAGCCAAGGTCACTATACAGTTGGCAATGATGCTTGAGCCGAGGGGCCTTTGACGCATACCTGCAAACATTGTTGTAGGTGACATCCCATTCTTGCAAGGCAGTTTTATGTGCCATAGTCAGGATGGGAGTGCAGTAGGTAAGAGTTGGTAAGAGGATCCCTCTGGCAATGGCCAGCTTGGCAGCAGGTGTAAGCATATAGCTGGTTCTGTAGGCAGCCCCCAGTTTGCAGTTCACAGTTTTACAGGTTTCTTGAATGTGAAGGTTTAGGTCCAGAGATTGGTCAAGTAGGATACCAAGATAGCGAAATGTGGTGACTACCTCAAGAGGGGTCCCATCCAGGTCCAGGATTTTTAAGGGAGAAGAGCAGGATCTAAGCTTATAGGCGGTGCCCAGTAGCATAGCTTTGGTTTTGCTTGAGTTCAGGATAAGGCGATGGGAGTTTAGCCAGTGTTGTACAATGTTGAAAGCAGAGGTCAGAGACACGTTTAGGTGGTCAATATTATCCAAACTGGCATAGATGACCAGGTCATCAGCGTAGAGAAGAGAGGTGCAGGATATGATGTTGCTAGGTAGGTTGTTTATGAATAATGAAAACAGGAGAGCGCCCAGTATTGAGCACTTCTGCCCTTGGTGGCTGGTCTCAGCCCTCCCAACCCTCCATTAGATTTGGCTTTATGAAATGGATGATAATCATCAACGAACTGCCCTTTTAACTAGCAACTAAGTGCCAGGTGGAGATAGTCATCCCTCGTCTTGCTGTTACTCATCATACAGTAGCTCTCCCTGCTCTATTTTAGTGGGCTACTACATGTAACGACAAAGAAAACTGCTTACAGGTCCCCGATGTGTTATAGTCAGGGTGCAGGCACCATAGCTCTCACTTGTCTGCCCCTTAATGAGATGTCCTGCTGCTCAATGAACTGCTCTGCTTGCAGCACATCAGAGAAAAATGTGGGTGGTCTCCCGGGCCTTGTGATTTGCAGTCTCGATAGGTACAGGTGGGCAAATTCCCAACCTCAGTGGTACAATTTGGTTTGCTTTCAAGACTATCACTTTTTCTAGGTATCTCAAGAATTTTAAAACATATCTTGGGTGGTCCCCTAATTTAGCTTGGGCATCATGTGGTGGGCACATTCAATTTCATACTCTGCAGCCTTTGGGCCAAGTTTTAAATTTTGAACCAGGCAGTTCATTATTTCTTTTTCAGGTGCTTTCCCCTCTGCTCCCTCAGACACATCTATTAGGTATAATTTTTACTACCTGATACAGTTTTCTTGATCAGCAGGGAGCTCCCTAAGCTCCCTACAGCTTGGTCTTCAGGTTTCTCCTGCCATGCGCCAAATCCGCCATGCTGTTCTCATGGTCGCGGAGGTATCTCTTGGCCTCATTGAGCTTTGTGGAGTGTGCCACTGTAGTCTCTGATAGCTCAGTCACTATAGTTTATAGATAAGTAATCTCGGCTGTGATGTTAGTGAACCCTTCTTTTATTTCATGTTACATGGTGGTAAGTAGTATCAGGACCCCCACCAGACTCTTCTCCATCTTGCTGTGATCATATTCTAGACTTGGCAATGCGGTCTGTGAGTGAGTTCATGCTTCAGCTGGCAGGTTGTGATGACTGGGAGCCACTACATATTCAAACTAGAATTTGGACTGCTGTGTCCATGGTCTTGGTATAACCATGAGTTTCAGCCATTATCTGCTTCATGGATTATGGTTAATTATTTATGAAAAACTTTAAAAAATTGCCATTAGTTGTTGTACCTAAGGGGTGCCTAGTTAGAATGTGTCCACCATGATTTTAGCCAGGCCACGCCCTGAGTCTTAAGTCTTACAGGAGGCAGCATAGTGTAGTGGTTAAGAGCACTGAGCTGCAAACCTGGAGAAGTGGGTCTGAATCCCACAGCCACCACTTGCATTCTGTGTGACCATGAGCAAGTCACTTAACTTCCCTATGCTCCCAGAACGCACATGGAAACAAGTCTCAGCTTTGTGTGTCTATCATGGCGAAATATTGTAAACTAAATAAATAAAACAATTTTATTTTTAAGAGTAGGCCATGTTCATTGCCCTTCCCTGATCTGTTTCTCTGGTGACTTGCTCAAAGATGTCTTCATAAGTGACACTGCAGATGAGTTGGAAGGGATGGTATGTTTTTTTGCAAATAATACCAAATCTATAATAGGGTGGACGATAAGGAAGAAGTGGGAAGAATGTATAGAGATCTTGGGAAACTCAAGAAGTGGTCAAGAACATGGAAATTGGGGTTCAATGCCAAAAAGTGCAAAACCAGGCACCTAAGGCATAGGAACTCAAGAAATGAGTATAGGATGGGGGGTGCTGTTTGTCACTGAGCAGGGATCTTGGGGTTATCATATCTAAAAATTTCAAAATGGCAGGGCAGTGTAACAAAGCAGTGGACAGTGCCACTGGGATACTGGGATGCATAGGGAGAGGTATCTCCAGCAGCAGGAGGGAGGTGGTGTTGCCACTGTATCACTGACTGGTGAGACCCCACCAGGAGTATTATTTCCAGTTCTGGAGGCTGCACTTCAGAAAGAACATAGACAGGGTAGAGACAGTCCAGAGGATGGCAACTAAAATGGTGCAGGGGTTGCAACAAAAGCCCTATGAAGAAAGACTGAGGGATCTTAACATGCACACCCTGAAAGACAGGAGAGTAAGATGAGATATTGTAGAGACATGCAAGCACCTCACGGGTGTAAACAGGGTGCAGTAGGGGAGTCTCTTTCAAATAAGGAAGAGCACCAGAAACAGAGGGCATGCGATGAAACTGGAGGGAGGGGGATTGCAGAGGGATATGGGTAAGTACTACTTCTCTAAAAGAGTGGTGGACGTCTGGAACAGAATGCCAACAGAAGTTGTTGAGGTGAAAACAGAAGGGGCTTCAAGTATGCATGGGATAGACAGAGGGGAATATTATGCAATGGACCAGGAGGAGGAAGGGGTCACTGGAAACCAGTTAGGGTCTGCAGAGACACACTAGGCAGAGACCATCTGGGCAAACTGGGTGGCCAAGCAGTCCTTTTCTGCTGACAAATTTTGTGTTTCTGTGACAGTTCTGACATGAACTGCCACATTCACATTTTGTCTCATCCATTAGAACTCCTGAGCAAACTGTCCCTGTACTTTCCCTATGGTTGATGGAATATTCTGTTTTCCATTTCTGTAGTTACATCAAAAGAATTAAAACCAGCACTTCACAAACAATGTCTGCAAAATGACATCATTTGAATGTTGGCCAGTAATCTGTAATAATCAATCATGTGTAAATATAGGCAACCTGCAGCCGGACAACCCCAGTTTGCTTAAATAAATCATTTGCAAGAATAACAATTCCCTGTATGATTTGGACAGTAGATTTGGTTCACATTTGATGAGGGGCTTACTTCATTTAGTTTGACCATGGACATCATTAGTCTGTTCTTTTAATGCTGAACGGATTCCCTGTGGACCACTGTCTAGTGATGCTGTGTGGAAATGATTACGCTAAACAGACTTCATGTCACCAAAGAGCTGAAGAGAAAGAAACCATTAGTTTATTAAAACACAAAAAATGCCAGAGTTTTGCTGACAGTAATTAATATTTGTTTAAATACTACAGCCTCAGCCTGTCATGCCAGTGTTTTGTTTAATCTTAAACTTGACATTTTCTGTCAACACGTTATTGTCTAAATACAGGAAAAAGTGAAAGGCACACCACTTTATTCAAACATACACCAGATCCTGGAATGTGTTCTGCATAAACCGAACTCCCTTTCAGTCTTTGGGTCTGTAGTATTCCCCTTTCTCTTCTTGCATTTTAGATTGTACAGAACAAGCACAGTTAGCCCTGTTCATTGTCCTCAAATGAGTTTCTCTCGTTTTGTGACAAACGGTGAAACTATTCTGAGCACAGGCTCCAACGTTTTGCATGGATGTGAGAGTATGTATACGTGTGTTTAAGAATGTGATTCCTGCCACTGGAAAAGCTCTCAAGTTTTTTTGGCCTCAAACCTCTGTAGTATTCATTATTCTGCTGCCAAAGCTTGAGCATAAACTATTGTGAGGCTGTGCTGCGATGAAGGTGTAGTCATTTGTTTCCTGGTACAAGTGTCTTGCTACTTTTACGTTTTGTGTGGCTTTGGGCAGGCTACATGCTGTCCACTTGATGACAGAGGGCTGTATTTCAGAAATACAAGTTCTTTGTCCTGAGGCAATGACTGCCTAAGATATCAGAGTTTGTATTTTCTTTCATGTACTTACACTGATCCCCAAATCCAGAATGCTATAGCTCATTTTGTACATAGGCTGAAGTAATTAGATGAGCATTTTTTATGTTAAAATCATGGTACAATGATATATTGATTAATTATCAATTTGAGACTTCTATCTACTTCGTAATTGCTGACTTACATTTTAAATGTAATTTCACATGTCCTTCATTTTTACTGTGATATCTATTAGATTTTATGTTATGTATTTGGAAGGTAACCCCTTTATCACACTATTAACAGGTATGTTTCAAACATTGTTAATACCTGGAAAACCAGTTATTATGATGTTTTGCTTTTAACTGTCCCCTCATTTCCAGGGCATTTTTGTGTCACTTAACTCTAGCATGCTCCCTCATTGACTCTCAGTCTGTGTGTGGGTGGGCCAACCATCCCAACCAAGATGGCGGCTCCATTTTGCCACTACCAAAGACTTATGCTGATTGTCTGCCTCGTAGTTTCCTCACAAGTAAAGAATCCAATTTTGTCAGTACTTATGTGGTTGATCCTGCCTTCACAACAAAACAAATATATCTGGTTGATCCTGCTGCACTCATGCTTGGGTTGGGGGTTTGGCAGTAGGTCAGTCAGATCAGGAACCAGCCACAGCTGACCGACTGCTTTGGTAGTGCCACAATAAAATGCACCACTAATTATAAAAAATAAAATCTAGGCAGGTGTGTGCTTATGATGTTTTTAAACACCCTCAGGGAGTGATGAGCTCATCAACCTCTTGAGCTTTGTTCTCGGGGTTTATGGCTCATCACTCACCTCAGGTATGTAACAAAGCATCCTAACACTCACCTGCCTAGTCATTATTCTCTATGTTATGTTGTCTTGCTGCAACAAAAGCTATGTACAGTACCATTAAACAATTATTAATGCAATCATGTACAGAATACATTTATTTTAAACAACTGTATTTTATCTATTGCTGCAATAATTACTTATATTTCCTCTATTTATTTTATTTCATAATGTATTCACCCAGGAAAGTCCAATGTTGGTACATCTTATTTTCAACGGTGTCCTACTGCTGCTTACTTTGAAGCTGGGTAGAACAGGGATATTTGCATGGAAAATGACAGTTTTGAAGTTTACCTTGATGTATAGTCTATATGCAAGGAAAAACTGCAAAAGCATATGCATATGTTCCCCATGCTATCAAGCCCAATTGTTTCACCTGATTCAAGCTCCCTCTGAACCCTTGCTATGCAGATTAATCATGTTTTCCCTGCTTAATGTACCTCACCTGTGGTCATAGCTGTTTTCACAGCATTGTGCTTCCCTCCTTCCATGCTTATAGAATACTACCACTCATAACTGATGCTTTTCCCTGTTGTACACTGCTGTTTTACTCTGAGGTCAGCTAAGCTACTGCAGATGCTATAACCTAGTTTTAGTATCTGCATGTGGTTCTTGACCCTTCCATC
Source organism: Neoceratodus forsteri (assembly GCA_016271365.2). NCBI lineage: Eukaryota > Metazoa > Chordata > Ceratodontiformes > Ceratodontidae > Neoceratodus > Neoceratodus forsteri. Next base: position 958,902,284 of record CM028136.1, read on the forward strand.
ACTTTCTTGCTCTTCATACTGCAGGGACTGGGAAGTGTTTGGCGGGGTCATGGCCCCATGTGGCAATTTACTTCTGTTCTAAATCCTGCATCCGCCACTGAAAATCCTCAGTGTATTTGTCACCTTAATTTGGCTTTTTGAATGCCTGGCTGGCTTACCCCACAATCATTCTGTTGCCCCCACTTACGTTCATGTCCCATCATTGTTACTATGTTTTGCAGACCTACATGCTGGTCTGACTACTCCTACTGCCTACTGACCTACATGCTGATCTAACTATTGTTAACCTGCCCCAGTGCATTACCCTTCCTTACTGAACTACTTCCAGATCCACTCTTGCTCATGCTTCCTTTGTTCAATGCTCCCTGCCATTTGCACTGCAAGTTCTCAGTACTCATGCCCATTTAGCCTCATCAGTCCCTGGAGCATGCTAGCCCTTCCATTCTGGTGCAGGTTTTTTCCTGCAGCTGATGGTCTTGCTCTGCACCTGAGTTCGCAGCTTGAGCATAGAAAGCTTGGGGAGGGGTCCTTCGCACCTGGCCTAAAGCTGGGAATGTTCTTGCTGTGAGTGGACCTTCAGTCATCAACTGTACTGATGGCACCTCAAGTTGTAGAAGTTAAGACTCAGCTATGAAGGGCTGAGGTTGCTTACAGAGGCCCCTTTAGTGCCCAGTGAGGAGGCACACTTCAAGCTATTCTCCCCGTGACTGACTCTGGTTCACCTGGTTTGAAGGTAGATCGGTAGGCCAGGTAAGTGCCTCAGCTGTCATTGCTCTCCTCCTCCTGCCTTGGTTGTGCATTGTTGTAGAGTGGCTCTTGCAACCTTCCGCAGCTTTCTCATTAGAAGAACTGAGTGAGAACTTTCCTCCAAATTGGAATATTTGCCACCACCTTTAATTGGGTTTCTAAATTGCAGCAGCAGAGCTGTCACTAAATAAAATATCCTAAGCCTGGAGGCAAGGTGACCTAGGCCTTGTATCCCCAGAGATTTCCTCCTCAAAGGTTTTTTTTTCCTCTCCTCCGTGTCTCAGGTCATGACTGTTAGCATAGTCTTCTTAGTTCAGTAGGCAGGATCCACTGTTGGATGGAGGGGGATGGTGTCCCTTTTGCCATGCCCTCTCTCCTCAGGAGGTCTCCTCACTCTCTCTCTTGCAACCCATTAAATCCATGCCATTGTTAACCTGTGTATCCCATTACATTATCAAGCTGTCTCATGCTTTATCCAGTATTATGTCTCACAACTACTGATTGCTTATATGCTTCATACTACTACTTTCTTTTTTGGGGATCCTTCCTAAGGTACCTTTAACCAAGGGAATCGTCCTGTGGCACCTCTAGGGGTGGAACCCTCTAGAGGGTTCCTTGCCTTTGGTACCCCTACAGGGTGGTAATTCCTCTGGAATAGAGAGTGCGAACAACCAAAACCTAAGTAACACAGTTGCACAGGCATAACACTATACTGGCTGTGTAGACCATTGAACCAGATTTAGAAATATAGAAACAGAAAAACATAGGCACTGATGGCAGAAAAAGATGAATGATAGAGGTAGCTAGTCTGCAGGAGTTCCCTATTCAGCCCTGGGACCTACCATCTCTCCAGAATTCTAGCCCTTCCCATCCTTACCCCTTTCTCCACCCTGATTTTGCCACCTCAGGCAACCACTATACCATTAATTCTGTCCCAACCATGTATGAAACCACTAATGGTTTTCTCAGGTGCCAGACAGTTCCACAGCTCCACCAGTCATTCTGTAAAATAGTACTTCCTCACGTCCCTCCTGAACCTCCCTCCTGTGAGTTTGCACTCATGTCCATGTGATCATGAGCTAGTATTCAAGCTAAATAGCCTCCTGCAGTACACATTGTTAATTTGTTTTAGTAACTTAAAGGTCTCTATCATATCTCCCCTCTCCCTTCTTGTGCCCAGAGAGTGCATGCTCAGTGCCTTGAGGCCCTCCTCACAAGACATGCCCTGCTGGCCCTGAATCATTTTTCTTACCCTCCTCTGCACCATCTCCAGCCTATCCTTCCTGAGTTGAGGACTCAAGGACTGGGCACAGTATTCCAGGTGTGGCCTCTTCAAGGATTTATATAGGGGAAGTATTACCTCTCTCTTCCTGCTATCAGTACTCCTCCTAATACATCCCAGCATCCTACTTGCCTTGCTATATGCCTTGTGGCACTGACTTGATTGTTTCAGGGATTCACTGATGATTAATCCCAGGTCTTGTTCCTCAGTTGTAGTACTAAGTTAAAACCCTCCAATCCAGTTCTCCATCCTGGGGTTCTTGTTCCGTATGTGATTTACTTGCTTTTTTGGGTGTTAAATTTCAACTGCCAAACCTCAGACCACACCTCTAGCTTTTGTAAATCTCTCTGCATTTCCTCTATTTGTCTTGCATGACCTTCCCCTCATGATCGCCTGTTGTCTGGGGTCCTATAACCCATTTCCTTCCAGGAAATCCACCAGTATTTCCCTTAGTAAAGACTGCATAATTTTTCATAGTATAGATGATAAGCTAACTGAATGTTCTATGGTTCCCTGGCTCATCCTTCCATTCACGCTTGTGCAGAAGGATCACAGCCACTTTCCTCCAGTACCTAGGGACAACCTCTGTGTCCAGCGAGCAGTTATATATGCCTGCAAGTGGCCCTGCTATTACTTCTTCTATCTCTTTCAATATCCTCAGGTTACAGCAGTCAGGTCCCATTGATTTATTCACTTTCAGCCATGTAAGCTTTTCCAAAACCCCTTTCTTCATTATTTTGACCATGCCACTTGAGCCCTTGCTCTCCTTCCTTCCCTTTTAACTAGTACTGTGCAACATTTTTAAATTCTGGGGGAAAAAAATGTCATGGAATTTTGGAACTTCCACCCAAATTCCATTGAATTTCACTGGAAACAGAATGGCAGGATTTTGCAGCAGAAAATGTGGAATGAATTTTTCCATTCATCCATAACACTTCCATGGAATCATTTTCTGCAGATCTCAATATTTTCCAAGGAAATGGTTGTGGAATGATTTTCCATGGAAAAAATGCTGTTCCACATAATATTATTCCGTGGCTCTCAATATTTTCCACAGAAATGGTTGTAGAATGATTTGCCATGGAAAAAATACTGTTCAGTGGAATATTATTCTGTGGATCGAAGCAGGTGGAATTCCAGAGAAGAACCAGTGAAATTCCAGTGGAAATTCTGCTGGCAGAATGGTCATTCTGTGCTAATTTCGCCAGTGGAATTCCGCATTTCACACAGCACTACTTTTAACCCCACATTCTTCCTAATAAATACGAAACAAAAATATTAGTTCCATATCTCTGCTTTCCCTTTGTCCCCCTTCTTCCATCCTTCCTCACTCTTCAATCTCACATAGAGATGCAACAAAATTTAATTTTGCTGGTGAAATTCTGGCAAAATCGAAAATTTCGCCATGCAAAATATTTTGTTGAAATTTGTGCTTTTTCACAAAATATTTTGTGGGCAAGAAATGCAGAATTTCACTGGTGAAATGTGTAATTCCACCATTTGTGGGTGAAATTCTGCATTTCACACCCTTGAAATATTTCTTGAAATGCATGAATTTCGCAAAATATTTTGCATAACAACATTTTTGGATTTCACTCATCTCTAGTCTCACAATCCCCTCTTTGACCTTACACTTCTCTCAGATGTACCTTAAGAATGCCTTTTCCCTTTACTGTACACCTTTTGCCAGTTGGAGTTCTGTCTCCACCTTGCCCTCTCTCACCTTCCTGCTAGCTACCTTTGTTGCATCCAGGTACTTCTCCCTATTCTCCTCCTATTGGCTTCTCTTACATTAAGAATGCTGGCTCTTACCACAATTTTTACTTCAGCTATGAACCTCACTGGATACACTGCTTTTTCCTCTTTGAAACAGTCCTAACTGAGCTTTCTGCCACAGCTACCACTGATTTTTTAAAATCTTCCCATGTTTCCTCTGCCTCCTTCACCATCTCTATACGCTTTGTGTTTTTTTCCATCTGTTCCCTCATCTTGATGAAATCCACTTTTTAAAGTCCCATAACCTTACTGTGTTTGCCCAATTGGTAGACCCTATCTGGACCTCCAGTGCCACTGTTCGATGTGGTTCCAGAACTGCTACATTTTGGAAAATCTCACTGTTGTTGCGCACCAGATCCAGTAGAGCCCCTTCCCTTGTTGGGTCCTGGACTAGCTCAACTCGGAATACCTCTTGGCATGCAACCACCAGGCACTGTTTCCTACTATCTGCCACAACTGGCACTTTCTAGTCCATATCTGGCATGTTAATGCTCCTATTACCACTACTTCCTCTAAACTGGCCACCATATATTAAGCATCTTTCTCAGTTCCTTATCTGTGCCATGATCCTGACCCGGTGGTCTATAGATTGTTTCCCATTTCCAGTTGTCACTAGCACCCACAAGATTTCTAGTTTACCAGACTCTCCTAGGCTGACAATTTCAGTTACCTCTATCCCTGCCCTTGCATGCAATGCTACTCCACCTCTCCCACCCTTTGCTCTGTCATTCCTGAAAAGTGCATACCCTTTTATGGTCATGTCTCATTCATGGGTTGAGGTTGCCCACATCTCTGTGACAGCCACAGGGTCGATGCTCCCTTCTATGACCATTGCCTGAAGCTCCGGTATTTTGTTGCAAAGACTCCTTGCATTGGTACACATCATTTTCCAACATCTATCCCTGCCCCCTCTTTTTCCCCTTACCCTGGGTATGTTTGATTCTGCTTATTTCACCTCTGCTAATAAAGTGAGGAGTGGAGATGGACTTGATGTCCTTCAAGTTCCTTTATTTCATCATGTTGTTTATGCCCCTGGTCATCGACCTGCCCCCTTGTGCCCTGGGCCCCTCCAGCCCTGTCACCCATCTTCTATATGACGTACATCTCTGCAGGATTCTCCACTGATTACTCTCCATGGCAGAGTTGGACAGGTGGCCAATCCCTTACAGAGCACAACCCAGATGCAGATGGGCCTATTTAGTTGTGTGTGGCCTGTGAAGGACCAAGGCATCATCCAGCTGTGGTCAGGAATTTTTCACCATGGTTTTGTTTCACCTCCAAGGGTTGTCAAGTATGCAGTGGTGCAGGTGCAGAGGTATACATTCACATATCTGCACTGAGAGTGGGCCCTTCCCTAAGTATACTTCACCACTGTGCTGCCATCCTGCCTTCACTGGGTAATAGACTAACAGCTGTATGCAAGATCCCCCTGACATGTGAGAGGAGACCTATCTTTGGAATGTTCAATCGTCACTTCCTCCAACAGACCTCGAGTGACCCAAGTCCATTCCTGAACCCAAGCTGCTAGCATAGCAAGCAGTAGGATTACCATTGCACTAGCAGGCCAGTCTCTAGAGTCCATTCTTAACTTTAATTACTGTGTTGCTATGTTACTGAATTACTCGGAGGAGCAGCCAAGGGACTTAAATCACAAAAGGCATGACTAAAACCAATAACAGTGGTTACCCTGGATTGTGTTAGTGAATTAGTGAATCCTGTTTCTGTGTACAATCCAGCTTTCTAGCACCATACTAATCAGTATTTCGCCCCAACCACTCAACCTCCACCTCCTTACTCAGGGGTTTCAGACCACATACACTCCAGTTTTGACAAGGGTTTGGGCACAGGAGCCATATTTATAGACCTAGCAAATGCCTTCAATGCCATGGACCACCCCCCCGGCTCCTATGCAGACTTGCAGACTCTGGTGTCTCCCCAACAGCCCTGGCATGGTTCCAGTCCTACCTGGTCAACCCCACCCAATCCATCAAGCTAGGCCTGAACTCTTCCCTCACCCTGTCTTCCTTGAACTTCCCCAAGGTTCAGTCTTGGGCCCCCCTGCTCTTTATAACCTTCATCAATGACCTCCCTAGTCCATTTCAGCCACCAACATACAGATGTATGGAGACAATACCATAGGCTACACATCAGGCTCTTCAGCCCCCACAACTGATGACCCCCTCCAACAGAACTTCACACCTATCCAAGAATGGTTCCTAGACAATCATCTTGTCATGAACCAAAAGAAGAAGGTTTCCATGCTCTTCAGCTCCAAGCAATGGATCAACTCCTCCTCCCCCTCTCTGACCATACCTTCCCTGGATGGGGCCTGTCTAGACTTGGTCACCAGTTACAAGTACCTTGGCCTCCATGTGGACCAACACCTTGATTACTCCAAGCACATCTCCCAGGTCGTACCTAAGTATTTTGCTAAGCTCAGCACTCTACAGAGAGTAAAGAGCTGTCTCCAACTAAAACTAAGCGTAACCTCCCTTGGAAGCACCAAGTTAGGTCAACAGTAAAATTGCTGACCTCCCGCACAGCGACAGCGCAATACCAATGCAGGTATTGTGCCACCCATTCTCCCAGTGTTTTCTGTGGGGGGCTGTGCCCCACACCAGTAGGGGCTGTGCCCCGCAGCCCCAGACTTTAGGATTCTCAACTCCAGGTCAGAGTTGGTCTGGAAAGGGGGCAGAACACTGGGGGAAAGTGTAACATGGAAACGGACCATTACAGCGACTGTCACTGTAGTGGTCTTTTTCTGTGTTTCGCTATCGGGGTGTCGGGCAAAAGGGGGCCACCCACCTCCCTTTCCTGCTGGTTATTTCTGACATGCAGTTCACTGAGATATAACACTTATGGTCTCTGGACTCAGTCGCTACTGCCTGGGGGGATTCAGGTAGGTCACATACAGGCAGCAGGCTGTCTGCTCTCAGTCCCAGGAGGCAGTACTTCAAGGAGGCCACCCACTCCCTTACCTGTCTAGGGGTTTAGTTGTTACTGTCTCTGGAAAAGGTGAGGGGTACCCATTAGACTGAGCAGCACATTGCAGGGAATACACAGTACCTTATTTTTGTAGAAAGGATTCCTCCATGATGACGTGAACTCCGTTGGGGTGCAAACAGATGACACGTCCCCCTCCATGGCTGGTGGCTTCTCTCACTGCTGGAAATTCTGTGGAGACAGTAGTTAAGCACATCACACTAACACACACTTATAGGACTCTAATGATTCTGGCCCAGACTGAATCAAGTGCAACAAGCAGTTGCATTTTTCATACCAAAGGCTCAAGCAAAACAGAACTCCAAGAAGGTTGCTCATTTCATTCTGTCACAGTCCAGACATTTTGTATGGCAAGGCATATTTCTTTGGGGGACCCAAGCTTGAACCTAGATCCTAACACACACCTTTCCTTCCATCTGAGCCATTTGGGGCTCCAATTCCCACACTAAGAACACAGGCAGTGTTGCAACCAGTATCTGGTTTGGTTCCCTTTCCCTGTCAGTGGGAGCAGGTGCTTTACTCCTACATTACTGATCTCTGAATGGAGTGGGGGGGTCTGCTCCCCAGGGCACAGTCCTGTACTCTAAACTTGGGGCAAGCCATCAGCTGATCCATAACAGGGATCACACATGATGTCTGCCCCCTAGCTCTGCAGTCTTCCAAGAAACTCCATCAGTCTCCCAACACCTTGCCTGTGTGGACACGGAGGGCAGGGGCCACTTCTACCCAAACAGCCTCTCTGATGCTTCACTGCTACCTTAGCATCAGTCCCTACATTGTGGCAGCCACCTCTTTCTCTCCATGTACAAATGAAGCCGATCAGGCTCCTAATGTACCTTTTCTGTCTCTCTCTCTCTCTCTCTCTCTCTCTGGGGCTAAGGTTTCCTCTTTCTTCCTCCCACAGATGGACTGGTGGCTAGCTGGGGGCTGGGGGAACAATCTCCCCACTCTGGTCCCAGTTCTACGTGGCCCCGACTGGAGGATCTCCCTCACAACTACGAGCTGGCACCACTCTCCCTCACCATGACTCTCTCCTAACTCTTGCTCTGGTGCCAGTTGGTGCTTGAAAACACTCTTGCACTGTCCAAGCCCTGGCCTTGTGGCAAGCCTGGCAGTGTGAACTCCTCCCGATACCAACAGAGTGTCAATTTTAGTAAACCCCCCTTAATCCAGCATGGGGGTTACATAAGGAAACAAGTTGTGGAACAATCAATTCTTCCAAATCTGGACTATGGGCAGGAAGTATACTCAGGTGCTAATTCCACCTCCCTAGACAAAATTACCACTCTGTTCAATGTGCTGTGCAGATTTTGCATGGGCTGCCCTTAAACCCATCACTGTACTATATACAATGAGCTGGACTGGATGCCCCCCACGTGAGACAGATGAAGCACACTGCCCTCTTGGGAACAAACTACTGGACTGGCAAACTATCCAAATACCTATCTGACCTATTCTCTCCCTGAGCTAACCCTGCCTTTAATGTTCCTTTTGAAAATGTGGACTCAATTGCCTCTGTAAATTATAAAGGACATGGGTTGACATAACTGTGACTAGCCCCACTCTGCAGCCACAGCTAACTGATTCTATGACTAGCCCCTCTTTCTCTGACTCTAACTTAGTTTTGAATAGTGTCATAAATAACTTAGATTTAGTAATTGGTCAACTAAATAGGGAACCATTTCAGTCCCTATTTGGTGGGGAAGAACGTCAGCTGAAACCACATGGTTTCAGCACAAATAGTTATTACTGCCCACCCGCTACAGTGGCAACATTTAAGCATTTAGTTATGACTGAGATTAATACCATTTTCAAAATGAACCATAAGGGCAGTATTTTCAAAATACCCATTTGGCTGTATGGCAAGCTATTAGAGATCTGCAGTCTATGAATGACGTTGAAATAGAACATGCCGACAATGGTGGCACAGTTGCCATATTGTCAAAAGATCAATACATGACAGAAATCTAGTGTCAACTATCTGATACATTTTGTTGTCTGAAACTTTAAACCAATCCACTTGAGACTTTCCAGAAACAACTTTCAGGTATCTTGAATGGGGCCTAATGAGCACAACAGATTAATATGGAAGAATTTAGTTACCTAATGCAAAAAAATCATGTTGTCCCTATCCAATATGTATTACAGAAAATACATTAGAAAACTACCAATCCACCAGAACAACCTATCACTTCTGGGTGTGGTTCATTGACAAAGAAACCTGTCTTGATACTGAGATCATTTCCTGAAAGATATGGAAAAAATGACAGCAGCATACCTTAGTGATAACATTGATGCTATGAATAAATTGAATGATGTGACCTGGCAAGAACATTATATGTGGGTTACCATTGATGTTGCATCACTGTACACCTTTATCCCACATGATGTGGCATGTGGCCATTCATGCTGCTCAGTTTTACTTGCAAACTTTGTCAATGAGGCAATGCCACCCGACTTGATTTTGGAGGGGCTGGAATTTGTTTTGAATCATAATCATTTTTTAGTTCATGGTTCATTCTACCACCAGCTCAAGGACACTGTGATGGGTGCTACTATGGCACCATTGTATGCCAGTCTGTACCTGGGCTGGTGGGAGAGTATGTTTATTTATAGTTCCAATTTTAACCAGCTCCTTCCAAGACTCCTCAGGTGGCACCACTTCATTGATGATATAATCTGCATATGGAAGGAGATAAGGGACTCTTGCATTTGCATTTACATGTCATCCCAAAACAACTGACTCTCTTGATATGCATTTCCATGTTAATGAGAATCTAGAGATTGAGACCACAACAAATAAAGTTAACAAACAGCAGTGAACTCATTGTTTCCTGCTGAAATCTGTCATCCAGTCCATCTCATTAAAAGCTTACCTTTTAACCAGTTTGACAGGGCAAGAAGAAATGCATCGGAAGATGTTTTGTTAGTGGAACAGACAAAGGATTCTACACCTAAGATTTCAAAACAGGTTACTCCCTATCAGTGATAGATGAGGCCTATCAGAAAGCCCATACATTAGATAGAACATCCACCTTTACTGAAATATGATCAACAACAAGATGTTTTGACCAGGGATTCTATTAGTAATATAATTAATTTTGCAACTAAATTCACCCCAATTTCAGAAAAAAGTAAAACAATATTATTTGGAAAGATTTGAAATTGATCACGAATGATTACTCAGTGGCACAGATTCTTGGACCTTTTCAACACATTAGTTTTAGCTGTGGGTCCAGTCTGAGGGACATTCTTGGTAATCCATGCTCCCGGCCTGAATGCAGTGCAAACGTGGATGTGACCTTAGAGTGGTGGCTAGAGGTTCTATGGCCAGAACAAAAAGCATGGGGGAAGGGAAAGACTGGATCCCCTCTTCCACTTCTTTTGCAGTTCTGTCTTGGCCTGCCCCCCCTGTACTCACCACTGTTCTCTGTACATTGATCTCTCCCTCTCTTCCTTGAATGACCACCATCCCATCCACTGTGCCCCCTTTATTACTAAATTCTGGTTTGGCTTCATTCCCTCCTTACCTTAGCCTCTCCTCTCCTCTATGCCCCCTCCATATATTCTCTCCGTAACTTAGTTTATCATTCTCTTTTGCTTCCCTCCCATAAATCCCTAGCTGGTCAGTCTGGTTTCTCCTTCTGCCTTCCTAATCTTTGGAAATCGTTCCACTAACAATTTGCTCTGCCACCTCCAAATTCTCTCTTTCCTGTCTTCTCCAAGGCCACAATGCCCCTTCCTGTAAATGTCCTTAGCCCCTTTGCCCTACACTTCTCCTTATCTAATCTGACCTCTATACTTCTAATTATCCCACCTTATCACCCCTTTCTCTCCCCTTTCCCCTCCACATCTTCCTCCCACTCCCTTACTTCTTTCTCACTCACTCCCTCAATCCCCAGTAATCACCCTTTCTACCCCTTCCTAGTCATCAACACTCTATTCCCCCACCATAATCTGTTCTTTACTCTTCTCTCTTTTACTCCCACCACTGCTTTACCTTTTCACCCTCTCTAGCCTCTCTTTTTCACCCTCCTCTGACTTATTCTCTCTCCTGCCGTTCCTATATTTGTGATGTTACTTTCTTGTGTGTGCCAGGTACTTCACACTTCTGATGTTTAACCTACATTATTGTTTGCTCTGGTAATGTATATTTATTGTACATACTGTGTATTGTATTGTTATTTCTGTGCTTCTACTTGTTTGTACTTATCACTTACCCCCCTTCCCCAGGATGCATCTGGAAATGAGCTTCATGGCTCAGTATGTTTTTCCTGGTAAATCTCTTAAAAAAATAAACAAATAAATATGCAGCCCTGGTGGGTTCCCATATGCAAAGGAAAAGAAAGAGAAAGGATCGAGTTGATGAGGACATGGGCAGAAGCTTGTGCATAAAGAGTGTGGATCCACCCTTCCCAAACTGGGGGTCTTACCCCATCCTACTCAGGATAGTGTATAGGTACCCCAACACCACCAAGTTGAATGCCTTTTTGAAATCAATGGCTACCACTGCCACTGGAATGGGGGTAGAGCTAGCCAGGGAAATTAATGAGAAAAGCACTCTATGATGATCAGAGCTCAGGCAGCCCTTGACAAAGCTCACCTGTAAGGGTTGGACCAGGTGAGGGAGGATGAGCTTCAGAAGGGTGGCAAGAGCCTTAGCCAGAATCTTTGCACTGAAATTTATGAGAGAGACATCAGGTAACTACCTGGGAGAGTGAGGCCCTTACCTTCTCTGGGGAGGACCACAATGTCGGGGGATGCAGATTGAGCATGGCATGAGATTCTTGAAAAACTGCCCACAAAATGAGGGAGTCAAGAGTGGGGATCAATTGATATACATCAATCAGAATTCTGTCCCCCCAGGGGCTTGGGGTGAGAGAGGAAGGCAATAGCGGACTGGATTCCCTGAATGGTGAGATAGGCCTCAAATGCTTCTCTCTGCTCCACCGACAGAGAGGGGTTGGGAAGGCCAGCCAGGAAAGCATCCAATTTTGCTGGATCCAGTGGACCGTGGGAGGGATTGAGCTGCTCATCAAAGGTGTGCATGATATGGTTAATCTTCTGAGGCTGTCTACTTTGCACCACACCACCAGCATCTCTGAATCAATGGATATGTCTGTCTGATTTTTGTTTATGCAGTCTTTGAGACAACAGCCTCCCAACTTACTTTCCCTCATCCCAGTACCAATGTTGCAAGTGCAAGACCATTAGCTCTGATTTCTGTTGGTCAGGAAATTAAGCTGCATGCGGATGGCACACAGTTCTCACAGGCGGGGAAGGTTTGGGTGTAGAGGGGGACAGATTTTGAGTTCTTTTTCTACCAACAGGGCTTCAAGATGTTGTTTTTTCTGATCTCTTTCACATCGGCAAACAGCTGCAAAGCCCATGATACTCCCACTCAGGAAGACCTTAAAGGCCTCCCCCATGTCACTGAACTCAAAAGAGGATGTCACTTTAATTTATCCAGGGAACAAAGTCCTTATCCACGAGCAAGAGGTGGTCCAGGCGCCAGAATGTAGATTTGTGGGAAGCCAGTCCTCTCTCAATGACCAGCTCTACAGGGATATGCCAGACAAATATAAAGGGGTGATATTAGAGAGCTGCATCATGGAGATGGCGCTGAAGGATGGATAGATAGATAGATAGATAGATAGATAGATAGATAGATAGATAGACAGACAGAAAGACAGACAGACAGATAGATAGATAGATACACAGACAGACAGATAGATAGATAGATAAACTTTACTTATAAAGTGCTCCTTCCCGGGGGCTCAGAGCGTGTATAATACATAAAATCTAAAACAAATAAAAACATTCATCTTAATGTATAGCACATTACAGAGCATAGACATAAGTCATATCCAAACCACAACATTAATAAATAAATAAAGTGAAAGTCTATAACACAGGAATATTTCATGCTATAACAAATTCAGTGCTTGTTCAAATGGGAGGCTAACCAAAAGTCAGTGTAGCTAGAGGTAGAGCGCGTGACAGAAAAATAGGAAAAATCCAATGAGTGAGGATAGTGCAGGCACCAGACATCCATCAGTGAGAACACAGACATCAAGCCTTGCATAGCAACCAGAGCCCTGGTGTGGGGTTTGGCTTCACCTGAGTTCCAGTCCATATAATGCTTCAAGACCAGATTCAATCCCCACTCAGGAAAAGAGGGGTGCTGGGGGAAATAAGAGTCATCTGGGAGTGGTGAAGGGCATGGAACAGCTCTGGGGGATCATGATTTTGCCCATAGACATTGGCAAAGATTAGCAGGCCCTCCAGGGTATAAAAGAGAGCCGAGACCCACCAACCAGCCTTGTCCTGAGTAGAAGCCTCCACAGACCATCTATGGCATTTTGGTACTAAGATCAAGACCCCAGCTTTGGAGGAGGGAGCATAGCTATGCAGCTCCAACCCTACCCAGTCTCAGTACAATTTGGCCACCTGGGAGGAGCACAAGTTGGTTTCCTGCAAAAAGCCACATGGGCCTTCATGCTCTATAGCCTAGGCAGAATCCTTTTCCTTTTGACTGGGGAATTGATTCCTCTCACATTGCAGGATATGTATGTCATGGGGGAATGGGCCAGTAGAGTTTGTGGTCTCTGTCTGCTGAGACAGACAGAGAGAGAGAGAGAGAGAGAGAGAGAGAGAGAAAGCAGCCAAAGCTTCCTTAAATCAAGGAGGTTATTTTCTAGACTACACTGAATTGAATTATTACTTTTTGGACCTGTGTAAGTAACTAGTATTGATTCTGTTTTTGGGGTCGACTTTTCTTAGTTTAACTTTAATTTGCCAGGGAGGAACTGTAGCTGGGAGATATTTGCAGTCATTTGTGACTAGACCTGTTACTTAACCTCTGTGAAATAGGTGTCTGAAAGAAAGGAAGGCACTCCCTGGGGTGGAGGGTCAAAGTTGTAGTTGATTGTTTCTGGATGGCACAAGTTTACTCCCACACACCCTGCCCCTCACCCCACCTGCCCCAAGCTCATAACTTCCTTTATAGCAGGGGTTCTGACATCACTTCCCCAAAACTGCTAACAACATACACCTGTTCATATCCTTAAAGGCACAGCACACTGAATAGGTGGTAGAGACACCCACAAGTTTGCACACACTAAAACAAGAACAAAAAAAAAAAGAAAAGCATCTGTAATAGGAAGGGACACAGACATGTGGAAAGTGGTGCAGTGCACTGGCTGTGGAGCAGCAGTCTTCCGGGAGACATTCTGGAGACTGTGTTGCTGCCCTATTTGCAGGCACCTCTCTGGTCTGAGGGAGGAGGTTGTTCGTCTTCATGCTGACCTGGCAAGGATTTGGGAAACCTGCTCCCCCACCCAGGGACCACCCAGGCCACTGCCACTACCTCATAGGTTGCCAAGAAAGAGGAGTGGTTGGACCACGGTGGGCTCAGGGAGGGTGAGGGTGGTGGAACAGAGGAGCATCCCTCCAGTTGTGCCTCTCCACAATTCATTCACCACTCTGGTGGAGCATGGTTCCTTTATGGAGGCACCCACAGTGGAGACCAAGGAGGATGCTGGGAACCTCCACAATGGAGACCCACAGGAGGGTAGCACAGGACCCCACAGGGGAAGGAAACAACTCCTGGTGGGGGACTCAATTGTTAGGGGCTAGAACTGGGGGGGAGAGAGGGGAAGGGGAGGTAAGATGCCTGTCCAGCACCATGGCTTGGAGGGACAGAAACTGAATCCTCAGGATCATGGGAGCAGCTGCAAGGGGGAGTGAGCTGGATGACATTATCCACTTAGGGTGAAATGACCAGGCTAAGAATGGGATCAGAGCAGTGCAACAGGAGTTTGTGGAGTTGGGGAGGGGCCTTAGACAAGTAGCACACATGGTAACTTTTTCGGAAGTGCTACCTGTCAATGGCATGGATGAGGCTAGGGTACTCTGCACCATGTGATTCAAAGACTGGTTGAAAAACTGGTGCAGAGCTCAGGGATTTTGCTTCATTGGGGACTGGGGCTCCACCTGTAGGGATGCAGGCCTATGCAGGTGTGATCATCTGCATCTATCCAGGAGGGGAATCAGGATATCCTAGGTGATAGGTTTAAATGCTTCCTTGGCAAGCATTTACACTAGCCAAAGGGGGGGGCACTGAAAAGGAGAAGGGAAATCCTAGCCCACCCCCAAAAATCAGGGTACTTAGTGAGGTAAATACCAAGATAGAGCAGTCAATAGGGAGAAGGGCTGGGGTAAATGGAGAAAAAGACAAAGGCAGTAAGGACAGGGATGGGGCAAAAAGAAATTAAGCCATAAAAAAGTGGAGTGTAGTGAGTACCAATGCTTATAGTCTAGGTAAAAATCTCCCCGAAATGATGGCCTTGATGGAAGAGGGATGCCTGAATATTGTAGCAGTCACAGAAACATGGTACACAGAGAACCATGAC
Organism: Neoceratodus forsteri; assembly: GCA_016271365.2. Lineage (NCBI taxonomy): Eukaryota > Metazoa > Chordata > Ceratodontiformes > Ceratodontidae > Neoceratodus > Neoceratodus forsteri. The sequence goes on from CM028136.1 coordinate 958,917,506, forward strand.
TGGGATGTCAACATACCAGGGTACACAATCTACAGGAGGGGCAGGGAGGGAAGAAGAGGAGTAGGAGTAGCTCTCTACGTAAGGGAAGGGATCAAAGCAACAGAACTAAATGGTAAACAGGAAGGAGAGGAGGCACTGTGGGTCACCCTGGAGACTGGAACTTGCACCCCAATCTGCACAGGGGTTGTATACAGACCTCCGTCTCAGGGGGAGGAAATGGATAAGGAAATGATAGAAGGCTCCCTTGGGATGGAAGAGAAAGGGGAGATATTGCAGATGGGGGACCTTAATATGCCAGATGTTAATTGGAGCACCGTTGCTGCAGCCACATCCAAAAGCAGGGTCATTCTCTTTTTTTTTAAAATTATTTTCATGTTTATTCCTCCTCTCTGTCCTTCAGCTCTGGTCTCCTCAGGAGCACCAAGGAGTCATCCCTCTGCTGTCTGCCCTACCTGGACATTCCTCCATCGCCCATGTAACCTCAGTTTATCCCCTGGGTGGGGCGAGGTGGGCCCCAAACATCCCGAGCAGTCAGTAGCGTTGGTCGGGAGGGTGCCATGTGGGTGGGCGCAGATCAAGGGCAAGTTCCGGTGCTCCGTCTCAGCCGGAGCTGAAGGGTATTTTCCCTGTTTCTTGGGAAGTGGCTGGTGCCCTGACATCAAGGCATGGAACTGATGTCTGCCACTCCCCCACTCCTTCTTCTACATCATCAGCACTTGCTGCATCTCCGGCCTCTGCCAGAGGGCAGCCAAGTACCAACTCAGGACCCCTGTCCCGGCCGGGAGAGGGGAGTTGTCCTCCAGATGCTCAATCCTCTCCCTCTCCTGCCAACCCCCAGCAGCCCAGGCTTGTTCCCGAAAATGGGTCACCGGCTTGCCGCGAGGTGTGGCGTCTGGCGCCTCAACCCTCAGCACCACCGGGCCGGCTAGCAGGGCCATTCTCGATGCCCTACAGGTGGCATGCCTCAGACAGCTAGTTTTGGAACCCACTCGGTAGGGAACAATCTTAGACCTGGTACTCTCAAATGGGGATGGAGAGAGGATCTCAGATCTAGAAGTGGGTAGCCATCTGGGAACAAGCGACCACCAAACAGTGTGGTTCATGATAAATTTAGCTGTAAAGTCAAGCCATACAAAAGTAAAGGTACTGGACTTCAGGAGGGCTGATTTTGTCAAAATGGGAGAGTGCCTCAGAAAAGCACTAGCCAACAGGCAAGAAGGTGGGGTGGAGCAACAATGGGGAAACATCAAAACCACCATCACAGAGGCAACAAGCCTTTGTGTGAAGGAAATAAATCAAAATGAAAGAAAAAAACACTATGGTTCTCAAAAGAAGTGGCGGGGAATGTAAGGGAGAAAAAGATAGCATTCAGGAAGTATAAGGAAACACAGAAGGAGCAGGACAGAGAACTGTACCAGTTAAAGCAGAAGGAAGTGGGGAAGGCAGTCAGAATAGCAAAGGCCCAAAGCGGGGAAAAGATAGCCAACTCAGTTAAAAAGGGGGATAAAACCTTTTATAGGTACATTAGGGAGCAAAGAAAGACTAAGGCAGGGATACTGAGGCTGAATAAAGAGAAAGGTGGCTGGGCAGAGAGCAAAAGTGAAAAGACAGGGATACTGAACAAATACTTCTGCTCAGTATTCACAATGGAAAAGAGGGGGAGATACCTAATCCAGTCAATAGAAGCACTCTGGATAGGGGGGGTTGATATTAGTCCTTACACAGAAGAAAGGGTTCTGAAAGAACTCTTAAAACTGAAGGTGGATAAAGCAATGGGGCCTGATGGGATTCACTCCAGAATTCTAAAAGAACTAAGGGAAGAACTAGTAACACCACTGACTACCCTTTTTAATAAATCATGGGAGGATGGTGTGATACCTAAGGACTAGAGTAGGGTGGATGTGATTCCCCTTCACAAAAGTTGGAGCAAGACAGAGGCAGGAAACTACAGACCTGTCAGTTTGACCTCAGTGGTAGAGAAAATGACGGAATCACTTCTGAAGGAAAGAATTGTTGACTACCTAGAGGCCAGTGGGGCACAGGACCCAAGGCAGCATGGATTCACAGCAGAAAGGTCATGTCAGACAAATCTAATTGATTTCTTTGACTGGGTGACCAAAGTAGTAGACCAGGGAAGGGCTGTGGACATGGCCTACCTAGACTTTAGCAAGGCATTTGACACAGTCTCGCACAAAAGATTAATAAACAAATTAGCCGGCCTGGGAGTGGGTCCCAGGGTTATAGCCTGGGTAAAACACTGGCTGAACAACAGGACACAGTAGGTAATAGTAAATAGAGTCCTCAGTGAAGAAAGGGGGTTACTAGTGGGGTATCGCAGGGTTCAGTACTGGGGCTGGTCCTTTTTAATGTATTTATAAGTGACATTGCAGAGGGACTGGAAGGGAAAGTATGTCTCTTTGCAGGTGACACAAAAATATGCAACAGAGTTGATACGCAAGGTGGGGTGGAAAGGATGAAAAGGGACTTGGCAAGGTTGGAGGAATGGTCAAATGTATGTCAGCTTTGATTCAACGTAAAGAAGTGCAAAGTAATGCACCTTGAAAACAAAAACCCAGGGGAAGAGTACACAATGGGGGGTGAGATACTGATGACAAAAATGGAAAGGGACCTGGGGGTAGTCATATCAGAAGACCTAAAGGTGGGCCAGCAATGTGAGAAGGCAGTAAGGAGGGCTTGGGGGATACTGGGATGCATAGGGAGAGGCTTCACCAGTAGATAACAGGAAGTTGTTGGCCCTCTCTATAGACAGTTGGTAAGACCACATCTGGAGTACTGTGTACAGTTCTGGAGACCCCATCTCCACAAAGACATAGACAGGCTGGAGGTTGTCCACAGGAGGGCAACCAAAATGGTGCAGGGTCTGTACCAGAAGACAGAAGAGCTTAAGATGTATGGCCTCGAGGAAAAGAGGGCGAGGGGGACATGACAGAAACTTTCAAATACCTCAAGGGAGTCAACAAAGTCCAAGAGTGTAGCATCTTTCAGAAAAAGATGTGCAAGAACAAGCGGGTACAATTTGAAGATGGAGGGGGACAGCTCAGAGGTAATGTGAAGAAGTATTTCTTCACAGAGAGGGTTGTAGATGCATGGAATGGCCTTCCTGAGGAGGTCGTAGAGTCAAAAACAGTGGGGTAATTCAAGAATGCATGGGAAAGACATAAGGCAATTCTAGTAGGGGGGTAGGAGGATGTAGGCTGTTGGTTAACTAGGATCTGCAGCTTATCCATTAGGTAGGGAAATGGACAGACTAAGTGGGCCAAGCAGTCCTTATCTGCCATCAAAGTCTATGTTTCTATTAGTATGGCTGGACAGGATTAGCCTCCCTCGTGAGCCCAGAGGCATGGGACAGTGACCCATAAGTAAGCAATAAGCCATGACAGGGTGTGCATTAGACACTTTAACACATGGCTGGGAGGTGTAGTGAGGCACGAGGCCATTGGCGAAAAGGCCCAGCTTCCTAGCGCGGTGTTGTATGTCAACGACACCCTGGAGTGGTTTATTGCGCTTATGAATGGCCATCTGTAGTGCAACTGCATTTGGTAGGTAAAATTCCCAATTTTAAGTAGGAAAAACGTGTGTTTGTGTCAGTTTTAATAAAATAGTTCCTCCGCCTAAATGTGTTGTGTATTTTTTTGACTGAAGAAATTTTGTCCTACAAAAGATTCAGTAGTTTAGCTCTGGTTGTCATGGCAGTATTCACACACCTCCCCACCCCCCCACACACACAGACAATGCTTTGTGGAGACAACTAAGATGAACATTTTTTTATTTTTTTTAATTCTGTTGCTGTTTCAAATAAGTTTATTTTGAACCAGTGGGTGGGCTGGGACCTCGCAAACAGGTGGATTCGGATTCGGAATGAGCGGGCAGGCTGGGAGACATCGCGGCTGTTCGTTAATTTTTTTTTTTTTTGCAAGAAGTGCATTCTCAGAGATCGCAGCTGTTCGTTTATCTTTTTCCTGGTTTATTACATGCTGAACCCAAGAGGAGATAGACAGTTGGAGTTAAACAGAAACATTTAAGAGCGAGCGGGTGGGCTGGGAGAGAAAGATCGCGGCTGTTCAGTTTTTGGTTTCCATTTCATACATTATACATTCACGAGGAGACATTAAAACACAGACATTTTTGAAAGATTGAGGTGAAGTGAACAGGAGGTCAGAGGTACTTACTTTATTTTTTTAACAGTTAGGCTGGTACCACTTCTGGCATAAACAAGATGGCTGAGTTTTGTTTTCTTAAGGTTCTGAGTGGGCAGCATCACCTAGACCAATACCCACAGGGTACTGCTGGTCCTTTTTCCTGTGCATCAGAATGAATATCACATCCCTACTAGCCAATCACAACTCCTATTTTATGATGCCCATTTCATAAGGTAGGGCTGCATAACCCATGAGGATATAACATTAGTCTGAAAGACCTGTCCCTTGGAGTGGCGTGAAATAAACAGCATGTGAAAAACAACAGTAACAGTAACAACAATGATTAAACATATACCAGACAATGCAAAGACAATATTCGAATGACCATGCCTTGTGGCATCAAGTCATATCTGGACTCTAGGGGCCAGTGTAGCTACAGCACTCGAGGCCCAAGCTCTAATAGTGGGAGTATGAACAACAAGCACAGCAGAAACCACAAGCGTTGTAAACAGTTTAAAGAATAACAACTGAGAAGAAAAAGTCAAGACAAGTAACTTGGGCCTCTGACTGGAAATGGAGTTGGGGATAGCCACTATATCAAACAGGATGACATAGAGACTGCCCCAGGTGGGAAGGGAGGGGGTAGATACAGGATGAAGGAGAGTGAGAGAAGGACAAAAATGGGGGGGCGCTGTACATGGGAGAAAGGAGGGAGGGTCCAACACCCAATATAGAAGGTGTGGTGACGGGAGGGTAAAGCAGGATGGCAACCACAGACTGGGCCATCTGGGTGGCTGAATACCCTACATGTCGCGGTGAGTGCCATACCTCAGGGCCCCTACACAGGAGGCTGGCAGGTCTGTTACTGAGGAGGGGAGGCATGAAGGCAGCATGGTACCCCCCCCCAAGCTCTGCATATTAGACCCATGTTTGTGACTCCTCATTCCTCTGGCTATCCCCAGTATGAGAACCTGGTCAGGAGGGAGGGAGACAATAGCAGGCTGTAGGAGACCTGAGAGCTGATACACGCAGGCCTACAAGGCAGCTGCTGTTCCTCATCACCTAACAACTGTGCAGCATCTGAGAAGAGAGGAGGAACCTCCCCACATATGATGGCTACAGACTGCAAGTATGAAGGGTAGGTGAGGACCAAACAAAGGTCTCAAGGCAACAACAAGCACGGGTCACCAATGAAATGTCTTGATAGAAAGAGGCACTGTGGGCAGCCAAACAGGCTGGTCACAAGAGGAGGGTGGGGAAGCCATATCAGTTCACCCCAAGCTCCCAAAAGGTGCAAACCATGAGGGAGGCAGATGCAGGGGGAAAGACTGGTGCCTATTGTACTGGTGAACTAATAAAAACTGTTGTAGTATCACCCTGCAGGGAGGGACAGGGCCTACCTACTGCCCCACTAAACTGTTAGGTGCAAAGCTGTGTGTGGGGTGGATGGGGTGGGGAGACACAAGCCTGTCACTTTCAAGTCTCTACTCATTGTCATGGTAACTGAGACACTGTGAGTGAAAGGATAAACAACAGAGCCTGAGACTAAACAATACACACTAGAATGAACCTAAAAGTAGCTGCTGGTCTCTGAATGGGAAAGCAGCATTAGTTGCATACAACTATTCAAGAACCAAACAAAATTTCTTAAAAGGATGTAAACAAAAACATAGCAGAGCAACCAGCCAAGTCCAGAAAAGTTGCTACAGAGAGAGAGAGAGAGAGAGAGACAGAGTCCACAGTTACTGGTTAAATCCAATGTACAACAGCTGGGTGGCAGTCCAAATGTTCAGTAACACATTGTTGGATCCTCTGAGAAAATGAACTCGGCAACCATGGCCTGCAAGTCTCAGCTCTCTGCCCTACCAATTCAACCTACATAGAGTTCCTACCCCTAGCCCCAGAAGGAAGCAGCAGATGCTCACTGTCTCATTCAGGAGCCATGCGGCTTGGTGGGGAGAAGTCCAATGAGCCAGGCGGCTATGGCAAGGATTGCAAATAACAGTCTAATACTCATGGCATGCATAGTTCAGTCACCATGTTTATGTGGTAACTGTTGCTTGGGGGCAGTGGAGGCCTACTGTTGTGGAGGATACACTAGAGGAGTTGCAGGCAGTGTACCTTCTCTGTGGGCCCATGACCTGGGCTCCGGAACTGTAGCAGAAGCTGGCTGCACAAAGGGTGCGTCCTGGGAAGCATCAGGGCCAAAGCAGAAGTGGAGATCTCAGGGGTCACCTCAGAAGTTGGTGCCTGCTGTAGAGGTTGTTATCTGTTCTGAATGGGCAGTGAAGATGCCACCACTGAGCTGTTGGAAGACTCAGAGGCAGCACAGTGGTGGGTCCTAGAATGATCAGCGATATGCAGGTGCCCTGCAAACCTCTACCTTATAGCATTTGTGCCTTCTCCTAAGCTGTTGGATCCACTGCCCACCCTGATCAGGGTCAGGTAGCAGAATTCTGCCTGGATCTGGAGCACCTGGTGTGGAAGTGTCCATAGTGGAGGTCTGGGACTTTTTAAGAGAGGGGTCGTAGAGGGAGCAGGAAACTTGTACTCCAGCTACTACCTGACAACAAAGTCCTCAACTGCCTCTGGACTGTCAAACTGAGATGTCACTGCATTAATATGAATCTGCAACTGAGCTGTGTACCTGAGAGCAGTGGTGATGCACAGGTGAGAAAGCTTCCTTTTTTCTGGGCCTGAAGCATGCCAGCGGGCTGAACATTTTATGGAGAAATCTTGATAAAAGAACAGCTAATGGCCTTCACAGGACAGCGGGCCCTGTTCCTGGGTGAGCCAGAGGATGTTCTCCTTCACAGGGTAGTGCAGGAGCTTCATCAGGATAGAGTGGAATAATCTCCAGGTTAAGGCCAGGTGTCAAGGAGTAGTGTACCTGCTCATTCTTGAGCAGAGGACAGTTCAGAGCATTGAGGACTGTGGAATCAGGGACTGCAAAAATGGTAGAAGATCCTTGCCTTCCGCTCCCTCAGGCATGTCCTTCAGATGGATATTGTTACACCTTGCATGATTTTCAAAATTGTCCACTTTCAAGAGGAGACACTGAATAGCTCTGTCCTGCTCTTGAAGTTAGTTGTAGAGCACGTTGTCCTGGTCTCCCAGCTGCTGAATGCACTGCGCTCCATTCCTGTTACTCTCTGGTCCAGGTCTGTCAAGTCCTGATTTGTTTTATTTGCTGACTGCTTATCCACAGTATCCTGCTGCAGAATCAGGGTAACGCTGATAAGGTCCATCGGTGCAATGTCTGCGGCAGCCATCCCCTAAATACTCTTGAGAAGGATAGTCAGATGGGTGGGGGTGAACCGCGCAGTTGAGGCCTTTTTCTTTTCAGCAGCAACAAGTGATGCCAGAGGATCACAAGAACTGTAGGCAACTGGCACCACCAGGAACTCAAAGAAAATGAGAGACAGATTACTGTTCACCATGACGGTGGCTATCAGAATCAAGTGAAGATGTGTCTGAATGCCTCTGATAATGGTGGGATGTGTGGCGATTGTCTTAAGGCTATGTTCAGCTAGTAAGTCAAGCTGCCATCTCGTCAGTGGCTAGCCACACTCCCTCAATTTATTTAAAACAAAAGACTCTAGTAAATAAAAAGTTTTAAAAAAATATATAGACCTCCCTTTCCCATGGAAGCATTAACACCACCAGTCATGGCCGGGCCAGAACTGTCACCCTAGCCTTTAGCAGCTGGGATGAAATTGTATCAAGCTTAGAAGTTGTGCAGTGCATTCCAGAGATTGCCCAGATGACCTGTTTAACACTCTACAAAACCTAGCCTAGACAGAGAAAGTTCCTATTCATCCCTCCCCACCCCTGCTGCTCTGGACATGATGAGGCAACCCACTAACAGCTACCAAAAACCTTGGTTTTGGAGAACAGATTGAATCATTCACATTTCTCCAAGGGGATTGTCTACTTTCTTTGTAGACAGGCAGGGTGCAATAATCAGTACATAGTATATAAAAGAGCAGCCAGTCTGTTCCTCTCCACTGCTACTGCTATGGTATGGTAACATTTTATTCATAATCAATACGAACAGGATTAAACTCCATTGAGTATAAACTCATTTTCAAGGAGGTCCTTAAGACATATACACTACAACATTTAAATAAACATAATAACAATTCATTATACTTATAAATATAATTATAGATCAGTGTTGGTTTATCCAAATACATTACAAATTACACTTACAGTTTTAAAATTTCACAAGGAGGGATGGTAACTGCACAATCTGAGACTCCTTTCACCTTAAACCCCAGATTTATAGTCACTAAAGTGCTTATATTAAATACTTGATTTAATACATTCCTAACAGGGTGGAAATGTATTTAACTTTCTCAATCCTCTTACCCTCCCAATAACTTTCATAATGAGCTATCTGGGCAAGTTTTTTGTCAACTACCCTTGATCTCCTCCACTTACGCTCTAATCCGCATAGCTTTGCTTTCAACTGTTGGAGCGCTTTTGAATCACAAGGCATGCTTCGATGTGAAGCCACAGTGCACACTTGGATTGGTGCCAGGGAAATTTTTATTTTTATTTATTTATTGAAAGAATTGGAATTACAACCTTTGAGTCAAGGACTCCTTTGCAAAGGCTCCATGTCAAAAATGAAATAACATAACAGGGCACAAGAAAGACAAGAACAGAGCAATATTACAATGTTGAAAAGAGGATGGGTAACAAAATTCAAGGGTGGAGAGATCCAGCCTGGGTCAGACAGTGAGCAGTAAAGAACAATAGTTAAAGTATCAAAAGACAGTGATCACTAAACTACAGTCTGGTTACAATTTCTGCAGGGTCAAGCAGTAGGGGGCAGACCCCAGGTCAAAGGGGAAGTGGGGGATAGTGGCGGTTGACTTGCATTCGCATTGCAGATAGGGACTAGGCACAGTCGCAGTAGGAGTGGAAGAGAATTTCCAAGTGGAGTCAGGATTTAAATGGGCCTAGATGCAGCTCCAGAGAGACAGCAGGAGGTAGTTCATTAAACCAGAGGGGGGCCCTGTGGAAAAAGGAGCATTGGCCCAGGGAAGTCCTGCAATGGGGTACTAAGAGGGGGCAGACAGAGAGCTTTGAGTTGTCTGGGTTTGGGTGGAGTGCTGCCCAAGATGGTGAAGTCCGAGGGGGGAGGAGCAGGGTGAGAGTTTTCTGGGAAGGAGACAGATCTGGTATCTGAGCCATCCGTTGAAGTTAAGCCAGTTGATGCGACGGTAGAGCTCACAGGTATGGGTCCACCGGTCACATCCTGTGACAAGTCTGCAGGCTTTATTTAGGGATACCTTAATACAGCATAGGGTGGTGGGGTCAGTGGAGCCATAGATGACAATCCCATAGTCAATAAGTGTGAGCACCGAAGATCTCAGAGCAAGGTTTAGGGTGTTTGGGGCAGGCAACCTCTGTGCCTATACAAGAGCCCTATTCTAGCATTGACAGCAGAGCAGAGGAGATTGAGGTGTTCATGAAAAGTGAGAGAGGAGTCAAGGGTGATGCCTAGGTATTTAAAGGTGGGTACCAGGTCAAGTGGGGAGCCCTTAGAGTTGAGGATGGTGAGGGGAAAGTTTTTATGTTTGTTTTGTCTGTGGGTGAAGAGCATGGCCTTGTTCTTTTTGTACAGTAGTTCATGACAAGGCAGTGATCTGAGAACCAGGCTTTAACCTCAGTGAAGGAACACTGCAGGGAGGCTTGAAGAGAAAGGGGGTCAGGGTGATTGTCGAATATGACCGCATTATTGGCACACAGAAGCAGCTGACCTGAGCAGACCTTGGGGAGAATGAGCCGAGGAACACTCTCTCTGGCTCCCTGCATTGAAGCCGCGGGACTCCCGGCCAGCGGGCGGCCGGCACTACCTCAGCCGCCGCTCGAGACCACAGCCCCAGACTCCCGGCTCCAAAAGCCGAGGAACACTTTCTCTGGCTCCCTGCATTGAAGCCGTGGGACTCCCGGCCAGCGGGTGGCTGGCGCTACCTCAGCCGCTGATCGAGACCATAGCCCCAGACTCTCGGCTCAAAAAGCCGAAGAACACTCTCTCTCTGGCTCCCTTCATTGAAGCCACAGGACTCCCGGCCAGCGGGTGGCTAGCGCTACCTTAGCCGTCATTTGAGACCATAGCCCCGGACTCTCGGCTCTAAAAGGTATGGCAACTGCCATAACCAATTGGATTGCGGCGCTTTGCAGGCCACGCCCATATTGGCCCCTGGTGAAAGCTGTTCTTTGCCCTGTAAAACCTCTCTTTTCTCGACTGTAATTGCTCAAAAAATATGTTTTAATGCTGTTTATGCTTGCCAATTGCACATTTTAATTTTGTAAAGTGTTAAAGCTTGAGTGTATTGTGGAATTACAGCTCTCCTCTGCTCTTTTGCACTGGCCCTAGACTTCTGGGTGCCAAAGTAATACCCATCCCCTTTGTGCTTCTAAATTTGACCCCCTGCAGTTCTGTCTGCCCTATTGTCCACGGCCTGATATTAACTCCTGCTCTCCTTTCTCTCTCCAGCCAAGGAACACTCTCTCTCTGGCTCCCTGCATTGAAACCACAGGACTCCCGGCCAACAGGCGGCTGGCCCTACCTCAGCCGCCACTCAAGAACATAGCCCCGGACTCTCAGCTCCAAAAGGTACGGCAACTGCCGCAACTTTTACTCCAACCCCCCCCACCTTCACCACCTATTAAATATGCTTGTTTCCTGCCCCCCTTCTCTCGCCATGCCCCTTGGACTTGTGCCTATCCAATCGTATCCTGCTGTGACCTCTATTGGCCTGCACAGCTCCTGGGTCTAATTCCATAGGGCTGTCCCCACTAGGCCAGCCGACTCTGCAGGGTTTATCTTGACCTGACCTCAGGATCCCTCTCCTGACTCAGCTGCTGTAGGAAGCAGACCTGGCTGAACGGATCTCCAAGCTAATCGAGCTCCAAACTTCACTACCAAGCCTCATCATGTGGGGACTCATAGGCTTTGCTTATTGCCTCTCCTATTTGGAACACCGGCTAGTCCTCACCTTCCAAATGGGCTGCTACCATGCATGGAATACAATCCTGGCTATCATATGCCTTATGGCAGCTGGTATTCTTTCGCCAGCTTGCCCTTGAAAGTTCATGACTCTTTATCTACAGAGCTACTTGTGGCTATCTCATTCAAGCAGCACATGCTTTGTACCTTGGCCGAAAGGTACATCTCTCACCATACAGACTACATATCCCCCTAGGTACCTCGCTACCAGTGTACTAGTGGTCGCAATCACAGGTGGTGTCACTTATAATGGTAATGTTCTACCCTAAAGTCAACAAATCTGGCAGACAGGAAAATACCAGGAATTTTAATCTTTCTTTGCCACACTTAGGAAAATACTTCTCCTTCCACTGTGCTCAGGTAACGTAGAACTTAATCCTGGCCCACCTGCAACAATATCTTCATCTGCTGACCTAGCCATGCTAAAAAGCATGAGCTTTCTGCACATCAACGTATGCAGCCTACTAAAAAAGCTTACCCTGATCCAAGTTTGGGTGATTCACAGCTCCCCCAATGTACTAGTGATCTCTGATTCCTGGCTTAGACCTGCAACCCCTGATAGGGAAATAAATATCCCCAACTGTGCCCTGTTCAGAGTGGACAGGTAAACTAGAGGAGAAGGGGTGGCCAAATATGTTAAAGACAAATTTATGGTCTCCTGCATCACCTCATCTTCTGTCGCCAACAAATTTGAATGCCTAACCCTCAAAGTGGAGATCTCTCAGACCAGCGCTCTTCATCTAATAGGATGATACAGACCCCCGTCAGCTGGTTTACAGCTTCTATCTTATCTAAGTGACATACTGGGGCAAGGTCTGCTTGAAACCATCATCCTTGGTGACTTTAACTTTGAATGGCTCTCCAATGCATCTGCCCCCCTTGTATCCTTCTGCGACGATCATGGGATGACTCAGCTTATCTCTGACCCAATGAGCCCTAATATAAAAAACCCTAATAAAAGTACCACACTAGATGTGCTCTTAGTGAGCAAACCCCATCTGTTTTCACATGCTGGCACCTTTTTCCCAGATGTCAGCGACCCCTGTTTTATCGCTGGAGTAAGATCAACTAACAAACCGACTATTACATCAAAATTTTTCCTGAAGAGGTCCAGACACAACTTTGATCTAGCCGCTTATCTTAATGAACTAAAGCTCTCCATGAACTGGCAGGAGTATTACCTGGCCAAAACAGTCACCTCGGCCTACAATATCTTCCATGACATAATGTCGGGGGCTCTCAATCAGCATGCTCCCTTGACTAAAGTATGAGCAAAGAACAAATCCTGCAAGAGGTTCTCCCCTGAGATAAGAACATTGCTCTTCAAAAGGGACAAACTTTGGAAAAAGGCACGTAAACTGAACATGCCTAACGAATGAAGTCTGTTCAGAAGGACACGGAACCTATGTACTAAGTCAATTAGAGAAGCTAAGGCTTCTTTCTTCCACTCAGAACTTGACTGTGCTTCCAAGACTCTGTCCAATTTCTGGAGTACTATTAAGGACCTGTTGGGCCACTCCCCAGGTAATTCCCTTCTGAACAAGATCATCTCTGGCAACACTACTATCAGTAAAAGGATGGAGATCCTAGACTCCTTCAATAATCACTTCGCAACCGCTGGCCTGGCATTTGACAATTCCTTGGCATGTAAGCCACACTCCCAGCTAGACAACTTCCTTTATTTACTCCCAGCTGCCTCTTCTCTATTCACGCTTCAACCTGCTTTCCTAAAAGAGTCTGAAGACCTATTGCTGCAACTGGACACCAGAAAAAGTACCGGTGCTGACTCACTAGACCCATATTTCCTAAGGATCGCCTACCATGTCCTAGCTGTCCCCATTGCACACCTATTCAATTAATCCTTGTCCCAGGGTATTTTGCCACCTGTGTGGAAGACAGCTCATGTCATCCCTCTGTTTAAATCAGGTGACCCATGCAACCTCAATAACTTTGGGCCCATTTCCCTCCTCCCAGTGTTGTCAAAACTCCTGGAGAAAATTGTGAATTCACAACTAAGATCTTACCTTGAAACAACAAAGTTATTAAATCCTATGCAGTCTGGGTTCAGAGCTCAACACAGTACCATCTCAGCCCTGACTAAAGTAACTGATGACTGGCTGAGAGCCCTTGACTCCAGAAACTTTATCTGTGCGGTCTTTCTGGACCTAAGCAAGGCTTTTGACACAGTTGATCACAGCCTCCTCCTCTCCTTCTTACAAACCATAGGTGTGGACTCCTCCTCACTGCACTGGTTCACTGACTATCTCACAGGGCATCTCCAGCAAGTCAAAGCGGAAGGAAAACTGTCCCTCTCAAACCCCTTCTAAGAGGGTACCACAGGGATCCATTTTAGGCTCCTCTTATTGCAATCTACATTAACAGTATCGACAGCTGCATTATAAATGCCAACATGTACTTGTTCACAGATGATAGCGTTCTCTGTGTTAGTAGACCAATGCCTGAAGCTGCCTGCAACAATCTCCAAGCTGAATTCAACCTCCTGCAAAGCCAACTAATTCACAAAAGCTACTCCTGAATGCTAAAAAGAAGAAAGCAATGCTTTTCTCTCTGCTCGCGTATGTAGTCAACCCGGCGGCCTGTGGATCAGTTCCTCAAATAACCACAATCCTAGGAGAAAAACTGGAATTCCTCACAAAATTCAAGTATCTGGGAGTATGGATTGATCACAGACTTTCCTTCATTGAACATATCGAGGATCTACTAAAAAATTTCTGACAAATGCTAGGACTCTTCTTCAGACTCAATCAATTTCTTACCAAAGATGCCAAGCTACGATTGGTCCAATCCATCTTTTGATCGCTGGTTGATTATGCGGATTTCCTCTACAGCCAGTGCCCCAGCACTTACTTGGTAAAACTGGACATGCTGTACCACCGAACCCTGAGTTTTATCACAGGTTTTCCCACTGCTACTCACCACTGTGCGCTGTACGCTGCTGTAGGGTGGATTTCTCTTAAACTCAGGCACCACAAAAATGCTGCACTCTGGACCTTTCGTGCTCGTGCAAAAAACCTACCCCCCTACATTTCTGGCTGCCTTCCTTTAAGCATAATAGGAAACTACATGCTTAGAAGCTACTCATTCATCACTCTCAAAATGCCTAAAGCAAAATCTCATTTCGGCAGAGCGGCAATAAGCTTTGCACTGCCCACCCTATGGAATAACCTACAAAGAACCCTTAAACTGAGTGTCCTTGTCTCACTACCCATCTTCAAGGCATTATACTCCTGCACAATCAAAGAAGTGTGCAGCTGCTTTGCTCTCCCAGGACCGGTGCTCAGGTCCACCCTGGACCACTTCCCAGCTTGGACCTAATCAGTCACCTTCACACTGCCTTGCCTCCCTCCAGTTTTAGGTATCTTCTTCCCTGCTCTATTGACATGTCATCATAATCCCTCTCCCAGTCTCCCTTCTTTGGTTGGAGCTCCCCAACCCCTGGTTTGAGATAACCCTTTAGCTGCTTCTCCCTGCACCTTGCACCCAGAGTTCCACCTTTCCCCATACTCCCTTGCACTTCCCTCCTTCCCTCCCTGTCTCTTATTACCTTCTTAGCCTGTCTCTTTAGTCACCGTTCTGCATGTATATGTGCATTGTACCTTGTACCCTGCCTGTACTATCTTACATCCATACGAACCTATGCATTGTATTATCTATGCTTATAGTACTTGGTGTGACTTTGACTCATATGTAATATTATCATAGGGCTCTGCCCATATTGTGAATGTATTATCACTGTGTGGTATGTTCAACCTTGTGCACATGTTCTAACCAGGTCCATCTTGCAAATGAGCAATGCTCAACGATGACCGCCTAGATAAATAAAGACTTTGATTGATTGATTGATGTTCAAGAACATGCTAAACAGGAGGGGCTCAATATAGAGCCTTGGTGGATCCCAAGGTGAACGGTTTACTGGCAGAGTGTGGTGTTTGACACCCTCTGGATTCTATTGATCAGATAGCTTTCAAACCAGGTGGTGGCTTCAGAGATAGCCCCAAGAGGGGCAGGGATTGTATGAAGCGTGTGGCTGACAGAGTCGAGCCTTGGTTAAATCAATATAGGTTGAGCCAACCAAGTGTCCTTGGTCAAGGGCTTTGTTGATGAAGGTGGTGTATTCAAGAAAGGCAATAATAGCTAGCCCGCCGGTGCAGCAGTAGGGCTTCCACCTGTGATGCCAGTGACCTGGGTTTGGGAACAGACTCGGGCAGCTGGAGGGCCGGCTGGGGGGAGGAGGATTGAGCACCCAGCGGCTGCTCTCCTCCTCTGGGGGGGGTTGGTGGGGATGCAAAATCCCGCTGCAACACCGCCACCTGGGTGACCACAGGTGGACGTGCAGTGAGACTGCATGTAACAGGGTAGGAGGCGTCTGCGGGGCGGGCGTCAGGCACGTCACAATGTGCTCCACCGCTAGGCTTCCCCAGTGTGTGGATGTCCTGAGGGCAGGAAGACCAGGAAAAAAACAGAAAAAGACCCCGTTGGACTTCCAGTAGATGGAGCTCCTGGCCACGATCCCCAATGCCCCAACCGGTGTCAGCACCAGCATCCCCAACAAATTCAAGTCACATGAGGTGTAAAAGGGCCCACGCCTTACCGCCTGGAGAGTATAGCCAAGGCTCTGTGGGGGCATGGACTGCGCTGGTCGCGGATAGCAGGAGGCGGGGGCAGATCAGGCTGTTGGAGACTCCCGAAGGTGGAAGTCAGCGGTGAGGAGTGGGTATCTGAAGAAAATAAAAAAAAAAAAAAAAGGCAGTAACAGTACTGTGTCCCTCCACAAACCATGTTGTTCAGGACAAAGTAGGTCATATCTGGTAAAATATTCAGTGGGTTGGTCTGACACTATTTTTCTAAAGTCTTGGAGATGGGGGAATTGAGATGGGGCGGTAGTTGCCAGGGTAGGTACAGTCCCCACCTTTAAGGATTAGGATGATGATGGTTGATTTCCAGCATGTTGGGAATTGTCCAAGGCAGAGAGACTGGTTGAGGATGTCTGTGAGGGGGGTGATTATAGTACCTAGGGTGAGCAGGAAAAATCTGAGGTCCAGTGAGTTACTACTAAAACGCGATTTGCTCAGGGCTTTGGTAAGAGAAGGTCTTGCCTCATGTGGGGAGAGTGTACAGAGCCTGAAGGTGGGGGTGGTTGTAGGATGGGGAGTTTGGGGGGCAGCTCAGAGGCCAGGTCAAAAAACTGGGCTGAAGGACACCACTGAGATCAGAAAAGGCAGAGTTAAGGGTATCCGCAATTAGAAAGGGATCTTGGGACAAGGAGCCATTCACCAGCAGTTGGGCCAGGAGGGATATGGTTTTTTCTACTAAGTTCTTTAATGTTATTCCAGAACTTATGCCCCAAGCCCCAGGTGGAGGAGAGTGACTACTGGTAGTGGGTGGCTTTGGCTTTCCGAATTTCCCAGGTGCATTTGTTCCTGAGTTCCCTGTATAATTGCTGGTTGTGTGGTTTGCCTGCTTCATTAGCTAAGTGCCATTGGTTTCCCTCTGCTTCATGAGGTCAAGTAGGATGTGGGAGAGCCAAGGGGGTATCATAATTTTTAATCTGTTGTTTGGTGACTGGGGCATAGCAGTCACAGGCCAAGTCAAACGTAGAGATAAAGTGGTCAAAGGTGAGGTCTATGGAGGGTGCAGAGTTGATGAGGGACCAGTCACAATGCAGCAGGTACTGCTTAAGTTGGGGGAAGGAGTCCTTTTTAAGTGACGGTGAGAGGTAAATTTTAGTGGCTGTTTTGGAGATGTTTTTGAGGTCCATTTGCAGAGAACTGGCGAGTGGTCACTCAAAGCATATGAGATACTGAAACCTCAGGAAGGAGAGCGGCCAGTTCGTGAGGATGTGGTCAATGAGAGTGGAGGTGCCTGTTTTATGATTGAGTCTTGTGGGGGACTGGACAACGTACATATGAAATTTGCCAGCAGATAAAGGCCTAGAGGTCTATCAAGTCTGCTCGAATGTGCAGCTAGCATCCCTTATTCTGCAGCTGCCCCTCCCTTCCACCCTTCCCCTTCATTAACCCTCCCCCTTGTCCTGTCCCATCCTTGTTTGAAGCAGTCCACTGTTCTACTGCATACCACTTCAGCAGGTAAGGCATTCCATCCAGCCACCACCCTCTCTGTAAAAAAGTGTCTCCTCATCTCCCTCCTGAACCTGCCTCGCTCCAGTCTCATATCATGGCCCCTGGTGTCCCTCCCCTCCCTTACTTTGAACAGCCCCTCTGTACCCGTCTTGTTTATTCCTTTCATGTATTTAAAGGTTTCAATCATATCACCCCTGTCTCTCCTCTCCTCCAGTGAGTACATGTTCAACTCCTTCAACCTGCTCTCATATGATAAGTCCCCCAGCCCCTTGATCATCTTTGTCGCTCTGCGCTGCATCCCCTCCAGTAACTTAATGTCCCTCTTCAGATACAGACGCCAGTACTGCACGCAGTACTCCAGGTGTGGTCTAACTGACCTATACAGTGGCAGAATCACCTCCTTCCTCCTCGAGGATATACCCCTTGCAATACAACCCAGCATTTTGTTGGCCTTTGCAACTGCCTTCCTACGTTGTGCCGAGTTGTTCATTGACCCTGTAATGAGCACACCCAGATCCTTCTCCTTCTCTGTCAGGGCTAGCTGCACTCCCCCTAGCTGGTAACTCCTCCTTGGGTTCTTCATCCCAAAATGCAGCACCTTGCACTTTTTGGCATTAAAGCCCAGTTGCCAGGTGTCTGACCAGCTTTCAAGCTTTGCCAGATCATCCTGCAACCCCTGCCATCCCCCTAGGTCATCCACCACTGCGCCTACCTTGGTATCATCAGCAAACAGACTGATCTTGCTCTTGATGTCCCATGATATGTCTGCAATGAATATCCCAAACAACACTGGTCCCAACACTGAGCCCTGTGGAACACTGCTCATCACTGCCCTTAGGTGTGAGAGCTCCCCACCCACCACCACCACCCTCTGTTGCCTTCCCTGCAGCCAGTTTCCTACCCATCTCACCAGCTTTTGCCCCGATCCTGTGCCTTCTACTTCCTGCCTTCCATGTGGCACTGGGTGAATGCCTTACTGAAGTCAGATACAGGACATCCACTGCATGGCCCTGCCCAGTTGCCTAGTTACCCAGTCATAGAACTCGACCAGGTTGGTTTGGCAGGATCTGCCAAGTATGAAGCCATGCTGTCTGCTATCCTGTAGTCCTTTGGCCTCTAGGAGGGCCACCATCCTCTCCTTCAGGATAGTCTCCATTAGCTTACCCACGATGGATGTGAGGCTCACTGGTCTGTAGTTTCCCGGTTCATCCTTGGGGCCACTCTTGTGGGGGGCACCACATGAGTCATCCTCCAGTCCTGAGGTACACACCCGAATGTAGTGAGGCATTAAATTGGTCTGCCAAAGGTCCTGCAAGGACCTCTGCCAGCTCCTTCAGTACCCTGGGGTGGATGCCATCTGGTCCTGGTGCCTTGTCCACCCTCAGTGCCCTCAAACCCTCTTGAACTCTGCTCTCCATGATTTCCCAATCTGTCACCACTTCCCCCCCGCTTCTGCCATTTCTCCCACCTTGGGTGTCACCCTCCTCTTCTCTTTAGTAAATACTGAGCAGAAGTACTCATTTAGTGCTTCCACCTTATCGCACCCTGCTTCCACCCAACCCCCCTCCTTCCTAATCCTTACTATGTGGTCCTTACAGCTCCTTTTCTCCCTGATGTTCTTAAAGAAGTCCTTCTCCCCCTTCTTAATGCCTTGTGCCAGCCTGAGTTCCGTAGATGTTTTGGCTCCCCTTAATGCCCTTGTCACCTCCTTCAATTCTGTCAAGTACTCCTCCCTGTCCTCCCCCTTCCCTTTTTCTTGTACTTCCTAAAGGCAGCTCTTTTCCTCCTTACCTTTTCCATGACCTCCTTGCTCAAACCAGATCAGTTTCTTAGCCCTAACCTTCTTGCTCTGGGCTTTGCAGCAGGTTTGGTTGCCTCCACTATCCCCAGCTTTAGAGCTCCCACCTCTGGTTAGTGTCCATACTAGATTGAATTCTGGCCAGGTACCCTTTTACCACTTCCCTCATCCTCCCAAAGTTGGCCCTCCTGAAGTCCAGCACTATTGTGCCAGATTCCACTCCTTCCTTGCCCATATCCAATGAGAGCCATACTGAGCGGTGGTCACTCCCTGACAGCGGTTCCTCCACTGTAAGTTCTCTCACAAAGTCCCCATTTGCCAGCACAAGGTCAAGGGTATTTCCTAACCTGGTTGGTTCACTGACCAGTTGCAGCAGGAAGCTGTCCTGGAAGGCATCCAGCAGTACCTGCTCCCTTCTGTTCCTGGTTGTTGGGGTGCTCCAGTCCACTCCTGGCATGTTGAAGTCCCCCACAATCACCACACTACCCTTCTCACAGGTCCTCCTGATCTGTCCCGCTAGTTCCCTGTCTAACTCCTCCATCTGAGATGGTGGCCTGTACACCACTCCCATTCTAAGAATCCTATTCTTGGAATCCTGGATTTGCATCCAAAGTGACTCTGTACTACCATCCTCCCCTTCCTCCCTTACACACTTCAGTCCTTCCTTCACATATAGTGCCACCCCCCCCTCCTTTCCCAATCACCCTGTCCCTACGAAATAATCTGTACCCTGGTACAGACAGGTCCCAGTCATTGTATTGGGTGGCCCATTTTTCCATGATGACTGCAATGTCCACCTCTCCCTCTGCCATGAGAACCTGTAACTCTGCAGTTTCCTCCCAAGGCTCTAGCATTAAGGTAACCACCTTCCACCCTTTTCCCCTCCCATCCTGCCCTCCTTTCCTAGCATCACCAACAGTACTTGCCATTTGTCCCTTTGTCACTGTTATGGGGGTAAGTTGCTATATGGTTTCAACCTGTAGTCTCTGCATACCTCTTCCCCAACTGCCACCCCAATCCTAGTTTAAATTCCCAACTTCCTCATGTACTCCCTCCATCCTCTGTTTTAACACTTTCTTTCCCCTCACTCAAGTGTAGTCTGTCCTTGGCAAAGAGACTACTGTCCTCCCAGGTCCCTCCCACCCCTCAACAGCCCATACCCTTTAGCGCAACACCAGGTTCTTAGCCATCCGTTAAATTCCTCTATTCTCAGCTTTCTTGTTGTGCTTGCCTTTGGCATAGGAAGTATCTCTGAAAAAGTTACTGATCTTCCTGCCCCCTAACATAATTGTGCTAGTTCCTCAAACCTCCTCTGGACTGTATCTACTGTCTTGTCAGCCAGGTCATTTGTCCCAAGATGTATAATTAAATGAGGCTTGTCCCTACCCCTTCTAGCATATTTCAGAACAGACTGTCCCACCCTTTCCGCTGTCATTCCTGGCATGGCCTCCACCCAAATGCGACTATGCCTCTCCCCCTTGCTACCCCACCTAACTCCTCTTTGTATTGAGTCCCCCAGCACTAATATTCCACCCCTCTTACTCCCTGCTTGCTTCCATTCATCTCCCTCTCTCATTTACACCTCCTCTTCTTCCTCCTGCACATTATTTCCCCCTTTTACCCCTGTTGCAATTCTCCCAGCAGAACTTTCCCCCCACTCCAGTTTGGTCCAGGCATTTATCAATTACTCCTCTAATTTCATCATTTCCCTCCTCCACCTTCTTCTTCTCTAGCAGTGCACAACTATTTTCTGAAGGCCCTTCACAAATGCCCGCTCCCTCTCTCTTCATAGTAACCTGTTCTCTCCTTTCCACTCCATGACTTTTGCCACTTCTTCACCTCCTCTCACAAGTCCCTATCTCCTTCTTCCATTTGTCTTTTGTCTCCTGACCTGGTTTCCCCAGCAATTGTTCTTCCTGGCCTGGGCCCTTTTCTCTCTGCTTCCCTTCTTCTGACCCTCTCCTCACCACTGTTGGCTTAAATCACCCTCCCTCATCTCCCCTTCTTCCTTCCTCCAGTATTGGGCTAAACCCACCCCAATCTGCCTTGCCTGTCTTAGTTCCTCCTGCAGACCCTCAATCTCCTTTCTAAGTTTTTCTATGTGGTTGCACACTAAACATCCTCCCACACTCCAGACAATTTTTAGAAAGATTGGTGCACCGCAGTTGTTGCAGCCTACCACCCTACCCATTGCTGTCATTGCCACAGTGACCCCCACCCTTCAGATGCAGGATACCAAACACTCCCCAAGTCTCCCTCTCCCTCCTCTATCAGTGCAAAACATTTTCTTTATTTCCCTTACCTCCTTTGTTGCACACGTTTAGATATATTGAGCAACTGCTTTTTATATTCCTATCCTTCCTATCCACACTCAAAAACAGACTTTAAGTAGCCATTGCATAACCTTCTTCAAACTCCTACTCCTTCTTTCCCCAATGCAATATCAATGCGAAGAAGTAATAATGAAAGCTTCTAGATTTGCATTTACTTCCCTTCCACTGAGAGAGCAGTCACCTCTTCACTTGCTGCTGTTCCTTTCCTGGATGTCTGCTTTTGCTATGACAGGTGCATATCCTTTGCCTGTTTGAGGAAGTGATGTCAGAACCCCTGGTATAAAAGAAATAATGGACCAAGGGTGGGACCAGCCCAAGTCTTCCAGAAACAATCAGGTAGCTGAGGCCTCTGGTCAGACCATTAGCACCCTTCCCCCACTCTGCACTCAAACTTTTCAGCTAGTGAAGCCAGCAACAATGAATCACAGTTCTACTCAAAGCCCCCAAATAGGTTTGCTACCCAAAGAAACAGGACTCCAATTCAAACAGCTTCACCAACAACACATCAAAATAGGCTTGGAATTAGAAGATATATGTCTCCAATTCAAAGAAACAGACCCAGTTAAATCACACCAATTATGTTTTAAAACAGAAGAAATAGGCCTCTACAAATGCAGCCTGCCACACAGTGAATCAAACAAATCAGCCCACTTATAGCTACCAAAACAGGTTTCAAAATTCCAACAGCCCCAAACAATACCCTGCTAGCCCCTTAGTAATAAGAAAGAAAAGAAATAACCTTCTACCAAGTAGAATCCACTAGAAACAATGTAAAACAACAAGAAGCTACTGTACTGTAGATCTGATCTTGTCCCCCTTCTAGTTCCTTCTGAGAAGTCAAAGCACTGAGTTCCAAACTCTGTGATTTCCCTTGTGCTGCTTTCAAAATCAGACAGTTCCAAACTCTGTGATTTCCCTTGTGCTGCTTTCAAAATCAGACAGTTCCAAACTCTGTGACTTCCCATGTGCTGCTTTCAAAATCAGACAGTTCCAAACTCTGTGACTTCCCTTGTGCGGCTTTCAAAATCAGACAGTTCCAAACTCTGTGACTTCCCTTGTGCGGCTTTCAAAATCAGACAGTTCCAAACTCTGTGACTTCCCTTGTGCTGCTTTCAAAATCAGACAGTTCCAAACTCTGTGACTTCCCTTGTGCTGCTTTCAAAATCAGACAGTTCCAAATTATGTGACTTCCCTTGTGCTGCTTTCAAAATCAGACAGTTCCAAACTCTGTGACTTCCCTTGTGCTGCTTTCAAAATCAGACAGTTCCAAACTCGGTGACTTCCCTTGTGCTGCTATCAAAATCAAACTTGTGTGAGGTCAAGGGCAGCAATGGAATCCTTGCAGGGGGCAGAGGAGATGGTGAGCCAATTGACATTAAAGTCACCCAAGGCAATGATTTCACTGGAGGAGGGCAGCTGGACAAAGCAGTTCAGTACTGAGTTGAATGCAAGCTTTTGATTCTGGGGGGGGGGATGTATACCATAACTATGTGGAGAGCTTTTCCTGGGGCATCAGGTTGCAGCCTGATGGTGAGGGCTTGGACCTCTTGGGACGGGTGGGGGCATCATCGACTAGAGAGGCTTGAAGAGGGTTAACAGTAGTACAAGGTACAACACCCTCCCCTTTTGACCTGTCTGTCAATTCTGAGGATAGAGTACTCAGGTATATGGACGTCAGAGTCTGGTGTGTCAGGGTCAAGCCAGGTCTCAGTTACTGCTAGTATATCAGGGGAGATAAGTGCCATCCAGCCTTGTACGACATCATGCTTTTTCTGGAGGCTACAAATATTGATGGTGGCTATGAGTAGATCACCAGATGGCAAGCTGGGGGAACTGACGGAAGGGAGTAGGCCAGGGTTTGGGTGCATGTTGCCAGACATTAAGAGGAAGAGGAGGAGAGCATGGCAAAGGAGAGCAAGTCTGAGCAATCTATTTACAAGCATGGGATTCTGGGGCCAAGAGTTGGGGGAGCTGGTGGATACAGGTATAGGGAGGGTGGATAAGGGAGCGGCCACCCAGAGGGCTGGGGATGTAAGCAGGACCGGATTTGGGTTCTCCGGGTTATGGAAATGATATGCATGGCAGATTGGGCATAGTTGGCTGTCCCACACCTGGGGGCATAATGTAGGGTTCCTGCAGGGCTATCAGACAAGTCATTTGTTGGGAGGGAGGGGTAAGGGAACACAAGTACAAGCAGCACTCCAATGAATAGGGAGGAGGACATAGTGAGACACGGAGATGAGCTAAGGTGAAGTAACCACAAGAGGGCAGTGTGACCTTCAGGTCACAGGGACTCAAGAATAGCAGTGTGCCTTCCTGAGTGATTGACTGGTAAACACCCTTCCAGTGGTATCTCTGCAGGTAGGAGAGCGGTGATTATTTTTAGGCCTGCCCAGCCTTCCACTCCCGATGCTGCCTGTGTGTGTAATGGAGGGTCCTGGCTGAGGCCTAGTGAAGGAAGAGACACAAGGAATTAGCATAGGGTGCCTGAACTGAGCATGTGCAGCTTTCCTGCTGGGGGGGGAGGAAAGGCATCAATCACAGTCATGAGTACAGATTTATATGTCTGCACAGTGGCTCCTTTGTTGGATGCATTTACCAGAGATGAAGTGTTCAGCAGACTCAGAAATCTTACTGGATCAAAGTCCTAAGCAGCTTGAAACTGGATCACTGCCACAGTCAGAGGTAGCATAGTTGGGGCACTAAGGTTTAAATGCATAGTGTAGTAGTTGAACCAAGTTGCTGGACCAACTTAAAGTATTCTCAACCTTTAACACCACCATAAACACCAGTGACCAGATTTCCAAAAATGGAAAGATTATGCATGTATGGTAAGAAAATGTGCAAGACATGGTTTCCTTGAGCAATCATGATTTTTTTCTGCATATGCTCAATTTTCAAAAATTGTGCCTTTTTGCAACCTTTTTCACAATTTACGGCAGCTTGCACATACTTTTTGTGGAGCTGCAGAAAAAGCTATGCCTAGTATTATGAGGCATACCATTTTTGCTGCTGCTGTGAGAAACAAACTCTGGTCAGAGCCAAAATGGCTGCTCCAAGTGATGACAGTGTGGAGAGATTGAGTAAAAGAATAGTCGGAGCTCTCACTGTACTGTAGTCTGCCATTTGCAAGATGGTGGCGCCAACAAAACTGCACATGTGCGATACTCACAAGTGCGCAGTTTGAGTTGGCTCTGCCGTTTTGGACACAGTGGCCATCACTTCCACAGTTGCAGAAGAAAAAGTAGAGCCTCACATAGGGGGTGTGTTTATGCAGCCCATGGAGGGGAACAGCCACGTAAACAGCATTGATGGACATTCATCAGAGTACTGTGGAAGCACACCAGACAGTGGTCCGGTAAAGTACTTCCACAGTGCTCTTCTAAACTTCCTACGATGGCATAACATCTGCGGAGCTCTGCCCATGCAGCAGTGAAAATGAAAAAGCCACCCTTGTGCAAACATGCTGAAAATAGCATTTTCCGAGATGTGGGAATTTTTTCCTACATCAAAGATCTGCACACAGAGACCTAGCTCTGAGCCATGTCAGGTTATTTGAAAATTGGGCCCCAGGTCTAGTGTGTGACTCCTTTCATTTGTGGCCAAGGTAATCATTTGTTTGAGACCTGGAACATCTGTGGTTTGAAGGAGTTTGTTAGCAAAGTACTCTGCAATGCGAGGTAAAGGAGCAGCTCCATCAGGCAAGGTAGTTTACACTGCCCTTCTTACCTATGGCTGATGCAACATTTACTGTAGTCTGCTTCTGTGTAATTTGCACAAAACAATACAGTCTTCATGGAATTTCAAGACGTACCGCCTGCCACAGAATCTGGCTTTGTTCACCAAAGAAGTAACTTAACAATTGAATTCAAACCCTCCCATGGGGAAAAACTGCAAGGTTTTAATAAATTCCATGATTTGCATAGAACAGCCCTAAATGTGTAGGAAAATAAAACATTATCAAGCTCTTCACATCTGAAAAAAATAATTCCATAGTATACATTGAAAAATTAAAAAAATCCACAGGTAATATAATATTAATTTTAAAATCACCTAATTTAAGTTATGAGACATATTTCGGGAATTTTCCAAAATGTTTCTCAAACTGCCGTTCAATCCGTGACTCTCCCAGCAAATAAAAATCCTAGGGCTCATGCAATTGCCCACAAGTCTGAGGATGCAATACTCAGTCGGAGAGCACACCAGCACTATCCAACTAAATAGAGAGCCAAGTCAAGTAGTGCAGCACCAACAGGGATCCCAGCTGTGCAGGGAATTGAGCCACCAGAGGGTATAGTGCCACAGCGCTATTTGCGATTTTTAGTGAGACCCATGCAAATGAGCCCAAATGGGCATGTAAGGAGCTAAGGGGCCATTTGCATTCCCGTTAAGGGGCCATTTGCATTGGTAGTGGTGGCAGGTTTGCGTAGCACTGCTGGCCTATTACCAGGTCCCATGGATTAAAGGCCATCCCTGGTGCCTTGCGGTCCCCCCTCCTTCCGATTACCAACCCGTATAAAACAAAATGAATCCCTGGTTCCTAGTGGCCCCCCCCCTTATCACTGGCCCATATAAGAAAACACTAATCTCTGGTGCCTAGTGGTCACCTCCCAGTTGCCAGCCTGTATAAGAAAACACTCATCCTTGGTGCATAGTGGTTGCCCCTCCCTCTGGTTGCCTGCCCATAGAATTCAAAATGAATCCCTGGCATCTAGTGGTCCCCTCCATGGCACTGACCACCCACCTTGCCATACCTCCCCCTTACCTGCTTTGTTGGTGCCGTGGGAGCCCATAAGGCACCCAGCACAGCCCTCCTCATGCTTCCTTGACTTGCCGCCATATGCAATGCCAGAGAGCATGCACCCTAGCTACTGTACAGGGCATGTGTCCTCTACAGTGTTCCCTTTTGTATTTTACGGGCTGGTGATTGGTGAAGGGGGGACAACTAGACACCAGGAATTAATGTTTTTTTATACGGGCTAGCGATCAGAGGGAGGGGTGGACCACTAGGCACCAGGAATTAATTTTGGTTTTTATGGGCCAGCGATCAGAAGGAGGGAGGGGGACCACTAGGCACCAGGGATTCATTTTTTCCTATACATGCTGGTGATCAGAAGGGGTGGGGACAATAGGCACTGGGAGTTCCCTACATGGGTACCGGGATGGTAATTGGATGGGGGGACCACAGACCACTGATGGGCAGGTGTGCTCCCCCTCTGGCCAATGTGGTTGTTGGTTGCAGTAATTTGGGTGGCTGCTAGGGTTGCCTGGAGTAAGTCGAGGTTTTGTTTGGTGGTATTTGTGCTGCACAAATACTAGTAGTAGTAATTGTTAATTCTTGACAGTCAAGTAAAGGAGAACCCATTTGAGCAGAAACTCATTTACAATGGGACCCTTCAAGCACATGACAGACAAGCACACTTACATTGTTCATACAAAAAATATAATTACATGTAAAAGGACATCAGTATTTGAGTATCATATACAGTAAATCCAACATGTAGTAAAAGAAATATACTGCAGTGCTCTAGTTAGCCCTATTTATAACAAGCACAGCCGATTTTAGGTAGGGAAGAATCCTTTAAGTACCAGGATTTTATCTGATTCCAAGAGTGAAGACCATGCTAAGACCTTTTGTTCAGTGCAAATGCACTGATTATAGGATTGCATGGATATTCCTGTCCCTGACCCTCCCTTTGCCCACCCACATACATTATGTTTTGCATGGGCATTAACCCTGTTTGCCCATGCAACCATCCCTTTTGAATATCGCACTCTGGAGCAATTTCTGATTTGCACGGGCAAACACCTGTTTGCACCCGTGCAAATGTTTGAATATCGGGCCCCTGGTTTATTGTACCATAACACTCACAAACTAGAATACATCACAGTTTGCTGACTACCAGAGTTTCTGTCAGGTAGATTGATGTATTTCTGGTTATTACAACCCTTCCAGTTAACAGGCTGCGTGTGACTAAACTGCTACTGGTCTCAGAGTGTATTTAACCAGACTTACATCAACACAGGTTGAGGTTTGCAGTCTCGCTTCCAAGAGGCCTGGGCTAAGCAGCACTGAGAACAGAAATATTTACTGGTCAACTGTGGTTTTAATTGTGTACTTAAGAGAGAACGTTACTTGACTCAGAGTACTGCACACTGAGAAGAAAATAAAAAATGTCATTTCTTTTTCATCCTCACCATATTCTGTAGAAATGTTAGGGCAGTAAGTGATCCTTATGCATTCTGTAAAACATTTCTCCTGAACAACTTGACCTAGGAACAGTGGCGTAGGCACTGTTACACTTTTTTTTTTTTTTTACTGGAGGTTTAGTAACATGCTTGTCAGTTGACTTTATCTCCAGGCACAGCATGTACTGCTGCTGAGGCTAGTTAGATGACCAGGGCCAGACTAACCGTTATGCCAATTAAGCCATGGCTTAGGGCCTCAAGGACAATAGGGGTCTCCCAGCCCTGGAGTTTGAGCATTTCTTGAGAAGAAGGGGGCCCACAAAATATGGCATGGAGTAGGGCCCCCATACAAAGTATGGCTTGGAATAGGGCCCCATACAAAGTATGA
Source organism: Neoceratodus forsteri (assembly GCA_016271365.2). Taxonomy (NCBI): domain Eukaryota; kingdom Metazoa; phylum Chordata; order Ceratodontiformes; family Ceratodontidae; genus Neoceratodus; species Neoceratodus forsteri. The sequence continues at coordinate 958,945,499 of CM028136.1, forward strand.
AGCTTAGGTAAGATCCTATACAAAGTATGGCTTGGAGTAGGGCCCCAATACAAAGTATGGCTTGGAGTAGGGCCCCCATACAAAGTATGGCTTGCAGTAGGGCCCCCATGTCCCTTAATCTGGTCCTGGAGATGACTAGCCATACCAAATGGTACAGTATTTACAAATGTACCCTAATGTGCAGAACTCAGCCTACGACTCACCACCACTACTGTTCTCTGTTTGTAAATGATGAAGCTTGTATGCTTAGTGTTCTCAACTGCATGTGAAAAGCTCTGTACAGCTACAGTATGTTGGGATATCCTGCAGCTTGCATTTTATATATTATTTTATCTATTTATTGAATTAGCTTTTGTTGACCAGATAAGTACACTTGACAAAGTCGTCTATTTCCAGTTATGACCTGGGAGGTTACAATCCAGTGCGGAACACCATAAGGTAGACGTAGGATGAACACGCTACACTTTTCAATATTATCAAGCGTAGTTTGGAGATTGAACATTAAAGAGAAAAGAATATGGATGGCAATTATTCATGGGAAGGAAAACAATCCAGGTAAAGGTGATTGCTTAATGCAGGTTTGCATGCTTGATGCGTGGGGCTACTTTTGATATTCGGAGAGGTAGACATTTCCAGAGCTTTGGTACAAAGTAGGCAAAGGCACATTCTCCCAGCTTTGTGTGGCACTTAGGTACATGCAACAGTGCCCATCTAGGGATCTAAGAACAGAAGAGAAGCACACTGGTGCAGTTAGAAGCTTAGCTAAGGAGAAATGGGACTGATTACTTAGAACATTGTATTTTTTTAAATTTAATATACTTTATTGAAGAGATAAAGTACAAAGCACAACAATCAAGCATTATAACAATACAACAGCAAGTAAAAAGGAACAAAGAACAGCATACACATCCCGAACTGCACCCCGCCCTCCCTCCAACCCATCCCTCCTCGTGCAGAGTGGCATAACTGAAGGAGGAAAAGGGGGAGTAATCAGTCATATTAAAAGTCTTCCTAGACAGCTACAGGCAGCCAATAGTAAATCTGACTGGGGGTCTACTGAAACACTCATGCTGTGTACAGGGTGTGCAACTTGCTCCACTTCTTGTTAAAAGATGGAAGCCAGTTACGCAAACTAGAAATCATCTATTCCATCCTTATGCTGAATAAGAGTTCCTGTAACCATTCATGGTATGACAGGGAGGTAGAATCAAGCCAGTGGCAGAGTACCAGCCTTTTAACTGATAGTGGAAATTAGATCCATGAAAAATCCATGCTCTTTCACCTCTATATTGCTATAATCTCCAATTATGCAAACCTCAGGAGCAAAATCACGGTTGATCCCTAACAGTGGATCAGCCCATGTCTTATTTGAAGTTCACAAAGGGGCCACCTGAGAACACTTCCAGAAAACATGTAAAAGTACCCCCTCAGCTTGCCCACACTGCGTACATAATGAAGACTGAATTCTGCCCATCTTCATTAATTTGGAGGGGTGGGTGAAATACACATTATTCAGGATATGAAATTGGATAAGCTGTAATTTGTCTTGGGATGTATAGATATATAGGTCCTTCCAGATCTTATGCCAATTGAAGACTTGCTGTGGGAATTAGATATTCCAATATTGGGATTTGCCCTCCAACTCTAGAAATATCTTGGAAAATAAGGTGGAGTGCAGTTTGGACACTGCATGTGGTTGAGAGACTAGGGCTAACATGGTATGCAGGAACTGTAAAAGATTGAGTTCCCCAAAGGTAGTCCCAAATCACTGCAGAAACACGTGACAAAATTGATAGACCTTAAATGCTAGCTTATTATTTAGCCGATAGAGTCCCAAAATCTCCTTAGAAGGTAACAGCGTACAATGTTGGAGTAAGTCGCACAGCCCAACATCTGCAAGCTGTGGCAGCCTTGTAGGCATAAGGACCGTCCCTCCAATTTTAAAGTTGACATTCCAGAAAACAGGTTGAGAGATATCTCGTACCTGTTTACACTTCAAAAAAGAACAAAGTTGTGTGAGAACTCGGGCAAACAATCCAATTAAAGAGTTCCAAAGACCAGTAGGTAAGTCTTTGGGAGCCATGAACAAGAGAGCCCAAGGGGACAAGTCTGATGTGGCTATCTGCTCTTGTTCTAGGGCCAGCCAGATAGGAAAGAAAACAGGAGCTCAAGTCTCTGGCTGCAGACAGCACCACCTAAAGTATTTATTGATATGACTAGCTAGGTAGTATACAACGAAGTGGGGAAGTCTGCTACCACCAACTTCTTTAGGGGCTATCAACTTGTTATAAGCATGCCTGGGAGTCTTACCAGCCCAAACAAACTCAGAGATTAAACTGCGCAATGTTTTGAACCAGGAAAGGGGAAGCCAGGTGTTAAGCATATTAATGGGGTAAAACAGACAGGGTAAAATATTAATTTTGACAATATTAATACTACCCCAAAGAGTCAAAGGTAAGGATTTCCAGCTGCGTAAATCTTGTAGGGTAGAAACCACATTAGCAAGGTTTAACTTTTGGAGTTGAGACATACTTTTTGAGAGGAGTATGCCTAAATCCCCGAAGGCAGTAACAAGCAATGTTCCACAGGGTTCGGTGTTGGGACCAGTGTTGTTTGGGATATTCATTACAAGCTTATCATGGGGCATCAAGAACAAGATTGATCTGTTTGCTGATGATACCAAGATGGGAGCAGTGGTGGATGGCCTAGGGAGATGGAAAGGGTTACAGGATGATCTGGCAAAGCTGGAAACCTGGTTGGACACCTGGCAATTGGGGTTCAATGCCAAAAAGTGCAAGGTGATGCATTTTGGGATGAAAAACCCAAGGAGGAGTTACCAGCTGGGAGGAGTGCAGCTAGCCGAGTCAGAGGAGGAGAAGGATCTAGAGGTGCTCAATACGGGGTCAATGAACAGCTCAGCACATTGTAGGAAGGCAGCTGCAAAGGCCAACAAAATGCTGGGTTGCATTGCAAGGGGTATATCCTCAAGGAGGGGGAGGTGATTCTGCCACTGTATAGATCATTGGTTAGACCACACCTGGAGTACTACATGCAGTACTGGTGCCCGTATCTGAAGAGGGACAATAAGTTTCTGGAGGGGGTGCAGCGCAGGGCAACAAAGATGATCCAGGGGTTGGGGGACATACCATACAAGAGGAGGCTGAGGGGGCTGAACATATACTTTCTGAAGGAGAGGAGGGATGGGGGGATATGATTGAAACCTTCAAGTACATGAAAAGAATAAACAAGACAGGTACAGAGGGGCTGTTCAAAGTAAGGGAGGGGAGAGACACCCAGGGCTGTGATATGAGACTAGAGGGAGGAAGGTTCAGGAGGGAAGATGAGGAGACATTTTATTACAGAGAGGGTGGTAGCTGGGTGGAATGCATTACAGGCAGAAGTGGTATCCAGTAGAACAGTGGGCTGCTTCAAAAGTGCCTGGGACAGGGCAAGGGGGAAGGTCAAGGGAGGTGGAAGGTGGGAGGGAGGGGCAGCTGCAGAATAAGGGGTGCTAGCTGCACATTCAAGCAGACTTGATAGACCACTAGGCCTTTATCTGCTGGCAAATTACATATGTTCATATGTTCATAAATACTTAATTTGTTTCGGGGACCAAGGCAAGCCGAGAGCAAGGATATCTGATTTGAGGACAGTGGAAGTTAAAGGCATAACAGAAGTTTTATCTAAATTAAGTCTATAATTCAAAAGGATACTGAATTCCTGGATGGTGGCTAAGGCAACAGGAATAGCAGATTTAGGATGTGGCAGATGTAATAAGATGTCATCCGCATAAGCGGAAAGCTTTAGCTCCCACGAACCGGCCTACACCCCTGTTATATCCAGGTAAGTCTTAAGTTTCAGTAAAAGGGGTTCTAAGTACAGATTAAATAACAAGGGAGACAAAGACACCCTTGTCTAGTACAAAGAAAGGGTAAAAGTAGAGGAAAAGATGCCATTGCAATAAGTATGGGCAGACAGGGAGGAATATTTAATTCTAACCCATAGGAGAAATGATAGGGGGAAAACCAAAATGCTCTAAAGTGGTGAACAAAAAAATTTCAGCTGACCCTGTCAAAAGCCTTTTCCATGTCCAGGGAGACCAAAGTTACTGGAGTAACCAAGTCCCTGGACACAGAAAAGATATCTGTAAGCATGTGGAGATGATCCGTCGAGGAGCGAGAAGGCATAAAGCCAACTTGCTCATTGCAGATAAGACTTGGTTGATCCTAGAAGCCAGGATTTCAGCTAACATTTTAATGCCATAATTAAGCAAACAAATGGGTTGCTAACTACTGTAGTTACAATGTCTAGGGCCTTGTCGGGATTAAGTAGCAGGACAAGCAAGGCTTCTAGGAGGGAGTTTTCTGAGGTACCGGCCTGATATAAATACTGAAATAGACGATGTATCCATGTGTAGTGACAGTATAATATGTTGATTATTGCCACTCCATTTTGTATGCTATTTCATGTAATGTATGTCATTTTATACTCCATTTTGTATTGTGTGACTCCATTTTACATGCTGCTTCATTTAATTGGTGTTTTGCTCTTTAGATAGCCTCATTATTATGTTTTGCTTCAGACAGTGTATTTTGCTGACTTGAAGGTCGCATATTATCAGGCAACCTGTTTTGTAGTTTTGTTTAAACTTCTGCTTAGCTCATAGTGTTCTAGGCACCCGCCAGTGTTTGGAGCACAGTGACCTAGCAGGTGTAGGGAATTCTGAGCAGTCCTTATGGTGTGAATTTGCAGCATCTGGGAGTCCCGCCAGCTTCTAGAATGTGGCAGACAACACTATGAAGGCTGCACGGTTATTTTAGCATAGAATAAGATATAAATGTAGCTTTCAATGCCTGGTTAGAAGCCTCACCTGCAGGGTGGACGATCGCTGTGGGCCAATTCCCAGTTCAGTGAGACTCCTAGCCAGGCTGACAAGGCTTCCCAGCCATTGGAACAGGCTTGATGTAGCTTTTGGAATCGGTGATGTATAACCTTTGTATTATATTTTGCTATAATAAAGCTTTGGCTTGCTGTACTTATTGTAACCTTTTATATTATATTTTGCTATAATAAAGCTTTGGCTTGCTATACTTATTGTACTGTTATTGTGTGTATGTGAGTGTGAATGGCAAATAGCTGCTTGGTTTGAGTTGGCAGAACATTTTTGGCGTAGTCGGCAGGATTCGAAAATAAAATGTCTATTTTTAGGAAAAAGGATGAGTTCTTTTTTTTAAAGGTGTATTAAGGCTCAAACAAGCAAGGGCAACTGCCCTTTGTACTTGTAATTTGTGCTTGCTGCAAGTATATACTGTTAGAGCCAATGATGGCTTTCACAGTTCAGGCTGCTTTTAGGAGAAAAGCAGCGGCTGGTTAAGTAAAGTTAGATAAGCAACATCTAGAAAAAGAAAAATAAACTACTGTGGATGTACACACAGTAGGTGACTACAAAGCAGGCTGATTTGAAAATCCCCATGTTGCCTATATCTGTGTAGTTTCAAGTTTTCTGTATCAATTTCAAGTTCCTTGCCTCCTATAGAGGCTGAAACATTTGATCCTAAACCCAAGTACTGGGACCTCTACCAGATGGATCTCAACCTAGTACTGTTAGAGATTTTGTTTGTTTTGTTTTAAACTGCAAACCAGAGCTCTGGAAAAGACTTGGTTTGGCAGGTTACTAAATGGCCAAAAGAAAACCTTTGAAAGGGTTAAAACCTTTGAAAGAGTTAATAGCTGCAGCTTGGAATTATCACGAAGGTCCTGCAGTCAGTTTTCTTACTTAGACTAGTATATCGGAAAAGAAGAAGAAAAATACCTTGGCACCGGGTAAGTCTGAATTTTTTTTTTATTCAAAGTTGTTTTATGTCTGTCTGTTTTATTTCTGTAATACGTGTACTAAACAAGGTAATGCTCCGTCTTTCTCATGCATATTTTCTAGCTTATATCTGTGTTCTGTAATTATGTTCTATTGTCAAGGTTGCAAGATAGGATTGACTGCCTTCAGTGCACAACATGTTACAGAAAAAAAAAAAAGAAAGAAGAAGCTTTGCCTCATAGCTGACTGTTTTAATTGGCTTTATTTGTAATGGAACATTTGTGCTGCTAGATAGGGTCAGTGAAAACTTTTGTTTGTAGTTGTTGCTTGAGCAGGTAGTGTTGATGGTGAAGAATTATGACATCATATAGATTGCAATGTGCAGAAAGAGTTGTAGTTTGCAAGCAACGTGCCAAGCCACTGCTAGGTGAAAATGTAATGTGTTAACAGCTATAAATGGCTTTATCATACTTCTAGTTAAAACCAGAAACTTTTTGCAAAATGGCAGAGTGCCATATTTTAGTTATGTGCCAAAAGGTGTAATCATGTTATACGAGATGTGTTCACTTACAGATGATGTGTTTAAACAGTGTTTGTTCTGGAAAGATTTGGCATGGCAATATGTATAAATGTGTAGGTTTAAAAATTGTCAGTGTTACAAGACAGGCAGGAGGCAGCACATATATCTAAACCACGACAGTTTTCTAATGGAACTATGGGCATTACCTCAGCAAATTGGTGTGAAACAATGTCAGTCTTATTTTGTGTTAAGTATTTCTTTTGTGTATGTGTATGTGTGTGTACTGTCTTGCCAGCAGTTTCATCGTGTAGCTCTATTGTTATTTAAAGATATTTTAATATTGGTGGTGTTCAAGGACACTACAGGAATGGCTGGGTTTGAATGACCCTTGCATGCACACTGTGACCTTTTGCACGTTATTTGACCTTCTTGTGTTTCAACATTTTATGTTACTACCAGTTCAAACTTGATGTGTATTCCATGCCTAAGCACAACTTTTCACACAAAATGTATGTTTTCATGAAAGCACCAAGAGTGAACCATGTAATTTGACTTTTATTGCAAAACTAGTATTCTAAGTGAAGAGGAACAAACTTTTACAATTTTGAAAAAGGACTATTACAGCTGTTTTGAGAGTTTACCATCTACAGAGATACGTACGTATGGTATTACCATCAATCTGGACATTTGTCATGCTTAGGATAAAGGAACCCAGGGACGCTTGGCTTTTTTATCCTATGGAAATAATCTTGTTTTATTTTTAAACTGATGTGTGTTTGTTTTGTTGTTTGTCTGTGTTTCACAGCTAACCTTTTATTGCTACAGTATTCGGAGCTGTCTCTTGCACCTCGAGCTGTGTCTTCCACCAGTAGGAGCTTGGAGGGAGGGGTAACTACCTTCCTCCCTTCCAGTGTAATACCCACAAAGGTTGCAAGGTACATGTCATATTTATACTGATTCATGGTCTGTAGCCAATGGTTTAACAACCTGGCTGCCCACTTGGGCTAAGGATGAGTGGAAAATTTATTCAAAAGAAATATGGGAAAAGAACTGTGGCAGGAAATATGGACTATGGTGCAAAATACTCAGACCACTGTATTTCATGTTGATGCTCATTGTGCTTCAGATACACTAGAACGATGGTATAATTCTATTGCAGATGAAAAAGCTAAGATTCTTCCAGTGGATATTGAAGAAACTCAAAGTCAGCAGTTATCAGGGCTGGCAAAATGGGCACATCAAAAATGTGGACATTTGGGAGAGAAAGCCACTTACAGGTGGGCATATAGTAGGGGTGTACCCCTAACATTGGATTTGGTTAAAACTGTTATTGCTCAGTGTCCTATATGCCAACATGGGCAACAAAGACCAATCCCTCATATTGTGAAAGGACAATTGGGGAGGGGAAAATTACCGGGACAAATTTGGCAGATTGATTACATTGGACCTCTACCCCTTAGTGGAGGATGTCGATATGCTTGCACAGTTGTAGATACATATTCAGGGTATTTATTGGCATACCCTTGTAAACAGGCTACACAGAAAAACACCATTAAGGCAATTAACTTAATTATGTTGTACTATGGAATACCCTTGCAGATACAAAGTGACAATGGTTCCCATTTTAGGGGGAAAATGGTACAAGCTTATGCTCAAGCCCATAACATACAGTGGGTATTTCACATCCCTTATTACCCGCAGGCAGCAGGGTTAATTGAGAGAATGAATGGATTGCTGAAAGAACAGTTTAGGAAATTGGGGGAGCCTACGAAAATGGAAAGAGAATTTGCATGAAGCATTACAGATTTTAAATAATAGACCAATTGGAGAATCTGAGACCCCCTTAATGCGAATGATAACTCCTAATTTGCAAGTGCAGGCTTACTCAACTACAGAAACAGTGTTATATTGGGAAATTACACCAGGAGCTCTGTCTCCTTGCAGGGCAACCCCAGAAGCTGCTGGACTTGATTTACATGCCCTTCAAGAATACAGAATAAACAGCAGAAACATTCAAGTGATAGAAACTGGTATTGGAATACAAATTCCACCGAGACATTTTGGTTGGATAGCACCTAAATCAGAACTAGCCCTCAAGGGAATACAAATTTTGGGAGGGGTGATTGATTGTGATTACCAAGGAGAAGTGAAAGTAATTTTGTTGAATAGTAGAGAACAAAATCTGTTAATTCAACAGTATGACAGAGTGGCTCAATTGTTAATTATTCCAGTTAACAAAGTGACCCCTATAAAGGGACAAGCCCCCACACTCTTAACAGCAAGGGGGATAAAGGTTTAGATCTACAGGAGGTTTTAACAATAGAAGCCAAAATATGGGTTACAAACCCAAATGGCCCTCCTGAACCAGCTGAGGTGATAGCCACCGGATGAGACAACACAGTGTTAATTATCAGGTCAGGGAAAGAGAGATGGGAATATGTACCAGCGAACACATGTTATCTTCGAGAATAATCAGTCTGTGTATTTTCTAGGTTCTTCAATGGATTCTAAAAGGAATAACACTCTCACGGTCCATTCGGTAAAGCCTATTACCCCAGGTGGAAGAATACTGAAGCTTGACGACCCACTTGTACAATGGGGTTGGAAATCTTCCACCAGCTTACGGGTGCAAGAACAACTTTATTTGCCCTGAAAACCAAGGATGTCCTATAGTGAACATTACTTTTTCACCAGATGTGAACATTTGGAAACCAGTTGAGACAATGGCAGGACGATTATATGTCCAACCTATGCAGGACACAAATTGGATTAAATTACAGAACCAGACTGCTATTAGATGCTGCAACTTGCGAATAGTTGCATGGTGACTGTACAACATAGACTTGATTGCTGCATGAATCAAACGAGACATTTTCAATGCAAGTATTACTTTGATTGACATAGACACGTTATTTTGCATGAATGCTACTGCAATAACTAATAGAACTACTTGGCAGATCACATTACAGTGTTGAAAAATCATCCTGTAATTAGCAATGATAGTATAGTTAAGGCTTCATCTACATGTACATCAGTAGCGCAGTGTATCAGAAAATGTAATCCATTTTAACATAACGTTTATGTTTAGTAGAAAATGCAAATATAAAGAGCTTGGTATGATATGCTATTAGGTGGAGCAGGGGCAGGCATGGGAATTTTAAATAGTGTTGATATAGAAACACTGACTAACAGGCTTCAGGCAGTAGGAACTGATGTATTTAGCTTAATTAACTTACAAGCTCAATGGATGCCAACTGTTTTCTTACCCCAAAGATTAACTTTGAATTATGATTTTGAGTTCTTGCAATTATTTAATGCTTCACAGGTATGGGGAATGGGAGTAGCAGAAAATATTTTGCGATTTATTGATTGGACAGAATGCACAATGCGACATATGTATTCTATAATGCAAAGAAATAAGGCCCAGAGTGATTTAATGAGTAATAATGAATATGTGTGGAGGACCGTGTTCAAATCATGGATTCCTAGTATCCACCACAGTAAAATGCACAGATAAATATGTAATATTACCTGTAATTTTTGGTCCCCCATTATTTGATCCTGAGTTTTGGTTACCACATTTTAATGGAGATTATATAGATAGTCAGAACACCACCCATGACTTAAGTCTGTGTTCAAAAACAGCTGATGGAATACTATGTGGAAAGCATTCCAGACTTTATGAACCTTGTTTACTGGAGCATTCGATAAATTTGTGTCAATGGACAATTTTACCCATAACCTTTACCATGTTTACAGAAATAGGACCCCAGTATGTTTGTATAGTAACTAATCAGGAGAATACTGTTAGGATGTATAACTTAACTCGTCCCTTTTCAGGTTGTTTAAGAAATGTGACTCATATGTGGTGGAAAATACTACTTACACCTTTGTCCCTGATAATGAGCAGAAGCTTATTTTGTATTGGCAGCCCAATATTTTAGATCAATCAAGACTGAGTATCTCATTAAATAAAATTAAACAGATAATTCAGGAAACAGATGTAATGCAGGCTCATTTGGCAATAAGAAATAAATCATTAGTGCAAAGTCAGGTGCAAACTACGATAGTTAAAAATAAAATGATTGATTTAAGTTCCAAGATTCAACAAGAGACTACTCATTATTGGTGGGATATTTTACAGGATGGTCTCCATCAGCTACAAAAGTGTTAAATATTCTGATACATCCTATCATAATCATTGCTGTAGTGACAATTATCTTGCTTATTTGGACTTGTTACTTATCATGTTATATTCAGTAGTAATTTTGCTATGGTACCAATATCATACAAATCATATTCACAATAATCAAGGACCGAATGTAGTGATAGTATAATATGTTGATTATTGTCACTCCATTTTGTATGCTATTTCATGTAATGTATGTCATTTTATACTCCATTTTGTATTGTGTGACTCATTTACATGCTGCTTCATTTAATTGGTGTTTTGCTCTTTAGATAGCCTCATTATTATGTTTTGCTTCAGACAGTGTATTTTGCTGACTTGAAGTCGCATATTATCAGGCAACCTGTTTTTGTAGTTTTGTTTAAACTTCTGCTTAGCTCATAGTGTTCTAGGCACCCGGCCAGTGTTTGGAGCACAGTGACCTAGCAGGTGTAGGGAATTCTGAGCAGTCCTTATGGTGTGAATTTGCAGCATCTGGAGCCCGGCCAGCTTCTAGAGAATGTGTGAGACAACACTATGAAAGGCTGCCTGGTTATTTTAGCATAGAATAAGATATAATGTAGCTTTCTCAATGCCTGGTTAGAAGCCCACCTGCAGGTGGACGCATCGCTGTGGGGCCAATTCCTGGTTCGTGAGACTCCTAGCCAGGCTGACAAGGGGCTTCCGCCATTGGAACAGGCTTGGATGTAGCTTTTGGAATCGGTGATGTATAACCTTTTGTATTATATTTTGCTATAATAAAGCTTTGGCTTGCTGTACTTATTGTAACCTTTTGTATTATATTTTGCTATAATAAAGCTTTGGCTTGCTATACTTATTGTACTGTTATTGTGTGTATGTGAGTGTGAATGGCAAATAGCTGCTTGGTTTGAGTTGGCAGAACACCATGGAGCAAATTCTGTTGCAAAAAGCCTATTAAAATTTGGATTAAATCCATCAGGTCCTGGAGTTTTATGAAGCAGTAGAGCTTGAATAGCTGTTAATATTTCAGCTTCGGTCAAGGGAACTGACAGAAGTGATTGTTGAGCATCAGTTAGATTAGGAAGCGGGATAGAAATCAGATATTGTTTAATGTCAAAAGGGGAAGGGGGAGTGGGCATAGGGCCATAAAGAGCGCAGAAATAATTTTCAAATTCTAAACCAATGTTTTTAGGGGTCATTTTAATAGTGCCATCAATGGCCGACTGGATCACAGATACAATCCAAGAAGTTTCCTGCTTACTGAGATGCAGGGCAAAGAGGTGGCCCACCTTCTCCATCTGCTCAACTTATTTAGCATGGGGTTTTAAAAATGGCATATTCTGCCTGCTCACATAGAAGCTCGTTGAGCTCATTGTATTGGTCCCTAGTCAACAAGCATTCCAAGCGAGTATCATCTGGGGTACTAGGGTTCCAAAATGTTTCCAGTTCCTGAATCCGGTTCAACAAACCTGACAAGCATTCCTCCCTCTTCTGTTTATGCTTGGATGCCAGATGAATAAACTCATCCCAAAGAAAACATTTCAGGGAACACCACTTGACATCCATCTTCCCAGTAGACCCAGCATTATGGGAAGTAAATATTTTAATTTGTGCTTTAATATGGGAAATAACATATTGATCTGTTAGAAGCCAATTGTTCAGCTGCCAGGAAGTGTCCTCCTGATTGGATGGCAATAGGAAAATTTTAAGCCAATCTAAGGAGTGGTCAGACAGTACCCCAGGGACAATCTCCCAGCCCAGTACCCCACCCAGGAGAGTTTGAGTAATTAGAAAATAGTCAGCTCAAGAGGAAGACCCATGAACTGGGGAATGAAAGGTGAATTCCCAAATTGGAGGGTGTAGGACTCCAAGGGTCACTAAGACCTAATGAGTCAGACATCTCCGAGATGGAGCGTTGGTTGGAAGACAGGCCAACCCATGGTCTGTCTGCCCTGTCTAGGTCCTGGGAGAAGGAAATATTCCAATCTCCTCTGAGAATCATAGGAAGAGAGGAATGGGGCCAAAAGCGAGGACAAGTCCATAAAAAAGTGGGAGTATCCGCATTAGGACCATAAACACAACAGAGTATTATCTCAGTATGTTCTAATAAGCCATTGACAAAAATATATCTGTCATGAGAGTCCCCTAGACACTGTGTACAGGAAAACTGAACATTTCTGGAGATAAGAATTGCAACTCCTCTACTATTCGTACTTTCTCCAGCAGCAAAAACTTGGTTGGCAAACTGCCTATGAAACAAATTACCTTCCTTCGTAAGAAGGTGGGTTTCTTGTAAAAAAGTAATGTTACATTGGAGGTGCAGTATGATCTTAAAGAGCTGACACTGCTTTACCCTAGAACAGCCACCCATTACATTCCATGAAGCATATTTAATCACTGATGTCATACGTGTCTATTATGAAGATCCCACACCAGGAGGAAGCCCCCTCCACCTCCCAAAAAATAAAGGAAGGTAATTTGAGAAAAGCCACTCTGCCAACCACACCCAACCCCACAACCCTTCCCAGTCCCTGGTAGGTAAGCCCACGAACCCCCAAGTAAAAAAAAACAACCCTCAAAAGAGACAAACAACCCCCCTAAAAAGAGACCCAATGTCCCAACTTCCCCTTCTCCTAAAGTAAACAACATACACTCATAGGCCCATGGTGAACCCAAACCAACAACCCTCTCCTACCAAATCCTCCCACCCCCAACATCCAAAATCCTAGACAGAAGGGCTATATATAAATGCAGTAAAGCAGCATCATAAAAAGTCCAAAATATCAGCTTATAAAAATTTGACATAATGATCCAACTGTAACTATGAACCTATGGAAAAGAAACTCAATAACCAGCTGGATAAGAAACTCAATAACCAAGTGGATAGGTAGCGCAATAATGTAGAGCGGTTTAACAGGACTATCAAAACACGTAACCCTCGATTATACATTTGAGGTCAAAGTATGGAAGAAAAAAGAAAACTGAAAACAATTTAGGAAATGGTGAACAGGGATAACAAGAATTATCAAAAATATTAAAACAACATTTATAGTCCAGCCAGGGAATGTAGATTCAAATATTGAAGTACAATTCAAAACAGTCAAATGGTATACAGCCTGTGAGTTCACGAGGCACCATAATTAAAAAGAAACAGAATGGTAGGAAATCCCTGCCAGAGTGTTTAGGCAAAATGCAGTCTATTGGTCCATAAGGCACCTTGGGAGAAGATAATGGAGATACCAGCTACAATCTCTAAACAGAGCAGCCAAGTAGTTTCTCATAATTTCTTTAGTTCCATAATAAGCCCCTGTAACTGAAAAACAACAGGTAGTGATATCCAAGACGTGCAGTGCCTTCACATCACATGACTCCCCACGTAGAACATGAATGAATGAATGTATGAATTAAATGTTTATTTATAAAGCGCCTTTCTAAAACCAAGGCACTGTACATATACCAACAAAAGAACAATTTAAAACACACATTACAATCTGAAATATTAAAATCCATGGCTGATCTAGATATGCTAGTGTAAATAAATATGTTTTTAGTGCCATCTTAAACCTCTTGATGGTCAGGCAATCTCTTATCTGACGAGGTAGAGAATTCCACAGGGTCGGGGCCACAAAAGCAAAATATTGAGCCCCTGATGTCTTTAAATGAACCCTGGGAATCTCTAGCAATCCCTCGCTGGTGGATCGGAGAGGATGGAGGGGGCAGTGAGGGTGAAGGAGATTTTGCAGGTAACTGGGTCCCTGGTTGTGTATAGCTTTATAGGTCAGTAACCTGACCTTGAAGGTGATCCGCCACTGTATTGGCAGCCAGTGCAGTCCACGAAGCACAGGCATTATATAACTAGCTCTAGAAGTACCAGTCAATAACTTGGCTGCTGCATTCTTCAGTAGCTGCAAGTAGTGGATATCAATACCCAGTAGCCCTAGGTAAAGGGTATTTCAGTAGTCAAGGCAGGAGGATATGAAGGCATGGACCAGTGTTGAATGATCATCAGGAGGAACCAGATGCTTCACCCAGGTGATATTCCTCAGATGGTTAAAAAGAGGATTTGATGATGGCTGACACCTGAGATTTAAGGATCAGACCATCATCAAAAATAACACCCAGTTTCCGCAGCCGATCTGAGCTTGTCAGCTGAATGCCCCTGAGCTAAAGCAAAGAAGGTTGTCCTGCCAACAAACCTGCCTCCCGATGATCTGGGTCCACAACCAACACCACAGTTTAGCCTGGTTCAGCCGCAGTCAGCTGGCACTCATCCAGTCCTGGATTTAAGACAGACAGTTGTTAAATACGGAGAGGATCACACCTTGTCTGGGCACAAAGGACACCTACAGTTGAGTATCATCTGCATAGCAGTGAAAACTCAGACCGTACTGCCTAATGATCTCTCCCAATGGCAGCATATACAATGCAAACAACATGGGTGACAAGATGGAGACCTGTGGTACCCCCCCAGGGCAGGGAGAGAAGGGCTGAGGAATAAATTCCAGACACCACTCTCTGAGTCCTACCCTCGAGGAAAGATTGAAACCATCTGAGGACCATTCCAAATAGTCTGCAGATGAACCACAGGTGCTCCAAAAGCACACCATGGTCCACAGTGTCAAATGCTGCAAAGAGATCAAGGAAGACCAAAATGGAACGGGTCTTCTGATCTCTCGCTATTAGGAGGTCATTTAGCACCCAGACAAGGGCCATCTTGGTACTATGCCTGTTCCTAAATCCTGACTGGAGAGAATCATAGATATCATGGCTGGACAAATAATCATCCAGCTGCAGCGCAACCACCTTCTCAATAACCTTACCCAAAAAGGGTAGGTTAGAGACTGGTCTGTAGTTAGTCAGACAGACAGTCAGGGTCAAGGGAGGATTTTTTAAGGAGGGATTGAACAACCACCTCCTTTAGATGATCCAGAAAGACCCCCTCTCCAATGACCTCCAGACTATCTCGGCTAGGACAGGGTCCATTTCATCTACGCACCCTACAAGAAGGTGCGTAGGGCCTGGGTCCAAACTACAGCTAGTTGGCCACAAAGTCTGGATGACCTTCATGACATCCATGATTTCTGTCAGGCTGAAGTCAGACCAGGCAATCTGGGCATACACCACCTCCCACCGACTTCCGCAATTCCCATTAGAGGGGGCCAGACAGATTCTGGATCTGATGTTGACAACCTTATCTGCAGAGAACTGAGCAAACTTGTCACACTTGTCTTGTGAAAGGCTCTGCCAGACTGAAGATAGATTGGATTGCACAATTTGTCTGTGGTCCAGAAGAGCTGAGCTGGCTGATTCTGCACAGCGGCAATCTCCCTGGAAAGGAACTCTGCCTTCTTACGGGTGATTGCCAATTGATAGACTGCATAATGGTCCATCAATATAAGTCTGTCATGCTCCAGGCCCAATTTCTGCCAGCCCCTCTCTAGCCTTCATCCCACCCTCCTCATCTCCTTCAAGGTCCCATCAAACCAGGAGGACCTTGGGCGAAGAGTGAGTGGGTGAACATGAACAGGAACTATGGAATCCAGGACCTCTGTCACCACCTTGTTATAGGTGAGTACTAGATTCCCTGGATCCATTCATTCACTTGGTATATGCGATAGGTCCAGCACCTCCATCAGGCCATCCAGGGTCACACCCCTCAAAGGGCGGTATTGGACCATCTCCGTAGGGGCAGGCCTATTGGGGGGAGCCACAAAACTGAACCCCACGGTGTGATGGTCAGACCACCTGACTGGCTCCACCACCAAGTTGGATATCTCCATCCTCAGAAGGAACACCAAGTCCAATGAATGACCATAAATGTGGTTTGTGGATGTAAAAAGCTGTGTAAGGCCCATCAAACTCATTAGTTGGAGGAAGTTCTGACTAAATTGTGAGAGTTCATTGTCGACCCAGGCATTGAAATCCTCCAGAATCAACCATCTGGGGGATTCCAATACCACGTTGACAATGAAATGCATGACTTCCTGCAGGAAAATGTTCCCATCTCCTGGTGGACGGTAGAAGAGAAATATCCTGCACCCATGCCAATGATACATTCAAAGAAGTTGGTGGTCCTTACTGGAACCTCCATAAGGTCCAGTTCTGATCTAAAACAGATGGCTACATCCCCACCCATATGATCCATTCTCAGAAGGTGTTTCATCAAGCACCCGGTCGGAATTGCTGAAGCCAACACTAGACCAGTGTTTTCATCCAGCCAGGTCTTGGTGATGCAAGCCAGGTCCGCTGACCCAACAAGATCTGCTATTAAAGCAATCTTGTTCTTAGTGGACCTGGCATTGCATAGCACCATCCAAGTGGGATGAGCAACCAAGGAAGACCGCGTCACTTGCCTGCATGAAGCAGAGCCCTTTGGTATGGGAACCAGGCAGGGAAGACCCCTTTCTTGCACCCTTTTCACCTCAGGGCATCTCCTTGTTACCACCACCCCAATCTGTCCTTTCCTTTCCAATTCCTCTCCAGGCCCAGCCCCTCCCACTCCTCTTCCTCCTCCTAACTATCCCCAGAGCCCAACACAACCTATATACTTCCGGGGACAGTGGAGGACAGTTAAAAAGGGTGGAGGTCCCTGACCCTGGTAGGGGAATGTCTGACCATCATCACACCCTCCTCAGCACATCCTTGCAAGCAGACAGCAAATACCACAGAAAAAAACCAATTCCTTCTATGTCAAAAACTATCACTAGCTACCCACTCACAACCACATACACACCTAGTACAAAAACTGTCCCACACACACACCTCCACATACACTCGCCCCCTTTAAAACTACTGAAACAATTAAAATCTTAACCCCCACCCAAAACAAAATAAAACAATACCCCTAACCCCAGCTCCCCACACAAGAACCAACCCCTTTAAAAAATAATATAAGGTCCGAAATTCACTGAAGAATAACAGTCAATGTTCACACATGGGCTAAGCATGCCAAAACTTTGCAGATAAGATTTAAAACAGATGGGGGCTCTCACCCCCACCGTTAACCAGTAAAATCTTTAAATCTGCTCTGCTGTACTCTCACTACAGCAGTGATTGTATTCCAAGCAGAATAAACAGAGTGAAAGAAGATCCAGAGGCTCTGTCACAGCCTCACCAGAAAAAAAAGTTGTTGAAACTTCCACATTACCCAGAGAACATGACTCTTCATTGGAGGATTCGCAATGTCTCTTACCGCCAGATAACATGGCGACTCCACGGAATCAGTGACCACAAAATATGATGCCCCCTAGAGAATGGCCACCAGAACAAAACAGACCCCTGGATTTAGGATTCCCAAGGTGCAAGCCCACTGGCACCCACCTCGGGTAACCCCCAGGCATTTGAGGCTGCTCTGCCCACTGGCAAGTGCTCCCCAATGCCCCTCCAACTGGGCTGTCTGCCCAGGACAGCTGTCCCCAGATGACACCCGCAATCCAAGTCCAGAGAGATCAACTAGTTCACTGCCGATGTAATGAGATCAGAACGGCAAACCTAGGGTCTCTGAATTACAACCCAGTTTGTGAATGTCCAGCCCAGGCCACCTGAGAAACAGGGCCCGTGAGATAACCCATCCACTGATGGGTACACTCTGAAAGGCCCCACATGATAGATGAGAGTGCTACACCCTCAGATGTGCCCACCCACCACCTACCCACAAGAGACTCAGGCCAGAACACCCACTCACCAGCTGCAACAGCAGGACTCCAGAAAAGTCAGCAGCTGACTTTAAATGATGAAAATTCAGTGAAGCTGATAGCCGAAATACCAGTGCTGGATCGACTCACCACCTTGCAGTCTACCAGAATTCGGAAAAAGCCTTCAGGTCACAGTCCTCTCTTCACCACTTCTGGCATTCTCCTGTGAACTCCACAGTACTCCTCCATAGCTCTGCAGGTATAGAGTCAGTGTCTCAGGCAGGGAAGCAGACCAGGAAAAGGCAGAGTAAAAGCACAGTAGTTGCAATGAGTTGCGTGGTCGTAGAGCTCAACAGAAATCCTAACATTACAGTGCTACTGGTATTACAGGTGCTAGTGGTTTGACAACCAATTTCTAAAACAAGCAAGCTGGCCACAGAACTACAAAAAAAATGCAAGAATTAAAATGCCAGCAGTATTAAAAATGCTGGCTATTTAGCGACCTGGTTTCTTTCCGCACACATAAACAAACAGGCTAGTAGCACTCTCTTGCAAAACTTTAAAAAGCCTGAAAAAATGTAAATGTCTAACTGCTCTTACTCACTGCTTGATTCCCTGACTGAGATAACTAAAAGCAAAAAGTGAATAAATATAAAATAAGCAAAAAAGAAAACAGCTATATTACTACTGCTTCAGGCAGACCCACTCCAACATTATCTATTAAAATCCTAGATTGAAGGTTGACAGTACCTGCAAGGATTGCCAACCCAAATCAGTATATTAAGTAATTAATGTATTTGTTTATTTCAAAAGTTTTACCACGAAAGACAAAATGAGCTGGTAACAGCTCATTTCCAGATGAGTCCTGTTGGTGGGGGAAGGGAGGACAGTAACAATACAAGTGCAATAGGTTAAATAAAATTAACAATTGACAAAAGTTAAACACAAACTACAGACAATCACAGTACAATAACGTGCAATAGGGTGAACAGAAATTAAGAATTGTACAACACACTAAAGGGATCAGCAGCAGTAAGTGGAAAAGTTGGAATAACATGCAATTGTGTGTAAGGCAAGTGGTTGGCAGTGTAAAGTAAGATATATTATTGTAGGAGTTTTGTGGGAAGATAGACTGGGAAGAGGTTCATTTCCTGCTACATTACTACTAGAGGTGTGCATAGCCTTTGTCTGCAACTCCAAGCCACCACAAACGCATGTGGCTAGAGTTTTCATGAGACCCGAGACAAAACTTGCCAGCTCGGATGTCAGTTCATTTCTTGTTTGTTTGTTTTTTCACCTCCTCCAGCCTCCTAGCTTGTATGCCCGTCATATAACAGATTTCTGAATCTGAGGAGAGGTCAAAGAGTGCCCAAGGGGAGTGATAGACACTCTGGTTTGCACATGCATAAACCAGATATAGCCGCACAGCTCTGACGTCAGCGCCATTCCAGCTCAGCAAACGGTAGGAAAGGGGACTCATTTTCATGGCTGTGGTTCAGTTTACTCTCTTTTGATGCTGATGCACATGCCTGGTATCATGGCTTTACTTTTCAAAGCCAAGTTTTTGTATCATATAACATTAATTTTAAAAAGTAATTTACTTTGCCCAGCCGTGGACATCTTAGTTTGTCTTTTGGCATTAAAATGGTATGCCTTGAAAAAAATCAAACTCGCTCATGATCCAGCTTAGGGATGTGCAGGAGAAACAGACCATGTAAGTTACGGTTGGGATGCTCAGTATTCTTTTTTTATAAAAAATATTATTTTTCCAATATTATTATGGCACTCCTTCACCATATATGCCAACAGTGTGCATTTGGATGGCAGGAGGCACTATGTTGGCATTTAAAAAAAAAAAGCAAAAGCTGACAGTGTCTCTAAATTCCCCATGCAAAACTCTTTTTTTTTTGTGCCAGGTCCCCTGATTGGCTGTACCATGAATGTTTGAGAATATTTTGCCAATTACGTATCTGTGGTATTTACACTGTAAATTGGAAACTACTGAAACAAATTTCCCCAGCTTTTGTAGACTGCAGGATCCATTAGCATAGGGTATGCATATTAAAGTTCAGGGGCTAGATTTTTAAAGCCCCTGAAATTCCTGCAGCTGCGAGAAAAAGGGTCACAACTTGTGGAACTGCAGTTTTTTCCACAGCTGAGATATTTTCAAAGGTGGTGCTGGTTTATGACTGGCTTCACGATTTTCAGGCAGCTTGTGGCCATTTTTTTTTTTGGTGCAGCTGAAAGAAAATGGTATGTGTGGTGGGACCAGGCATAACATCCCCCACAGCTGTGCTGGCTGAAAATACAAATGTCCACAGGTGTGGAGATTTCATCACAAAGTAATGGCTGCAGAGTGGGACTTAGTCCCCAGGGGCTCCGAAAATCTAGCCCCACGTCTCTACTTGCAATATAAGAACAGTACAACCAGTGCTGTGTACTCAGTGCCAAGTTGGGAGGGGGCTGCATCAGAGAGAAAGGCTGTTCTCTTAAAAACAAGCAACAAACACAAAATAGGTACACTCACAAGATAATTAGTGGTCACGAAAAATTGGATGTATCAACTACCAAATGTTGCACCAAATTAAATGAATTCAAATTCAGATTAAAGAAGTACCAAACACTACTGTGCCAACAGAGAGTACATGCCAAATGAGTCCTGCATTATCGGAGTCACCCCTTCCGTTCTTCAAGGGACAATGGGTACATGGCTTACCACTATGCGCAATGCACCATTTCATGGTTCAGCAATAGGCAGTACCTGTAGGTGCTGTGTCCATCAGTAATGGAAGTTTTCTGCTTGCACAAAACACTCCTCTGGAACCCTGCCGTTTTCTTCTGTTTCATGAAGAAAGCGACGATAGAGCAGAAGCCGCAGCATCAGGAGAGAAGACTGAATCAAAGACTGAAGTCATACATTTAAAATAATTGTGAAATTGCTTGAAAACAAGCAGCATCTTCAGGCACTGTTCAGAAGCTGTGATGGAAACCTGTTCCTTACAACACAAGAAAAGATCTCAGTGCATGGGGCTGGAGCCAGAGGACCAGATGGTTGGGTGATACGAGGAGTCAAATTTGAAGACTGTTCCGGTGTCAATATTTGAAAACATAAAATGGTTAGAAAAATTTAATAGCTTATTTTTTATGACATATTATTGTATATCAACATGCAGAGACAGGTATCAACATGTGAAAACTGTATCATTGGAATCTATTCACGTTGATGTGACACCAGCCTTTCTTTAAAAAAACCTTAATTTTCAAAGCTAAACACTTCAAATGTTGCAAGTTTTGAAATATAATTTTTAGCATTGTAGACTATCATAAATTATATTTGGAAATAGGCAGACAATATTACTGGTTGCTCAGGTTAAGAAGAAACACATTTGTTTCTAGCTTTGTATATAATTTGTATAATGTTATATTAGGATAAGTACTGTAGGGGAGGTTAAGGTTGAGGTATTTGTTTAAGAAAATGATTACATTTTATATTTGATGAATTTTCATATGTAAGACCACCCCCCCACCCCAATGTTGGGGGCTAACTTGTGGTGCCTCTGCTCTTCTCCTGTCCTCTCACCACCACATTCCAGGTCCTAGGTGCCCCTCAAGTCTCCATCTGGCCTCAGCAACATTTTCCTGTAAGACAGGGCCAGAAGAGCAAAGATGCATGACTGCCATGCAGCCGCACCAGGAATGTGCAAGCTGTTGGTCTACGCATGCACAGGAAAATTTTTAAAAAATAGATAAATCAGTAGGCTCAGAAGTCAAATGAACAGAAGGAGCCTGCTTTGATAAATGTTCTATTTTTGCCAGTCACTGTAACACATCTTATTTTAAGCAGAGCAGGGTTTTACTTAACTCTAAAAATTGATTAGCGTTTTGCTCATAAAAGTTCTAAAACTTTGTTAAAATCCATAGCACTTGCCTCATTGTGTTTAACAAACATAACACTTCTAGAAAACCTGTATAAATACTTTCTGTACAGTTAGTATTGTCCCAAGAAAAAAACTGCTAATCAATTATTTAAAACCCTGCAGAGGTATTAGTCAGCCAAAAATTTCATATTTCTTTACAGCAATAATGCATTTCAGGAGGGCATGGCCTAGCATCAGAGCAAGATGGCTGCTTAGTTCTTCAGCTCTGAGAAAAATCTCTTGCAAACCCCTCACTGCAGTGCCTTAAATTCATTCATTTCTACAAATACTGTAAAGTTCTGTCAGTGCTAATGATGTCCAATCCGAAATTGGGAAGGAAACAAGCAAAAATATTGTTTAAACCTTCCCCAAGAGGATCTTCAGCTAACGGCCTGGCAGGGCCTGGGAAGGCACCAGAGGAAGCCAGGAACGTCGATTTGTCAAGGGACCTCCCAGAGAGAAACTCTTTTGTTGAGAGTGAGGAGGTGGAAATTAGCCCAACTCTTAACATGGCAGAAGGTTACCAATAGTTAGAAAGATTAATTAAAGATTTAAAATATGACCTGGGATCCAGGATGGAAGCTGGCTTTGCGAACATGCCTGCACAAAATTCAGCATTTACAGCAGATGGTTAATTCCACCTCTGAGCAAGTTGAAGCTCATGAAAGGTGCCTGGGGGAAGTGGAACAAAGGATCGGCGATCAGGAGGATAGATCAGCAACTTACTCCTCGGACCTTGCAAAGGCCTTACAAGAAATAGAGATGCTGAAGCAAACTCTAGATGATCATGAGAACCGTGAACATCGTACCAACATCAGAATCATTGGCTTGCCGGAGGGGCTCGAGGTAAATGACTGTGCTACCTTCATGGTTGGTTACTAACCTGCAATTCCCTCCTGACAGAGAGCTGGAGATCCAGAGGGCACACTGCTCTCCAGGCCCGAAGCCACCACCCGATCAAAGGCCACGGCATCTCATTGTCAAACTCCTGAGATACCAGGATAGAGTGGCTGTGCTCGATGTGGTGAGGAAACTGGAGTCTATTTTTGTACAGCAGAGGAGAAACAGTATCTATCCCGACTATTCACTCATACTCCAGATTCAAAGGCAGGCCTTCTCTGAAGTTCGGCATGTGCTCCATACAAAAAACTGTCCTTTTACTCTGGCATATGCCGCTCGATTGATAGTAAGGCCGCCAGGAGGAAACACTAGAGCGTTTACCGATCCATCAGCAGCTTTGGAGTTCGTTCAGGGCCTAGCGGTTCAGAATAAACCTTGAAGATCAAGTTTAGAATTAATGGAAATGTTGTTGTCTCATTTGGGGGGCGAGCTGTAGAGCCCGTTTTTGGACTGGTAGCATCGTTTGGGGCTCCGCTCCCTCCAGACCCTCGCACTGAACTATATTTACAGTCCTTTTGATTGTTGGACATTCTATGCGATCTGTCAATTATTTTGGTTGGTGATGACCTGCATTACAAGTACTGTAATTTCTTTTTTGGTTTTCTCTAGTTTGCTTTCATTTGGCGCTATGCAGGAAAGGAAGGCTAAGTCAGCATCTCCACTTTGGAGATTAAAAGCCGAGTAGCACCAACAAATGGAATTCAGTTTAAAATATAATGTGTGAAATAATTACTAACTGGCAAAGGTAGTCTCCGGGGGCATCAGGTGACAGGGTAGTAAGCCCTCATTGGGGTCTGGTGATAGCCAAGTACACTATGTTTTTTTTTTTTATTTATTTAGCTTAGCTACTCTCCTAATAAGGTTACAAAATCATTTTCAGTTTTAAGATTAACATGATACATAGAAAGGGGGTGCTATTTACAGTAGTTTGGATGGGTAAGAGCAATGGAGGTAAAACTGTGAACTCCATGGTACTGGGAGACTCTGCTCGAAACAAATATCAGTGGGGGGGCAGTGTTTTCACAGAACACCTCCTACAAGAACTAGGAAAAATTTTTTTGTACCTGAACTGGGGAGAACTGAGAAATCTTTGGGTAATTCCAGAAGCGGGGGTGGAGGAAGTGGCTGTTAATGTATTAATTTATGGATTATTGGGCCTTTGGAGACTACCAAAAGGAGGTACTAGTGGGGAGGGGGTTATAGTTTATAATAAACATTTCATTAGATTATACATTTTTTGCAAGGGGTGTATGCTCATTCCACAACAAGTAGAAGGAAATAGTTGTAGTACTGCTCATTGCAGCTAGTTCTATGGTAAAGGGGAGAGAAGGGGGGAGGGTACAATTATATATTTTTTCTGCTGTTCCTATGTTTTAATCAGTTGATAGTTGTTGTTATAGGGTGGAAGGGAGGGCTATGTTGGGGGAATGTTTTTACTGTGTTAAAAAAACTTAGCTTTGGCAGTGAAGGAATGTTAGATATAATAGTACATGATATCACTGAAAGGGTAAAGTTGATTGAGAGGAAATAAAAAGATGGCTAATATATTATTGATTTCATGGAACGTAACTGGGCTCCAATCTGTTGTTAAAAGGAAAAGGGTTTACTCATGTCTTAGACATAAAATGAAGGGGGATATCATGTTCCTACAGGAAATTCACTCTACGAGGGAGGAAGTAGATGCCTTGCAAAGGGCATGAGGGGGGACACTGTTAGCCTCGCCTTTTAATTCCAAGGCCCGAAGTGTGGCTGTATGGATTAGGCCAGGGGTCACGCATAAAGTGCTGTCCTCTATATCTGACCCACAAGGTAGATTTGTAATTGGGGTGGTTGATCTGGGGGGCACTATTCTGACATTAGTGTCGGTGTATGGCCCGAACGTAGATTCCCCAGATTTCTTCTCCCATTTGGAAACTACAATGGCTCCCTGCTCTGATCATATAATTGTTGGGGGGGGGGAACTTTAATATCTACTGGGATCGGCACTTGGAGCTCTCGGGGGGAGGGAGGGGTCCTCTCACTAAGAGTTTGGGGACATTGCATTGTATGATGGAGGGGAGATCTCTTTTAGAGGCCTGGAGATTTTGTTACCCTACCCTTCAGGAGTACTCCTTTTACTCGCACACCCACAAAGTCTATATGAGATTGGACTACTTATTCATGACAAAATCAAGAGCGTGGGGTATTACTGAGGCACAGAATGGCCCTATAACGATTTCGGATCATGCCCCTCTGAATGAAGTAATTGAAGGGGGAAAAGTTCCTGGTGTCAATCCGCAGTGGCAATTGGATCCGGCTCTTCTGGGTGATTCAAATTTTATTCAACACCTAAGGCAGCAGGTATTATTCTTTTTAGAGGTAAATCGGCCAGGAGACACTAATAGTAGGATGATTTGGGACTCCCTGAAGGCCTATATACGGGGAGAAGCAATCTCATATGCTGCTTCCAAAAAGAAAATGGCCACAAACAGGGAACATGACTTGGAGCTTCAGATTCACAAACTAGAACAGGAATTGATGAAAAAACATGAGGGTAGTAAACTAGCTGCTTTAAAGAAACTAAAGGGGGAACTAAGCCAATTATCCATGCACAAAATTGAGGGATCCCTTTTACTGACTAAATCTTTCTCCCATTTTGAGGGAGACAAAGCTAGAAAGTGGCTGGCTGGCCTGGACAAAAAGCAGAAGGCCAAAAGAACCATCTTGGGAGTAGAAATGGTAGGAGGGGAGGTCACCTATGATCAGCACAAATTTAATACCACTTTCTTAAAATACTACTCCGGACTGTATACTTCGGAATATTCTGAGGGAGCAGACCCTGATTCTTTCCTGGAGGGGGGGGGGTTAACCTTCCCCAGTTGAGGGACTTGGATGTAAGTCTTTTGGACTCCCTGATCTCTATAGAGGAACTTAAAGGGGCGGTGTGGAAATCAAGGAGGGGCAGGGCTCCGGGGCCGGATGGCATCCCAGTGGAGCTATATAAAGAACTGTGGGATGAAATAGGCCTAATAAGGTTGGCAACAAAAAGGGAATCACTGGACAAAGGGGAGCTCCCTCCATCACAGAACTTGGCCACGATGACGGTGTTACCGAAGGCGGGCAAGAACCCTCTGCAGTGCTCCTTCTACCATCCTATATCGCTATTAAATGCAGATTATAAGGTCCTGGCTAAAGTGTTGGTGAATAGGTTGGAGGGTCGCCTTGCTACACTGATTCACCAAGACCAGGGGGGTTTTGTCAAAGGCAGACAAATTAAGCACAATATTAGAAGAGTACTCAACATTATGTATCATTGGCCCAAGGGAAAGTCGGGAGGCCTTCTCGCACTTGATGCGGAGAAGGCCTTCGATCGGGTGGAATGGCCCTTTATGATGGCGGTTCTGCGGGGGATGGGCTTTGGTCCCCATTTTATGCACTGGGTAGGTAGTTTGTATAAGAAACCGACAGCTCAAATTCTCACAAACAATATTGTCTCACCCCCTTTTGCCTTGACCGGAGGCACAAGGCGGGGCTGCCCACTCTTTCCACTCTTCTATGTACTAGCAATAGAAATCTTGGCACTAAAACTTAGAGGAAACCCCCACCTTAAGGGATTACAGTGGAGAGGAGTAGATCATGTGATCTCACTCTTTGCTGATGACATTCTTTTAGTCACTAGCTCCCCCGAGGAGACAATGAGGGAATTGTCCAGTATTTTTTGTAGCTATGGTCCCCTTTCAGGTCATAAGATTAACTGGAGCAAGTGCGAATGGCTGCCTATGGGAGAAGTGAAAAACCCTATCAAAATAGGCCAAACAATAGTTCAACCATCCAAAGCAATTAAATATTTAGGTATTCAAATTTCTTCAAAACTTTCGGAATTAGTCACCATTAATGTGAAAAACATAATTAAGACAATTAAGGAGGACTACTTGGCTTGGCGAGTGAAACCCTTAACACTCACAGGTACAGTGAACTTGGTCAAGATGTCAGTCCTCCCCAAGTTTTTATACTTTTTCCAGTCGGTCCCACTGCATGGTCCTATGAAATATATTAAAAGCCTCGAAGGGGCAATAACCCAATTACTGTGGAACAATAAAAACATCCGAGAATTAAAAAAGCCATTTTGTGGCTGCCTCAGAGGGGGGGAAGTTTGGGTCTCCCGAATGTTCATTTTTACTGGGTTGCCTCACAATTGGCTCACATCTCGGACCTGCTGAAGAAACCAGAGAATCAGCCAGCCTGAGTCCGGCTTGAGGAAGAGAAAAGTTTTTCCATCTATCATGACAGGTTGTCTCTGTGTGGAATGGTCAGTGCCCCAGCAGCTCTTTATCATCCGTGTACGAACACTCTGCTGAAGGCCTGGAGTCTGGCCCATCGGTGGCTGGGAGTGGGAGCAGGAGTATCCCCAGAATGTTCTCTTGGGAGATTAATGCAAAAGGAGGGAGGTATAACTATATGGGACAGGCCAGTACTAAAATATTGGGCCCACAGGGAAATATCCTTAATTAAACATGTTGTGTCTGAAAATGGAATAACTCCATTTGCTGATCTAGTGGCATCCAAAAAGTTCAGGAAAAGGCATTTTCCCCTATATAGGAAACTGAGGAGAGCAATGGAGGGTTTGATGGGTGGTTGTGACCCTGAGGGAGTGGTGTCCAGATACCCTTTGGAGGAACTTTTTGGGGGACAGTCAGAGGATATTAAGTTTAAACCCCTGAGAAAAACATATAAAATCTTAATAGGGGCATCAGCACATATGCTAATGAATGTTAAAGAGAAGTAGGACTTAGATCTCCACCCAGAAGGCCTAACTGGGGGTGACTGGAACACCATTCTGAATAATTGTTTGAGAAGTTCAGTGAATAATAGAAATAACATTATCCAGTATAAGATATTACATAGAGTGTACCACACTCCATGGCTGGCACATAGGATAGATCCCTATGCCTATCCCATATGCCCCAAATGTCAGATACACGTTGGAACTTTCTATCATATGGTATGGCTCTGTCTCAAGATGAGATCCTTTTGGTCTGGTGTTCAGGAGGTTATGTCATGGGTGGTGAAAGTCCCATTAAATCCTGACCCAGTGGAGATACTGTTGGACCTTCCAATGGGTGACCCGATACGAGGGCCCTCTCTTGACCCTAACCACAGAAACCTTTGGAGATTAGGTAATGTGATGGGCCTAAAGGTTTTGGCTATGCACTGGAGACTGGCCTCCACCCTAACAGTCTCAGAATGGTCCAGCCAACTATTAAATTGCATGAAATATGAAAAGATCCAGTATACTGTTAGATGGCAACTGGACAAATATTTTAAAATGTGGGCCCCACTGGAGGAAGTTATAGCACAACCCTGGTTCCCTAGTTTTTAACAATTATTTAGATTAGGAAACCAGTGTTTAGAACACATTAGAGATAATTTATATAAAGATGCAAAAGTGTAAATGCATGTCTTTTCCACTATAGTTAACGATACTTGAATGTAATGGAATAATGACATGATGTATCTGATGTACCTGCTGCTGAGCTAAAACTAAAGTTTACAAAAAAAAA
The DNA here is from genome assembly GCA_016271365.2 of Neoceratodus forsteri. Taxonomy (NCBI): domain Eukaryota; kingdom Metazoa; phylum Chordata; order Ceratodontiformes; family Ceratodontidae; genus Neoceratodus; species Neoceratodus forsteri. The sequence goes on from CM028136.1 coordinate 958,973,972, forward strand.
AATAATGCATTTCAGATATCATTAGCTTAAATTGTCATAATTCCCTCAGATATTATTAAACAGCTTTATCACTAGTTTTGTAATTAATAGCTCAAGTCATTAAAAATGGCCACCACTAGCAACATTTAAAAAGTATTTTCCATTGAGGTTGCTTTTTAACTGTTTACATGCAAACTAGATTCATACTGTGGAAGTGTCAGAATGGTGCAAGCATGTGTGTCTGATGCTGAAGAACACATTATCAAGTGGAAGAGCTATATTACTGATGTGGCATGTGTGTGGGCAGGGTCAGAAAGGAAGTTATGGGATTCATGGATTGAATGAAAAATAACAATGTTAACCTCGGAGTTACACAAACTCTGAATAGGGAAACAATTTCCTGGACCTCACTTTAATTGGAAATTGAGGGTAGGTGGCCACTACTAAGGGATTATGCAAAGGAACTGCTAGAAATACTGTTTTGAGGGTTGCTAGAGCACACCCAAGGAAGGACTCTTATAAAAGTAACTACATATAGTCAGTTTTTGGGAATTCAAAATTGCTGCTTGGATGTGGACTATGATGCCCAGGTAGAGGAACTAAAAAAAAAAAAAAAGATTGTTGTGACTGTAGAGAATAGGATTTGGATGAGCTCCAACTTATGTACACATGACCTGAGCAGAGGAAACCTGTTGGTTCCTAAGATCAAGGACATCAGTACTGAGGGTAGTGTCATCTTTGTGACTGAGTAAAACAATGTAGATGGGAGTCTTGGTGGCATCATACATCAACATATTTTATTCAGTGATAGTACCTTTCAACTGTTTATGTGGCACCAGGTATTTTTTTCAGTAGAGGGAAAGATTTTCTTAGATAGATTGGTACACAGTCACTTTGTGCCAAAAAAGAACACCCATCTTTATCGGTTGCCTCAAAAACCATAGCATTCCTTTTTAGATGTGGTAACTGTTTAGTTTAAATTGCTGTTCTGGGCTATAAGTTTGCAAGGCCCTGCAAAATCAGATCAATCTATTGAGAGTCACTAATTTAATAGTTGCAACCCCAATTTTGTTGTATTTGTGATTTGGTGCCCCTGCCAGAAAATTTACATTGGTAGAACAATCATGGCATTGGAAGGCAGGATATAGGAACATTATTCGTTCTAGAGTCAGTGTGAAATCAAACAGTCCTACTGAAGCCCATTTTTACCAGTACCACAATTCTGATCTCTCTGTAGGTGGTGAGTTCACTGGGTGGATCATGTTAATCTGCACTTGAGTGGGTCAAAGGTGACGTACCTAGTGCTGTGTGGAATGCAGGATTCTGCCAGTGAAATTAACATGGAATGACCATTCTGGTGGTGGAATTTCCACCAGAATTTTGCTGGTTCTTCTGCAAAATTCCACCTGCTGCAATCTGTGGAATAATATTCTGTGGAACAGCATTTTTTTCCATGGAAAATCATTCTGCAAACAATTCCGCTGAAAATATTGAGATTTGCGGAATGCAATTCCATGGAAATGTTGCCGAAAAACTCGTGCATTTTTCTGCCATGGAATTCTGCCATTCTGTTTCCGTTTAAATTTGGCAGCACTTTGAAAATTCCATGAAATTTCATTCCATCAGGATTTGAAAATTCTGCACACCACTAGTCTTGCCCTTCACCAGAGTAAGTAGATGAAGTTACAATGTGGAGGCATTGTAACCTGAGGGACTACATGGTGACTTAGATTAGATATGACCCCATTTTTGGAAAAAATAATTATCTGAAATTGCTTGAATTTCATGCTGGGATGCTTGATATGGGCTGTTAATCAACCTTTATTTTTATTCCAGTCAAACGTTTACTAATTGAGCTGATCCTAATCAGAACAATCAGATGCTCTATGTTGTACAATATGCTAATATGTAATTATAAAATATCTAACAGAAATATTGTACTGTGATTGCGGAATCCAGTCACAAGACCATGCTGTTATACCAGCACAACAGCATAGGTCAGAAATGCTTAACTTTCTGAACCGCATTACTTGGTCTTAAAATAAAACAATCAGGGATGCCATTTTATAATTGCATGAAGGCATTCCAGGGGGTGTGTAGTTGTGGGCCTTATCTGGTTACCAAAGAATAGCAAAAAAAATTATGAAACCTGTTTTGAAGCTAAAGAAGGAATACATTATCCTTTCTAACTGTATTTGTTTTCTGTTTCATTCTCCTCAAGGCATACAATGTGATCTTGGGTGTTGGCAATTTTCCTCAGTTCTGGACTGGATTTCAATTTGAGAAGTATCCTCCTTAATTCTCAGTATCCTCCTTAATTCTCTTCATTTCTCTTTGATGTCAGCTACTCTGTACTCTACTTTCTATCTACTGTTTATAATGTGTTTCATTATAACATGGTTATTTACTTTTCCTTTTCCTTTTGACTCATTAGTTACAGCTGTTTTTGATGCGATTTGGGTTTTTGTGTTTGAAATTGTATTGTGCACATTGAGTGAAACAGTATTTAATAAATTGTATGCCCTTGTTTGCTCTGTTTAAGCACTTTAGATGATGAAAGGGTGGGATATATCCGTTAAAAGCAGCAAGCCTCTCCGGCTTTGCATTTAAGCTACATTTCTATAAAAAGTAAAAAAAAAAGAAAAAAGTGTTATGCCATTTAAGCCAGACCTTTTATAAAGTGGAATATGTTTCATTTAATTTACTTTACAATTTTGCAAGAAAAACGCTTGCTGAGCTGCAGCTTATTTCCAGGTGTGTCCTGAAGAACTGGGAAGTTATAGAGCAGCTGACAGCAGTTGTGGCAAAGGGCAGGCTACCCATGGCATAGAGTTGCATGCCCTAGGAGCTATACTAGCTATATTTAGCCTTTTTTTTTTTCAGTATTAAAAAAAGTTATTCTGTCCATAAGACCAGGCTCATAACTTCCATGTTTGAGCTGAGAGACTGACAAGTGTTGCAGCTCTGCCCCTAAAAACAGCATAATTATGAGGTGAGGTAGAGAATGGGGCTACAGGCTCTCTAGGGACAATGTAATGGAACTGGAGGAGGTCCTGATTCCATTACACTGCCCATAGAGTGCCTGCAGCCCCATTCCCTACCTCACATCATTATTATGCTGCTTTTGGGGGTGGGGTTGTAGCACTTGGCGGCCACACGGATTGTACACGGAAGTTAGGAGCCGGGTGTTATGAAGACATTTTTACTACTGCACAAACGAAGGCTAAATATACAGTAGATAGGAGAGCTCCTAGGGCAGGCAACTCTATGTTATGGGTTGCATGCCTGTATCATGTCAGCTGCTCTTTAAGTAACTTACTCAGGGTCACACAGTATGCAGGTGGAGGCTGTGGGAATCAAACCCAGGTCTACTGGGTGTACCAAGTTCATTCACAGCTCATTGCTCTGGGGATGTCAGGTGTGTCCTCTTACCAATGAGCTTAATACTGCTAATTCATCAATTGCTTATATATTGTATGTCACTGTGTCATGCCAGCACCTTTTTGAGCACTTTGGTCATTTTTTTTCAGAAGGATTTCTTCCATTCTGTTGATACTGGGTGTCACAAACCCACTCAGCAGGTCAAGCCCTCTACTCCCAAAGTGCTAACCTCCGAGCGCAGTCTTGTGAACAGTTTAACAGAATAAGGTAACCATCTTGTCTGTTTTGTGAGTTCAGATCAACCTTTGGTCTCAAGTCTTGGAGGGATTCAAACTGTGAACCTCTTGTTAGCGTACCCAATGCACAGGCTCAAATATTTCTGTCTTCGGGGGCCAGATATCTTGCCTACAGACACCTAATCAGGTTTACAGAGATGAACCCTTAAAAAACTTTAATAAAGACCTCAGATTTAAAATGCTTCTCTTTCCAGTTTGGTACCAGCATTCAAGCTTATGTCTGTTGTCTGCTTTAACCATATATACTCTTCTTGCAAGTAAAGGAAAAACAAAGACAGACCAAGTATGCTCTAAAAAGAGTTTTTACTAAAAATAGATAAAAATATGTCAAACACAAAATACAGAACTCTTATATCACAAGACAAACAAATCTTTTAAAAGAACAATGTTTAAACAGTGCAAATTCCTACTTACAGTACTTAGATTTGACTCTCTTTCTAAATACCTGTTAAAAAGTGCTCACAGATCTTTCCTTGTCAGAGTCTAGGTAAAAAATGTCTAAGTAAAACAGAATTATTCCTTAAAGTAAACTGTATTTGCCAACCCCTTTTGTGTGAGGTCATCTAGCTCCTCCTCTGTCAGATTATATATAAAAATATATCTGCTAAAAAAAGAATGTCTTTTCAAAGTATTAATTTTGCAATCCTCAGCATGACTTATATGTTCTTCAAATGACATCTCTTTGATCCATGCTGTATCCTCCCTCACACAGTCTTCACAGAAGCATTTACAACCTTGCACCAGTTTGCTAAACCTGGTTTCCCCTTTGGAATGTCATAAAAGGGATGCTGATCTCCCCTTCAGCAGCCAAAGCTATAATTAACTTAGAAAAGTCTGTAATAAGCTTCTGGCCTGCCACGTAACACCTTGTCTCTAAAACCTGTGTGAGGTTTTCAGCAGTTTCTCATGGCTTTCAGCTTTCAACTGAAACCTGGGGGGAGGATGAGTGAGGTCATTCTAAGAGCACCAGAGTTTTCAGCAGAGACAGTCAGTAATACATTTTATATTAAAAGAAAATGATACAGCGCTCAGAACTGGCTCTTCATGTCACACTGGGTATTTATACTCATACTGGATCAAGGACAGGAGAAGGCAGATTTGCCCATCGAGTCTGTCCACCCGCATTAGTGAGTCCAATCAAATCTCTCATTAATAAAAAAGCTATCAAGTTTACCTTTGAAAACATTTACACTTTCACTGTCTATCACATCACTCAGTAAACTGTTCCAGACCCTACCAGTGCAATGTAAAAAAGTATTAAATCTCCCCCTTCTGACTCTGTGGTCAGGTTTAATCTGGAACTTGTGTGATTTCAGGCCTTTTGGTTTATTTTGAATCTGAATACCCAGTTCTTTTGTTTTCTACATCTACTATGCTTTTTTTGTCCTAGCCAGCATCGGGACATCTGCCTTGGTCACAGTCCCCACCACCTCTGGCTCCCAAATAAGCCATACTTCCCCCATGCCCCCTAGCTTACTCCCCAAGGGCGGGGTCATGCCACCGGCCAACGTGTCGTGGATATTGGTTCGGGTCAGGAGAGCCAGCCTGGAAGCACATGGAGAGGCAGTGAGGAGGGCGCTGACTGGGGATTTTTTTGAGTCCCCAAAAGGGCGTTGTTTTTCTTCAGGGGCAGGGACATACAATGACATCCTGTGTCTGCCCCACCCTTTTGGACGTCCAGACGCTGGTTATGGGCGGATCCCCGTCCTCTGCCAGGGGTCCATATTGCACGGATGTTTGTCCCCTCCCCCAGAGAAGGAGAGCAGTCTGAAGGACACTCCATCCATCTCCCCTGGCCAGCCCTCTGGCAGCAGGTCCATTCCTAGACCTGGGTTGCCCAGCGTCATATCTTGAAATCCAACCATGGCGTGATGGTAGTGAACACCCATTCTACCATTAGTTCTGGCTCTTTTATAAACTTGTGCATCATTAAGAGATCACCCCTTACCCTTCTCTGCTCCAGGCTGTACAACCCCAAATGCTCCAACCCACCCTCATATGGTATCCTTTCTATCCAACTAATTGTTCTTGTGTGTCCGTGGAGAACATCTTTTTGAACACAGCTCCCTAATGCTTTGTTATGTGGACTTGATCACACTACAGTGACCCCAAAAGTGTGACACATTATCTGTTCAAAATAACATCAGAACATTTGCTATTTAACTAATTACTTTGCAGTAACAATGAGAATTTTGATTAAGCAAACTGGTATATGTTCAGGAAAAAAATGTAACAAATGAGTAAAAAAGCTGCATGTTTATAAAACAAATGGGTTTCCTTTTGCAATTTATGAAACTGATTTGTGTTTTATGCTGTTATATGCTGTCACAACAGGATTGAGCTTACAGGGAACCTACTTTTTGGTAAATTACTTGATGCATGGTTATTATCTGAGAGCACAGATTTCTTTATTGGCTTACTATATACTCTGGCTATGAATAACTTTGCTTGATACAGCAGTTTTTCCAAGTGAAAAGCAAATTGACTTAGTCGTGGTTTGGACATTCATTTGGACAGAAAATTAGTCACACTTTTGGGGGTCACGATACTGTGATTAAGTCCATATTGGCTATATACAGTAGTCTTCATGGTTGCCACATGGACTTGATGAATCCATTTTATGAGTGTATTTGAGTTCTAGCTTGGTTAATAACTGGACCATAAATTTTGGGATTGGACTGTAATCCAGTGCAAGAAAGCAAGCAGTTCACGTTTACATAGGAATCAGCTAGATTCTTCACTAATTATAGCATTTATGACCTGGAGTGATTTGAACACTATTTTATGACTGTGTGTAGCTGGATGAAAAGAAAAGCTTTCAACCTAAAACATTTACTTTTGCTGGCTAGAGCTAGATGTACCCCTAGATACATAAAATACTGGACTGGAACAAATTATTTATTTGCAGCCTGAAGCGCAGACACCTAACAGTACAGTGCTGCTGCAAACAAGACAAAGCCTGCAATCACGGAATGTTCTCAGATGCATTACTGTCACATGGGACAGAAGGAAATGTGGGAAATAGAGAGTCAATAAAAGTTACGAACATGCCAGCTCCATGGGGCCAAATGATAGGGGATAGTTCTGGCATTCTGATGACTTGGGTTCATGCTCCAAGGGGAGGCCAGCAGGGAGGATCCAGACCATCCACTGGATGCTCTCCTCCTTGTGGGAGGGTTAACACTGCATTACTCTGCAGCAGTTCCTGGTGGATGTATGTGGTGGCGCCTTTGATGGTGTGGGTGAATTCGCATCTTCAGGAACCCGTCCATCAGGTCAGCCACAGCATACACATCCTTGTGGGCGGTAGGTGGGGCAAAAGCTGGAGGAAACTGACACACCAGTATGCCAGATGGTGGCCATGTGGTCCCTCCCATTCCAACTGACCCCCAGTGTGCCAGCAATACGAAGCTCCTTAGCCTCCACCCAAGCACGTACGTTCCTCCTCCTGGTTGATGGGGCAGCCCCTGGCAGGGACAAGCCAGCCACTCTGAGGGAAGGAGGCAGGCTCTAGGAGTCTTTCCCCTCCACAACCATCAGAGGCGGTTCCCAGCAGGGGCAAGCTAGCTCAAGTGGTAGATGGCTGAAGATGGACTCCGGTGGAGCTGGCAATGCTAGGGTGAGTCTTGCTAGTAGAGGAGGTGGCCTCAATGGCCTGAAGGAGTGGGATGCTGGTGGGCATAGGAGGGGCAAAAAAAAAAGAAGACAAACCAACAGGGAGATCCCCAAGGGCCATAAAACAAGTAGGCAAATTTGGAAAAAAAAAATCCTGGCAGCAAACAAAGGACAGAATGCATTAAGGCTGCACACACATGAAAACATTTTGCAGGACATATTTTATTTGAAAATGTCTACTGTAGTTCCTTTTCAAGCATATTTTTAGATATGAAACGCAATCCAAGGAATGCAAAGCTTCTTCAACCATGGTTGCCTGCCCCATAGTTTTCGACAGTACCCTAGCTTGTTTTTTATCACTCGCGGCATGATTTATTAATTACTTATTTATTTTAATTTTGGTAACCAGGTGAGCCCGCTGAGACATTACAATCCCTTTTTCAGGGGCGACCCAGGAAGTGCAGTACATTGACGGAGGCGTGGTAGTTACAGTGGTTACATTTACATCATTCACAGATTTACAACATTACATTATTTACAGATACACTTACAAAATGACAAATTACGTATAGATACATGGTGCAGTACATTGACAAGTACTCGGCAGTTACAGTGGTTCCAGCTACATCATACACAGATTTACAAATTACAGCATATACAGATGCACTTACAAATTACATTTACACATACGTAAGAGGTTTGGAGAGCAAGGATACTTATACATAAAAGGTACATAGAGCAGGGATAATAATACATAAAGTTTGAGTAGCTGGGATGAGTCATTAGAAGCAGGTGCAAGGTGAAGAGGCAGAGACGTGGAGTAGTAAGGAGGATTGAAATTTAGCGAGCGAGGAACAGGACAAGATGGAGTGTGGTAGTGAGTTCCAGCCAGATTCCACAGAAAAGGTGAATGATCTCTCAGATGTAATTCGGTACAACATAACACAGGGGGGTTGTTCTGCAAACTTGTGCTACTACACAAAACTATTTGCACAAATGGTGACACTGATCACAGGAAGAAGGGGTCTCTTTTGGGGCCATAGTGTAATGGAAATAATGCTTGCTAGTGCAAAAGATCATTCCCCTTCATAAATGTGATGACCCCTCTGTGCCTGGTAAATACCACTCCATCTCCTTCCACCTTGATTTGGCTAAACTCTTGGAATACTTATCTCTCTCTCCCAACTTGCTGCCTTCCTTGACTCAACCTCTTTCTTACCTCTCTTCCAATCTGGCTTTAGAAAGTCCCATTCTACTGTAACATAGAAACATTAGGACTTCCAGTGATGTCAGCATCCTAATGGCTGCCTGACCACAGAGCTTCATCTAAGCAAGGACAAAAATAATCTCCTACATATGACTTTTCAGTCAAAACAAAGAATTTATTATCAGGAGGACTTACTTTAAAAATGAGGAGGGCGTAAGAAGCAGAAACCACCACCTAGGAGGTCTGATAGAGGATGATGGTAAGCACACCTAGATGACTCAGATGACTTGCAGGCCTCATGATCCATCGCCTCTGGAACCAGAGCGACCGTCCCCTGCCAAATTGAGCAAGAAAGGGAAGAAGCTTAGCATCATTCTACAGGAGCTCCAAGATTTCCATGCAGTCATCATAAAAAAGCTAGATGACATGGGCACAGAATTGAACACCCTCAAACAGAGAGCAGACGATGCAGAGGTCCAGCTTTCAACCACAAACTGTAGAGTGGATAGCCTCGAGGCCACAGTCCTACAACTGTTGGAGGTGCATAAGAAAATCCAGGAGAGACAGGAGGATACTGACAGCAGGGTGAGAAGAAAAAACATCTGCCTAGATGGCATCCTGGAGAATACTGAGGGGAAGGACACTGATGGCTTCCTTGATTGATTCTTCAGAGAGTCCCTGCAATTAGACAGCATGATGCCCCTAGAACTTGAGCGGTCACACCAAGTGCTGGGACCTAAACAGATGGCTCCAGGAGCATGCCCAGGCTCGGTGATAAACCACTTTCTAAATTACAAAGTTAAGCAATCTCTTTTGATGAGGACCTGGAGAATGAAGATAGTCACTTTCAAGAGCAACAGAATCCTCTTTGACAATGACTTTCTTCTGGCCAAATTGAAGAGAAGATGTGCCTACATCCCCCTTCTCCGGGCCCTCCACAAGAATCAACTGAAGTTTCAGACTCCCTACCCAGCCCTGCTGGTTGTATGTGTCATAGACTGAAAGCAAACCTCTGAGTCTGTGAAGGATGCTAAGAAACTGCTGAAGGACAGAGTTATCTGGGTAGAGAAGGACAGAGGCTCCACACCTACCTCACAGATTGCAGCAGAGGCCTGGAAAATGGCAGGATCTGCTAGACATCACCACATTGTAAAGGCTAAACAAGACATTATCATTCAACTGAAGGCCCCCCAGCAGTCATCAACAGTGGACACATTGGAAAGAAGCACAGGAAAGTAGTTACCATAACCCACCCATATCAGCCAAACCTAAGTTTTCAGAAGAGAGTGGCAGGGTGTGTGTGCTCTTATCAGACAACAACCCACACCATGTTGTGTCTTATTGCTTACATATGGCACAGTGGTTAGGGGGCTGTTAACTTATACAGAACAGTTTTTATTTTGTTAAATAGTCATACTGTGTAGATTTTACTGAGTGAAGTACTGCTTTGTTCAGTGAAAACTATGCAAAGTGACATCAGCAAGTTCCCTGGCATAGTGCCACTACACAGTTTTCATAGAGTGATGTAGGCACTTTGTTATGCAAAGCACTATGTAAAGTCACACTTTGCGAAGTTGAGAAACACTGCAAAGTATTTTGTAAAGTTTCCCAACTTTGCACATCTTTAGCTGAGGTACAACTGTCTGACTCCACAGTCTAACAGTTACGCTTTTACCTGGTGGACAGGTCCCAGTCAGTCCTGGTACGAGACTCCCTTCTGCCAGTCAGCCCAGGTGAACCCCTGGGCTCTGCCCTTGGCCCAGTGCATTTCTCAGTGATCCTTAACAGCCACACCAAGGCATGTGTCTCCTATACATTCATACTATATGTATATGGACACCACACTGCTTTTTGCCTGTGATCCCTCTGTATCTGAACTGGATGTAGAGACCCAGTGTGACTTCAGAAATACCCAACAAAAGTTCTGTGTCAGCCACAATGCCAAGAAAACAATTTCCTTGACCCTTAGCAACAGGCAGAAATCAGGTTTTCACCTGGTCTTCATGACCATGGATGGCTCCCAGTTGGAGGGAGTTGCCATATTTCAAATGCCTCATTGTCTGGCTGGAATGTCATCTGGACATCTCCTTCTAGGTTGGTGCCATTTCTAAGAGACTCCATCCTAAACGTGGCTTACTATCAAAGAACAAAGGCAGTATTCCTCTTCCCACCAGCTGGGAGATTTCTGTGAAAATTATCCCTACGCTGTTGGCTATGAAGATGAAGCATATTGTGTTGCCCCTTCATCCACCCTCCCCAGACTTGACCCCCTCTTGCATTTCTTCTGTCATTTTGCCCTTGATTGCTGTCCCTACACTTATCACTGTTTCCTTTACTCTCTCTCCTTGCTCTAATCTTTCAAAACATAGACACCCTTTCCCACTGTGCCTACCATACTGTATTTCAAATTTCTGTTTTCAGTCCCACACTTCCTTTCTCAGCTCCCTCCTTCCCCAGCCTCCTTCTTTCTTCCTGTCGTCTCATATATGTGTGTGTGGGGGGGATGAAGCCCACCTGCTCTTTGTCCACTAGGTCTGGAATAATCCCCATGGGTCTTATTGCCAGAGTTTTGTCGTAAGCCTTGTGATCTGCTGTGATGACAGTGGTTCCCACATAAGTTGGGGCCCTTGTGTCTTACCTGTTTCATAATTAACATCACTTGTCTTGTGACTACAATGAACTATGGTTGTATGCACAGGACCAGGCTCTCTAAACTTGTGGGGCACTGGGGACATCAGGTCTGTTCATAGCCCGCAAAAATAAAGCTCTTACAATGTGTACTGTACAAAACATTAATTGAAATGTGGCACCAAATAAATGGAGTTGGAAATAAAATACATGGCAGGGATAAACATCGGGGATGGGATTTGATTGAAAGGAGTATGTAGTGAAGTATAAACTGGTTGAACCAAAACTGCTGCTTCACAGCCTATTATGAAGAAAAAACAATAGTTGTCCACCCAACCACAAACTCCATTTACAAGTAGTAAAAAGAATCCACAAAAAAAGCGATCCTTTACAACCATATAGCTGAGCATTAAAGCAAGACCATGAGTTGGCTTAGCATCTGGTAAACTAACATGAGGGAGATAATGAGGTACAAGGCAAAGTCAAGTGCATTGTTCGATTAACAAAGGTAACTCAGCCCCTCCAATGCTTAATGCTATTTCGAATGTAACTGTTTTTAATGTGCTATAAGTGTTTTTATAGATAAAATTATTTTTTTTACATCAAGGTGTTCATCCTCGAGGCTGGGGTAGGCTTGGCTTCTTCAGACCTGTCCCTGCTGCCCTTCCGCTGGTGACTACCTCCTTTGAACTTATCTGTCCCAGCTTGTTCCCCCACAGATTTCCCCCTGTGGTGAGGCCAGAATGAGGGAAGGCCGTTCCCCCTCCAAAGACTTGCATCCAGACTGGTGTTGGGGCAAGATCCTGGTGATGGCATGGGTGGAGGGTTGGCATGCAGGGCTTCATACATGCCTGCCCTGACATACTTTTTCCTCCTGTTTTCTTTGTCCCTATCTGGGGCACGTTCACTGGCGAGTGCATGGGGAGGCATGCACATGCCATGGCAGTCCCACCGCTTTCACCCTGTGTGCCACTCTGATCTGCACTGCCACCCAGACTCTACCTGGTGGACATCATTGGCAGAAACAACAATCCCTCCCTCCATGGGAGAGAAATCAGCTGGGTGCAATCACTCCTGATCTTGGGTCTCTGGCATGGCATGCTGTAACCCTACCATCAAAATACTAGGCAGGCTATAGCTAAAATTCTGATTGTTCTATTGTACACAAGGGTTTTCATCTGTTAACATAACCCTTTTAGAATTCAGTCAGCCAATTCGTTTCCTCAATCTCCAGCCACTGTCTTATAATATTGTATGTGCTTCTATTCCTAAGAAAATGCCATAAATTTGCTACATTGGCAAGGAACCTAAACTGATAAAAAGGTAGACAAATGTACAGTCATTTAACTAGATTGTTACCCGGAGCGTATTTAATTCCTCCTACTTACTTCTGCTGCTTGCACCGTACTGATGATTTTTTTAGGAATAATTTATATAAGGCTGAGTTTCCTTTAACAAAAAGAAACTTTAAAGAGTTCCATTTCGGAATGCATTCCAGATGCCTGTAACTAAAACTGAAGAAGACAGCATAGAATGTTAGTACTGTTTCAACTGGGATGACAGCAACTTATTTGTTCAGACCAATGGTTCCCCTTGCAGCTCAGTTTTTTATGAGACATCTGATTACTTTACGGTTTGTTTTAAATGTTACCCGTGCAGATGCTCCTTCGGGTGACCGATTTTTATAGTTCTGAAAAGACTGTATCAGTTTTCCGTGGTATTGTGTTACTGTATTTCTTGGATCTTTTTTTTTCTAAGAACTTGAAAGGCTAATTCTGAAATCAGACATTACTGGTTTAATGCTGAACCGGGGTGAAAAAGGCTAGCTGGCACTTCAAATTAGACACAGATTCCTAATAATATGAAAGGAAAACAAAAGCATCAACCCAAAGAAATTATTATTGAAAGAAAAGTTGAGGAAACTGTTGAGAACATGACTTTTTATTACTACCAAAGGTGTTAAAACATATACATAACATATGTTTGGCACAGAGTTGTCATTATGCAGTCATGCAGCATTCAGCTGTCTTGGATGAAAAATTTCACTTTGATACTGGAAAATTATTATAAAAATGTTAGTCTTGGGCCCAGCAGCTTCACGAAGATTGCCTTGCATGCCAACAGTTCTTTATTCAGGTTTGCAAACTTTCCAAAAAGAACGGTTTCTATTGAAAATGCAAATGTTGGGTAGAGCCTGGTGTGGTCTGGGAAGAAAGCCCTTTTTTTTCTCAGACTGAACCCAGCATGCCTACTTTTGGTTATTCACTAAACAGGATTGGCCAAGGTACTTCAGAAAGAATAGAAGGGAGCTGAGCAGGGCTGTTTTTATTGCAGTGGTTTTTTATGCAATATATCAAAGTACTTTACCAAGCAAGGAGTTAGGTACTGATAGTGATGGGACTGTTCACAGACAAACAGAGCAGTAGCCATTGGTTCAAGAGCACTCAAGACATGGGGAACAAGATGGCTCAGTGGATTGTTAGAGGATTGCATAGCCTTCCACCGCTAGGCCACGTGTTCAAACCTAGCACAGGTCGGTAGTGGCCAAAAGCCATTATCAAATGTGGGCTATTCAGTGGCCTTTGTCAAATGAGTTGTGGTGATCTCTGTCCAGTTCCCAGTGGGTAGGTGTCCACATCACAAAACCACCAATACCACTTGCACTAACTGGCACCCTTGTTAGCAGTCTCATATGAGAGGACAAGGATTGAATGGGCATGGAGTCTGAACTACCCTCTCATCTACATGGTGGTCCCTCCATGACTGGGTTGAGGTACATTAGTGGGACAGTGTTGGGAAGTTTGCACTGTGGTCTCCCCTGCTGTACCTCTCATGTGGGTAAGCCGAGAACTTCAGGTTCCAGTGCTGTCAATCCAACACTTTTCATGAGAGCTAAATTCCCACACAGAAAAAAAATTAAAACAAAAAAACCAAAACAAAAACAAAAAAAAAAACAAGACACAGGCATGGGAGTGTTATGTGGATGCCTAGTTGAAAAATGGCCACTTAGTATCTCTGGTCCTTGTCATCTCCTATATCATTTAACTCCATACTCCTAAAAACCTCAGATCCAAGCACCATTTTCATCCCACCTAGAGTGTTGATTCAGACTGCATTAGAATGAACCAAGTTTGCACTGAACCTACATTGAGGAAGAGGAATAAATCCTTTGGCAGCCTGCGACGTCTCTCACATATTCTGCTTGTCATACAATCATACAAAATTTGCCAGCAGATAAAGGCCTAGAGGTCTATCAAGTCTGCTTGAATGTGCAGCCAGCACCCCTTATTCTGCAGCTGCCCCTCCCTTCCACCCTTCCCCTCTTCCCCTCCATTGACCCTCCCCAAGATGGCCTACAAGCATGTCTCAAAAATTGTGGGTCATGCAGTCATCAATGTGCAGGCTGGCATAATGGAAGCAATTCCCCAAAACATCGAGAGTATTCAGAAAACAGTCACTGATACTCAGGAAGGAATTACTTCACTCACTGGCAGAGTGGTCCACATGGAGAGCCATTTGGGTAGTGGTGAAAATGAATGTGGCAGACCATTTTTTTATTTAAAGGCACCTCATCACAGTGAGGACAAAACAATAATACAAATTTCTAAATACAGACAGTGAATACATGAAATACATAGGTAACAGTGATAAAAGCATTATTACAATGATGCAGAGCACTATGTACAGTCAAATTACATAGGTAACGAGTGATACAAATGGGAGATATAAGTCTCTGCAATGTAGTAACAGTGAAGGCAGAAACATATTTTCAGGTAGAAGCAGCTAAGTGAGGGTGAACAGTCCAAAGGACTTTGTCGAGGTTGGAGTGAGCAAGATGGCATGAGTCTTTGGAGGCCCGAGGAGGGTGCTGGGATTTAGTTAGTTGTATTTACAGCAGTGTGAGTTGAAAAGGTGGTCACGAAGGGTGATTTTAAAGGGACCAATTTTGAGCATGTTTGTGATGTTGACTGGGAGGGAATTGAACCAGGAGCGAGCCCTGTAGCAGAAGGATCACTGGGCTAGGGTGGTCCTGGTCCTGGGCACCCATAGGGTGGCCTTATCTGAGCTGTGGGTGGCCACAGTTGGGGTGGCGAGTTGAAGGGATGCAGCCACTCCTGGTGGGGGGAGAAAGCCTGAGAAGACTTTTCTTGGATAGTAGGCAGGTTTGGTAGTGGAGTCTTTCTTCAAGGTTGAGGAGGTTTGCGGTGGCATAGAGTAGGCAGGTATGGGTGAGTCTGGGTGCCCCAGTCAGGAGACTGCAGGCGTTGTTTATGGAGATTTGGATTTTACAGATTGCAGTGTTATCAGCAGCACTATATATGCAGGCCATAATCCACTTGGGATGGGACAGAGGATGTGATGGCCAGCCAGAGCGCATGGAGAGGAAGGCAGTCCTTGTGCTGGTAGAGAAGGCCTAATTGAGAGTTGGTGGCTGCTGAGAAGGCATTTATGTGGTGGTGGAAAGTGAGATCAGTGTCAAAGGTAATCTCTAGGTATTCATATGTGAACACTTGCTCTAAGGGGTGCTGTGTGCTGGGGAGGATTAGAAGGGAGGCATTTCTGGACTTGTTTTGGTGGTGGGTGAATAGCATAGACTTGGTCTTTTTTAGATTGATAACAAGTCTATGATCCTTGAACCATTTTTCAGCTTGGTTAAAGGTGAGCTGGAGAGATTCCTGGAGTGAGGCAGGTTTATGGTGAGAGGCAAAGAGAATGGCATCATCTGCATAAAGAAGAATTTTGCCAGAGCAGGCACTGGGCAGGGTGTTGAGGTAGAGACTGAACAAGAGGAGCCCCAGGATAGAGCCCTGGGGGACCCCAGAGTGAACTGGACAGGTGCTGGATAAGGTCCTATTGATTTCTACACACTAGGAGCAAGCTGAGAGGTAGCTGGAGCACCAAGTGAGAGGACCAGTGGAGAAACTGATTTGGTAGAGGGAGTCAAGCAGAAGGGGATAGCAAACAGTGTTGAAGGCCTTGGAGAGGTCAATGAACACTGCACCAGCAAGATTACCAGAGTCTAGGGAGGAGTGCAGATAGTTGGAGAATTCAAGGAGGGCTGTGGTGGTACTATGTCCTGTGCAGAAACCATGCTGCTCAGTTCATAGTAAGTTGTATTTGGTCAGGTACTCTGTGAGCTGAGTGTCTACCACTTTTTTGATAGCTTTGGAAAAGGGGGGGGTATAGAGATTGGCCTATAGTTATTTCGGAGGACTTATCACCACTTTTGCGTATGGGTGTGATGATAGCCGTTTTCCAGACACGGGGGAATTGACCTAGACAGAGGGATCAATTCAGTAAGGCAGTTAGCGGGACAAGGACATCATCAAGTACTTGGCGCAGGATCCTGGTGTCCAAGGTGTCATTGCTAGGGCTATTGCTGCCCAGGACTTTTTGCAGGTATGGTCTGGCTTCTGGGGTGGAAATCTTGTGAAGCTGGAAGTGAGGGCATTGTAGGACAGGTGGTTGAGATTCTGGCACGGGATCAAACAAACTACTGGGGAGGACAGAACTTAGGTCAGTGAAGGTGGCATTAAGGCAGTTACAAAATGGTTATATTAAATGCACGCTGAAAATAGAAAATAGAGTTAAACATTCTATTTTAGCATGCATTCTTTCAACTATTTATTTAACTGAACCACATGCTGACGCGGCGCTCTTGTTTTTTTTTTTACATTAACGATGTTAGCTATGTTGAGGGGTCCATGGCAATAGAGCCGTCAATAGAAAGCTGGGATGGGGGAATGTGTTTTCTCATTCAGCTCTTTTATATTATCCCAGAAGGTCTGGGCTGAGCCCCAGGAGGAAGTAAGGGTGGCCTGGTAGTGCTCCGCTTTGGTCTTGTGGATGGCCCATGTGCACTGATTGTGTGCAGCATTGTAGACTTGCCTGTCTGACACTTTGCCTGTCTCTGCAGCAGTATGCCAGAGGTTATCCCTCTTCTGGAGTTTTTGGATCAGGGATGGGGTGACCCAAGCCGCATTTTGTTTTTTTGAGTGATGTCTGGTGAGTGGTGCATAGAGATCGCAGGCCTTGTTGAAAGCCTGTATGAAGAGGTCCAGCTCTGCATCAATGCTTGGGGCATGGTTGATGGGGGACCAGTCATTCTGGGTGAGATAGTGCCTGAGTTTTTTAAGGCCACCTGGGCAGAGGCACCTATGAATAGAGGATTGAGTTACTGGTTTGGGGGTGGCAGAGGACCAGAGGAAGAGGATGGGGAGTAGTCACTTAAGGAGTCTGAAAGGATTTTAATATCCTGGAATTTTTGGGGGTGGTTGGAGACTATGACATCCAGGAGGGTGCTGGTTCCCCTGGTGGGGTTGAGTCTAGTGGGCTGGGAGACTAATTGGGTCATGTCAAGGGCAGCAGAGGAATCCCTTGCTTGTGAAGCTGAGGTGCCAAGCCAATTGACATTAAGATCTCCTAATAAGACTTGTTCAGCTTTGTGAGGGAGAGTTGAGAGATACTTTGTGAGTGACAGGATAACTGGGTTTTGGTTCCTGGGAGGCACGTAGGGGACCATGATGTAGAGCGGACCCCTGGTAGGATCAGGGATGATTTTGAGGGTGAGAGCCTGGGCTCCATTGTTGAGCTTGGGAGCAGGGAGTGCATGACCAATAATGGTGTCATGTAAGTTAACAGCACATCCGCCCCCTCATTTGCCTAAGTGATCTTCCTGATAAAGGGTGTACCCGGGGAGTGAGATGAAGGAATCGGGGGTAGATTTGGACAGCCACAACTCCACTAGTGCAATAATGTCGGATTGGTGTTGGATGACCCAGCATTGAAGCGCAGCAGATTTTTTTAGCAAGCTGCAGATGTTCAGAGGGGCAATGCAGAGCTCAGAGGATGAAGTCTTGGGCAGGCTTGTGGGAGTAGGGCCTGGATTGGGGTGCACATTTCCAGAGAGTAGCAGTAATAGAGTGATCATTTTTACCAATGGGCCGCGGTAGCAGGCATCCTTTACTGGTCTATGGCTGAGGGTCCAACCTCAGGGGTGCAAGGAATGGGTAGGGCATGAAGGGTGAGAATAGCAGTAAGAAGGTGGGTCCAAGGAGGTCCCAGAAAGGCAGAGGAGTCTAGTGAGTGGTGGGGAGGTGGATGTCAAGGCCCCAGATTTGTGACTAGTGTGGATGGTGGTTGGGAGACCAAGGTATAGTCTAGGGGTGCAGTACCATGCATACAGGGAGTGTGATCTGGTAGGAGAAAGGCCAGTATCAGAAGGGATGGGATGGCGAGGTATGGCATTGGGGAATTGTCACCCATTGTCCCGCTTGCTGATGGAGTGGTAGAGAGGTATAAGGGTCTAGGCTATGCTTTCAGTTGTGTGACTGCCTCTGTGATGTAGTGGTAGGGCTGTGGCCTTTGGTGCACAGGGTACAATGTTCAAATACCCTGGGGGGCAGGTGTCCTTAAAGCCTGG